>CM077668.1:470904463-471554463 GCA_039707655.1 Elymus sibiricus | reverse complement strand
AGCACAGCACGCCGCCGCCGCCGCAGCTGCAATTAGTTTTTTTGTTTAATATTGTATCCCGATCGTATGAATGTAAAACCAGAGTGTCACTGAATGAAATCTATGGTTTTGATCAGCTTAGCATTTTTTTCTCTGAATGTACAGACTTATCAAAGTAAAAAAAACATCAACGTCTTTCTTTGAATAAAACACTCATCGCAAACATTTTCAGACTGAACACCCGTATGCAAAGCGAGAGCTGGGTTCCTTCGCAGCTAAGCCAAGGGAAAAATGTGGCGTGCAGATTTTGCGCATCTCTTCATCGCAAACGTTTCAGACTGAACACCCGTATGCAAAGCGAGAGCTGGGTTCCTGCGCAGCTAAGCCAAGGGAAAATGTGGTGCGCAGGTTTTGTGCATCTCTTCGTCGCAAACGATTTTGCATGATGATGTAGGGGAACGCAGCAGAAAACAAAAAAATTCCGACCTACGCACCAGCCCAAGACCACTATGAAGACTACATACAAGGTTTCGATCCGATCGTTACCGACTCGTAGCGCAGCGGAAGTAGAGTCGATGTAGAAAGTCGGTGCAGATCCCCGCAGCTAGGATTTACAACCTCCCAACCGTGAGGATGTTCTCCCTTGTCTCCTCGTCGGAGAGCCCTCCGGGAGGCGGTCGGACAGTCCCTCAGACAGTGTCACGGACAGCCCTTCGGGAGGACCCTCAAAACTCAACGGTCACTCGGACAGCCCTTCCGGAGGCACTCTCAAACAACTCCTCGGGCAAAAAGATCGAACCTACGACCTCTCTATGGGGTTGCACACATACGGTGTCATCTATCCGGCAGGGCTTCGCCGTCCAGAACTAGTTCCCACCGGAACCCAGACAGCCTTTCGGCTCTACAAAACTATTTTGCGGGGAGGGAGAGAAGAAGCCAGATCATGCATGGCACTTGTATGTGAGAAAAGAGTGAGAGTGGAGAGCACCTCTCCACCTCTATTTATAGGAAAACCAAGGGGTAGGACTGGCACACAAAAAACCCAAAATGGCCATGCAAATGTCACACATGAAGGGCATAATGGGGAGGCAAAGGAGCTCCATGGAGGAGCATCCTTGGCTGGCCACCCCCTAGTGGGACCCTCCCAAAAGGGGTTCCTTAGTCCCTAAGTCTTTCCTTCTAGAAGCTTGACAAAAGCCCTAAAAGGTGGCTTTCCAAAAAGTAACCCAAAAAGCACTTTCACTATTTATGGAAACATTTTTCCGCGACCGTTAAATCCGAAAATATTTCTGTGGGTCTTACAACAATTCCAGTACCCACTAAAATTATTTTGGACACGTTCCGAAACAATTACGGATTAGTGATTTTCATCTGTGAAAAGCAAACAAAGCGATTCCGGCAGCTCCGGAGCATTTCCGGGTTTTTTCTCTGAAAAATCCCAGAAGTTCCCAGAACAATTCTGGCACCCTCCAAGAATTTCCAGGCATGTGCCGAAACCAATTTGACTTAATGGTATACGCTGAAACAACTTTTCAGTTTTACCGAAACTATTCCGGTGTTCTCTCTCCGGAACTTTTCCGTTGTCTCCGAAACTTTTCCGGTGAATTTCTCTCAGACTCCCTGTCTAGTATTCAGCAGATAGATGACCCTTAAGCGTGTGACCCTATAGGTTCGGTGAAGTATAGACATGACTCGGAACACTTTCGATCAATGATCCACATCGGAGCCCACGTGACTCCTTTTGACCTAATTCCACTTCTATAAATTCACAAATATTGGGAAACCCCCAGAGAGATAGAAGAGAAAACCTTTCTACCGCCACAAGCCTCTGTTCTTCCATGATCCCATCTGGAGGCCTTTTCCGGTACTCTGCCGGAGTGGGAATCGATCACGGAGGGCTTCTACATCAACCTTGCTGCCCTTCCGATGATGTGTGAGTAGTTTACCACAGACCTATGGGTCCATAGCTAGTAGCTAGATGGCTTCTTCTCTCTCTTTTGATCTTCAATACAATGTTCTCCTCGATGTTCTTGGAGTTCTATCCGATGTAATCTTGTTTTGCGGTGTGTTTGTTGGGATCCGATGAATTGTGAGTTTATGATCAGATTATTCATGAGAAATATTTGAGTCTTCTCTGAACACTTTTATGCATGATTGTTATAGCTTTGTATTTCTCACCGATCTATCGGTTTAGTTTGGCCCACTAGATTGATTTATCTTGCAATGGGAGAGGTGCTTTGTGATGGGTTCAATCTTGCGGTGCTCAATCCTAGTGACAGAAAGGGACATGACACGTATTTGTATTGTTGCCATTAAGGATAAAAAGATGGGGCTTATTCATATTGCTTGAATTTGCTTCTCTACATCATGTCATCTTGGTTAAGGCGTTACTTTGTTTCATACTTAATACCCTAGATGCATGCTGGATAGCGGTCGATGGGTGGAGTAATAGTAGTAGATGCAAGCAGGAGTCGGTCTACTTGTCTCGGACGTGATGCCTATACACATGATCATTGCCATGAATCCGTCATAATTATTTTCTTTTCTATCAATTGTCCAACAGTAATTTGTTTACCCACCGCATGCTTATGTGCTCAAGAGAGAAGCCTCTAGTGAAAACTATGGTCCCCGGGTCTATCTTTATTATATAAAAAACCTTAAAATACCTTGTTGCAATTTATTTACTTTTATTTTAATTAGTAGTTTAGTTTATCTATTTACCTCGATAAGATTTAATCCATGCAAATAACCGCTAAGAGGATTGACAACCCTCTTATTTGCGTTGGGTGCAAGTGTTTGCTCTTGTGTGTGCAGGTGCGCTTAACGGAATTTTGCTTGGTTCTCCTACTGGATTGATAACCTTGGTTCTTAACTGAGGGAAATACTTATCTCTACTGTACTGCATCATCCTCTCCTCTTCGGGGAAATCCCAACGCAGCTCACAAGTAGCACAGCACGCCGCCGCCGCCGCAGCTGCAATTAGTTTTTTTGTTTAATATTGTATCCCGATCGTATGAATGTAAAACCAGAGTGTCACTGAATGAAATCTATGGTTTTGATCAGCTTAGCATTTTTTCTCTGGATGTACAGACTTACCAAAGTAAAATAAAAAACATCAACGTCTTTCTTTGAATAAAACACTCATCGCAAACGTTTTCAGACTGAACACCCGTATGCAAAGCGAGAGCTGGGTTCCTTCGCAGCTAAGCCAAGGGAAAAATGTGGCGTGCAGATTTTGTGCATCTCTTCATCGCAAACGTTTCAGACTGAACACCCGTATGCAAAGCGAGAGCTGGGTTCCTGCGCAGCTAAGCCAAGGGAAAATGTGGTGCGCAGGTTTTGTGCATCTCTTCGTCGCAAACGATTTTGCATGATGATGTAGGGGAACGCAGCAGAAAACAAAAAAATTCCGACCTACGCACCAGCCCAAGACCACTATGAAGACTACATACAAGGTTTCGATCCGATCGTTACCGACTCGTAGCGCAGCGGAAGTAGAGTCGATGTAGAAAGTCGGTGCAGATCCCCGTAGCTAGGATTTACAACCTCCCAGCCGCGAGGATGTTCTCCCTTGTCTCCTCGTCGGAGAGCCCTCCGGGAGGCGGTCGGACAGTCCCTGAGACGGTGTCACGGACAGCCCTTCGGGAGGACCCTCAAAACTCAACGGTCACTCGGACAGCCCTTCCGGAGGCACTCTCAAACAACTCCTCGGGCAAAAAGATCGAACCTACGACCTCTCTATGGGGTTGCACACATACGGTGTCATCTATCCGGCAGGGCTTCGCCGTCCAGAACTAGTTCCCACCGGAACCCAGACAGCCTTTCGGCTCTACAAAACTATTTTGCGGGGAGGGAGAGAAGAAGCCAGATCATGCATGGCACTTGTATGTGAGAAAAGAGTGAGAGTGGAGAGCACCTCTCCACCTCTATTTATAGGAAAACCAAGGGGTAGGACTGGCACACAAAAAACCCAAAATGGCCATGCAAATGTCACACATGAAGGGCATAATGGGGAGGCAAAGGAGCTCCATGGAGGAGCATCCTTGGCTGGCCACCCCCTAGTGGGACCCTCCCAAAAGGGGTTCCTTAGTCCCTAAGTCTTTCCTTCTAGAAGCTTGACAAAAGCCCTAAAAGGTGGCTTTCCAAAAAGTAACCCAAAAAGCACTTTCACTATTTATGGAAACATTTTTCCGCGACCGTTAAATCCGAAAATATTTCTGTGGGTCTTACAACAATTCCAGTACCCACTAAAATTATTTTGGACACGTTCCGAAACAATTACGGATTAGTGATTTTCATCTGTGAAAAGCAAACAAAGCGGTTCCGGCAGCTCCGGAGCATTTCCGGGTTTTTTCTCTGAAAAATCCCAGAAGTTCCCAGAACAATTCTGGCACCCTCCAAGAATTTCCAGGCATGTGCCGAAACCAATTTGACTTAATGGTATACCCTGAAACAACTTTTCAGTTTTACCGAAACTATTCCGGTGTTCTCTCTCCGGAACTTTTCCGTTGTCTCCGAAACTTTTCCGGTGAATTTCTCTCAGACTCCCTGTCTAGTATTCAGCAGATAGATGACCCTTAAGCGTGTGACCCTATAGGTTCGGTGAAGTATAGACATGACTCGGAACACTTTCCGATCAATGATCCACATCGGAGCCCACGTGACTCCTTTTGACCTAATTCCACTTCTATAAATTCACAAATATTGGGAAACCCCCAGAGAGATAGAAGAGAAAACCTTTCTGCCGCCACAAGCCTCTGTTCTTCCATGATCCCATCTGGAGGCCTTTTCCGGTACTCTGCCGGAGTGGGAATCGATCACGGAGGGCTTCTACATCAACCTTGCTGCCCTTCCGATGATGTGTGAGTAGTTTACCACAGACCTATGGGTCCATAGCTAGTAGCTAGATGGCTTCTTCTCTCTCTTTTGATCTTCAATACAATGTTCTCCTCGATGTTCTTGGAGTTCTATCCGATGTAATCTTGTTTTGCGGTGTGTTTGTTGGGATCCGATGAATTGTGAGTTTATGATCAGATTATTCATGAGAAATATTTGAGTCTTCTCTGAACACTTTTATGCATGATTGTTATAGCTTTGTATTTCTCACCGATCTATCGGTTTAGTTTGGCCCACTAGATTGATTTATCTTGCAATGGGAGAGGTGCTTTGTGATGGGTTCAATCTTGCGGTGCTCAATCCTAGTGACAGAAAGGGACATGACACGTATTTGTATTGTTGCCATTAAGGATAAAAAGATGGGGCTTATTCATATTGCTTGAATTTGCTTCTCTACATCATGTCATCTTGGTTAAGGCGTTACTTTGTTTCATACTTAATACCCTAGATGCATGCTGGAGTAATAGTAGTAGATGCAAGCAGGAGTCGGTCTACTTGTCTCGGACGTGATGCCTATACACATGATCATTGCCATGAATCCGTCATAATTATTTTCTTTTCTATCAATTGTCCAACAGTAATTTGTTTACCCACCGCATGCTTATGTGCTCAAGAGAGAAGCCTCTAGTGAAAACTATGGTCCCCGGGTCTATCTTTATTATATAAAAAACCTTAAAATACCTTGTTGCAATTTATTTACTTTTATTTTAATTAGTAGTTTAGTTTATCTATTTACCTCGATAAGATTTAATCCTTGCAAATAACCGCTAAGAGGATTGACAACCCTCTTATTTGCGTTGGGTGCAAGTGTTTGCTCTTGTGTGTGCAGGTGCGCTTAACGGAATTTTGCTTGGTTCTCCTACTGGATTGATAACCTTGGTTCTTAACTGAGGGAAATACTTATCTCTACTGTACTGCATCATCCTCTCCTCTTCTGGGAAATCCCAACGCAGCTCACAAGTAGCACAGCACGCCGCCGCCGCCGCAGCTGCAATTAGTTTTTTTGTTTAATATTGTATCCCGATCGTATGAATGTAAAACCAGAGTGTCACTGAATGAAATCTATGGTTTTGATCAGCTTAGCATTTTTTCTCTGAATGTACAGACTTACCAAAGTAAAATAAAAAACATCAACGTCTTTCTTTGAATAAAACACTCATCGCAAACGTTTTCAGACTGAACACCCGTATGCAAAGCGAGAGCTGGGTTCCTTCGCAGCTAAGCCAAGGGAAAAATGTGGCGTGCAGATTTTGTGCATCTCTTCATCGCAAACGTTTCAGACTGAACACCCGTATGCAAAGCGAGAGCTGGGTTCCTGCGCAGCTAAGCCAAGGGAAAATGTGGTGCGCAGGTTTTGTGCATCTCTTCATCGCAAACGATTTTGCATGATGATGTAGGGGAACGCAGCAGAAAACAAAAAAATTCCGACCTACGCACCAGCCCAAGACCACTATGAAGACTACATACAAGGTTTCGATCCGATCGTTACCGACTCGTAGCGCAGCGGAAGTAGAGTCGATGTAGAAAGTCGGTGCAGATCCCCGCAGCTAGGATTTACAACCTCCCAACCGCGAGGATGTTCTCCCTTGTCTCCTCGTCGGAGAGCCCTCCGGGAGGCGGTCGGACAGTCCCTCGGACGGTGTCACGGACAGCCCTTCGGGAGGACCCTCAAAACTCGGACGGTCACTCGGACAGCCCTTCCGGAGGCACTCTCAAGCAACTCCTCGGGCAAAAAGATCGAACCTACGACCTCTCTATGGGGTTGCACACATACGGTGTCATCTATCCGGCAGGGCTTCGCCGTCCAGAACTAGTTCCCACCGGAACCCAGATAGCCTTTCGGCTCTACAAAACTGTTTTGCGGGGAGGGAGAGAAGAAGCCAGATCATGCATGGCACTTGTATGTGAGAAAAGAGTGAGAGTGGAGAGCACCTCTCCACCTCTATTTATAGGAAAACCAAGGGGTAGGACTGGCACACAAAAAACCCAAAATGCCCATGCAAATGTCACACATGAAGGGCATAATGGGGAGGCAAAGGAGCTCCATGGAGGAGCATCCTTGGCCGGCCACCCCCTAGTGGGACCCTCCCAAAAGGGGTTCCTTAATCCCTAAGTCTTTCCTTCTAGAAGCTTGACAAAAGCCCTAAAAGGTGGCTTTCCAAAAAGTAACCCAAAAAGCACTTTCACTATTCATGGAAACATTTTTCCGCGACCGTTAAATCCGAAAATATTCATGTGGGTCTTAGAACAATTCCAGTACCCACTAAAATTATTTTTGACACGTTCCGAAACAATTTCGGATTAGTGATTTTCATCTGTGAAAAGCAAACAAAGCGGTTCCGGCAGCTCCGGAGCATTTCCGGGTTTTTTCTCTGAAAAATCCCAGAAGTTCCCAGAACAATTCTGGCACCCTCCAAGAATTTCCAGGCATGTGCCGAAACCAATTTGACTTAATGGTATACCCTGAAACAACTTTTCAGTTTTACCGAAACTATTCCGGTGTTCTCTCTCCGGAACTTTTCCGTTGTCTCCGAAACTTTTCCCGTGAATTTCTCTCAGACTCCCTGTCTAGTATTCTGCAGATAGATGACCCTTAAGCGTGTGACCCTATAGGTTCGGTGAAGTATAGACATGACCCGGAACACTTTCCGATCAATGATCAACATCGGAGCCCACGTGACTCCTTTTGACCTAATTCCACTTCTATAAATTCACAAATATTGGGAAACCCCCAGAGAGATAGAAGAGAAAACCTTTCTGCCGCCACAAGCCTCTGTTCTTCCATGATCCCATCTGGAGGCCTTTTCCGGTACTCTGCCGGAGTGGGAATCGATCACGGAGGGCTTCTACATCAACCTTGCTGCCCTTCCGATGATGTGTGAGTAGTTTACCATAGACCTATGGATCCATAGCTAGTAGCTAGATGACTTCTTCTCTCTCTTTTGATCTTCAATACAATGTTCTCCTCGATGTTCTTGGAGTTCTATCCGATGTAATCTTCTTTTGCGGTGTGTTTGTTGGGATCCGATGAATTGTGAGTTTATGATCAGATTATTCATGAGAAATATTTGAGTCTTCTCTGAACACTTTTATGCATGATTGTTATAGCTTTGTATTTCTCACCGATCTATCGGTTTAGTTTGGCCCACTAGATTGATTTATCTTGCAATGGGAGAGGTGCTTTGTGATGGGTTCAATCTTGCGGTGCTCAATCCTAGTGACAGAAAGGGACATGACACGTATTTGTATTGTTGCCATTAAGGATAAAAAGATGGGGCTTATTCATATTGCTTGAATTTGCTTCTCTACATCATGTCATCTTGCTTAAGGCGTTACTTTGTTTCATACTTAATACCCTAGATGCATGCTGGATAGCGGTCGATGGGTGGAGTAATAGTAGTAGATGCAAGCAGGAGTCGGTCTACTTGTCTCGGACGTGATGCCTATACACATGATCATTGCCATGAATCCGTCATAATTATTTGCTTTTCTATCAATTGTCCAACAGTAATTTGTTTACCCACCGCATGCTTATGTGCTCAAGAGAGAAGCCTCTAGTGAAAACTATGGTCCCCGGGTCTATCTTTATTATATAAAAAACCTTAAAATACCTTGTTGCAATTTATTTACTTTTATTTTAATTAGTAGTTTAGTTTATCTATTTACCTCGATAAGATTTAATCCTTGCAAATAACCGCTAAGAGGATTGACAACCCTCTTATTTGCGTTGGGTGCAAGTGTTTGCTCTTGTGTGTGCAGGTGCGCTTAACGGAATTTTGCTTGGTTCTCCTACTGGATTGATAACCTTGGTTCTTAACTGAGGGAAATACTTATCTCTACTATACTGCATCATCCTCTCCTCTTCGGGGAAATCCCAACGCAGCTCACAAGTAGCACAGCACGCCGCCGCCGCCGCAGCTGCAATTAGTTTTTTTGTTTAATATTGTATCCCGATCGTATGAATGTAAAACCAGAGTGTCACTGAATGAAATCTATGGTTTTGATCAGCTTAGCATTTTTTCTCTGAATGTACAGACTTACCAAAGTAAAATAAAAAACATCAACGTCTTTCTTTGAATAAAACACTCATCGCAAACGTTTTCAGACTGAACACCCGTATGCAAAGCGAGAGCTGGGTTCCTTCGCAGCTAAGCCAAGGGAAAAATGTGGCGTGCAGATTTTGTGCATCTCTTCATCGCAAACGTTTCAGACTGAACACCCGTATGCAAAGCGAGAGCTGGGTTCCTGCGCAGCTAAGCCAAGGGAAAATGTGGTGCGCAGGTTTTGTGCATCTCTTCATCGCAAACGATTTTGCATGATGATGTAGGGGAACGCAGCAGAAAACAAAAAAATTCCGACCTACGCACCAGCCCAAGACCACTATGAAGACTACATACAAGGTTTCGATCCGATCGTTACCGACTCGTAGCGCAGCGGAAGTAGAGTCGATGTAGAAAGTCGGTGCAGATCCCCGCAGCTAGGATTTACAACCTCCCAACCGCGAGGATGTTCTCCCTTGTCTCCTCGTCGGAGAGCCCTCCGGGAGGCGGTCGGACAGTCCCTCGGACGGTGTCACGGACAGCCCTTCGGGAGGACCCTCAAAACTCGGACGGTCACTCGGACAGCCCTTCCGGAGGCACTCTCAAGCAACTCCTCGGGCAAAAAGATCGAACCTACGACCTCTCTATGGGGTTGCACACATACGGTGTCATCTATCCGGCAGGGCTTCGCCGTCCAGAACTAGTTCCCACCGGAACCCAGATAGCCTTTCGGCTCTACAAAACTGTTTTGCGGGGAGGGAGAGAAGAAGCCAGATCATGCATGGCACTTGTATGTGAGAAAAGAGTGAGAGTGGAGAGCACCTCTCCACCTCTATTTATAGGAAAACCAAGGGGTAGGACTGGCACACAAAAAACCCAAAATGCCCATGCAAATGTCACACATGAAGGGCATAATGGGGAGGCAAAGGAGCTCCATGGAGGAGCATCCTTGGCCGGCCACCCCCTAGTGGGACCCTCCCAAAAGGGGTTCCTTAATCCCTAAGTCTTTCCTTCTAGAAGCTTGACAAAAGCCCTAAAAGGTGGCTTTCCAAAAAGTAACCCAAAAAGCACTTTCACTATTCATGGAAACATTTTTCCGCGACCGTTAAATCCGAAAATATTCATGTGGGTCTTAGAACAATTCCAGTACCCACTAAAATTATTTTCGACACGTTCCGAAACAATTTCGGATTAGTGATTTTCATCTGTGAAAAGCAAACAAAGCGGTTCCGGCAGCTCCGGAGCATTTCCGGGTTTTTTCTCTGAAAAATCCCAGAAGTTCCCAGAACAATTCTGGCACCCTCCAAGAATTTCCAGGCATGTGCCGAAACCAATTTAAATTAATGGTATACCCTGAAACAACTTTTCAGTTTTACCGAAACTATTCCGGTGTTCTCTCTCCGGAACTTTTCCGTTGTCTCCGAAACTTTTCCCGTGAATTTCTCTCAGACTCCCTGTCTAGTATTCTGCAGATAGATGACCCTTAAGCGTGTGACCCTATAGGTTCGGTGAAGTATAGACATGACCCGGAACACTTTCCGATCAATGATCAACATCGGAGCCCACGTGACTCCTTTTGACCTAATTCCACTTCTATAAATTCACAAATATTGGGAAACCCCCAGAGAGATAGAAGAGAAAACCTTTCTGCCGCCACAAGCCTCTGTTCTTCCATGATCCCATCTGGAGGCCTTTTCCGGTACTCTGCCGGAGTGGGAATCGATCACGGAGGGCTTCTACATCAACCTTGCTGCCCTTCCGATGATGTGTGAGTAGTTTACCATAGACCTATGGGTCCATAGCTAGTAGCTAGATGACTTCTTCTCTCTCTTTTGATCTTCAATACAATGTTCTCCTCGATGTTCTTGGAGTTCTATCCGATGTAATCTTCTTTTGCGGTGTGTTTGTTGGGATCCGATGAATTGTGAGTTTATGATCAGATTATTCATGAGAAATATTTGAGTCTTCTCTGAACACTTTTATGCATGATTGTTATAGCTTTGTATTTCTCACCGATCTATCGGTTTAGTTTGGCCCACTAGATTGATTTATCTTGCAATGGGAGAGGTGCTTTGTGATGGGTTCAATCTTGCGGTGCTCAATCCTAGTGACAGAAAGGGACATGACACGTATTTGTATTGTTGCCATTAAGGATAAAAAGATGGGGCTTATTCATATTGCTTGAATTTGCTTCTCTACATCATGTCATCTTGCTTAAGGCGTTACTTTGTTTCATACTTAATACCCTAGATGCATGCTAGATAGCGGTCGATGGGTGGAGTAATAGTAGTAGATGCAAGCAGGAGTCGGTCTACTTGTCTCGGACGTGATGCCTATACACATGATCATTGCCATGAATCCGTCATAATTATTTGCTTTTCTATCAATTGTCCAACAGTAATTTGTTTACCCACCGCATGCTTATGTGCTCAAGAGAGAAGCCTCTAGTGAAAACTATGGTCCCCGGGTCTATCTTTATTATATAAAAAACCTTAAAATACCTTGTTGCAATTTATTTACTTTTATTTTAATTAGTAGTTTAGTTTATCTATTTACCTCGATAAGATTTAATCCTTGCAAATAACCGCTAAGAGGATTGACAACCCTCTTATTTGCGTTGGGTGCAAGTGTTTGCTCTTGTGTGTGCAGGTGCGCTTAACGGAATTTTGCTTGGTTCTCCTACTGGATTGATAACCTTGGTTCTTAACTGAGGGAAATACTTATCTCTACTGTACTGCATCATCCTCTCCTCTTCGGGGAAATCCCAACGCAGCTCACAAGTAGCACAGCACGCCGCCGCCGCCGCAGCTGCAATTAGTTTTTTTGTTTAATATTGTATCCCGATCGTATGAATGTAAAACCAGAGTGTCACTGAATGAAATCTATGGTTTTGATCAGCTTAGCATTTTTTCTCTGAATGTACAGACTTACCAAAGTAAAATAAAAAACATCAACGTCTTTCTTTGAATAAAACACTCATCGCAAACGTTTTCAGACTGAACACCCGTATGCAAAGCGAGAGCTGGGTTCCTTCGCAGCTAAGCCAAGGGAAAAATGTGGCGTGCAGATTTTGTGCATCTCTTCATCGCAAACGTTTCAGACTGAACACCCGTATGCAAAGCGAGAGCTGGGTTCCTGCGCAGCTAAGCCAAGGGAAAATGTGGTGCGCAGGTTTTGTGCATCTCTTCGTCGCAAACGATTTTGCATGATGATGTAGGGGAACGCAGCAGAAAACAAAAAAATTCCGACCTACGCACCAGCCCAAGACCACTATGAAGACTACATACAAGGTTTCGATCCGATCGTTACCGACTCGTAGCGCAGCGGAAGTAGAGTCGATGTAGAAAGTCGGTGCAGATCCCCGCAGCTAGGATTTACAACCTCCCAACCGCGAGGATGTTCTCCCTTGTCTCCTCGTCGGAGAGCCCTCCGGGAGGCGGTCGGACAGTCCCTCGGACGGTGTCACGGACAGCCCTTCGGGAGGACCCTCAAAACTCGGACGGTCACTCGGACAGCCCTTCCGGAGGCATTCTCAAACAACTCCTCGGGCAAAAAGATCCAACCTACGACCTCTCTATGGGGTTGCACACATATGGTGTCATCTATCCGGCAGGGCTTCGCCGTCCAGAACTAGTTCCCACCGGAACCCAGATAGCCTTTCGGCTCTACAAAACTGTTTTGCGGGGAGGGAGAGAAGAAGCCAGATCATGCATGGCACTTGTATGTGAGAAAAGAGTGAGAGTGGAGAGCACCTCTCCACCTCTATTTATAGGAAAACCAAGGGGTAGGACTGGCACACAAAAAACCCAAAATGCCCATGCAAATGTCACACATGAAGGGCATAATGGGGAGGCAAAGGAGCTCCATGGAGGAGCATCCTTGGCCGGCCACCCCCTAGTGGGACCCTCCCAAAAGGGGTTCCTTAATCCCTAAGTCTTTCCTTCTAGAAGCTTGACAAAAGCCCTAAAAGGTGGCTTTCCAAAAAGTAACCCAAAAAGCACTTTCACTATTCATGGAAACATTTTTCCGCGACCGTTAAATCCGAAAATATTCATGTGGGTCTTAGAACAATTCCAGTACCCACTAAAATTATTTTGGACACGTTCCGAAACAATTTCGGATTAGTGATTTTCATCTGTGAAAAGCAAAAAAAGCGGTTCCGGCAGCTCCGGAGCATTTCCGGGTTTTTTCTCTGAAAAATCCCAGAAGTTCCCAGAACAATTCTGGCACCCTCCAAGAATTTCCAGGCATGTGCCGAAACCAATTTGACTTAATGGTATACCCTGAAACAACTTTTCAGTTTTACCGAAACTATTCCGGTGTTCTCTCTCCGGAACTTTTCCGTTGTCTCCGAAACTTTTCCCGTGAATTTCTCTCAGACTCCCTGTCTAGTATTCTGCAGATAGATGACCCTTAAGCGTGTGACCCTATAGGTTCGGTGAAGTATAGACATGACCCGGAACACTTTCCGATCAATGATCAACATCGGAGCCCACGTGACTCCTTTTGACCTAATTCCACTTCTATAAATTCACAAATATTGGGAAACCCCCAGAGAGATAGAAGAGAAAACCTTTCTGCCACCACAAGCCTCTGTTCTTCCATGATCCCATCTGGAGGCCTTTTCCGGTACTCTGCCGGAGTGGGAATCGATCACGGAGGGCTTCTACATCAACCTTGCTGCCCTTCCGATGATGTGTGAGTAGTTTACCACAGACCTATGGGTCCATAGCTAGTAGCTAGATGGCTTCTTCTCTCTCTTTTGATCTTCAATACAATGTTCTCCTCGATGTTCTTGGAGTTCTATCCGATGTAATCTTCTTTTGCGGTGTGTTTGTTGGGATCCGATGAATTGTGAGTTTATGATCAGATTATTCATGAGAAATATTTGAGTCTTCTCTGAACACTTTTATGCATGATTGTTATAGCTTTGTATTTCTCACCGATCTATCGGTTTAGTTTGGCCCACTAGATTGATTTATCTTGCAATGGGAGAGGTGCTTTGTGATGGGTTCAATCTTGCGGTGCTCAATCCTAGTGACAGAAAGGGACATGACAGGTATTTGTATTGTTGCC
The DNA here is from genome assembly GCA_039707655.1 of Elymus sibiricus. Lineage (NCBI taxonomy): Eukaryota > Viridiplantae > Streptophyta > Magnoliopsida > Poales > Poaceae > Elymus > Elymus sibiricus. Next base: position 471,540,472 of record CM077668.1, on the reverse strand, counting down.
ATTAAGGATAAAAAGATGGGGCTTATTCATATTGCTTGAATTTGCTTCTCTACATCATGTCATCTTGCTTAAGGCGTTACTTTGTTTCATACTTAATACCCTAGATGCATGCTGGATAGCGGTCGATGGGTGGAGTAATAGTAGTAGATGCAAGCAGGAGTCGGTCTACTTGTCTCGGACGTGATGCCTATACACATGATCATTGCCATGAATCCGTCATAATTATATGCTTTTCTATCAATTGTCCAACAGTAATTTGTTTACCCACCGCATGCTTATGTGCTCAAGAGAGAAGCCTCTAGTGAAAACTATGGTCCCCGGGTCTATCTTTATTATATAAAAAACCTTAAAATACCTTGTTGCAATTTATTTACTTTTATTTTAATTAGTAGTTTAGTTTATCTATTTACCTCGATAAGATTTAATCCTTGCAAATAACCGCTAAGAGGATTGACAACCCTCTTATTTGCGTTGGGTGCAAGTGTTTGCTCTTGTGTGTGCAGGTGCGCTTAACGGTATTTTGCTTGGTTCTCCTACTGGATTGATAACCTTGGTTCTTAACTGAGGGAAATACTTATCTCTACTGTACTGCATCATCCTCTCCTCTTCGGGGAAATCCCAACGCAGCTCACAAGTAGCACAGCACGCCGCCGCCGCCGCAGCTGCAATTAGTTTTTTTGTTTAATATTGTATCCTGATCGTATGAATGTAAAACCAGAGTGTCACTGAATGAAATCTATGGTTTTGATCAGCTTAGCATTTTTTTCTCTGAATGTACAGACTTACCAAAGTTAAAAAAAAACATCAACGTCTTTCTTTGAATAAAACCCTCATCGCAAACGTTTTCAGACTGAACACCCGTATGCAAAGCGAGAGCTGGGTTCCTTCGCAGCTAAGCCAAGGAAAAATGTGGCGTGCGGATTTTGTGCATCTCTTCATCGCAAACGTTTCAGACTGAACACCCGTATGCAAAGCGAGAGCTGGGTTCCTGCGCAGCTAAGCCAAGGGAAAATGTGGTGCACAGGTTTTGTGCATCTCTTCATCGCAAACGATTTTGCATGATGATGTAGGGGAACGCAGAAGAAAACAAAAAAATTCCGACCTACGCACCAGCCCAAGACCACTATGAAGACTACATACGAGGTTTCGATCCGATCGTTACCGACTCGTAGCGCAGCGGAAGTAGAGTCGATGTAGAAACTCGGTGCAGATCCCCGCAGCTAGGATTTACAACCTCCCAACCGCGAGGATGTTCTCCCTTGTCTCCTCGTCGGAGAGCCCTCCGGGAGGCGGTCGGACAGTCCCTCGGACGGTGTCACGGACAGCCCTTCGGGAGGACCCTCAAAACTCGGACGGTCATTCGGACAGCCCTTCCAGAGACACTCTCAAACAACTCCTCGGGCAAAAAGATCGAACCTACGACCTCTCTATGGGGTTGCACACATACGGTGTCATCTATCCGGCAGGTCTTCGCCGTCCACAACTAGTTCCCACCGGAACCCAGACAGCCTTTCGGCTCTACAAATATCCATATATCTTCTTGAGTCATTTCTGAAGATAGATAAATCCACTGCTAGCAACAACATTTATCGGACTACATACATCAAAATGTATCATCACCAATAAGTTCGTTGCTCGTTCCTTATGACCTGTGAACGGTATTTCAGTCACTTCACTTTTCGGAGGAAAGTTGCAAGTGTCAGATGATTCATAATCAAACGACTTCAAAATCCATCATTATGGAATTTCTCCATGCGGGTTTCTCCAATGTGACCAAATGCAGAGCCACACATTTGTGGTATTCTTTTAGTCTTGCGACATTTAGCGTCAGTGTTATGGATGTATCATATTACTATCAATATTCATAACATACATCCCATCCATGATGGAAGCATGGCCCTTATGTTATTCATGACACTGAACAACAATTGTTCTTTTATGAACAACCCTTTTGCAACAAACATTATGCAATGGGCTAGAGTGTGTAAAACTCTAAAATGAATTATGAAGGTAAATACAGAGGTAATGTATTATTATCAATATTCATAACATACATCTCATTCATAATGAAAGTATGGCCCTTATGTTATTCATAACACGGAACATGAAAGTTCTCTTATGAACAACCTTCTTGCAAGATACTTTATGCAATGGGCTAGAGTGTATGAAACTCCAAAAATGAATTATGAAAATAAATACATAGGTAATACACCGATGGAATGTATAGTAACATTTACTATGTTCCCAGCGCGTATCTGAACCTCACTCCGGCCAGTCTTTTAGGCCATAGTAGTTCTTGCATCGACTTGCAACGGAAAGCAATCGAGCGGGTATCTCTGTGATCAACTCACAATACCCAAGAATCAGTGATTAACATGTTTAATCGTAATTCCCAAGAACTATTTCTTTGACCATCCTTCTATACATCAATAGCTTGTATGAATTTCATACATGAGCTGGATATTCCAGTCTTCTCTCTTTTTGCCTTTATACTTCTAACAGTTTTACTTCCAATAATTCTCCTACTCTCAGAAGAAGCACCAACTTGAAGAGTGGCGTCAGCCCCGGACTTCCTAGGTGTGTAAGTCATACTAACACCCTTCGGACATTTCCTTTCTCTTAAGTTTTTGTTTTATTCAACATCATCATATGACAGGCGTTCTACTGGATCCCTCTGTTATTAGTCAAATGCATAGTAAACACTTTTACTAATAGTTTGCAAAACAAACATTTCTTTGGATATCACATATCTTTTAGCCGTTGTTTGTGTCTGAAAATGATTTTCAGTTCCATGAATATCACATAGCTATCCCAATCTTTTGAAGTTCGGGTCTCATGGAAGCAAACATATTGCACTTGACCGTAACGGAATTCTAGCTTTTGGATCGAAGGACGAGAGTCTCATCATCCATAGCATTAGCGGGAGAATACCGGAAGCATGCGATAGGGCAAAGTCCTTCTCATCACTTTTGAGGACAATCCTCACATTACGTTACCAACCGTAAAGTTTTAACCAGATATTTAACAACTTATTCAATTTTAACAGGGAAGGTGGAAACGCGAGTCATTATTCTACAACTATTATGCAAATTTCACTTTATACAAAGTCCATAATTGATTGCAATGAGAATTAAACAAGTTAATTCTACAGTGCGCTCCCACTCAAATCAATATCTCTCATAATTGATTTTGAGTGATTCAAGATCCGCATTTCAATTCAACGCCATTGATGGGAACATCACTGATGACGGGAACTTCAATCGGTAGGCCAACTTGCCGATCACATCTCTATGTGACTCTTGTTCATCTTTCGATGCGCGTGTTCCGAGCTTATGAAACTCTTTTCACAACTCATCAGACATTCGCAAGATCCAGACTTACATCTCATCAAGCAAATATCCATATATCTTCTTGAGTCATTTCTGAAGATAGATAAATCCACTGCTAGCAACAACATTTATCGGACTACATACATCAAAATGTATCATCACCAATAAGTTCGTTGCTCGTTCCTTATGACCTGTGAACGGTATTTCAGTCACTTCACTTTTCGAAGGAAAGTTGCAAGTGTCAGATGATTCATAATCAAACGACTTCAAAATCCATCATTATGGAATTTCTCCATGCGGGTTTCTCCAATGTGACCAAATGCAGAGCCACACATTTGTGGTATTCTTTTAGTCTGGCGACATTTAGCGTCAGTGTTCTGGATGTATCATATTACTATCAATATTCATAACATACATCCCATCCATGATGGAAGCACGGCCCTTATGTTATTCATGACACTGAACAACAATTGTTCTTTTATGAACAACCCTTTTGCAACAAACATTATGCAATGGGCTAGAGTGTGTAAAACTCTAAAATGAATTATGAAGGTAAATACAGAGGTAATGTATTATTATCAATATTCATAACATACATCTCATTCATAATGAAAGTATGGCCCTTATGTCATTCATAACACGGAACATGAAAGTTCTCTTATGAACAACCTTCTTGCAAGATACTTTATGCAATGGGCTAGAGTGTATGAAACTCCAAAAATGAATTATGAAAATAAATACATAGGTAATACACCGATGGAATGTATAGTAACATTTACTATGTTCCCAGCGCGTATCTGAACCTCACTCCGGCCAGTCTTTTAGGCCGTAGTAGTTCTTGCATCGACTTGCAACGGAAAGCAATCGAGCGGGTATCTCTGTGATCAACTCACAATACCCAAGAATCAATGATTAACATGCTTAATCGTAATTCCCAAGAACTATTTCTTTGACCATCCTTCTATACATCAATAGCTTGTATGAATTTCATACATGAGCTGGATATTCCAGTCTTCTCTCTTTTTGCCTTTATACTTCTAACAGTTTTACTTCCAATAATTCTCCTACTCTCAGAAGAAGCACCAACTTGAAGAGTGGCGTCAGCCCCGGACTTCCTAGGTGTGTAAGTCATACTAACACCCTTCGGACATTTCCTTTCTCTTAAGTTTTTGTTTTATTCAACATCATCATATGACAGGCGTTCTACTGGATCCCTCTGTTATTAGTCAAATGCATAGTAAACACTTTTACTAATAGTTTGCAAAACAAACATTTCTTTGGATATCACATATCTTTTAGCCGTTGTTTGTGTCTGAAAATGATTTTCAGTTCCATGAATATCACATAGCTATCCCAAACTTTTGAAGTTCGGGTCTCATGGAAGCAAACATATTGCACTTGACCGTAACGGAATTCTAGCTTTTGGATCGAAGGACGAGAGTCTCATCATCCATAGCATTAGCGGGAGAATACCGGAAGCATGCGATAGGGCAAAGTCCTTCTCATCACTTTTGAGGACAATCCTCACATTACGTTACCAACCGTAAAGTTTTAACCAGATATTTAACAACTTATTCAATTTTAACAGGGAAGGTGGAAACGCGAGCCATTATTCTACAACTATTATGCAAATTTCACTTTATACAAAGTCCATAATTAATTGCAATGAGAATTAAACAAGTTAATTCTACAGTGCGCTCCCACTCAAATCAATATCTCTCATAATTGATTTTGAGTGATTCAAGATCCGCATTTCAATTCAACGCCATTGATGGGAACATCACTGATGACGGGAACTTCAATCGGTAGGCCAACTTGCCGATCACATCTCTATGTGACTCTTGTTCATCTTTCGATGCGCGTGTTCCGAGCTCATGACTTTCATGCCAGAACGTCAAGACAACCAAGTGATCTCGCTGCGAGGTCTCAACTCACCCGCCTCACACTTCTCTAAGCGTTTGTACTCATGGAAACATGACACACTCCGAGAAGATAGGTGCCGTGACGGTGCTACACTTGGGAGAACACTAACTACTTGATATTATTGTGAGAGATCACCCTAATAAAAAGCGACTACCGCGCAATCAAGAAGGGTGCATCATAAGGGATAAACATCTCAGGCAATTCATAATAGCATGATATGGTATAGCCCTTTCTGACGGAGAAGTATTTAATTTCGTCGTCTTCGGCATTCGCGTCGGTGTTCACCTTTGCGAAGTTTGCCACCACCTTGTCGATGCACAAGATAATATTGCTATCTCTATAGATAATAAAATAAGTGCATTACTTAAGGTTGACACGCAGGTCATTAAAGTGACAATCATATGGCTCCAGCCATCATGCCGAATCATGACACGCAGGTCATGTTAGTAAATTTACATCATATAGTCATCTCATACATAATCAAATTAATATGAGCACTGCTATACCACATCACATGCACATCTTATGTCATCCTGCAAAACGAAGTTAGACGCCTCTAATCAGTTTATGCAAAATTTGTTTTACGTGGCTTCTAAGGATTCGAAGCAAACCGAAGCTACCAACGTCCATCATCAAGTATGATTATTCAAGTCGCTAGATTAACTTTGCGGGGTGTATGAAACACGAGATAATAAAATCTCGAGCCCCATACTGAACTTCGTCATACGCATGACCCCCGTGCAGATCATATCTGCATTGCCCTTTCGTCTGCGAAATTTCATCTTTCTTTTTAACTATGGTGGAATTCAATGAACTGTTAGCACTTCGTTGATCAATCAGGATCGCAGATTGCTAGAACTTTGAAACTCCACCATACCATTATCAAGATGAGAAATATGCAAATTCAAGGGAAGCAACAAGAACATCGGGTAACAGATTTCATCTGCTACCCGCACAAATAATTATCAGCAGTAGAACTCATCTACTACAAATTATATTGTGCAACACCCATACATCTCTATGTATTCTAGATCGTAACCTGCATCTACGCATAGCACGGCTCCTGATGCCACTGTAGGGGAACGCAGCAGAAAACAAAAAAATTCTGACCTACGCACCAGCCCAGGACCACTATGAAGACTACATACAAGGTTTCGATCTGATCGTTACCGACTCGTAGCGCAGCGGAAGTAGAGTCGATGTAGATCGTCGGTGCAGATCCCCGCAGCTAGGAATTACAACCTCCCAACCGCGAAGATGTTCTCCCTTGTCTGCTTGTTGGACAGCCCTCCGGGAGGCGGTCAGACAGTCCCTCAGACGGTGTCACGGACAGCCCTTCGGGAGGACCCTCAAAACTCGGACAGTCACTCGGACAGGCCTTCGGGAGGCACTCTCGAATAGCTCCTCGGGCAAAAAGATCGAACCTACGACCTCTCTATGGGGTTGCACACATACGGTGTCATCTATCCGGCAGGGCTTCGCCGTACAGAACTAGTTCCCACCGGAACCCAGACAGCCTTTCGGCTCTACAAAACTATTTTGCGGGGAGGGAGAGAAGAAGCCAGATCATGCATGGCACTTGTATGTGAGAAACGAGTGAGAGTGGAGAGAACCTCTCCACCTCTATTTATAGGAAAACCAAGGGGTAGGATTGGCACACAAAAAACCCGAAATGCCCATGCAAATGTCACACATGAAGGGCATAATGGGCAGGCAAAGGAGCTCCATGGAGGAGCATCCTTGGCCGGCCACCCCCTAGTGGGACCCTCCCAAAAGGGGTTCCTTAGCCCCTAAGTCTTTCCTTCTGGAAGCTTGACAAAAGCCCTAAAAGGTGGCTTTCCAAAAAGTAACCCAAAAAGCACTTTCACTATTCATCAAAAACATTTTTCCGCGACCGTTAAATCCGAAAATATTTCTGTGGGTCTTAGAACAATTCCAGTACCCACTAAAATTATTTTGGATGTGTTTCGAAACAATTTCGGATTAGTGATTTTCATCTGCGAAAAGCAAACAAAGCGGTTCCGGCATCTCCGGAACATTTCCGGGTTTTTTATCCGAAAAATCCCAGAAGTTCCCAGAACAATTCTGGCACCCTCCAAGAATTTCCAGGCGTGTGCCGAAACCAATTTGACTTAATGGTATACCCTGAAACGACTTTTCAATTTTACCGAAACTATTCCGGTGTTCTCTCTCTGGAACTTTTCCGTTGTCTCCGAAACTTTTCCGGTGACTTTCTCTCAGACTCCCTATCTAATATTCAGCAGATAGATGACCCTTAAGTGTGTGACCCTATAGGTTCGGTGAAGTATAGACATGACCCGGAACACTTTCCGATCAATGATCAACATCGGAGCCGTGGACACCCATATTGACCCCTATACCCACACGAATGAATATTCGAGTGAACCTCTAGTTGCCGTGTGCTATTCCTGTTGCTTCGCGATATGTTACAAATACCCAAGGTGAGAATCATCGGCATCCCCGTGGATCAACACTTGTCCACAATGCCAGTTACCTAGTTACCGGTTTTGTTCTCTTTTCTCGTTTCCGTGTTCCGGCATCCCTGTGATCAAATCACATTGTGTCTGGCCAGACGATGGTGGATACCATAACACCGAGAGGGCCCAGAGATATCTCTCCATCGTCGGAGGAGAAAATCCCAATCTTGAGCTATCAAGTCCCTTGTCATACTTTCCCATGAACCCGTAAGCCGCCGTAATAGCCACCCGGTTACGGATGACGTTTAACAAACCCCAAAGTTCATGAATCAAGCATGAAGGAACTCGATACTCTCATGGTCTAAGGAATTATGCAAACGTTAACTTTCTATGTGTTATTAACCATTAACTTGTGACGAATGTATCTCATAGCATAACATCAATTCGGGTCGATTCAACACATGTGTTCTCCTAACATTGTGCCCTCAAAATTGCCGGCATAGTCATGCCCATGATCAGGAAAACAGAACCATCATGCAACACTTGAGCTAGTCTTAGAGGCCAGAATAGGAATACATTTTACCGTTTATTATTCCACACGTGCATATGAGTCTTCCTTCGAGCCTCGTGGTTATTGCAGACTCGAGAACCATAGCAGTTATAGCATGGAACATTAACATAATTATGAACATGGAGATAAACAATAACATTAATTATTGCCTCTAGGGCATATCTCCTACAGATGACCCGTGTGCAACGAAGTACAAACAATGTGGTAAGATTTGCATCTGTCATATTGGGTACAATTGCCATTTGTCAAAATGAAAATATTGGCATTTGTCATTCTAGTAACATTGTCATTTGTCAATCTAGTAACATTGCTATTTGTCAACCTAGTAACACTGCTATTTGTGATCCTCAGAAAAAAAAACTGCCATTTGTCAAATTTTGCAGCTAAAAATTACTAGTACTATAATTTTTGCAAATGAAATGCAGTAAGCATAGATTTCATTCATAGATTAAGTTGTCATTCTTTATACAAACAGTTCAACTCGACAGCTGAACCGAATAAACTTTTGCCCAATTGTTGCCAACCACGTACCGAAATAGCTAGTTCAACTATATATACTAGCTAAATTTAAGTATGTAGTACAGTTCAACCATATCTATAGTCAGATCAACTGAACAAAATAGCCCATAAATACTACTACAGAGAGGCTTTGTACTACTTCCAGCAGCTTCTCCTCTGCCGAGCGCGTTCAGTAAGAGGCTGAGGAGGAGGAGCCTACCGACGAGCTGGAGAAGCGGAATCTGGCGCCTGCCGCTGCTGCACCTTTAGCGATGCCCAGCTCGAACGCCCTCTGTCGCTCCAGACGATCCCTCTCAAAGCGGCGGGACTCCTCGTATATCTCCGCATTCCGTGCCACTGCGGCGGCTTCTCCTGCGGCCACGGCGGCGGTAAGACGCTTTGCGTGCTCGACCAGGCGCTCCTCCTCCTCCTGCAGGAACTCGATGTAGCGCGCGGCAAGGTCGCTGATGCTCGTGCGGGCCTTCACATCCTGCCTTCGGGCCGCGGTGGCGGAGCGGGTGATGACCCCGGCGGTCGACGGTGGGGAGGCGGCCACGGCGGCCAATGGTGGGGTGGCGGCCACCTCCCGTCTTCGGGCCGCGGTGGCGGAGCGGGTGATGGCCACGGCGCCCAACGGTGGGGTGGCGGCCAAGACGGCCACCACCCGCCTTCGGGGCGGCGGCGGAGCGGGCTTTGGTGGTGTGACGGCCACGGCTGCCGACGGTGGGGTGGCGGCAACGGCAGCCGGCAATAGCTGTCGTCGGGCAGCGGCGGCGGAGCGTGTGGCGGGTGTTGTGCGCACACCCAACAGGGACGCCACGGGCAGTACACGCCGCCGGGGACTGCGCCGCTGCCGCGGTGTAGCCTCCCAGCTGGAGCTGTCCTCAGACGACAGCGGAGTGGCTGAGCGACGACGACGGACCAGTGCCATTGGTGATGGTGGGAGAAGCAGACAAAATAAGCTACGGGGAGGGAGGGGAAAATGCGATGCCGACTCACCGGCCATGACTGTTTATAAAGAAGGCCGGTAAGCACTGTTTTTTTTTATTTCGCCGAGTCGGGCGAGAAGCTTGCGCGGGAACAGGCTCACCGACGATTCATTGGCGCCTCTTCGAGCTAACGTTTGGCCAAAAGAACGCATGTGCGGTGCTCAAGCTTGCGCTCTAAGCCTTCTGCGGCAGCGCGGTGACAAGACATGCGAGAGGAGGACGAAATGACACGTACACAAACGGTTAATAAAAAAAATTGCGATTTAATTACCTAGCACACGGCCGCTTTCTACGCAGCGTCGCGAATGATTGTTCGCCCACTGTGTGATGTGGAACGCAACGTAGTTTCACATCACGCCGCCGGCTCGCAACTGCCGGCCGGCTTGTAGACGGCCATTCCCTGCGTGTTCAACTGCTCTATGCGTGTGGTTGCTCACGGTTGAGGCGGCCGCGGCGCGCTCTGCTCGCGTCCCTCTGCGCGCTCTGCCCGCGTCCCTCCGCACGCGCTGCAAGCGTTTGGGGCTGGCGCACAATCACGTACGTTCGGGGTGCCTTATGCATGCGGTTACGCCGGACGCGACGCCATGACGCGGTTACATGCGGCAAAAACTGCCTTGCGGACGTGCCGAGAATCCCGGCCGCCCGGCCCTCCTCATTTATTCCCGCGGCCATTTACCTTCATCTCTCGCGCCCCACGACACAATAAGCACACCCACGACAACACATACAGAGAGGATATCCAGTGGCTCCAATGGCGCACCCGGCTCTAATGGCGCTCCCAGCGGCTGACGACGATGACGGGCGGCAGTTCACCACGCCTCACGTAGTGGACACCCACATGAGGAGGAAGGACCTCTCGATGGTGTACACCAACGAGTCGGTCTCAGTGGAGAGCTCCATCCACACTATGGAGCAGTTGCTTGCTGAGGACGGGTACCAACTGGTCGGCTTCGACCTCGAGTTCATCGGCGGTCATGCCGGGTATGATCAGAAGGTTGCCGGCGCCCAGTTGTGCGTGCGCCATCACGTCCTCATCTACCACTACTCCCTGGACACAAGGCCTTGCGAGCGTTTCGCCAGGTTTATCAACAGCCCCAACTACAGGTTTGCTACGGTGGACACCTTCAACAATCTAAAGGTGCTCGAGACTACGGGCTTGACCTGCTAGAATCTTGTCGACATCCAAGGCCAGTACAGGGTCTGGGGCAGAAAGAAGAAGAAGGACTCCCTGGTTGACCTAGCCATGGCCATCATCGACCCCTACTACAGAGGCATGAAAGATGAGTGCAAAAAGAACAAGGATGCCTGGCACGAGGCCTAGGTGCGGAGACTGGATGAAGAACACGTCAAGTACGCGGCCAAGGATGCGTACACAAGCTACGAGATGTATAGGCGAATCGTTGACATGAGGGAGTGCCTCCTTCCTGTGGACGACGAGGGATCGAGGCACAAATAGAGTAGTGGCGGAAGCGTCACAAGAAGTAGATGATTAGATGATCGTTTCTCCTAGTTTAGAATGCATGTAATTGTTTATTGAGGTGTGTGCAAATGTTTTGTATAGTCAGCTATGTAATTGGATGTTTAATTTGGTTATATATGTTGTTCTTCTGTAGACTGAGCAAATTACAACGCAGACGGGCTAAACTAGGGAACCCGTCGGTGATGATTTCATCAATCGCTGACAATTGTTTACCAGCAAGCGTTTGCCCACAACACACATGGGTTATTAGCAGGAATCGTCTGTGTTGTTATCGGTCTTCCCACACATTTCGGATTACTGACCTGCTTGCCACGTATCACACACATCTTGTTAAGTTGAACCATTTCTGTTGTGTTGGGTAATCGCAAACAGTTCATCCGAGTGAACCGCATGCCGTATATCGCACACACCTTGATCTGCATGACCGTTTTTGTTGTGGTGTGTAATCACAAACAGTTCATCCGAGTGAACTGTATGCCGTGTATCGCACACACCACGAATTGGCTGACCGTGTTTGTTGTTCTGGCTTATCGCAAACAGTTCGTATGGATCAACTGCATGCCACGTATCGCACACGCGTCTCTAATCTGAATCATTTTTTATGTCTCCGGCATCGCAAACAGTTCGTCTTATTGGGGATGGGTTTTTTACGACACCGTTTGCGATTCATGCATCGCACACAGTTTGGTCGCGGGGTCTCTGATTCATGTGTCGCGTTAGCGGTCGCCTGGAGTAGTGAAGCTTTTGCCATGAAACAATATGCAGGTGCTTCATCCTCACTGGAGTCCTTGTCGGAGAAGTTCGACGCATATGTAGAAGCACAAGCGATGCAGGCATGACCACTGATAGATTCATCATCAGATATTCTTCTTCGGCACCATCAGACTCAGAGAATTTTTTCATCGGAGTTCATGTTTGTTTGACATTCGTTGAAGGTTCTTGATGACTATGCTGATGAGGAACATTACTTCTTTGTCTTGAATCTGGCAGCTTGGTTCAGCCTCTTGAATCCCTTGATATTTACTACGTTCCATTTGCTGCTAGCTTTGATTTCAATATCCAACACTAGGAAATATGTGATAAAATGCCCGAAGCATTTACACTTGAAACATGAGATGTCACATGGATACATTGACTTGTTAGAGACCATTGAGTTATCCTCTGAAGAGATTTCTGCATACAGGTTTTTCTGTCAAAGGCGGTTGCGGCGTTCAGTCAGTAATTCAAGCTCTCTTGTGATGCTCTAAGGGTACTGAAGTTCTTGATCCACTGATCCCCCATAATATGACAGAATTTCTCCTTCATCATCTAAAGAAATATTCTCGAGGGAGATGAGGTTAGATTGATCATTTTCTTTTTCTTTTGTTCTTGATGAGGGATCAATATTTCTATGACTTCAACCAAACTGAGATTTTTACAGTCAAGTCTCTCTTTGATTGTTAGAACGAGGGTGCCGAAGGATTTGTTCAAGGACATAATCAATTTTCCATGACATCTTGATCGGAAATGTCTTCGATGCCTAGATGCCACAACCGATTGACAATATTTCTCATACGATCAAATGCTTCCATAGCACTCTCATTTTTGAGAGTTCGAAAGTGATTGAACATGGCACACAACATTTTAGTGCGAGTATCTCTCTGAATCAGAATGCCTCCATAAATATTCTCAATAATGTCCTAGATTTCTTTCACAGAACCAAATCTTTCGTAACGAATAAACTATGTTCTGGAGAGATAATTGCATATTCCTTTGCTTGAGCGTCCAGTTGCACGAGTTTCTCTTGTCTCGTGTGGGAAAGCCAGGGAATTAAACTGTATATCCATTCTCCACTATCTGCCAGATATCATTGTTGATAGCTTTCAATCGAATCTTCGTATTTTGTTTCCAGAATGAATAGTCATGCCCATCGAAGATTTGAAACTTCTCAGTAGACCCTAAACGTCCTGCAAGCAACATACCCAAAACTCCAAGGCGGGTAGACCTTTAATTAGCAGTTACAAGGAGATCATGCTCTGATACCAATTGTAGGATCGAGACTATATCGACCGGAGGGGGGTGAATTATAGATTTAAAATTTCTTTCGAAACTTGAAAGCTCTCTGTATAGCATAGCGGAAAACAAATCTAAGCAGGAAAAAATCTATGAAAAATAAACACTCTAGAAGATAAACTTCACAGAACAGAGAGATGTTCATTGAACATAGGAGCAAACCTCTCTCCGTCCTATTCTCCTCAACGTGCAGTTCCTCGAACTTCCGTTGATTTTACTTGTGGTAGATTCTTGTCGTCGATATCCAAGCCTTCAACAAACTTTGCTTCGCCAACCACAATGATTCTTTGTTGCTGAAGACTTTGTCTTTGGTGACCACAATTACTCTTGGTCATTCAGACAGACGCCTAACTGTCTAGAGAGTTAGCAGCTCTCAAGAGTAATAGGCACAAGAACTCCCAACTCATATCTACTGTGATGCTCAACCACTATCTAAGTTTCAGCTCTTGGTTTTCTCTCGGAAGGATTTAACTCAAATCGCTCGAAGAGGGGTGCAAAATCAAACTTCTCGGAATCTCAAGCGGTGCAGTCAACAAACAACATTTGTGCAGGGTGGCTATGTATAGCTGCAACAATCCTGAAGAAGAAATGGCCAATTAGGACACGTGGTCCAGCCAATGGCTAACTGACACGTTTCCAACAGCCGGATTTCAAACGCACATGACAACTTTACTTAAAGAACATGTAAAGCTGACTCCTCTGCTGGAGCATTTCTCTCGTAGCCCAGAAGATCATCGTCTCTGACTGGTCAGTAAATGACTTGGCGCACGAAGAGATTTCTCTCATCTCACATGGGATAGGTTTTGGTTAAGCGTCACAATATACAAAAGTTTCACAATACTTGCACCCCTCTTAACAATACGGTGGTCCTATGACTCAATGGAAGAAAATTAAACAACGAAACAAATGCTACATCTTCACTTCGTCTTCATTCTTCTCTATTGCAGTCATTTCTTCTCAGACACCTCACGTACCAATTGCTTCACGTCAGCAATCTTTTTAGGGGTCGTCTTCGACACGCAATCTTCTCAAAATCAAATTCCTCGAAACATAACGGTCTTCTCTGCAGTGCAGATAACTTTCACTGAAGTTCATAGCAAACTTCTCAGAAGATTATAGCAATATTCTCGATACTCCAGGGACTATTTCTCTCTGAGTGTAGTGGCAAACAAATCAATCCCTTATTGTTTGTAACAGCAATCTCCAAAACGCAAGGGTCAAAGAATTGCACCAAAACGTTCCATATTTCACACCGACCTCAAGGCCACACACTAGCCTAGTTGATGGTCGCTCTGCCAAGCGACCAAAACCGACACCCTATGGCAAGAGATTTCTGTAACCAAACATCCACCTCGCCCTTGAGATCACACACCAGCCCAGTCGATGGATGCGATGTCCAAGCGAAAAAGCCAACACTGTGCACACATGAGATTTCTGGAGCCGCTGCTCCGACTTCCAGGGCAGCCACGAGGCCTCACACTCATTTTACCGATGATGAAATTGACACACCACATAAGTTCTGACGCTATTTGATTGATTACCAACCAGGCATCAACTTATCATCATCCCAGTCGACATATGTGTTTGGTATATATTCCACCATCACAATAATTTTGTATTTAAGGGGAGTGACAGAGCTACAACAAGGCCGAATGGGCCTTGCCCCGCCCCACGCATGAGATTTTATCTAATGTATACCTATTTTTGGGTTATAGAATACAAGCTCAATACTTATTTTGGTCAGCTGGCCCGCTGAGTTATTTGGGCCAAGCTCCGTCACAGTTTAAGGGTACAGTTGCACAATAATCCAAGTTTGGATCAATTGATGAATCGTCCGAAAATAGCATGGTACATACATAAGGGGGCAATATATGATTAAACAAGATGGTTACTTGTTTCAACATAGATGTTTAGCAGATGTATCAACTACAAAACAAATTTTCTCTTCGAGTGTCGACATGCAAGTGGACTGCTTGTGTCAGCCCTAAGTACTATGATTGCATACATGCACCCCATGGACCAGATGTCTCAATAAAGACATGGGAGCAAACCCTAAGCAGGTTAAAATGTTTTTTATTTATTTAGACTAAAATCTTTTACTACCTCTTAATAATTATACTTTATCCTTTTTATATCTTACTTTTTGTTAGATGTTAGACAAATGATTTTGACCGGTATAATTTTCTATTATTCTTAGCAAGTTTATAATGTTATTTCTAAATATTAAGATATAAATCGTTACGGTATAATTTTAACATTGGCGTAGAAATTGTAATTTTAATAAATTTGAAGTATGTATTATAGAGAGTTCGGTGTGCTTGTTTTTTTATTTTTTTGGTTCTAGAACCTTTTCAAAACCGCTGAAGAAAGACAGGAGCCCTTAAATGGGCCAGCCATATAGTGTCGCTGCGGATCCTAATGATTCCGTGCTAATATTGTCAGGTAGTTTGATTAGCTTGGAGCAATTTGATATGCTTAGGAATATGAGTTTTGGAAGGTTACCAAATTTATCAGGGAGCTTTCTAATGTCACGACACTCTGACATATCTAGGTGTTGTAAGAATGTGAGCTCACAAATAGATTCAGGTAATTCTTGGAGTTTGGAACACCCCAACAAGCTAAGGTAGGACAGTTCGGATAGCTTGCCCAATGATGGGGGTAGCTTATTAAGGTTGCTATTGTAAGATATATCAAAATAGGAAAGTTTCTGGAGGCTACAAATATTATCATTCAAGGTTTCAAGTGAGCATTTGGATAGAATTAGAGTTTGCATGTATTGTAGTGTGTGGAAATACTTTGGAAGTGATGTAATTGGCAAGGCTGTAGCATCAAGGTACCTAAGTAGCTTTGATTGATGAAGGAAAGACGGCAGCTCTATGTTGCTTGAAGTGGATTGCCCTTCAACTAAGCATCTGCCAAGGTCTAAGTTGCTTGAAGTAGATTGTCCTCCAACTGAACGCCCACTTAAGTCCAAGAATAATGATTTCACTCATTTTAGGAAAATAGATTTGACTGATTCAAAATACAAATTCACTCATATAAAAAAAATTAACTTATTTCAGAATAATGATTTCAATCAATTCAAATATATATTTCACTTGTTTCAGAAAACTGGTCTCATATTTCTCAAAAAAAGTATTTCACGCATTTCCCAAAACTGACTTCACTCACTGTAATATCAACTTTGGTTATACTTTCGCGTATTTTTCAGTTATACTTCACTACATCAATTTCACACACTGAAATTTGGTCTTGTTAAAAAAATCTCAATTCTTTTATTTCACAAACCAAAATAGATTCCCCCGCAAAAAAAAAATAGATTGAGTGAAATAAGTTAACTAGAACCATAAAGTTGAAATGTGTTTGTCATGTTTCCAATATTGATTTTGTTCTAAATTTCTTGGTGCCAGGAGTTCTAACATATAAAAACTTTCAAAAAGAAAATTGGGATTAAGAGATATCAATAACATAAATTATCAAAAGAAAATAAAAAGTGATCGATTTTGGGAGGGGGAGAGTTCGTACTTGAGTCAGAAAAAAGAGAGAGATGGGCACATACATGTGTCCTTTGGTAGGATCCATGTAGTGATTTGACTCCCATATATGCATGAAAACTCGGTTGTGTAGTACATCAATATACAATCAGTGTGGGCTTCACTACACGATTCTTTGGAAACACGGAGGGTGACAAGTGTGCTAGTAAGTACTGTTAATTAACGCTAGAAATGCCTTTGCGTCCTGAGCACTGCCTTCCCACGAGCCATGAATTGGCCTACTTGACAACCCAAAGCACATGCGGCGTTGTCCTACCTCGCATGGGTTTCCAACACCACAACCCATCCCATGCACCTGGCCGCTCAGTGACCTGAAGCTGCTGCACGAGCCAGATTTATTGATCGTTGTCACTGCGAGAGTGCTCCACTATAGCCACTGCTGTTGAGCGTCTTGTCGATCCTCTCGATCAACTGACCACAGTACACAACTTCCACGAAAAAAATTTGTCTTCCACCTCGAACAAAGCTTCGGCCATAATGACTGATTCTTTTCGCACACTATATCTGCAACGAGGTCGACAATTTCCTGGTGACTCCCATTCCAAACATCTCCCATGCCAACTCCTTGTAATTAGGATTTCTCTATATGCTTATATTGAGTCTAGTATATGGATGCAAATAGTCTAAGAAGTGCCAAAACAAGTAGGATGTGTGAAAAGCATACTAGAGGCACACAAAGCCAATATATTGAGCTAAAGGTCGAAGCAATGTGCTTAAACAAGGGGAGTCTCGTGGGTGCATTAACTATCCATCCACTACACTTTAAGATCAAATTCTTATTCAGTTTTAAAAATAAAAAACTCAAATCTCAGCATTCACGTGCTATAGTTCAATGTTATTTGCATCTGGTGGAAGCGTATTAATGAGCTATGATCTGAATGTTATGGATGAAGGTAGAGAAATGAGTCAATGAATACCATTTTCTTGACTACATATGAAACAATTTAGACTAAACAGGCTAGTGTTGATTACAAGTAAAATAACATCAATTTTCAAGACAATTGAGCATGTATATCACAAGGGCTACATCCTCTATCCCCACCTTATGGAAATGCATGCACCAAAGAGATGTTGGTGATGGAAGCACGTCTCCACACGTCTAGATTGTTCTTAACAATTTTGATCTTATCATCATGGTCTTCTACAAGATCTTGTTTTTCAAAATCCAATATGGGTACTATGGAGTTTGCATTAGTTTTGTCTTAGGGTCCAGGATCTCAATGCCAAACAAATTTTGGAGTGTTGAATATTTGGGATATAGGCCCCTCTACCAGTGAGAGTGGAACCCGGGAGATTCGCATCCTTTTCTCCTTTGACACCTTTTCTACTAAACACGACAACCAATAAGGCTTTGTGAGGATAATTTGGTAGGAAACATTTCAATCTGAGAGCAATATATGAACTTGTTTGATATTTTGCGTAACAAACATGACAACAATGTAGAGAATTTAATCACCTTTCCACCTTTTTCTTTTACGGGAATGATATACTGCAAAATCGCTAATATGTATTGTTAGAACAAGTTGGTCCATCCTTGATGACATAGATACACAATCGGGTATCATTGTGCCGTGATCCTCTTTCTTCTTCCTCCATGTGCATGACAACTGCAATTTAGGCTATGAATACAAACTCGCATCCCCTTCGCCACACATACAAGTGAAAAAGAACTCCCATTGGATTTGATCAAATCACACATACAAGCAACTAGCTAGAAGCTGGATTTAGTGATGCTCTTACTCGTCTTGAGCAACACTTGGTTGTAGAACTTGACCAATCAATGTAGTGACATCACTAGACGGGGTGGACTGTAGTACAAGCGAATCAAAGAAGGGTTGCACAAGATGCTTGTTGCTTGAAAACACAGATCTAGGCAATGTTTAGATTGCCGTGGTGCAGTAGTAAAACACTAGTATTGTCTAGCTGCACTGGACGGAGTACCATTGAGAGAGCCGGCAACTTTACAATTACTCGCAAATCTTACTGTACCATTCATCGGTGTCCGTCTACATACTTTTACATGGACTTATGTGTCTCTTATGTTTCTGTAAGCATGGCTGCATCCAACTACTACCACCATTTAAAATTCCTGTGAGACTAAGTTCCTGTGGGTGGTGCGAGTTGCTATCATTGGCCTCCTTTCTTCTCACCTCCCATTCTCTCTCTTTTCAGGTCATTTCAAATTGGTACCTCAAAGACACCACTGTATGTGGCATGTGGTGCAGATCCCTGTCGAAAAGATTCACTTAGGAACGGCCTTAATTCGAACATTGTGCTTGCTCTTAGAAACCCTGCACATGCTCTCCATCCCACCACTCCCCCTTACAACCTCTTAATGCTCAATAAAAGAGAAAATGATGGCGTGCTGATTTTAATATGGAAAGAAATCTCTTTGGCTCCAAGGATTCTTAAAAGATGTCTTGAGGATTCTAATTCTTAGGATTTTTTGCGTACATCTATTATTTTATTCATAATATTCATTCATTTACAATAATTTTTTCCTCGGAAACCATATGTGTTGGGTTTAATTTTAGGACGTCGATAAATACCGTACGTTCGGTCTGTGGGTCTCCCAGACTGAACGACTCGTTCGTCATGGACGGGATATCGATCGAACAAATTTGTTCGGTCCAAAAACCCCCCAGCCCGAACACCCCAGAGAGCGACATGCCTTTGTCCTTTACGATGAAAAGTATAAAAATAAAAGCCCAGTTTTCTGAGTTTTTTGCTTTGGCTATTAAAAGCCCTTTTTTGGCTATGATAAAGCCTAATGTTTTGCCATGCTATGAAACAAAAATGTCATGGCCTAAAAAATAAAGGAAAAAACAAAATGACGTATAGAGAATGAATAAAAAAAATACCACGGATTTTTTAGTAAAAAATCCATGGTTCAAAAAGACAAAAAATTACAAAATAGACCATGAAAAAAAATGGTTGCCATCATCTTTACATAAAAAGAAAAAATGGACATGGACCATGAAATAAAATTGCCATGACAAAAAAGGGAAAAAATTGCCATGAAAAATATTAAAGTATAATGGACATGTATGTAAAAGTAAATTTGCCATGGAAAAATTGATACTTTTTCAAGGCAAATAAATGTAAAACTTCCATGGCAAGTAAAAAGTAAAAATTGCCATGGCAATAAAAGTTAAATATTTGCCATGGCGATTTAGGTAAATGTGCCATGACAAAAACAAAAAGTAAGAATTGCCATGGCAAATAAAAGTTAAGAATTGCCATGGCGATTTAGGTAAATTTGACATGTCAATTAAGGTAAATTTTCCATGGAAAAAAATAAAAAGTTATTTTTTTTTCCATGATATTTTACTATATACATGAAGACACAAAAAAATGTTGATTGAAAAATTGCCATGGCAAATAAAAAGTAAAATTTGCCATGAATGTAAAAGTTAAGTCACCATGGAAAGTAAAAAAGTAAATTTGCCATGAGCAAAAGTAGTAAAAAGTTGCATTGTATGTAAAAAGAAAAGTAAGTTGCCATGTATGTAAAGGTAAATTGCCATGGCAAAACGGAAAAGGTTAATTTGGCATGGCACTTTAAAAAGGCAAAATTGCCATTGGCAAAAGATTGGTAAAATTGCCATGGCAAAAACAGGGTAAATTTGCCATGGCTAAAAAGTTAAATTTGCCATGGCTATGAAGTAAAAATTGCCATGGCTACAAAACTAAATTTGCCATGTTGCAAAAAGAAATAATTCCGCCATGCCATTGTTACAAAAATTTGACATGGTCCTTGCACTAGAAATGCCATGATCCATAAAAAAATTGCCATGGCAATGAACTCTATTTGACATCGTCCATAAGTTGTAATTGCCATGGCAAACATTGTTCGGATGGACTTTGCAAAAAGACACAACGAACCATGGCAAAAAAATGTTGATAGTTGCCGTGGCAAAAAACACATCTATAAAAATACTGATTTTAGTTGCCATGGCAAGTTTGCCATGTTTTTGAACATCTTAGGTTGCCGTGTTTTTTAACATCTTAAGTTGCCATGGCAAGTTTGCCATGTTTTTGAACATCTTAAATAAAGAATTTTGACATGTTCCCCATGTTTTGAACATCTTAAGTTTGTCATGGCAAGTTTGCCATGTTTTTGAACATATTAAGTTTGCCATGTTTTTGAACATATTAAGTTAAACATGACACGTTTGCCATGTTGTTGAACATCTATAACTTTGGAATGTTTTTTAACATCTTAAGTTGCCATGGCAAGTTTGCCATGTTTTTAAAATAAAAAAGTGCCATGGCAAATCACATGAATTTTGTCATATAGAGCAGTATATAGTATAAAAATTGCCATTGTTTATGAACAAGGACGGAGATAAAAATTGCCATGAACTTTGCAAAATTTGCAAAGGAAAACAAACATTGCATTTTTTCCAAGGCAGAACTTGAAAAATATGTTGTACAGAAAATTATTAAACTTGCCATTGTGCGCCAAATTTGCCACCAATTAACATGGAAGGAAGTTGCTAGAAAAGGTGTCACCGCTGTGGTTCGACGTCGAGCATCTTATTGACATAAAAACGGACCGAGGACATCAGCCCATGCTGCCCTTTCTCCCCATTCAGACGCCACCATGCTCACCTCCACAACAGCCATGCCCACCTCTCCAACAACCAACATGACTACCACCTACGCTCCATCTTCACCATGCCCCAGCAGCAGCTAGCCTTGATTTCCCCTGGAACCCCCTCTTGAATCAACGATCTCATTCACAAACACGGAAAAAAGCGATGGGATGGGAGAGGAGCGACATGATCATACCTCAGACGCGCGTTGTGCAGTTGTAGAACGGGGATGCGAGCGGTGGCCTGCCCTTCCACCTCCTCGCCGGCGGCGCGGTGGCTGGCCCCTCCTCCTTGCAGGCAACACAGTAGCCTTCACCTCCTCCTCGCCAGCGGAGCGGTAGCCGGCGTCTCCTCCTCTCCATGGGGAAGTTGCACACGGGAATGAGACCCTCATCGACGCGAGGGTCGCGTCCCACGACAAGATGATGCTGATGGGGGCGGAGTCGTCACAGGGGGAAGGTGGTGGCAGGGACACGCAGTCACCGGAGGGAGGCCGTCGGAGAAGGAGAGCGGCGGCGCTGAAGAGGATGCGGGACGGTGAAAGAGGGCGCTGGGGAGGCGGCTCGGTCGTAGGTGACGGCGATGCGCGCGGCGGATGCGGTGGTCGTCGGGCGGATCCTGCCGCTCTCCGTGGCCGCTGCTAGGCTGCGGAGCTCGTGGTGGCGCGGCCGCCGCCGATGCGCACCGTGGATGCCGGGGAGAGGTGCCAGAGCGAGAGTGTGTGGAGAGGAGACACTGCGAGGGGATAAGGCACCGTTCGCGACCACAACTTCTCGTCCCGAACGGAAGCAAAAGATGACGTGGCTGGTTTTGCGTGCGCTAAGATTCGCGAAGGCGATGGACGGTGATAGCAGCGTTCGGACAAGATTCCAAAAATCTGGCACGTTCGGTAGATATCTATTCCGTAATTTTATCCACTCCGATCTCTTAGAAGGAATCATACATTTTTCCAGATTTTCATGCTTTCGGTTCAATAACCATCTCTGGCGGAGCATCGGGGTGCTTTGCATTTGCTCTGGAATCAGTACCATCCATATCGACTCACCATCAATTATGTTTACTTTTTTCATTGGTGTGATGTGCGTCATGCATAAAATTACTGCTACTTGTATGCATGGAAAATTTTGAATCATCTTTTTTTGCTGGACCCAGCATTGCGTTAATGGCCAATGTTGCCAACCAGTCATCCCATGTCTTCTGGACTCAAGTATTGATGAATAAACTTTGAAAGAGATCGCTTTTGCCATCTTGGATGAATTATAAACTTGAGTGGAAGTTTTGGGCCGACGACTGAACGGGAGTGCGGTCCTAGAGGCTAGAGGCACACTCGGCTCTTTTGGCCTAATCAAGTCTAAATGTATGTATCATTACTTTCTCTCTCCAACACTATGATTAAAGTGTGACCACATATGCTAAGATAGTGGTGGATGGAGTATTAATTTGATGTACGCGTAAGGGTCTTAATGGAGGAGTAAGGATTTTTGTTTACTCTCGAGCTCCATGGAGCTCCTTTCAAAATACAAAATAAAAAGTACATCGATTTCTCCCAATAAGATAAAAAATATATTCTAGCTTGTACGTGCTAGAATGCACTATACTCATAGCTATGGTGGTCTAAACTCACAAACACTAGTCACACTATTAACAACTAGATAGGCATTTCTAATTTCCAGATTTTTCTAGGCTTCCCGTTATCTGACCGAAGAAAAGGATGAACACAATAATTTTTGTAGAAGTACAGAAGAGGTATGCATAAATGTGTCCCTATTTTGTATCAAACTCCCAAACTTTTTTTATTCAAAACAAATCCTACTTTTCTTGAATTTCCTAATAGTTATAGGTTTTTTGAAAATTCTATTTTTTAGAGAGAATTCTGGAAAACAAGTAGCGAAAAAAGATGAAAAAAATCAAAGGTTTGATGTTGTTTTTTTCCCTGACTAGATCTCATGTTAATAGATTTGGACGAACATTTTTTTTAAATGGAATAACAGGAACAAAAAAAATTGGAAACTGGGAAAAAGTCAAAAACGAAAAAACACGGAAATCGAGAAAATAAAACGGGAAACGAAAAGAAAGAAATAAAGAAAGCTGGGAAGCATAGTTCCGTTTTTCAATTTTTTGGGGGGGAAGCACATCTGTGCTTTCAACTTTTCGGAAACACATGTGTGCTTCATGGGAAGCACAACTATGTTTCACCATGAAGCACAACTGTGGTTTCACACTTCCAGGAAAAACAGTTGTGATTCACGCGGAAGCACAACCATGCTTTTTCCAAACGGTGTGCTTCACAGGAAGAAAATCAAAAAGCTTGGTTTTTCAAGAAAACCTATGAAAAATCAAGCAAAATCCATAAAAATCCAAAACGTGTGCTTCCGCGCATAACGCGCGACATGTGATGGTGGCTGGGCGCACCAAGTGACGGGCTCCCAGCCTCCAAAAGCGCCCGCTCGGTTTCCCCGCGAAGGGGTACCCTTTGATTAGTTGCTCCCATGAATAGCGGGCAAACGCGCAACCTCAAAGCGCGAGGTAACCACTAATCGATGCTTACTGCATCAAGTTATTGGGGACTCGCACAGCCAAGCCACGAGAGAACTTTAGATGGGTTGGCCTATGTAGAGCTAGTTACCAGCTGTTCAATCCAGTTGTCGAACCGTCTACAAGGTTTATGGACGGTATTCGCTTTTTCTGTTGTTCTTTTTACTAGGTCTTTGATTTCTTTTTGTTCTTAATTTTTTTTATTTTCCTTTTCTTCTCTTCTAAGTTCACAAACCTTTTAAAATAACTTTGAAAATATTCATTTTTTTTCAAAAAAAAGTTTCAAAAATCAGTATTTGTTTGCGTTATCAAAAAATGGTTGTGTTTTCCAAAATATGTTTACAAATTTCAAAGAATTGTTTGTCTTTGCCAATAAATATTCTAAAGTTCAAAAAATATTTGGAGATTACAAATATTTTTCAGGGTTTCAAAACATGTTCAAAAAACAAAAAAAATGTTTGGAATATAATAATTAGTTCTTATTTTTTAAAAAAAAATTGAAAATTAAAAGAATGTTCATATTATAAAAACAGTTTGAGTGTTTAAATTTTTTCATAGCTTCAAAAACTTTTCTCAAATTTTTAAAAATATTCTCTACAGTATACCAGTCTGATTTTTTGTTTTTTTCTTCCACAAACTGGTAAAAAAAACTACTAAAAACGGCACATACACACTGGGAAAAATTGCTACAGTTCCTGATCTATATATTTTGACCACTAATACGCCAATGGGCTGGCTCAGTAGGATGGACCTCATATTCCCCGCGTGGCACGGATCAAAGCGAGCAGTCGAAGACCTCCTCGTCGTTGCCTCAAGCGCGAGTTGGCTACATGACGCCCGCATAGAACTTTCGCGCGCAGCTCGGTGAACGGTTGCCAGTCAACCATTAGCTTTTAGCAGAAAAACAAGAAAAAACAATTTCTTTAAAAAAATATAAATTAAAAAAGTTCACGGATCTTAAAACATTTCAATTTTTTTAAAACAAAATCATGAATTTCAAATAAAAGTTTGATCGGTTTTGAAACAACAATTACACAAATTTATAAAAGTTCATCGATTTCGGAAAAAAGTTCATCAATTTTGAAAAAAAAATCAAGAATTTTAAAAAAATCGATCTGTATTCAAAAAAATCACTGAAATTGTAAAACATATGACAAGTTTGAAAAGAGTTCATGAAATTAATAAAAAAAATCACGAATTTGGAAAAAGTGCATGAAATTGAACAAGAATTGAATTTTTAAAAGTTCATGTATTTAAGAAAAAGTTTATGAATCTGAAAAAGGTTCACGAGTTTGATAAAAAACTGAATCTGAAGAAATGTTGATGCATTTGGAAGAAATGCAAAAATGGACAAAGAAAGGAGAAATGAAAATGAAAAAGGAAAAAGGAAAAGCCGAACAAAAACCAGAAAACCAAAACGCATCAAAACTGGTTGGGAAGCTTCTAAAATGCAGTTCAAAAATGTTTACGAATTTTAAAAAAATATTAGTGAATTTATAAAAAAAAATTGTGACGCGACACGTGGTGGCGGCTGAGAGCGCGCCAGCGCGCCAAGTGGCACGCTCTCAGCCCACCCCAAGTGATCGTTGGGGAGGCTCCCGAATGAGCGCTCCTTAATTAGTTGCTCTCCTGTCCGGGACTCGCACAAAGCTGAGATGCGAGCGACGATACATGGGTCGGCCCACTTCTAGCTTTTCACACTACTGCCAACCGGTTTTCCCAAGACCTGATTTTTTTCATGTGTTCTTTCTTTTCTGATTGTGTCGCCTTTTCTTTGGTTTTTTATTTGTCATTTTCCTCTCTTCTTTATTTTCATTTTAAAAAATGTTCAGAAATTCTAAAAACGTTTGCATTTCAAACATTTGCCCCAAATTTTAAAAAAAGATCGTATTTTCAAATTTTCTTTGGAAACTTCAAAAAATTAAAAAAAATCACCAATTTAAAAAATAGAATTTTAAAAATCAAATGTTTTCTAAATGTTCGCAAATTAATAAAAATATAATTTCAAATTTTTTCAACATTACAAAAAAATGTTTGCATTTAAAAAATTGAAAAATGTTTTCCTTCTCTGAAATTGTTCACAAATTGAGAAATTGTTGATGTTTTTAATTTTGTTGAACATGTTCGGGGAATTTTTTGAAAATGTTCACAGTTGCCAAATATTGTCGTAATTTTGATACATATTTGCATTTTCTAATTTTGCCCTCTTTTTAAAGAAATGTTTGAAATTTCAAAAACTGTTTCGAGTTTGCAAAAAAAGTATGGAAATGAAAAAGTGCTCGTGTTTTCTAAAATATTTTCAAATAATTCAAAAATCTGTACGGTGCAGCAAGCAACACACATGCATTGAATATGCCGTTACAGTCAATTTCTAAATGATTTGCGCTTCCATCTGTCACGAGCAGATGTTGTCTCTAGTGGCAAGCAACACTCGTGGACGAGTTGGAAGTACCGAGTTCGATCCCAGTCGTCGTTGCGTTGTTGGAAATAGGAGCTCCTCAGATCCTATATCCTGTGTAGGTCGAGGAATAGCAATCAAACGAGAACCCGTGATGGCCTACTAGTTACAATTGGGCCGGCCCAACTAGCAAGACTCGACCTCTAGTATTGGAATGGTTCTAGAATCTTTCCTAACCAGTTTTTTCATTTGTTTTTTATTATTTTGTTTTGCTTCTTAGTTTTTAATTTCCTTTTTTCCTTATCTTTTTGATTTCCCAAATTTTATTCCAAATTATCGAATATTTTTGGAAATTGTGGTTATTTTATGAATTCATGAATATATTTTTCAATCATGAACATTTATGGAATTCATGAAATTTTCGTTAATTTGGGGAACATTTCGAAAATACATGAAAATTTTCAGAAATCAGGAACATTTTTCAAATTCATGAACATTTTTAAAAATACGAAAAATTTAAAAATTTGTGAAGTTTTTACAAAATTGAGGAATATTTTTTTTGATACATGTCCATTTTTAAATTTTGAACCATGTTTCAAATTCGAGTACATTTCTTTAATTCCAAGAACATTTTTCAAATTCATGCATATTTTTTGAATACAAGAACAGTTTTTTGAAATATTGGAATATTTTTCAGATTCATGAACAATTTGTGAATTTAAAGAATATTTTTGAAATTCGATTTTTTTTAAATTCGTACACATTTTTATTTTCTGAACTGTTTTGAAAATCCTGAACATTGTTTTTTTGAATTTGGGATTCAGGAAGATTTTCCGTTGTTAAACAAAAGCCAATCAGGAACGGAAAAAACAGGGCCGTCCCGCCACGCACCTGGGCCGTCCCAAAGCGCAATCACAGGGGCGGGTAGGGGTGCGCGATTGCGAGAGCAAATAATTAAAAGGTAACTCCTGCGGGAGCCCCGCAAGAGTCACTTTGGTGAGCTGAGAGCGGGCCGTGTCATGCTGGGCGCTCCTTTAGTTTTTTTTTTACTTTTCTATACGTGTTTTCGTATTTTAGTTGTTTTTTTATTTTCGGTTTTCTTCGGTTTACCCTAGGTTTTGGAGAAAACAAAATGATTTTGTTTTCCGTTTTTTTCTTCCATGAGAAGCACATATTTTCTTCTTGTAGAGGCACATATTTGCTTCCGCGAGAGACACAACTATGCCTCTTGGAATAGGAAAAACACTTTTATTTTTTGATTTCGTGAGACCCACAGCTGTGACCCCTGGAAAGGTGGCAAAACATTATTTTTTTGCTTCAACGGGAGACACAGATTTATTTCTCAAAGAGGCATATATTTGATTACACAAGAGTCACAGTCGTGCCTCTAGGTAAAGGAAAAAAATGATTTTTCTTTGCTTCCACAAGAAGCGTAGATTTGCTTCTCCTGAAGGCACACCTGTGCCTCTCAGAAAAGGAAAACAAAACGTGTTTTTTCCCCATGGGAACTACAGTTGCTTCCGCGAGAAGCATTGCTATGCCTCTTGGAAACCTATTAACATGAGATCTAGTTTCAAAGATCTCGAGGGGAAAAAGAGAAAAAAAAATACCATGCTTCCGGCTTCGTTTTTTTCTACTAGTTTTTTCCGGGTTCTTTCATGTTTTTTTCATCAAAACCTATTAACATGAGATCTAGTTTCAAAGATCTCGACGCGAGAAATCCAACAGTGAAAACGGTTCGGGATTTGGATGCACGGTTCAAGAGATAAAATGTTTTGAAAAAACTAATCTACGAAAAAACGAAAAAATTCTTAGGTTGCGACAAGTGGCGCACTTTTTTTTTTGAGCACTTGTCAGTGTCTGAAAAGGTGAGGGTAACCTTTGCAAGGGGCAGCCCATAATAGAAATGTCGCGCAATTACCCTAGGACGTTGTGTGCGTCGGCTTGTGCTCAATAGCACAAGCGCCCATACTACTGAGCTGACCCATTCTACTTAGCCGGCCTAGTCGCGTATAACAGTAGCGGACGGAATATATAGATTGGGAACTGTAACAATTTTTTCAAGTGCGTTCTTTGCAGTTTTTTCAAGTGAACGTTTTAGAAAAAATTGAGGACATTTTCTGAAGCTGTGAACAATTTTAAAAACTCAAATTCTATTTAGAACGTGAACATTATTATTATTTCCAAATATTTTTTTCAGAAATGAGAACTAATTATGAAATTCCACACAATTTTTAAATTGTTTGAACATGTTTTGAAACCATGAACATTTTTTAAAATCTCCAATTTTTAAAAAACTTTAGAACATTTTTTGGCAAACACAAACATTGTTTTTGAATTTGTAAACATATTTTGGAAAACACAATTTTTTTATAACATGAATAAAAGTTTATTATTAAACATTTTTTCAGAAACACGAACATCTTGAAATTGTGATTTATTTTTTGAAGAATTATAATTTGTTTTGAAATTCGTGAACTTTTTAAATTGTAGCTCTCTTCCATGATATTTATGGACACTATAATAGACACAAAAGGCAATATATATGTATGATTAGTCTAAGTGGCATAAATTAGTCTATGAAGAGTTAAGTTTTTTTGCTAATCTATTTTCTTCGAAATATCATTATAAACTTGCTAAGAATAATAGAAAATTATACCGGTCAAAATCATTTGTCTAACATCTAATAAAAGTTAGACATTAAAAACAGAAAGTATAATTATTAAGAGCTAAAGATTTTAATCTAAATAAATAACAAACAGTTGTAACCTGCTTAGGGTATACCCCCATACCTTTTTTGAGACAAGTGGTATTTTAATGTACTCTTCTTTGATACATTTGATTTAATTGTTGACCTATATTAAAATTGTCATGTTAATTGCTAGATGAACTCCCTTGAAAAAATTGCAGGATGGACTGAGTCAAAAAAGAAATGGCTGGAGATTACGTTTTCTGATAGTTGCTGAAGTGTAAGGTCTTCTTGAGTTGTAATAGAAATTTACCACTGCTCAAGATAGAGCTGGAGTTGTTTTTGTAGTGCCTCGTAGTCAGCTAACTAATAACTGAATCCTTAGTGACCAGATCATACCCTATTGTATTATTAGTTTCATTGATACAGTGAAATTGGGAGCGGGAGGCTCATTTAAAGATACCAGGTTGCTGCTAATTGGCGTACTGGCAGGTAATAGGATTGTGTTGCAATGTTTGTCGGTTCTCTAAAATATGAAGATAAACCTACTCTCTCCACTAGAATAAAACGTTATCTCGTTCATCAAATGTTATCTACTTCATTCTCATTCAACGAGGGACTATTCATCAATTAATAGAGCTTAATTCTATTGGGTGTGTGTGTATGCAAACATATTACTTAGGGCTGGCACAAGTTGTCCACTTGCATGCCGACCCTCGAGAGAAAAAAAATCGTTGTTGAAACACCCGCTCAATGAAGTAACCATCTTGTTTAATCATATATTGCCCCTATGTATGCGCCATTCCATTTTCGGACGATTCATTGTGCTACTGTACCCTTAAATAGTGGCCGAGCTTGGATCAAATAACTCGGCGGCCAACTGACCGAAATAAGTATTGGGCTTATGTTCTATGACCCAAAAATAGGTATACATTAGAGAAAATATCATGGGAGGGACGTGGCAAGGCCCATTCGGCCTTGTTGTAGCTCCGCCAGTGCCCTTGAATATTAACTTATTATGCTAGTGGAATACATACCATACACATATGTCGAATGGTCATTCGACGTCCGTGTCGCAACTCATGGGATGACGTACGGTGGTGATAAATAAGCTAGTAGAAAAGTTGATGCCTGGTCGGCAATCAATCAAATAGCGTTAGAACTGATCTTTCCAAAAAAACAAATAGCGTTAGAACTTATGTGGAGTTGCAGTTTCGTCGTCGGTAAAGTGAGTGTGCGGCCTTGTGGCCGGCATGGAAATCGGAGCGGTGGCTCTAGAAATCTCATGTGTGTACTGTGGTGGCTTTGTCACTTGGACAACACAACCAGTGGTTTCAGAACTCTTTTGCCATAGGGTATTGGTTTTGGTCGCTTTGTTGAGCTAATGCGTGGCCTTGTGGTCGGTGTGAAATATGAAACAATCGCTCTGAACTGGCGTGTTGTGGGGTGTCGTCTCTGGTCACTGGGGTGGTAGAGTCATCGGCTCTGTTGATGTATCGGCTTTTGACTACTTTTCCTTAATAACCGACTAATTCTCTTTTTTTAAATGAAAAAAGCAACTCTCCATGGTTGCTTGAAAAAAATGATTAGAATTAGGAATTTGAACAGAAACAGGACGAGAAAATTCAAATTGTTGGTTGTGGTTGTGGCGTTGTGCTTCCTCTCACGCACGTACGCCAAGTAGCTATGGCCGACTACACCATGTGATAGTATCTCAAATTGTCACATCCAAAGTCACGAAAAGGGCATAGAGAAGAAGATATCAATGACCAGGCCACATGTCAAAACCACATCATGTACCCCTTCGCTCATGCCCTCGTGGGAACTCTCCTAGTTTCCCTGCCTCTCGCCGGCGCCGTCGCCGGTCCGCCTCGTCTCCTATGGTCCTTGGACCATGGAGGCGTGGTGGATCCCGGTCTTTGCCGGCGGGAGGGCTCCGTTTTTAGCTGCTTTTCTGAGTTTTATTAGAGTTTATGCCATGCTCAAGAAGATGAGGCGGCGGCGGCTTCTTGAAGATGGAATAAGGTCCTCCCCACCTAGCCCCCGTCCTGGTGATGTTTCAAGCATCATCGGAAGGCGTGTGGAGGTTTGTCTCCGACGGATCTCGTGGGATCCGGTCGGTGTTTGTCTTCGGTGGATCCGACTGGATCCTGTCTTCGTTCATCTACGTCTGTGTGTCTGCAGGTTGGATCCTTCCGATCTACGCTTCTCTTCATCGGTGACGATTGCTGTTCTGGTGCGCTGGTCCTATGGGGCCTTAGCACGACGACTTCCCGACTGTCTACTACAACAATGTTTGCCCGGCTCCGACGAGGGAGAGGCGATGACGGCGGCGCGTCTTCGGCTCGTTCCAATGCTTGTAGTCGTCGCTAGGTGGTCTACGGACCTGAATGTAAATTTTACATCTAGTGTTATTTGTACTACCTTGACAGTTGATGAATAGATCGGAAGTTTTCTCGCAAAAAAAAAAACCACACTGTACATTTCGTAAAAAAAGACGAGAAAACCACACTGTACTACTCGCTCTTCATTCCCTAGCGGGCTTGCATACAGCAACTGGGTTATTTACACAGGGAAAATATCAGGTGCTCCAGCAGCTCAGGTGCTACCGTGATACGAACAGCTGGGCCGTTGGATCTCAGATCAGACGGTATCTGAGGAGCTGCTGGAACTGGTAGACTTCTGCATAATTTTTAGACTCCCAAGGGGTTTTTTGCAAAAAAAAAACGTGAGCTCCTGGGAACCGTTGGATCTGAGATCCAACGGCTCACAGATGTTTGTATCACCATAGCACCCGAAGGCCCGGAGCACCTGATACTTCCCCTATTTACACACCCTCTGCTCAGACTTTGACCAGTTTTTTGTCCGGTCCGAACAATACGTGTACTTGGGCTACGAGGTAACCGGAGATGGGTTTCAGAGTAATGGGCCTTCCTCATTCATTTTCGATGAGAGAAGTTTCAACGAACATGTGGATAAATTATCTTCCCCTCGAAAACAAAATGTGGATAAATTACCTCCTCTAAAATGGTCATTAATAATGACCGTGGTCTATCTAAAAAATACCATGGTTAATGCTCAAAAATAAAATCTCCTACGAAAATATCGACAAAGTATAGAAAGAAATAAGTGGCAACTTATGGTAATATTCTTTTGTCACTTTACGCACAAAAAATTAAATTGCCACTATTATCTTCTCCTAGCCAACTTATATCCATTTGATTTGTCAATTAAACAATCACAGTCACACAAAATTAGATGGATAACACATATGCGGTAACACCTATCAAGCCAAATATTTGAATTCAATTAAATATTCCACATGGCATGTAATCAGCTAAGGGTATCGAAGGGACCACGTCACACATACACCATGTCATTTTTGCATGGTGAACTGATCATAGGTCAGATGGTTAGGTTCCTTGTGATGGAACCAGCCCACCAGGGTTCAAGTCCTAGACTTGGCACCGGTGCTCGTATTTTCCTGGATTTATTTCAGGCTTTCTGACGATGTTCGTCCAGTGGTGGAGACGTTCCCGTCGACTACGAGGCGCCTGTGGTGAATTCGTTAATCTCAAGATGTGATGCCGCCTCAGTATCTTATAGATGCTCATAGGGATAGGGTGTGTGTTTGTGCGTTCATAAGCATGAATGTATGTGTGTATGTGGGCATCTACGATTGTACCGTGTTCAATAAAATAATATCATTTTTTGCATAATTCATCCACCGGTTGATCCAAACCTCGCTTGAATTATTGTGCTGGTGGAATATATACTCATACACACATACATGTCGGCTGATGATAGATCATTTGACATGTCGCAACTCATGGGATGATGAGAGTGATATATTGATAATAATTTAGGCCAATTAAGTTGTTATTCCACATCTTGCAACTTGGTTGACACATCGGTAGATGTTGTTAGAATTTGAGTACTAAATCTGAATTATAATTAGATCAAGTACAAACAAGAAGAAGAGGTTAAATTGTTGGTTTTGTGCTTCCTCTCACGCCTGCAAAAAACCAGCTAGCGGTGGCATGGCACATGCACGGGCGCCAACTAGCTAGATATTTCCTTTGACCTTGCAATCTTACTCTAATGGAGTATGATATTAATGTTAGTGTCTATCTATGATGTTAACTTTTTTTATCAGTCGAGTCATATATGGTGCCAATAGAGCAATTGATAGACTAATGTGAGCTGATTGCACGTCCTCATTTTGCAGGTTAGTTAGGTTAGCACATCGATCATGGATGCAACTGCTTTGCTTTTGCCTGGTGTGGTCGAGTTGGGAAGGTAGGTGAAAGATCGTGGATGTCGCCTAGAGGGGGGGGGGGTGAATAGGCGCTTTAAAATAATTACGGTTTAGGCTTGAACAAATGCGGAATAAAACTAGCGTTTAATTTGTCAAGCACAAAACCTAAATCGACTAGGCTCACCTATGTGCACCAACAACTTATGCTAAGCAAGATAAATAACTAAGTGATAGCAAGATATATAACAAGAAACAATATGGCTATCACAAAGTAAAGTGCATAAGTAAAGGGCTCGGGTAAGAGATAACCGAGGCACGCGGAGACGACGATGTATCCCGAAGTTCACACCCTTGCGGATGCTAATCTCCGTTAGAGCGGTGTGGAGGCACAATGCTCCCCAACAATGCCACTAGGGCCACCGTATTCTCCTCACGCCCTCGCACAATGCAAGGTGCCATGATTCCACTAAGGGACCCTTGAGGGCGGTCACCGAACCCGTACAAATGGCAACCCTTGAGGGCGGTCACCGAACCCGTACACTTTGGCAACCCTTGGAGGCGGTCACCGGTACCCGTCAAATTGCTCGGGGCGATCTCCACAACCTAATTGGAGACCCCGACGCTTGCCCGGAGCTTTACACCACAATGATTGAGCTCCGAGGCACCACCAAGCCGTCTAGGGCGCCAAGGCACCCAAGAGGAACAAGCTCTAGGGTGCTCAAACACCCAAGAGTAATAAGCTTCTCAACTACTAACTTCCACGTATCACCGTGGAGAACTCAAACCGATGCAACTAATGCAATGGCAAGAACACACGAAGTGCTCAAGTCCCTCTCTCTCAAATCCCACCAAAGCAACAAAAGCTATGGAGGAAAGTGAGAGGAAGAACAAGGAGAACACCAAGAACTCCAAGATCTAGATCCAAGGGGTTCCCCTCACTTAGAGGAGAAAGTGATTGGTGGAAATGTGGATCTAGATCTCCTCTCTCTTTTCCCTCAAGAAGGAGCAAGAATCATTGGAGGGATTGAGAGATAGGCAAGCTCAAGAAGGTCAACAATGGGGGGAGAAATGAGCTCAAAGGATAAGATAACCGTTGGGGAAGAAGACCCCTTTTATAGGGCCACCCCAAATCCAACCGTTACCCGTGCTGGACGCGTACAAGCGGTACTACCGCTCTTGCGAGCGGTACTACCGCTTAAGCGGTAGTAATTCAAAAACAGCAGGCAAGAACACGGCACTGGAGCGGTAGTTCCGCACCAAGCGGTACTACCGCTCAACTAAGCGGTACTACCGCTAAAGCGAAAAGAGCAACAGAAGCTTGCACACTCTGCGAAAAACAAGCGGTAGTAGCAGCGGTAGTGAAGGGCGGAAGTACCGCACCAAGCGGTACTACCGCCCAGCAGAGCGGTACTACCGCCCTGAGCGGTACTACCGCACTACTGCCGCACTACTACCGTTTAACAGAAAACGGCAACAGAGACGTGCACAGAAGGAAATCACCGCAAGCGGTAGTGGCGGCGGTAGTAAGGGCGGTAGTACCGCCAGAGCGGTATTACCGTGCTACTACCGCTCTACTACCGTGAATGGCAAACTGGCAACAGAGAGTTGCACGCTCGGGGAAACCCCAAGCGGTAGTGCCACGGAAGTACCAGCGGTACTACCGTGGGCACCAGCGGTACTACCGCTTGCAAGCTACTGAAAATCCACAGAAAACAGAGGATACAAATAAAACCAGAACTGCCATAACTTCTGCAAATGAGCTCTGAATTGAGCAAACTCAAGCTTGTTGGTTATAATAAGAAGTGGCAGGGGAGATATGCCTAACAAATAGAGATGAGAAACCTCTATGAATGAAGAACCGGCATAAACTCCAACATCGAAAACATCATAGAAGATGCATATATGAACTCCGTTTTCGATGAACTCGAGCTTGTCATGAAGATGACCAAAAGCTCAAAGACTCACAAAGAGAAACACCAAACACAAACCAAGAAAGATGATGCAAGGATGCAATGGTTTGAGCTCTCTACGAAGATACGATAAAGCTACTCACTTGAGAGCCCCCCTTGATAGACGGCTATCGATCCTACAACCCGGTCTCCCAACTACCACTATGAGACCGGTAAAATAGAAAACCTATCAAGGGCAAACCTTTGCCTTGCGCATAGTCCACTTGAGCTAGATGATGACGATCTTGACCTCCTCAAGTTGGACCACCTTTCTTGATTGCGCCGGCTCGATGAAGACTAGTTGATTGCTCCCCCATACTCCACTATGGGTGAGCCACTCTTTGGCACATCTTCACAAGTCCATTGTCACCACAATGGACGGCAAGCTTCAAGCATGTGATCTCTTCGTGATGCTCCACTTGAACTTGCACACCGCAGTGTTGATGACGATCACCACTTGATGTCATCCTCCATGGGTTGAATGAGATCTTCCTCTTGACGCAAGCCCATGGAAACATACCTAACCCCACATAAAACTCTCGCATAGAACATGGGTTAGTACACAAAGCGTAATGGACAATGCTTACCATACCGTGAGATCACTTGATCCCACTCGGTACATCTTCTATGCTTTGTGTGTTGATCAACATGACCAATCTTGAATAACCTTGGTCAACACATATTCTTCTTCTAATAACCTTGAAACCAACAAATGGTCTTCAAGCAATGCCTATGGACAAACCCTTCAAATATAACTCAAGGCAACCATTAGTCCATAGAGATTGTCATCAATTACCAAAACCAAACATGGGGGCAGCACATGTTCTTTCAGTAGGTGTCAAGGGAGTGATCCGTTTAGATCTTTCTCCTGTTAATTGTTTTGTTGTCAGAAAAATAAAAAATTAAGATGTTGCTGTCTCTAGTTGCCATGTCGACCTACTATAATTGATTTAGGACCGCGGGTGTTAACAGTGACAAATTGATTATTCACCGAGCGTGCATGTCGCTAGGCAGAACAAAGGTTGATATATGATTGACGATGACCATGATGAGTTGGTAGTTGTGTAAGAAACTGGACATGTTCTGTAAGATTAATCGTGGTACAAATATAAGTTGAATGATTTGCCCCATTCAACAACCCAGCAAATGAACAAAAGAGGCAACTACCAAAGCTCTCCATTAGCACAGGTTCTTTTGGACAAAGATAAGAGATCAAAAGCGGCGAGATAGTACTTGAGAGTGGATGTTCTTCTCTCGGGTGTACTACACCCGAGTTTGCAAAAACACTGAAAAAACGTGATGAGAACAAATCCAAAAATTCTGAAAATTTGAGGCATCAAACTTTATCAAATGCTCGATCATCTTGCAAAATTTTAGCCAAAAATAACATCTGAGGAGATCTCCTTGAAAAAAAACAAAATCGATGTTCAAAGTTTTGTGCACTATTTGAGCATTGATTTTGGTGTTTTTTAGTGAGAGCTCCTCGGATGTTATTTTTGGCCGAAAACTTGCAAGTAGGTCGAACATGTGGTATGGTTTGTTGTCTCAAATTTTCATATTTTTTGGAATAGTTTGATCATGTTTTTTCAGTTTTTTCCAAACTCGGGTGGAGGTGTAGTACACCCGAGAGTAGTGGCAACTTTCCCATAGTACTTCCTCCGGCCACAAATATAAGATGATGTTCTAGAGTAACTTTTTTTTGTAAATCAGATGTATATAGAGTATAGACACATTTTTGTGTGTTTGTTCACTCCTTCAGTCCATATTAAAATATCTTAAATATCTTATAGTATTTGTGAACAGTGGAAGTATTATAGTACTCCCTCTGTTTCAAAATATAGTGCGTCCGCGCTTTCCGAGGTTCAACTTTGACCATAAATTTAACCAACGAGACTGACTGCGGCGGGAGCAAAAATTATATAATTGAAAACTTCTTTCGAATACGAATTCACTGTTATAATTTTTGCCCCCGCCGCAGTCGGTCTCGTTGGTCAAATTTATGGTCAAAGTTGAAGCGTGGAAACCGAGGACGCACTATATTTTGAAACGGAGGGAGTATACAAAAGAAGTTGTGTTTAATTAGCAGGACCGACGTACGTACGCTCCCGTGATTAAGGCAGGCAAGGCGCCGATCGACGGAATTGTTTATTAGAGGAGGAGCCGCGTGCGTGCGTGCACCGTCAGTCGACAGTTGGTAGCCACCTACGTGTTTAATCTGTTGGGTTTACAAAAGTAGTATATGTATGCAAACAAAATGACGATGACGGCCAGACATTCAAGACATCTGAATCAGAAATGGTTTTATCTTGCGGAAATCAACCTCAAACTTGTTTTCCTCGCTCGTATGCAGCTAGTAGCAGCAGGCAGCAGGACTTCCTACACACGCGCGCACAGGTTGAGACCTGCACAGACGCATTTCGAACCAAATTTCTATCGATCGATGCCACTGCCATGCTGAATTAATAATAAGGTGCCCTAGTGCTAGTAGTGACTGACGAGAGTACAAAGGTAGGCTTTCAGACCGACTCACCTACACTTTTAGTGCAAGACAACCTTAAGATATGGTACAGATGCCCAGATTAAAGGACAAAGGAAGAGGAATCAACGGTCTTCATGTCATCTTGCAAAAAGAAAAGATTAAAGTTAGCCTTTTCTTTTGGCATTTGAAGATTAAAGGGTACCTTTTTCACTGAAAAGGGGGGTTTTGGTTGGAGAAAGGAGAGATGCACATGGGTCCCGCGCAACAGTGTTCATGTTATCTTGCCCCCAGAAATAAACTTTAGCTTTTGAAAGGATACCTTTCTTCCATTGAATGGGGATTTAGGTTGGAGAAAAGAGAGATGTAGGTGTTATAAAAAAAGGAGAGATGCATGGGTCCGACCCTCGAGTATGGACTACGTGCCAAAGCGCAATAATGTTGCCTTAAAAATACTAATAATTCCGCCTTCATTAAGCATGTCCGTCCACCAAAAAGGAAAACAAAAACACCAGCCACAAGATAGCAAAGCAGCATGGTGAGTTGATCTGAAAAGGGCGCCGACATGTGGTCAACATCATGCTGCGCGATTCACATACCCATCATCATTAATCAACCAATCATGCACAGTACTTCCTGGAAAAAATGTTGTACCATTACATTGTAGCTAGATGGTAGTAATAAGGGCATCTCCAAAGCGGACCCTCAAACTGCCCGCAACCATCCGGACTGCGTGGTCCGGACGTGTTTTGCCATCCAACGCGGGCCTGTATCCGTCCGTGGGACGGTCCGGACGCCATTTTTCCCGCAAACCGGAAGCAAACTGGGGGGCTTTGCGGGAGTCCGGACAGCAGCCATGTAGGACTCCGACACCCCCGGCCCACCCAAAACCCCTTCCGGACCCCGCGCCTTCATTCTTCCATCTTTCTCTTGCATCCGTTTTCTCTCTTGCCGACGCCGCCACTCCACCACCCCGGCCGCCCCGCCCCACCCTTCCCGGAACTCCGCGACTCCGTACCACCATCGCTACACCCGGGCTCCACGCCACTTCTCCTCCGCCGCCGGTCCACACCTCTCCTCCGTCCACCGCACAGGTACCATCCGCCCCTACGGTAGTCACCATGCCCGGCATGTGTTCGTTGAAATGCCCGTGCTAATTTTTTTGTCCCTTTTTCTTTGAAGCAATGG
This sequence comes from Elymus sibiricus, assembly GCA_039707655.1. Taxonomy (NCBI): domain Eukaryota; kingdom Viridiplantae; phylum Streptophyta; class Magnoliopsida; order Poales; family Poaceae; genus Elymus; species Elymus sibiricus. The sequence continues at coordinate 471,501,547 of CM077668.1, read as the reverse complement.
ATTCGGATATGGAGTACATATACGAGCACTATGTTGAGTCGTCCGATGAGGAGAACTACACGGATGAGACGGCGATGATGCAGGCGGTCCTGGCAGACGCGGAGCGTGCGAAAGAGCATGTTCTCAATTTCAAGGGATCGATCAAGGGTCATCGAGTGCTCCATCGCAACAGGACTACTTTGCCCCCGATGCCCTATTCGCTGACAATTTTCGCCGGCGCTTTCGGATGTGAAAAAATGTTTTTGATCGTCTCTACCATGGCGTCCGGTCCTTTGATGACTACTTCCTCTTGAAGAAGGATGCCGTAGGAAGGATTGGGTTCTCTGGTTACCAGAAGTGCACGGCCGCATTGCGGATGCTTGCATATGGCACGGCCGCTGATTTGTGGTCAAATACCTACGAATGTCTGAGAGCGCATGCGAAGACGCCATGGTCAGATTTGCTACTGCCGTGGTCTCGGTGTTTGGATCTCAGTACCTGAGAGAACCAACTGTCGCAGACACCGAGAGGATCTTGGCAATGTCTGAAGCAAGAGGGTGGCCAGGTTTGCTCGGATCTCTTGACTGCATGCATTGGCGATGGAAGAACTGCCCAAAAGCTCTACAAGGGGGCTACCTTTGTCAAGACCATCTCTGATCCAGTTGGTCAGAAAAAGTCTCACTTTGCCCAAAGACAAGAAGCAGCTAGAAAGGATGTTGAGAGGGTATTTGGAGTTCTGCAAGCCCGTTTTGCAGTTGTTCGTGGACCTGCTAAACAATGGGATTCGGAGACCTTGTGGAAGGTGATGACATATTCTGTGATCATGCACAACATGATCGTGAAGGATGAGGGTGAGGATGCTGCCGCAGCTCTTGAATTTGAGAACATGGGTGAGCCTATCGAACTTCCAGAGTAGAATCCGGCCACATTTGATGAGTTTGTTCAAATGCATTAACAAATCCGTCATCGAGGAACTCATGAGCAATTGAAGGAAGATTTGATTGAGCATGTGTGGGCGGTTAAAGGGGACAACTAGTACCATGTGCTAGTTAAATTCATGTTTGAACTAATATAATTTGAATACTTTGTTGGATTGTAATATTTAAATTAGAACTACTGCTGCATTTGAACATTTGAACCATTTTTAGCTAAACTGAAATTAGATATGCAGCTATTTAGAGTGTGCGGACTGGAAAAAAATTTAAGGGCGGATGTATGCGGCTAGCTTTGGATGGCCGGCTCCCGCATCAGTGTCCACGGACTGGTGCCCCCGGTCCGCGGACGGATGCGGTGTCCGGTTTGGGGGTCAGCGTTGGAGATGCCCTAACCAACTAATGAGTCGCCATGAAAAATACATTACTCGCAGCTCTAGCTAGGCTTGTTAATTAGACATGCACAGTGTGAAGGGGAGGTCAGGTTAGATGGACAACTGGAATCATGCCACTGGGAGTACATACAGTTAAATCAAACGGATCAAACATGGAAAAAAAATATCTCAGTGCACCAAGAATGACAATTCAATTTCCTAATCCCCTATTAAGTACAAAATACTCAATTCTATGACTTGCTACATATATAAGCACAACCTCGATTTGATACGATGGACTACACAGGATCTGTATGATCATCGTCTAGATCTTCAGGAAAAAAAATTGGCGGTGGTCTTGGCTGCTTGCTTAGCTAGTGCTGTAGCTGGTATATAAACCGCAGATTTACCGAGAGAGACAGCTGATACTGGTATATTTAACCTTATTAGTATTGTGTTGTAACCAATGGTACTTGTATGTCTATCTGTCTAACCTGACATGAAACCTCACCCCTGTCTTCTTGAAACAGGGCCCAAGATAGGATTTGGACCGCGGATAGATTGGCCAAGCATGGATGGCCAAATTGTGGTCTTTGTTCTCTTTGCAAGCAAGAACAGGAATCCAGAGTACACCTCTTCTTCAAATGCCGGTTCACGCTTCGCGTATGGAACTTGGTAAATGATTGGCTCCACCTCACGAGCATTGACACGTCCACACGCCCACATTTCAAAGATTGGTGGAGCAACCGGGCCGGCCAATCCACCCACAATAGAAAGGCTATGGCATCCCTTACAATGCTCATTTCTTGACCGTTTGGAATGAAAGAAACGCCCGGATTTTTCGACACAAGAGCACTCCACCGCCGGTTCTTCTACATAACATCAAGTGCGAGGCGAGACTTTGGATCTCGGCGGGCGCAAAAAAATTGGGAAATATTGTACCCAGAGAGTGACACTCATACTACCTAGGGACTTGTAATTCAAACTCTATTCCCATCTGAATTAATATATGAGGCAAATCTTTTGCCTTCATTTAAAAAAAAACTGGGAGATATTCTCCCAGTGTCATTAACCTGGCTGGAGCCAAAGCCATGTTTTACTCCTTGGAACACGGGTTTCATGTCGTCCTGACCAGGCATGGTAAGCTCTTCGGTCTAAGCACGGCCACAATTACCTCCATGACGGACCTTTTGAATAATCCAACTCTCTCTTCCTACTAGCAGCTGCTCTTCTCCCACAGCTAGTTAGAGAAGCCAGTCTCCTTAGCAAGTGCTAATGGAGTACTACTACTAGTACTATGCAGGTGGAGAACGCACCAAGAAAAGGCACTCCTATTACAGGTTCATTTGACCATCACCATATTTATTGCTCAATGATAGGCGTTATGCTAAATATCTATGTGCTCTCGTCATATGCACCCATGAGTTGGAGAGATACCTGGTCTGGTCATGTCATCTTTATGATGATGCCATCACCATGTGATGTCGAAATGCATATATACAAAGTTCCTACAATTAGTCGAAATGCATATATACAAAGTTTCTACAATTAAGTGCATATATAAACGTCAAAAGTATTGCAACTTGGGTGTTTGTCCATTGGCTTCTCCCTCATTGACTTTCTTCGCTCATTGTCACATTTGAAAATTTCTGCGGCGCATACAGTACGCACGCACACTGAGATGTACAATGTGGTGTTTGGGAATGGTTAGCTGAAACTACGGTTCAGAAGTTTTGTTATAAAAATACTGTCAGGCATCTCCTCAAAGTATGTGGTAGCACACAGCAGCAGTAGCTAAGCATAATAGTAATTGAATTTTTAACATAACAGACCACCTGCCGAACGGAATTGTCAGAAAGGACCAGCTGTGGACGGAATTGCCAGAAGTACCGTGGCGGCAGGTCCGCCGACTGACCAGTTGTAGGAGGTAATGATGGGACAGTTGCCCGTTGGGGTCTGCGGCCAGTCACAAGTGAAAACTCGTGGGGGTCATACATGAGGTTTGCAAGCAACCCTCGTAGCTCTATGTTTGGACAACCGATGCTGTATGTGGAGTTCATTTCTATCACTGATGATGCCGGATGCAGTAGCGGCGCTGCTGAGGTCGAGTTGGCCATCACAGCAGGCCCCAGCGCCGGCCCATCGGAACCGACAGGCGGCCACCATGTGTATGACACATGATATTGGTCTGCGATGGTTGACCTCAGCAAACACGTGGAGGGATTGCCGGAGGCGCTAGATGATGACGATGACGGTCATTCTTCTGCCTCTGGATCAGACGAAGAAGAAGTTGTTCCTCCTCAGAGGGCGGTCACGGCACCAATGGACCCTGAGTTTTTACGGATTATGAGCATCACCAATGAATTTCACTCTGTTTCTGGCCTACTAGCGGGAAGTCTGCAGGTTGGGCAGATTTTCCCAGACAAGAAATCCGCTGACCAGGCAATGAAGAGGTATGCAATCGCCCTCCACCGCGAGCATAGAGTGAATCAGTCTGATAAAAAAGAGTTGAAGGTCATCTGCATCCATTTCGCTAAGGGTTGCCATGGAAGAGTTGTCGCTCGCCAGAGCCCTGGTGTATGTCAGCCCTGGCATATCACAAAAATAGTGCCCCATAGTTGTGAGCAAACTGGGACTCTTCCAGCTCACCGCAATGTGACCGCAGAATATGTGTCACAGGAGATGCAAACGACGGTCGAACAAAGTCTGAGCATTAGTATTAAGGCTTTGCAGAAAACTGCCGAAGATCAGATTGGCTTCCCTGTCAGCTACGGCAAGGCTAGGCGTGCCAAGGAAAAGATTTTCCAGAGGTTGTATGGCACCTATGAGGAGGCCTATGACTATGCCCCCAGAATGCTTTATCAGATAGCAACTGCTAACAGGGGGACTGAAGTTTTCAAGATGGATCGTCAAAACCCAATGAATGCGGACGAGCTAATCCTTGACCGTTTATTCTAGGCATTCGGCCAGACTATACAGGCTTTCCATCACTGTCGTCCGGTATTATCAGTTGATGGTACCTTTCTCACTGGAAAGTATAAGGGCACACTCTTGGTGGCGATCGGCAAATAATCAGCTTCTTCCTATTGCATATGCACTGGTCAAGAGCGAGAACAAAGATAGCTGGCTGTGGTTCCTCTGCTGCCTGAAGATGGGAGTCGTGAAAAATCGCCAAGGCGTTTGGATAGACCAGTGGAACAATGAAGCGCTAATAAATACAGTACATCAACCTAGGTAATTTTGAATTTATGTTGTTTTATGTACATATACATGCTGATGAAATTATTTCATTATGCAGACTGTACGATGAAACTAAAAACGATGCGTACAAGCAGTGGTACCACAACAGCACGTGTACTCGCCTAACCGGTCCTCCAGCTCAGAGGCCGACACATCTGACACGCGAGGAGCAGTTGCAGGGACGGATTGACCGGTCATCAGCTTACTATCGTGACTACGCGGTAATCACAATTCAATTCTTCGGGTTCATCATTTCAAAATCAGTGTCATAACAACCCAATTTCATTCAGGTTGATCAGTTCAACCAAATAGGGGCGGCGGCGGAGGAAGCCATGCGGCTGCGAGGAATGCCAGCTCACGGAAAGTCAACCTTCCAGCGTATTCAAGACTTGGTCAAGAGTGGCGCCAAAAAGTTGAGCTGCGGTAGATGCGACGACATTGTCACTGGAGCATACAACATGCCGGAAGCGCGGTCGTCCAGACCGAGCGAGGCGCGTACGAGCCATACGGGACGGTGCAGGGAGGGTCCGAGTACGACAACAACATTGCCACGACATGACTCATCTCTGCTACTACGTCGCTCTCCTTCGCTGGCGCTCGGTCAAGGGCCGACATCCCAGGAACATGGCGAGGGATCTCAGCAGCATTTCTCCACGCGAGGGATCTCGATGCCCGAGGAGACTCGTTTGCCAGAGATCAACCAGTACGGTGAACAATGGTCATACACGGGAGGCGAGGGATCTCAGCAGGTACTACCTCACCCCTATGTACATTTTTGGTGTATTTACAATGTTATCATATATTATCCTCTAACGGTTTATTTTCATAACAGTTTTCTTTGGGAACTCCTGTGATGCACGAGGTGGTAGGACAATACTCCTACAGTCAAGGCTAGGGATCACAACAGTACAACACCGCTCAAGTATGTTCATATATAATAAGAACATTACTCGCATACAACATTTTCATGCCTATTATTTACATATGGTTTTTGTTTGCAGGAAAGTACTGATCCTATATGGCACGACATGGACAATCAAGTAGGCCTCAACACGGACATCCTCAGAACATCCCATGCACGTGGCAACACGGTTACAGGAGTAATTACAGACTTCTTTGGCGGGAACGTTATTGGCCCATCTGTGATCCCTCCGTGGGCAGAACCAAACACCTACGCTTTCTCGCATCAGGATCTCAACATGGATTCCAGACTCCACCACCTATGCACGAGACACAAACACAGGAAGACGAGGGGCAGTACGGCCGTGGTCTTCGTCAACACCAGCCACCTAATCGCTGGTCGCCTTCCGGTCCTCGGCAAAGGCCAGCTGTCCATCCTCGTCGAGAAGGATGATACATTTATCTATGTGTGCGACCTATTCTATCTATGTATGTCAGTTTCAAACTTTTCAATGTACGTATGAGACATCTATGTATGAGGAAATAAACATGCATCCGAATTATGAAATTAAAGTAGTACATCTCAAATAAAGATACAACACAATGCTTCTGCATCGTCGTACAGACACTACATGAAGTCATCATCACTATTCTCGCTAACATGGGGCTTCCGGAGGTCTTCACGATTGCGTCCAAATGTTACCTGAACTAGTTTCCCTAGCATAAAGTCATCAGCGGAATCGTAATCAGCATCGGTGCTCTTCGATGATACTACACTCTTACTTGGTCTACCACTCTTCGAGCTCGCACAACCCTTCGATCTGTTCTGAGCTTTCTTACTTGGCATAAAGTCATCATCGTTGCTCTTCACTTTCTTAGAGCTACCGCCACCCTTCTCAGATGCAACAGGAGCCTTGCCTCTGTTTTGAGCTCGTTTGCTTGGCATAAAGTCATCATCGTCTTCACTCACTTTCTTTGAGCTTGCGCCACCCCTTGCCGATGCAGGACTATACCGCGGCATTTTCAACTCTGGTATAGGGCCCCATATACACTTCTTCCACCCAAAGTTAAAGATATCCTTGTTGAACAATTCCGCGTCCTCAGGGTACCTCTAAAAATTACAAACAACAATAAAACATAATTACATCGAGGAACGAGCATATGCTCTAACCGGGTGCAAGCTGAAATGAAATATCAATTACCTTCACGTGGTCCTCATATTGCTTCTATGGAAAATTTATTCTTGGATTGTCAACAAGTAAAGGCCTACCAGTAATGCGGGCACTCGTATGTTTGAGTTCAACAATCCTATACCACCTTCCACGCAACCGGAAAAGTTCTTGTCGAAATTCCTCTGGGTTCCTTTCCGGGCACTTCTCCGGGAGCCCGGGCCGGGAAAAACACTTACCCAACTCCATCAGGTGGCTATCACTACTAACTAATTCTTCAAAACGCACACCTCCCCTTATAGTATTCTGATTTCTGACAGCATTGCACAAAAGAAAATGAGACATCAGTGGACTAAAACCGCAGGAATTGTCACCTGACATGACTGGAAAAATTGCTAAGGAAGGATGCAGAACACAACATGCTAGGGGGAGTGGTTTTATAGAGTTGGCAAGGCAAGAGAAAAGGCGGGAAAATGGGCGGGAAAAATGGCGGGAAAGAAAATGGCGGGAAAAAATGGCGGGAAAGAAAATGGCGGGATAAAATGGCGGGAATGAAAATGGCAGGAAGGATAATGGCGGGAATAAAATTGGGGGGAGAAAACTGGCAGGAAGCAATTTGGCCGGACAAAAGGGCGGGCGGGAAGAAATTTGGCGGGAGAAAAGGGCGGGCAATGGGTTGGCAGAAATAAAAAGGCGGGACATGAGTTCTCTGTGATCTCACATTTTATTACAAAACTACATTTTTTCCATTACAACACGGTACAATTGAAATTAAGATACATTGAACTATTGAAATAAAGATACATTGAACTACTGAAACTAAGATACAACCGGTTGCGAAATTTATGATACTACCAGATAAATATACTGAGTCCAGCATGGATATTTTCCTTTCCCATCACCAGCTTCTTCTGTTGCCTTGGCCTCGTGAGCCCTTTCTTTCTTTCTCTGCCTCTCCGCCTCACGAGCCTGCTTTCGTTGTCGTTGCTCCTCCTCCATGCGACGCCCCTCTTCCTGATTTTTCTTCAATAAATCCTGAAAGAAACGCTTTTCCTCCGCGTAGTATTCTTTTAACTCCTTCTCTTGCTCTGCTTTCTCCTCTGCTTCCGCCTTTTCGCGTCGCTCTTCCGCGTGCAGACTTTTCCATGCACGACGGGATCTTTCACGAATCTCAGTCACGGCCTAAGCCGGCATCTCCGTGTCAATCCAACGATAGTACATGCAGAGAGCAGAGAGGCGGGGGAGACTACAACAAAAATAAGAATGTGAATAAAGAAATCAACAAGAACAGCAACAATATGTCTATTCATCATGGTGAAAACATACCGGAGACTTGTCGCCCGGTGAAATAGCTACTGGTGGATCTTCCTCATAATTGGCGCACATGAAAAACTTCATGCCCAACCAATCAGAAAAATCCGTCACCTCCTTCACCTTGCAAGGATCACCACACCAACACCGCAGGACTCCCACCCCTGGAGGCAAACTCGCATTCTTCATTTTCCTCGGCCTAATGCTTTGATCCGAGCAAGGCAAACTTATAGCGACTAAAAAAAGTATGGCACACTTAGCGCAGTGGCGATTTCGAGGTGCTTGACGAAGGATGAAGAGAGGTTCAATGCCTCGTTTTATAGGCTCGGATCACGAATGCGAGTCGCGGGAAAATAGGGCGCGAATGGACGAAATTTTTAGGCGGGAAAACACACAGTACTGATGAAGCAGATCAATGGCAGTGTCGGTAGGAAGATACAAAATAGACAGCCCGCAGTGCCGTCGCGTAGCCGCAGAAACAGTTGCCTGGAAATCAGCGCCGTCGGCCTAAAAATCAGCGCCCTCACGCGCTGTCACGCGCCGCACAACAGGACAAGGGCCTGCCGCCTGGATCGGTGGCGGCAGGTCCTGCCTGGCGTGGCGGCACAGCCCAGCGCTGCAACTCCGTTCCATTGCCAGTGCTCAGGGCGGACAAAGTCCGTTGCGCGCGAGCTGCCGCCTGCATGGGTGGCGGCAGGTCTTGCTGCCTGCACCGGTGGCGGCAGGTGCCACGTGTCGACCGGCGGACCTGCCGCCACGGTACTTCTGGCAATTCCCGCAGCTGGTCCTTTCTGACAATTCCGTTCGGCAGGTGGTCTGTTATGTCAAAAATTCAATAGTAATTTAGTTAAGATGCACAATGTCAAGGACATGTCGGGTAGTACAACTGAACTCAGGTACATACAGACACGGCTAAACTAGCCAACTCTGCAATCAATTTATTTGAGGTCAGGGGAACTGTATCAAGATTTGAGTGCAGTGCATTGTCATTTTGAGTGCAGTGACAGTCGCCGGCAGACGCCACAGCGTCATGCATCAAATTCAAGTCTGGTGAGCTGATCCCATCCATAAACATGAGACAGAATCCAAACATGGCACATGCCTAACTCTCATGATAACTTTAAATAATATAGTTCACTTGTTAGAATAAAACTCTGCTCCGGACCAGCGGCGAAGCCAGCCCCAACAATCTGTGGGGTCAGCGGTAATTTTTGTTATTTTTTTCTTAATGATGAACAGTAACCATACAGTGTTTGCGGCTGTTTTTCAAAAAAACTATGGGGTCAGCTGACCCCACAACTAACACGTAGGTTCGCCACTGCTCCGGACACCACCTTGGCATATTGCATTTTTCCAGTGGACTCTATAGCAACGTGAATATGATGATAGTACAATGAAATGGATCAAACATGGCAAGCCAAAAAAACAATAGGGAATATATTTGCAAGAATTATTACAACCCAACCTCCTAATCTGCAAGTATAAATCACCCTACTAGTAATAATATGTATAATATAACCTTGATTTGATTCGATGAATGATCACCCAGGATGTTTATCAGGATGATCCTCTTGATCTAAAAAGAAAAGGGAAAATTGGTGGCAGATTTTACTCCATGAAACACGGTCTTCTTGTCATCCGTCTAAGCACGGCGATTACCATCATGCATGACCCTTTGAATAATCCAGTTCTTTTGTTCCCACTTCTGGACCCGATTAATCTGGGATAACCCTCACATGATGATAGTGAGATGTCACATGACCTTGTCGTCACTGGGAATGCTAATTTCTTTTCCACAGGAGTCGCACGGGAACTAAACTGAAAAAATTCTCGCAAAACTCCAGAATTTGTCCGAAAAGTCCAGTCTTAGCATCTGCTCTTCTTCTCATATGTAGCCTAATAAGTACAGTCATAAGATGACAGTCTTAAGGCAGCGCTGGTTAGTATGCAGGTGGAGACCGCACGCTGTGAAAAAGGCAAGCTTATCATAGATCCATCCAACGATGTCCATGCTCATATTCATATCTCAAAGATAGGTGTTTAAAATATCTAGCTGCTCTCGTCATAGGGGAGATGCTTACTTGGTCACTCCATGGCATCTTGTGATGATGATGCAATCACCGTGTGATGTGGAACACTTTAGCTACATGTAAGTTGCCTGATTTTTTAATTTGGGTCAGTCGATTTTTTTGGCCGTTGATTGCTGCTCCAAGATGCGTGCTGGTTGTTTTTTTCCTGTTGTGTGCTGTCCAGTATTGGGCTGAACTTTTTTTGACTGACCCCTATTTTGGGTCAGTCGATTTCTTGTTGGGCTGAAGCCTGTTACGCGTTTTCTTATTGGGCTGTTTGTGTGCGTTTTTGCTTCTGTTTTTTTATTTTTTCTGTTGGTTTTTATGGATATATTTTGGATGTTGGGTGAATATAAAATATATACATGTAAGTACTGTATAATATGTGTATAAATTATACTTGTGTGAAAAATGCACTATTACATGCTTATTTCTTACATATTAAAATAGTGCAGTTTCAGTGCAAAGTTGTGTGTTTTAAGGTTTTTTTATTTTCTTTCTTCTTAAAGGTTAATACCAATTCCATTAATTCATTCTTTTTTAGAAAAAAATATTGTTATATTTTTTAGTTTTTATTTGATTTTCTTTCTTCTTTAAGGGTAATACATTTGCCACTAATTCATTCCTTAGGATTTTTTTCTCGAAATTCACTATTATATGCTTATTCTTGCATATTTGAAAAAAGCGCAAATTTGTGCATATTGTGTGCAAATTTTGTCATTGTTTGTTTTAAATTTTGTTTCATTTTTTTCCTTAAAGGGTAACAGCAATGCCACTAATTCATTCTTTTTTAGAAAATCTCATTATTTTGATTATATTTTACTTTTTATTTCATTTTGTTTCTTCTTAAAGGGCAATACCAAAGCCACTAATTCATTCTTTCTTAGAAAACTTCATTATTTTGATTTCATTTTAGTTTTCATTTCATTTTCTTTTTTTTAACGGTCATACCAATGCAACTAATTCATTCCTTCTTATAAAACTTCTTTTTTATAAAAATTCCACTATTATATGCTTATTCTTGCATATTATAAAAAGCGCAATTTCTGTATAAATTGTGTGCAAATTTTATCATTATCTGATTTATTATTTTTCAATTTATTTCTTCTTAAAGGGTAATACCAATGTCATTAAATTCATTCTTTCTTATAAAACATCATTATTTTGATTATGGTTTAGTATTTATTTCATTTTCTTTCTTCTTAAAGGGTAATACCAAAGTCACTAATTCATTATTTCATAGAAAACTTTATTATTTTTAATTTGATTTTGTTTTAGTTTTTATTTTATTTCATCTTTAATGGCAATACCAATGCCACTAATTCATCCTTTTTTTGAAAATTCCACTATTATATGCTTATTCTTGCATATTGTAAGAAAACGTAATTTCGGTGTAAATTGTATGCAAAATTTTGTCATTATTTGTTTTTTTATTTTGTTTCTTCTGGAAGGGTAATACCAATGCTACTAATTCATTCTTCCTTAGAAAACTTCATTATTTTGATTTTGCTTTAGTTTTTATTTCTTTTTCTTTTTCTTTATGGGTAATATCAATGGCACTAATTCATTCATTTTTAGGAAAAGAATTCTTGCGAAATTGCGCTATTACTTTTTCTTTTATATATTATTAAAAAGCGCAATTTTCTGATTTAGCATACCCAAATGGGAGTATACATTTACTCGGCCGCGTGGCGTTGGATGACGTTTAATAGTCGCTCGCTGCATGAGTGCAAGATCGTGCTAGTGATAAGCCGTGTTACCAGCCTGTCGACTGGCCGGAAAGAGAAAGCACTTGGACAGCGGAGCTAAGATGAAAAAACTAGACGGGCGAGCCTAAATGAGTGTACAAGAATCATGTGTAGCTAATGTTTTACTAGCATAAATATATGTCTACCATATTAACATGTGCTTGTAAGATAGACCAGCCACTATCTAATCTTGGGTCATGCTTTGTCACGTACGTTTCCTGCGTCTGGCGGATACAATCAGTAGTTAGCTTCTCATGTACGTTCGTGTCATCGGCGGAATACATCCAGCAGGAAGCTTGAGCTAGCCAGCAAGAAGCCCATCAGGCAACCGAGGGCTGAGCGAGCCAGTGCGTGTGGGGCAAAAAAAAAAAGTGACTGACCCAAATTTGTAATTCAGTCACCTGACCTATAGCCACGCCCGATGTGGAAATGCACTATACACTGTACTAGCACTTTCTCTTCATTCCCTAGCGGGCTCTTTACACACGCACTGGCTCAGACTTTGATCAGATTTATTACTCCGGTTTGAACGATGCGTATAACCGAAAATGGGCTTCATACTAATTGGCCTTCCTCATCCATTTCGACAAAAATAAACTTTTGACGAGCATTTCCATAGATCATTCACATGAATAATTGCTACTACTATATCCCGAAAAAAAAATCCACTAGTACCCACTTGCATCCGTCCATCTTTCCGTTAAATTAGTAATATTTCCAGTCCTCAGCATAATAAATGAAACCCGTATACCTAATAAGACCAATAGTGCCAACGAAAATCTGAGTTGACTTATTAAATAACCACATGACATGTCATGAGATGATTGAGTCAAAGGGACCACGTCACACATATTGCCACGTAATTTTTGGATGATTAATCCATTAGTTGATCCATACCAAGCTTGAATTATTGCGCTGGTGGAATACATATCATACACACATACATGTCGACCGATGATGCATGGGTCATCTAACGTGCTGTAACTCATGGAACAATAACAACGACACATATAAATAATAAGTTAGGCAAATTAAGTTGGTGCTCCACGTCTTGCAACTTGATCGATCGATCCGGTCAGAATTTGAGTAGTAGAATTAGAATTAGAATTAGATCGAATGCAAACAAGGAGAAGATGTTAAATTGCTGGTTGTGCTTCCTTTCACGCCTGCAATACCGTAGCTAGCGGTGGCATGGCATGGCATGTGCGTACACAAACGCACGAGCCGACCAGCTATAGCTGAGTACGCCGTGATATTTTCTTTGACCTTGCAATCTTTAATCTAAGATGCCTATGTGTGCAGTTGTTGTTCTTTTGTCTGCCGAGTCATACATAGTGCCAACTGCCAATTGAATAATTGATAATAGACTAATGTGAGACGATTACACGTCTTAATTTTGTAGGTTAGTTAGTTAGGTTAACACATCCTGGATGCAACTACTCTGCTTCTGCCTGGTGTGTGTACTGGTAGATTTATCGAGTTGTGTCGGTAGGTGTCATGGAGGTATCCATATAGATCTTTCTCCTGTTAATTGTCTTCTTGTCACAAAAAATAAATAATCGAGATGCTGCTGTCACTAGCTAGTTGCCATGTCGACCTATACAAGAATTGATTCAGGACCTCAGGGTTTGTACAGTAGTAGGGAGGTGGATGTTAACAACAGTGACAAGTAGATCTCACCGCGTGTACGTGCACGTACGTAGGTACATGAACTAGATCGATCGATCTATCGACGACGGTGACCGTGGTGAGTTGGTACGTAGCTGCGTAAGAAGCTGGATTTGGTTGCTTGTAGGCCACTTGATAAAAATGTTGAAAGTAATCGAGAGACAAGCGAGAGAGACAACAAATGATTCAACCGTGTTCTTTATTGATGATTGGTACAACTTATATACAGTGTGAGGAGACGCCTACGAAGAGGCGTCGGTTTGCAGGGGCGTGATACAAGGAGCAACCGCTGTGTCGGTTGTCAAAGTTGCAACCGTACGCACGGGGGAAAGCGGGGATTTTCCCTAATTAACCGCGTGTGTTAATTAGTCTTAACACTCCCCCTAATCACCGCTTGACTGTATCAGAATCCATCATATTGATTAAAAACTCCTCCGAGTTAGTTTGTCTTTGAAAATGTTCATCATCATCAACTTAAGTAAGTCTCCTCGAAAAACCCTGTGGGAAAAATGTGAGGAGATAGGTGTTTGATATGTTGCTAAAACTCCTTCAAACCCAGTGGGAAAAATAAGGAGAAAATGATGTAACATATAATGGTTATTGTCTCTTTTAACTCAATACGAGAAAACTCATAGAGTTTAGAGAACAATAAATATGTCGTATATACTTTCCTAAAAAACCCGATGGGGAAAACAGAAAGTATGACATATGATCTCATGTTGATATTACCTCATTAAAAACCTTTATGAGAACCTGTATAGTAAACTCATGAAGGGAAAAAGAGTATAATATGATGCTTTGAACAGGAACAATTTAGGAAGATACTCTCCCTGATTCTTGCAAATTCCGAAGCCGTCACATACCAATTCCATGAACATATTTCTAGAATGTAGAAGTTGGTAGAGACTTGGTGAACAAATCAGTCACATGATTTGACTTGCAAGATATGCAATATAGTGATATTGCTTATTATGTAACCTGTTTGCATCCGGGCAACACAAGCAACATTATCTTTAAGATAATGGTTGGTGGATGTAGCCACGAAGGCCTGTTTCGAAGACTTTCATGAAATGGCTACCACACCTAGTAGGAACACAAAGCTTGTCTATGATCTGACATAGTAGGGATCTGATCGATTTATCCAATAATATTGGTGTCCAGATTTCTCTGAAACTGAAAAACTAGGACAAGATATTTAATGTCTTGGAGATATCGAAAGATATTCTTGAGACCCAACCAATTATGTGTGGTGGGTCCAATGGCACTAGGAACTTTATGTTCCAATATCGCATTCCCATCATCTCATGATTTTAATGAATCTTTCTCTATGTCTAGAGAACGAAGCCATGCGAGTTATGAATGCATAAGATTTGTCCACAATGAATATCTCCAATATATTTTGGATATAGACAACATGGTGTACCATAATGCACGAGTGAAGGTGCTCGAAGTTTTACCCAAATCCTTCATCTCAAATTCCGTCATTTACATGATCACACAATTAACATGTATGGGTAATCATCAGTGTAGGAGTAATCCTTGTGTGTAAGGAACTCATTACGTCGGTTGTACCAAATGTACCGACAATAATAAGCCATATGGTGACTTATTGATTTTACACAATGTATGTTGCGTTTTGCATTTCGATTCAGAATGAGATTCCATTGGGAACCATCTATGTCTGAATCTAGTGATCTATATGAATATGTGATCACTACATCTATCAACTGCATAAATAGATGATTTTGTACTGCCAGTGATATAATTTATCGGAAAAAATTCCACCTCTGGAGAATAATTGGGTATCTGCATGAACCCTTGTGCTACAATACTTGCTCTATGTTTCACCACCTCGTTGTTCTCAATTCTGTTTCCAGAAGAAAACTGGTGTAGGTATTGCTTATGTGAATACCTTCCCTTTATTGAGCAAGATTATTTCTACCTAGATTACACCCTTTGCTTGAGTTCAGTCCGAGTGTTATTCACACTTTGCCATGGCCATGGTCTTTGGATCTGAATCATTTGAAAGGTTTTTGCAATCTAGTTGAGAAATGTATGTCGACAATTGTAGACTTCCGATTATATGTTTCTCCAGAATCTATATATGTATATATAGTTGATGGAAATATCATTACCCATGGTGACTGCTCGCGATTTCCCAATGCGATTGAGTCGGGTATTCCGATGTCCCGGTCATTGTGTGCACTATGACCTGGGTTGGTGGAGGCTTCCCATCCACTGGGTGTATACTACCCATTAGGTGTTTGTCAACGTGAAGTCGACTTGCATTTACTGATATCCTTGCTTGCGAGAAGCTGAATCCTGATGTACTATTGTCGTACTTCTCCCCCTGTTGCTTTGAACGGGGAATTGAGTGGTTTTAGTTGGTACCTCCACTCTTTCTGACATATTTTTGCAGGATTGTGTGACACCTTTATAGTCAGTAAATGAATCTGGCAGGTTATTTGCAATGTGTTGCAAATCTTCTGAACGCATGGTTTAGATCTTTGAGTACGTGGATTTGAGGCAGAAATATATTGAACATTCCACTAATTTCCTGGCATTCTTTATGGTACTTGAACTCTCCCCCTAATGCCTGGAAATGTTCCTCATTGAATCGGCATACTGGCCTTGAATAACTCCCCATATGAGGGGCTTGAGGTATTGACGGAAATACAATTATCCCTCGCATAGATCCCAACTATATGCCGAGGGGCCAATGATGTATGCCGGGGTGGTGATATCGGTGTGTAACCGAATTACCGCAGATGGGAAATACTTGATAGATTTCCACGTATCAAAGATAGAGGGGAATAATATTATGCAGTTTGTTCATGAGCGTGTAAAACTACATGACTCCAACGTAAAGTTGGTAAGTTACAATTCCAGAGTAAAGATAATGCAATGAGCTTAACTCTTTGGATAAAGGATTCTACCAAACCATTTTGAGTCTAGACATATTGGACAAAGTGCTAAACTTCAATCCTAGGGCCATAGTGAAGGCACGCAAGGAGAATTCTGCAACATTGTCCATTCGATTTTTATTGAAATCGATATTCAGGATAATGAGCCAAATGGTTCCATGTTGATAAAGCACACTTGAGACTATCGTGTAGATGTGTCTTTCAAAAACCATGGATACCTGAATAGTCTAGTCAATGGTTGGGAAGAGCCACTTACCTCGACTTGATGTATTCAAGGAGTCTGAGTGGTTCAGCGTAGACTTTAAGGTGCGCGAGCCTTAAAATTAGCTTCCCTATGTCACATGTAGTGCACACAAAATCCAAATACTGTTAGAATTTAGCATCATAATACTCATAAACCAATGGAATTGCTGATAGTTTCTGTTTCAACCCAATGTCACGATGACCAAGGCGAGTATGCCAAGTTTGTCATGCAAAAGACATTCTGGAAAACTATCTTGTACGCAACATGTGCTACGGGTTTTGTAGTATGTGTAGTACAATCCAGACAATAAGGAGATAATGTGTTTGCCATATCCGTATATGGTGAAGAGAAAATATTCCTCTTTGTTGTCATCATAAGTTTCGCTATGGAAACTATTTTGACGGATATCTCCAAAGTTTAGTAGGGTACGAGTTGATCCAAGACACAATTAAGCATCCTTGATGGCACTCGAGTACCCATAGGGATAGTAATATGACCCGAGTTGAGTCAACAATTACCTCATCGCGTCTAGCGATTTTTAAAATTTTACCTTTCTTTTAGTAAGAGTGGAAACATTTCCCTAAGTATGGAGTTTGTGGTGCATATGTCCACAAGGCACATATCCTTTCATCAGATTGACCCCCGTAGAAATCTATATATAGACTTGAAGATTGTCAGTATGAAAATCTTTATCAAATATATAGAATACATACTAATGTATTTGTACCAAAGTGCTGATACAATATATTGTGATATACAATATATGATGACAACAATACTTATGTTGTTAATACAACATCATAAATGGACATAAATAAATAGATCACTACGGAGATTGAGAGACTAGCCAAAGTCTCCAAACACGTCGATTAGGCATACTAAACCAACATGTTCTCCGTGTCAGCAAGGTCCTCTGGCTGATGGAAAGTCATGATGTTGCTCGCTTCGAGAGGAACATCGTGCGAACAACCCCTTCCATTTGCACTGTGTGGGTGAAGGTTGAACTTGGATTCAAACCTTTTCCCTTGAGGTCCTTTGCATCTTGGAATTGCTCGCACTATCCCACGGGACAAATAAAATGATCTTGATGTCCATGACTCATGTAAGGTAGTTGTGGCCATTAAGGGCGAGTGCCTTAATTTTTTTTTAGCCATCGGTTACTTACATGGTAAACCAGAGATAATTAGTTTACGGACGGTAAATTAAAGACCATCATGGTTATGTTATAATAAGAATGCAAAAGTTTGATACTCAAGTGAATAACTTGAAAATTTCTCAACCTCAATTGGGTGAACATAACACGTTGAAGATCACATAGATCTCACAGTAATAGGCTGCATAATCTGACAATTTCAGTAGATGCGCATGTTTCTATTACCTTGTGTATGTTACCAATTTAAATATAAGGAAAATCACGTTGGAGGTAATTGTTTGTCGAGATTGACAAAACATAGACCTCGCAGTAAGAGAGAATAGTCTGCCAATGAGCAGTAGATCCAACTCATTACCTTGTGATTCCAAATATAACAAGGGAGATATAACTCAAATTTTTTGCAAGTTTGGTCTGCGAGAGAAAATGATCTCAACCGCGAAAAACATGTTCTAGAGAATTTGAAATGTGGTAAACACATTGAACATGTCAAGTATCAACATACACATATTTCTGGAATTTTTAAAACTCAACAGAAAATGGGTTAAATGCATATCAATTCTTGCTCGTATTAAACCAAAAAGGCTCAATTAAGATGAATTGATTTTTATTTGCAAGAAATTAAAAATTTCAATTGCAAATAGTAGATGTAATTAATCTCAACATGTAGAATAACATGGAAATATATTACATCACACTTTATTCTGGAATACAGAGGAGAAACAGTACTGGAAATAGAGGTACTGCAGTAAAACAGGTCTAAAACAGACTAAATACTGCTAGAAACAACTGTTAAACGATTGATCTGCTAATATGCTAAAATAAAAGAGCAAATAAGCAAACATGCATGGACGGCTGGTGCGATGGTGCCCAGTACGCATGCAGATGGGCCAACAAAGGCAGCATCTAATCAGGTCAACGCGAGCGGATAAGGAGAGCAACCAGGAAAGAAATCCCCAGCAATCCCCAACATCTCGACACGACCGAGACGAAGACCACCACGGCAGCATCACAGGCGACGGGAGGAGTTCCCACCGCGCCCTTCCACGTCGGAGGAGCCGCCGGGTAGGTGGGTGCCAGATGCGACGCCGTTAGAGGCACCGTTCGTGAGCCCGAAACGCCGCGGGGCTCCGTGTGCCGGAGCGGTCGCTCGACGGCAAGCTCGCCAGCAGGACGCCGAGGGCCAAGAGGCGGCGGCGAACCCCTGCGCGCGGAAAAAGCGGAGGGTGGCCGGCGTCGGGGACAGCAGGCGCGGCGCGACGGCGTCGGCGTCGACGTCGACAACCGCGTGGTTGGAGGAGCCGCCCGCGCCCGAGAAGACGAAGGAGGACGCGCCGGTCGGCGCCGAGACGAAGGCCAGTGCGTGGCTGGCGGCGACCTCGACGACCGCGGGGGTCGGAGATGGCAGGCGCGGCGCCGCGATGACGTCGCTCGGGACGCGCGCCACCGTCGGCAACCTCTGGAGCGGCGCGCCGCCTTCGGCCTCAACAACCGCTGGGGTCAGATGCTGCAGCGGCGCGGCCCCATCGTCTTCATCGTCAATGAGGACGGTTCCCTCCTCCTAAGGCGCCGCTACGACCGGGTCGGCCACGACAAAGTCGTCCTGATGCAGGGGGCATACTACCCATCCATGCACCGAGCACCAGAACGGCGGCGGCGACCGCCACCACCTCCAGGCATTTTCTTTCTCACCTTTTTGCCTGTTCGTCCTGTTCTTCTCGTCGGAATCGCTCTCGCCGGAGAGCAGTGCTGATAACGTGTTGAAAGTAATCGAGAGACAAGCGAGAGAGACAACAAATGATTCAACCGTGTTCTTTATTGATGATTGGTACAACTTATATACAGTGTGAGGAGACGCCTACGAAGAGGCGTCGGTTTGCAGGGGCGTGATACAAGGAGCAACCGCTGTGTCGGTTGTCAAAGTTGCAACCGTACGCACGGGGGAAAGCGGGGATTTCCCCTAATTAACCGACTGTGTTAATTAGTCTTAACAAAAAACATTATTAATTGTGGTACAAATACGAGAAGTTGAATGATTGGTACGGCTTGCCCATTCATCATTGTTATATCCGCAGCTGCAATGCTTCGCCAAATTTATAAAACAACCCATACGTGTATAATTTTAGCCTGACAAGCGGGTCCCACTATCGTCAAGTAGGAGTAGTAACTAATTTATGAGGTATAAAAGCAACCGTATTAAAATGAGATAAATCGAAAAAGATGTTGGAAACTTGATGGAATTATAAATGCATGAAAACAACATGTATAAAAACCACAGCCCACCACGTTTGATGCACAGTATGGGCATCGATTTAATGATCAGAGCTAGCAGTGAGGGAGGAATAATAATGCATGATTTGATAGTAAATAACACCTGAGTATATGCATTGTTTCTTGATAGGGATTTTGATCTTGGCGTGCTGATATTGTTTCATTGTGCCACATATCTAGGTATTTATGTGATGGTCCAAAGAATCCCGCAGAAACAAATGGAACATATGTGATGCTTCTAACGTACACCTGACGTGTCGCCAAGGCATTGATCGGGCTGGTTAGAATTATAATTAGTTGATGCCTGAAAATTAATCTGGCAGCTGACTAAGAAACTTTGGCATAGTTTTCATGCTCGATACTATATTCCTAACGAATTCAGAAAGAAAGAAATGCAGTACGGCGGCCGGTTATTCAGTGACGGATGACGACAACATGTTGAGATATTTTTAACCCGTACGTTTGTTACTACGTACGGTGAAAGCAACAAGCCAACACATGAAAAAAGATCTACCAAAGTTATTTTGTGTGCATGCATCACGCATGCTCTCCAATCTGCATTGATTAATTAACACTTCCTTTAGACAGGGAGAGAAAGATATCAAAAGGTGTAATTTTGCGTGTGCGATATGTAGTATTAACGCGCACAGTTGAAATGTTCGAATCGTGTGCGTTGATTGGCAAACGCTTTACAAAAACGAATTGTTTGCGATGGCTAGGAGCATCGCACACGATACGTGATGCGAGTACTCGTGTGTGATGATTTGAAAAGTTACACACACGGTTCGTAAGACAACTCGTGTGTGATAATGCGTGACACCGCATACGATTGTGTGGTAGGAATTGTGTGCTCTAACGGGCACACAGTGTAATTAAGGGAATGGTGTGCGATACTGACAACGAGCACGCACGGTTCACGGAACAAGACGTATGCTAGCTCGTACCCAGACACCGGCCCCAGTCCAACAATTAATGACGTGCACCAACCCGTACCAACCCACAGACGCCCCAGTCCAGACATTAATGGCGTTATACGCGTGTCCCGCAAACCACGCCACCGCTTCCCGCTTCTTCCCCCATCGGTTTCCCGCCACCAGCGAGTGGCTAGCTATAAGCCACAGGCGGCAGCGCACCATAGCGACACTGCGCAGCCCCGTACCCATCTACATATTCCAAGCATGCCAGGCCGCCGAAGCGCCCCCAACCTCCTCGACGAGGAGAACGAGCCGGAGCAGGCCGGAGAGCAAGAGTGCCGTCGCCGTTTGGCTAGTCCCCTCGACTTGCCGGTGTAGGCGCCACGGCCCATCGAGAATAGCGTCGTGGCGGCCGCTCGGCGCTCAATGGTCATGATGCAGAGGACCCTTGAAGCAGATTTGGCCAGCCAGAGCGCCAGAGCGGCATCGTCATCGCGGCATGGTCCCACCCCTCGGGCCGTCGGTGCCCATCGGGAGCCTGATGCCCCGCCAGGAATGGGCAGCGGGCCTCTGTGCCGCACTTGCACAACATCCTTTCGGGCGCGACGTCATTGCCGACGGCTGTGCCATCATCGATGGCAACGGTCTGGTCGCCAGGCTCGAGCGCGACCTTGGTGGAGATGATGTCCCCGGCGAAGTAGAGCTACAGCGCCGTCAAATCTTGGAGCTGCAGCTCTTTGATGAAGTAGCCTACGAGTGGGTCGACATCGGGATAGAGTTGTACCGCGCGCATGTCATGCGCTTGCTTGCACGCCAGCAAGCCATACTGGACGAGGCCCAGCAGCCCCAAGAGCGTTCCAGCAGCCCCGCACGCGGAGACGAGCACCGTGGCCGCGGGTCCGGAGACTCGGAATGAACGGCGGCAAGGGTGTTGGTCATGGACTCCCGGTAGACCCTCGTCGGAAGGCCGTCGGCGTAGCCTTTTAGCAGCGTCGTCGAATAGCGCGGCATTGCCTATCTATTTTATTATAATTGTATGGAAATGTCGCTTATCGACATTTTAAGTCGCTAATCATATGTAAAAGAGACAAATTTTGCCCCTAATTTATAGGAAGTACGAACGTTGTTTGAGCATTTATATCTTTTAAAGCCCAGTGGTGGTCAACCGTGTGGCACACGGTTTTACATTACCAAACCGTATGTCATGCGTAATGGCAAACGGTTGTTCTTCGATAACCGTGTGGCACTCCTCGCACCGCTCCAATTAATGCCGGGCGGTGAAGACACGTCGAGCATCCGATCCCTTCTCCTATCCCCGCCAACTCCAAGCATGCCAAGCCGCAAAAACCTTGCCTGCTGGATGGACCTCCTCGTCGAGGAGAACGAGCCGCCGCAGGTGATGCGGTACAGCGGGGCGGCATCCTCTCCCCGCGCCACATTAGCAGTGGCCGCCTACGCCGGCGATGAAGCCAACATTCCCATCCCGGTCACTTCGAGTCCCGAGCGCGACCTCGGCGAAGACACGACGGCGCGGGGCGATGGGACCTCATCTGCAACCAACGCTTTAGGCGTGGCCGCCCGCGCCGTCGTAGAACTGACGGAGGCCATGCGCCAAGTCACCTTGAGTCCCGAGCGCGTACTGGGCGGACAGGACGCTAGCCGCACCGCAGAGGAGCACGAGCAGGAGATGGAGCGCGTCAACCAAATGACCATCGCGCTCCAACGCTCCGAAACCATGCGCGTGCTCCAGGGCGCGCGCCAACTGTCCGGCCAAGTTACCAACCGTGGAGCTCCGCGCTGTCGCCGAAGTGCCGCCGTCGTAGCTGGGCAACGGATTAAGGGCATCTTGACCATGGACTCCGACTCCGACTGATTTAGCGCCGCCATAATTATTTAATTCAGCACCTTTTTTGGTTTTTAATTATATGCACCAACTCGCTCCCCCTTCTTTCCCTTCTCCTTTTCATGCTTGTATGGGCTGTGAACTTTGTATTTTCGTTAAGAAATTAATGGAAAGGGGATGCCCGGTTGGAGAAAAAAATATGTACAAAGTAGAAAATATGGCCCTGGTTACGTGAATATATGGAAATTTATTTGAGCGTTGATCTGATTCTGTCCGTTTTTTTAAAAGCGTCGAATTAGAGGTACAAATCCTGAGAATGAATTTACAAATAAATGCAGATTCATTTTCTATAGGTCACACACGGGTGCGCAATAGTAACCGTCTGTGATGAGTCACGCAGTCACACATGGCTGTGAAGAAACTGTGTGCCATGCGTCGCCGCCCCTCGCTGGTTAGCTGGCCTCCCACCACCAGCATGATGGTCGCTGGTCGCCGCTTGCCACGCGTGGGCTCCACTTAGTCTTCCCGCGCTCTAGCCGAGGCTTCCCGCGCAAGCGCCAGCCACAGGGTAAAATGTAAAAACCCCCAATCCTAGCCAGCTAGCTAGCTATATAAATGAAACACAACAATGGCCGTCAGCGGCGACCCACACTCATCCCCTTGCTAGTTACCACCACACATACCCCCAATGTCCCACGACAGGATGGAGCAGGGGGCGCCGGAATCGAGGCTACCGGCGCGATGGTCGTCGGCTTGGCTTTCGACGGCCATCCCGCCTCTCCCGACAACCGCCAGTTCCAGCGGAGGCAGGAATCGCGGTACGAGCAAGCCACCAAGTTAGCCAGGGTTATCCTGAAAGTGGCTAGGGATCGCCAGCGGGCGATATTGCGGGCTCGGCGCAGAGCACGGCGGAGGGTGCGGGCGGCGGAGCAAGAACCACGCTGACGCACGGACAACTGGGGCAGTGGCCGCCACACGAGGCGCAGGCTTCTTCTGTCCGAGCCGGAGGAGCACGCAGCGCCGGACGCCAGGGCAGGCCTGGCGGCCGTGGCAATAGCCCTGGCGAGAGCCACCGTTTCGTCCGCCGCCACGACGTCGACCTACGCAGACCCGGCGGTCGCGGCATCCCTGGCGACAGCGACGCCCTAGGCAGCACCGGCGAGTGCCGATGTCGAGGCAGCCCCGACCGCGATCGATCAAGGTGGAGGTCATCGACTTGGCGAACTCCTCTGACTCCTCCGGAGCCCAGGATCTACACGATCGACGACGGCGGCTGCGCGTGTTGCGTCAGCATTAGGGGTAGTAGCTCTTTTGTGCGGTTCAAATCGATGTAAATTAGTGAACTAATGGTTTGTAAATTACTCCTCGAACTTAGGCACTGCACCAGTTTGAGCATATGCTCGATTGCTTGGTTGCATGCATGCCAAATATGCCAATTGTATGGGCTGGTGTTTCTATATATTATCCCCCTTTTGGGGACAAATGCAAATGCCTTCTGGACATCGGCGCTGATCGCCCCCTGGAATACATGAACCTCAACTTTTCAACCGGGCACACGGTTAAATTGATCGAACTGTGTGCGATACTGATACCTGTTCATCTAAAATTAAGAACTTAACAACCAGCATTTAACATATAGTGATTGGTTCATCTAAAATTAAGAACTTAACAACGAGCATTTGAGTAACATATAGTGATTGGTTAATTAACACTATTTCACAAAAGGAAAACTCCGAAACACAATACTTAACAAGCAGTACTTAACAACGCCATGACAACCATATCTAAGATATACTTAAGATGGTACTTGGCAACCAGCGCATTTTAGGAAGCAGAGTGTGCCAACAACCACAACTATCCGCTCGACGCAGCTTGTTCACGGCATCTCGTCAACCAAAAGGAAAAGCCCTTCAGTGCCTTCGTATAGCATGAGTATAACAGTGTCACCAATTTTCCAATGCGGACGCAGTGCCAGGACAAGCGCCCACCTATTAATGTGAATGGTTCCATTTGTACGGGAAATGCAGTACCTTGCAATCACTTTGGCGTTCTCAGCAGGCACAAGTGTGATTGGGCCATGGCGGGGAATGAATTCAAGAATAACTGCCTCGGGCAATTTCTGTTGCAAAGAAGAATAAAAACCAATTGTAACAAATTGTTTGAAGCTATACATAGTTTATGAACAACATATATATATATATATATATATATATATATATATATATATATATATATATATATATATATATATATATATATATGTAAAAGACTTTCTACCAGCATTTTGTTGACACAATTGGTCTTGTTCAAGGTGTGCAACAGTGGGAAATTTAATCCCATCCCAAATCCAGCGTTGAAACGTGCTCTTAGGGTACATTATCAACAAATTTTATGACATGCTCCATGTCTTTCCAGTGAAATTTGGTATGACGAGTAACATGCAGATCGTTAACTATTATTCTAACATATCCTGCTGAAGTGGATAGTGATTAGTTAGTCAGAATAGGGAAGAAGAATAGTGGATATAAATTGTTTAGTACTCCCTCTATAAACTAATATAAGACCTTTTAGATCACTAAAGTTGTGATCTAAAAAGTGTTATATTAGTTTACAAAGGGAGTAATTAGTAGTACTAGCTAGGAACAGAGTCATTAAATGAAATCCCAATTGGTTGCTTAAATAGTGATTAGTTAGTCAGAACAGTTACATTAATTTTGCTAAGTGATAGGTCAACATGCAGAAACTTGAAAAGAATACTGACTTCGATCAATATGTGGACGGAGGATGTCGTCGGGTAAGACCACATCGATGATAAGACCAGGCTCTGTTATATCAAGTAGAATTTTAGTGCCAGTTTTCAGTATGTAACACTTGGAAAATTCTGTCCAAATGCCCGCATCAAAATAGGGGCGACCAACTTCATCATTTTGGATCCAAACTTGGAATGTCAATCTATGGTATGTGCTCAAGGTGACCCTGGTGGAGTCTTCCTTTAAGTAAAGGCCAAGATTTTCTACTACACGTGTTCTTGCAAAGCTAGGGATGTACTGCGGGAAATGATAAGATTGTTATTGAAAAAACTTGGTATCATGCAAATATGACAATAACTGAAAGAACAGTACATCAGTGGAAATCAAAGGACAAAAATATATAATTAAACAGATAATTCATGCAAATATGAGAATTATTGAAAGAACAGTACAACATTAATTTGCCTAATATAAAAAAAATTCATCTTTGACGTCAATGCTGCATGTGGCACCTTGTATCCAAATGTAGCAATACATAGTATGTTCGTAAAATTAGGCCATGACTTGTTGAAGATCCATGGTAGGGTGAGATTGAACATATACCGTGCGATCCCGGAATTCCTCTGGTAGGGCGAGATAGAATTTCTCGGCCGTCTGCCCAAGGCCACACAGACCTCCTGTGTCCTTGCACTTTGGGCACTATGAATGAAAACCCTCGAATCAGCTGGAAGAGAAATGAATGCACGCCGATTTCCGCCGGGGGATTAATAGGGACAGATGGACTGCGATAAGAGATGACTAGATATTTCACTAAATTAATTAACTGCTTCTCCATGAGAAAACCCCCATCTGGCGAATCTGGATCGACGGCGTGCAGCGTCGAGAAAGTCGGTGCCGATAGGCGTCGGCGAGGGGTAGATTCAAAATGAGGCGGCATTTGGTGGCGGCAACCAGCGGTGAGAGCCGGCGGCGAGCTCAAAGATTTGGGCAGACCTGGGTCGACAGCGAGCAACGACGTCGGCGCAAGTCAGTACAGATAGGCGGCGGCAAGGGCAGAGGCGAAATGTGGTCGCGTTTGGCGGCGGCCGCCGCCGGCGAGAGGCGTCGAGGCAGCGACATGCAGAGTTTTGCAAATGAGGAGACGAGCTACAGTGCGAGTGAGGAAGAAGGGGGTGGGGGTTTTCTGTGCCAAAATAATGCGCTACCAAGGCAACGGTTCACGAATGATAATCGTGTGCGATACGTGCAATTCTAGAAAATGGAAATATTGGTTTTTTAATTCTAGAAAATGGAAATATTGTCTGAAAACATGAAACATAGCATGGTGTCATGTTATGACCTCAGTATGCTGTGGTAAAAATTTGAGAAGGTTTCACTAATGTTTTAATACACGCTCTTCATAAATCGAGCCATCTCCACGAAAGAAATGTGGTTTCGAGAGGGAAATCACCAAGTTTGAGGGAGGGTCAACATTTCCCTTCATCGATTGACCCTAAATTTTTTTCTACGCTCAACGTACACCATAGAATCCACCGTGTTCAAATTTGGCACCTTTTCGGGTTCATTTACTATATTTGGGCTATTAAGTGCATTTCTAGGCATTTAATGCATATAATTCAAATTCGCACCGTGGATGCATGAAACATTGCCAAAAATGGTTTGAAAAACCATATTTGGGGTCTTGAGTAAATTTTCACGCCTTATGCAAGCAATGAAAAGAAATTTCAAAGATCTAGGTGGCAAGAGTCAACCACAAACGTGGGGTATATTGGTTTTTTAATTCTAGAAGATGGAAATATTGTCTAAAAAACATGAAACTTGGCATGGTGTCATGCTATGACCTCAGTATGCTGTCGTAAAAATTTGAGAAGGTTTCACTAATGTTTTGATACACGCTCTTCATAAATTGAGCCATCTCCGGGGAGGAAACATGGTTTCGAGAGGTAAATCACCAAGTTTGAGGGACGGTCCACATTTCCCTTCATCGGTTGACCCTGGAATTTTTTCTACGCTCAACGTACACCATAGAATCCACCGTGTTCAAATTTGGCAGTCTTTCGGGTTCATTTACTATATTTGGGCTATTAAGTGCATTTCTAGGCATTTAATGCATATAATTCAAATTCGCACCGTGGGTGCATGAAACAACGCACAAAAATGGTTTGAAAAACCATATTTGGGATCTTGAGTAAATTTTCACGCCTTATGCAAGGAATGAAAAGAAATTTCAAAGATCTTGGTGGCAAGAGTCAACCACAAACGTGGGGTGTCTTGGTTTTTGAATTCTAGAAAATGGAAATATTGTCTGAAAACCATGAAACCTGGCATGGTGTCATGCTATGACCTCAGTATGCTGTCGTAAAAATTTGAGAAGGTTTCACTAATGTTTTGATCCACGCTCTTCATAAATCGAGCCATCTCCGGGGAGGAAACGTGGTTTCAAGAGGTAAATCACCAAGTTTGAGGGAGGGTCCACATTTCCCTTCATCAGTTGACCCAGAAATTTTTTCTACGCTCAACGTACACCATAGAATCCACCGTGTTCAAATTTGGTAGTCTTTCGGGTTCATTTACTATATTTGGGCTATTAAGTGCATTTCTAGGCATTTAATGCATATAATTCAAATTCGCACCGTGGGTGCGTGAAACAGCGCAGAAAAATGGTTTGAAAAACCATATTTGGGATCTTGAGTAAATTTCACGCCTTATGCAAGGAATGAAAAGAAATTTCAAAGATCTTGGTGGCAAGAGTCAACCACTAACGTGGGGTGTATTGGTTTCTTAATTCTAGAAAATGGAAATATTGTCTGAAAAACGTGAAACCTAGCATGGTGTCCTGATATGACCTCAATATGCTGTGGTAAAAATATGAGAAGGTTTCACTAATGTTTTGATACACGCTCTTCATAAATCGAGCCA
Organism: Elymus sibiricus; assembly: GCA_039707655.1. Taxonomy (NCBI): domain Eukaryota; kingdom Viridiplantae; phylum Streptophyta; class Magnoliopsida; order Poales; family Poaceae; genus Elymus; species Elymus sibiricus. The sequence continues at coordinate 471,473,142 of CM077668.1, read as the reverse complement.
TCTCCAGGGAAGAAACGTGGTTTTGAGTGGGAAATCACCAAGTTTGAGGGAGGTCCACATTTCCCTTCATCGATTGACCCTAAATTTTTTTATACGCTCAACGTACTCCATAGAATCCACCGTGTTCAAATTTGGCACTTTTTCGGGTTCATTTACTATATTTGGGCTATTAAGTGCATTTCTAGGCATTTAATGCATATAATTCAAATTCGCACCGTGGGTGCATGAAACATTGCCAAAAAGGGTTTGAAAAACCATATTTGGGGTCTTGAGTAAATTTTCACACCTTATGCAAGCAATGAAAACAAATTTCAAAGATCTAGGTGGCAAGAGTCAACCACAAACGTGGGGTATATTGGTTTTTTAATTCTAGAAGATGGAAATATTGTCTAAAAAACATGAAACCTGGCATGGTGTCATGCTATGACCTCAGTATGCCGTCGTAAAAATTTGAGAAGGTTGAACTAATGTTTTGATACACGCTCTTCATAAATCGAGCCATCTCCGGGGAAGAAACGTGGTTTCGAGAGGTAAATCACCAAGTTTGAGGGAGGCTCCACATTACCTTTCATCGATTGACCCTAAAAATTTTTCTACGCTCAACGTACACCATAGAATCCACCGTGTTGAAATTTGGCACTTTTTCCGGTTCATTTACTATATTTGGGCTATTAAATGCATTTCTAGGCATTTAATGCATATAAATCAAATTCGCACCGTGGGTGCATGAAACATTGCCAAAAATGGTTTGAAAAACCATATTTGCGGTCTTGAGTAAATTTTCACGCCTTGTGCAAGCAATGAAAAGAAATTTCAAAGATCTAGGTCGCAAGAGTCAACCACAAACGTGGGGTATATTGGTTTTTTAATTCTAGAAGATGGAAATATTGTCTAAAAAACATGAAACCTGGCATGGTGTCATGCTATGACCTCAGTATGCTGTCGTAAAAATTTGAGAAGGTTTCACTAATGTTTTGATACACGCTCTTCATAAATCGAGCCATCTCCGGGGAGGAAACTTGGTTTCGAGAGGTAAATCACCAAGTTTGAGGGAGGGTCCCCATTTCCCTTCATCGGTTGACCCTGAAATTTTTTCTACGCTCAACGTACACCATAGAATCCACCGTGTTCAAATTTGGCACTTTTTCGGGTTCATTTACTAGATTTGGGCTATTAAGTGCATTTCTAGGCATTTAATGCATATAATTCAAATTCTCACCATGGGTGCATGAAGCAGCGCACAAAAATGGTTTGAAAAACCATATTTGGGGTCTTGAGTAAATTTTCACGCCGTATGCAAGGAATGAAAAGAAATTTCCAAGATCTAGGTAGCAAGAGTCAACGACAAACTTTGGGTATATTGGTTTTTTAATTCTAGAAAATGGAAATATTGTCTGAAAAACATGAAACCTAGCATGGTGTCCTGATGTGACCTCAATATGCTGAGGTAAAAATTTGAGAAGGTTTCACTAATGTTTTGATACATGCTCTTCATAAATCGAGCCATGTCCGGGGAAGAAACGTGGTTTTGAGAGGGAAATCACCATGTTTGAGGGAGGGTCCACATTTCCCTTCATCGGTTGACCCTGAAATTGTTTCTACACTCAACGTACACCATAGAATCCAGCGTGTTCAAATTTGGCAGTCTTTCGGGTTCATTTACTATATTTGGGCTATTAAGTGCATTTCTAGGCATTTAATGCATATAATTCAAATTCGCACCGTGGGTGCATGAAACAGCGCACAAAAATGGGTTGAAAAACCATATTTGGGATCTTGAGTAAATTTTCACGCCTTATGCAAGGAATGAAAAGAAATTTCAAAGATCTTGGTGGCAAGTGTCAACCACAAACGTGGGGTGTATTGGTTTTTTAATTCTAGAAAATGGAAATAGTGTCTGAAAAACATGAAACATGCCATGGTGTCCTGATATGACCTCAATATGCTATGGTTAAAATATGAGAAGGTTTCACTAATGTTTTGATACACGCTCTTCATAAATCGAGCCATCTCCAGGGAAGAAACGTGGTTTCGAGAGGGAAATCACGAAGTTTGGGGGAGGGTCCTCATTTCCCTTCATCGGTTGACACTGAAAATGTTTCTACACTCAACGTACGCCAGCGAATCCACCATGTTCACAGTTGGCAGCCTTTCGGGTTCATTTACTGTATTTGGGCTATTAAGTGCATTTCTAGGCTTTTAAAGCATATAATTCAAATTCGCACCATGGGTGCATGAAACAGCGCACAAAAATGGTTTGAAAAACCATATTTGGGGTCTTGAGTAAATTTGTACGCCTTATGCAAGGAATGAAAAGAAATTTCAGAGATCTAGGTGGCAAGAGTCAACCACAAACGTCGGGTATATTGGTTTTTTAATTCTAGAAAATGGAAATATTCTCTGAAAAACATGAAACCTGGCATGGTGTCCTGATATGACCTTAATATGCTGTGGTAAAAATTTGAGAAGGTTTCACTAATGTTTTGATACATGCTCTTCATAAATCGAGCCATCTCCGGGGAAGAAACGTGGTTTCGAGAGGGAAATCACCAAGTTTGAGAGAGGGTCCACATTTCCCTTCATCGGTTGACCCTGAAATTGTTTCTACACTCAACGTACGCCATAGAATCCACCGTGTTCAAATTTGGCAGTCTTTCGGGTTCATTTACTATATTTGTGCTATTAAATGCATTTCTAGGTATTTAATGCATATAATTCAAATTCCCACCATGGGTGCATGAAACAGCACACAAAAATGGTTTGAAAAACCATATTTGGGGTCTTGAGTAAATTTTGACGCCTTATGCAAGGAATGAAAAGAAATTTCAAAGATCTAGGTGGCTAGGAACTCCACCCGCAGGGACTCTGGCTGGGACGTATCCTAGAGCGCAACCTCGAGATCCTCGACAAGCAAACACGGCATCACCTGCAATCTGGCATGACACGCCAGGTGAGTACTTTGAATGTACTCGCAAGCTCACAGCAACCAAAGCAATCAAGACTTACAACATCATGGCATTTACAGGTTAATCATCAAAGATGCACACGATACTACTAGAACAACATAAGTATGACAACAACATGAGCATGGCAACAACATGAGCATGGCAACAACATGAGCATGGCATGTACATATAATTCATGATATGAACAGAATGATACTAGCACTAGCATGCACGGGGTCGACGTTTAAGGTCTCATGGACCAACTTACTCTGCTCGGAGGTTATCTCGTAACCACAAACTTACCATCGTGTTCATCACACGATCACCTCAGGATCAACCAAGCTCGGTATCAACTATACCATCGTGATCATCACATGACCACACGGAGCTTGATCTCTACCTGTGATCATTGCCTGACCACATAAAGATCAACCAACTTCTTATCTCATGGAACCGGGGTTGTTTATTATTCAGGTTAATATTTCTGTTGACCCATAGTGAGACCTACTACGAACTATGTCCATGACCGAGGACGTGGCTATCGATAGATTATACACTCTGCGAGGTTAGTACACTGTACCCACACCATGGAACTCATGGCCTCGTGCTCCCATTCGGGTGGACCAATGACATTCCGACAAAACCAGTCTATGGCATGACACTCTCCCGGCCACTCCGACAAACTCCCCTTTGGGCTATGTCCTGGGTGACCCTGATGCCAACATGTGGCATCCGCCACCTCTGTGGCTGCCACCGTCGTGGCCAAACATAAACATCATCCCAAACGGGGACCTCGGATCCATACAACTCGGGTCCTCAAGGTTATGACTGCCTACCGGGCCAGGGTAGCGCCAAAGCACAACCTTCCCTCGTAGGAGGCACCGGAGAGAGGCATGACAATAGACTGCATTAGGGCCCCCCATAAGGCAAGTGTGGCTGCACTGGTTAGCTCGATTCGGTGGCACCATGACTCAGCCAACAGATTTGTTCAAGTTCGATTAATGTCAGGTTCACTTGAATGGTGATGAGCTGAGTCATAATAAATTGATAATGCATATGAGCATGATATCAACATAAACATGGATGGGCAACATAACCATTTAACAACATAGCATCAACAATGATAACTCATTTAGTCTACGAGATGCAAATGAGCATGGCATAAAGATGATCATGAATATCACAAGTAGTTTCATAACCAACCGATAATTATTCATAGGAGCATATCGTTATCACTAGCATCGGAAATGATTATCAAACTGAACATGATAAGAATATCCTTAGCAATTAATCATATCACTTACTAGATAAAAATAAACATGGCATAAGCATAGACATGGATTCACAAGCATATTTGAAGTATCAACAAAGTCATTTAAATGAACAAACAAATATTAAATATTCAAGTGGAAACCATGGCTACTGCAATGCCATCATGCAAGTGGCTGTTGTGTCTTGCCTGGGGTTGATGGATTCACCGGGGAGAGGTGCGATGAACTCGCGGAAAGAATCGCCGAAAAAGTTTCCCTCTCGGCAGAGCTGTTTTAAGGGCAAGGGCAAAATGGTCATTTTAACAGTGCGACAACCTCATGAAAATGATACCATCGGAACGGGCTCGACGAACTGAGATCATGGGCTTTGGAATCACCTGAATCGGAGTCTCGGTTGAAAAGTTACGGCCGTTCGTTTGTTAGCCAGAAAAATCGAATAAAACTGTGCTTTTCTGCTGCTAACGGACGAACGTCCGCAAATTAAGAGTTTCGGCCGCGCTGAAAAAGAGAAAGCGCATTTACCTAAATACGCTTTCGCTTCTGGAAAGCGTATTCCTGCCTGAAGAAGAACTGCAGTACGCTTTCTGAAGCGGAAAACGTACTCGGGTGAATACGTTTCCACTTAACCAGTGCGGGCCCGGGGTTTAGGTCGCTGACGGGTGGGGCTGCGTTGACTTTTTCTCTCTCCTCCCGCCTCCTTCTTCTTCCCCCGTGCTCGCTCACAGAGAAGAGAGAGGCCGCCGGCGCCGGCGCTCTCCCGGGCGACTCCGGCCATCTCCGGCCGAGGTCCGGCCACCGGGATGCTCAGGACGAGGAGCCGCATCCATCCCTGCACCGCACGCATGCCAAGGAGGGCCGGAGCGGGTGGAGCCTCGAGGACCACGGCGAGACCATCGGCCAAAGTTGGGCGCGGCACCTACGGGGCATCAGAGAAGAGGGTGAAGGGCGGGGGAGCTCCGCCATGGCCAGGGATCTCGCTGGTGAAGTAAAGGGGGAGGGGACTGGCTCGGCTCGCTCCAATTTGAGAAGAGACCCCCGGCGGCCATGGCGACAATGAGGAGCGAGGGGAGGCTCCGGGAGCGACCAGAGGGGCTAGGGAGAGAGCTGGGAGGTAGGGGAGGCCGGTGGTGAGGTCGGGAGGGCTCGGTCACGGCTTAAATAGCCGGGGCGACGATGCCCTCGCCGGATGCCGCCACGGGAGCACCGGCGATGCTCGAGCACGGGGGAAAGCACGCGCGGGCAGCTGAGGGCGACGGGAGAGGCAGAGGGGAGGTGCACGCGACGCTAGGGACGCGAAGGGTCCGCGGGGAAGAGGGGCCCGACGCTAGGCGACGCACAGAGCGTGGCCACTGCTGCAGAGCACGCGCACTGAGTGCAGTCACCGCGCGAATGTGGCGTTGCCACGCGCTCTGGCTGCCCCGGGCATGTCCGGAGAGTTGCTCACTCCCCCACTAGCTGCTCCAAGCAACAAAACAACAACAGTGGCTAAGGATGTGACCAGAGGACGCCGAAAGCCTAAAGAACAGGAAGGTGTTTGATCCGAACTGGGGGAGTTCTACTTGGGGTATGGTTCTGATCTTTAGCTGGGCTTGATCAAACACTAAGTCCATTACGCTGGTAAGTTTTCAGCCCAAATAGATGAATATATACAGCACTTGCTTCACAAATGCAAAAATTGGCCAGAATAGGGATCTTGAAGTGGGACTCACATGGATGCTTTTATTGGTCTGAAAATTGGTGGAGTGTGATCATTTGGGCATATGAAGGTACCATAAATTTTTTAGACCATTTGAATGAATAAAAATGGCACTTCCTTCACAATGCTCCACACTGGACAAAAACTTGGGGGAATTTTGTGGGGAAAATGGCTTGGCAAAATAATGTGAGTTTTGTCATGCTCACATTATTTAGGGATATTTAGGTCCTGGATTAATTTCAGAATTTTTGAAGCAATATAAAATATAGTTGCTTCACAAACTGAAATTGTGACCAGAAACCAAGATTGGATGGTGTGCTCACATAGAGTGTTGGATGGGTATGAAATTTGGTGGAGAGTAAGGATTTGATCATATGGATGATCTCCTAAAATTTCAACTCATTTGGATAAGCCTAGCTAGTACTTCCTTCACAAAGCTTCTCTCTGGCCAGAAACTTTGGGAATTTGCTGAGGAGGATTTACTAGGCAAATGAAGCTGGATTTTGGTATGTGGCAATTATTTGGGTAGGAAAGAGTGCCCAAAATTTTTGAGGGAATCAAGAAAATATAAATAGCACTTCCTTCACAAAGTGCCATTCTGGACAGAAGGGAAAATGAATATTCCTGAATTATTTTTGAACTAGGCAAGGATGAATTTTGACATATTGGTGGAATATATGATCCAAAGAATTTATGAGATTTTTTTTGGTAATTTTGGGAGTGACCGAAATGTAGGTTGCTTCACAACCTAGGGCAAACAAGGTTATTCCTTTAATAGAAAAAGGAATATTCCCAAGAAATAAATATTGGGGTTGGGCTAAGATGGAAATGACATGGCCTTGGGATATATTTGAGAGTGACAAGCCACTTGGGAGTGGCAGGAGAGAAGATTTTCCCAGGTTTCAAGACCACATAGCCACGGAAAAAGAACTCCAAATAAAAATTCGAAGAAATCCAAAAGAAAAAGAAAGGGCCAAAAATCGGGGTGTTACATTTATGTAATGTCATTACTTTCCATAAGATTAGCATATGATCTCTTTCATTATTTTCATTGCAAGGAATCACACTTATCATATCCAATGATCTTTATGAAAGTTTTTATTATATCCCTCATGAATATTCATCTTGGGACCAAATTCATATCGTGTGCAAATTACCATTACTATTATTAACTCTTAAAAAGATATAAGTGAAGCATGAGAATTAATGACAAACTACTCCAAAATATATAAACGAAGATCAATGAGTAGTGAAACAATTAAGTAGCTATGTGAGGACTCTCTCTCATTTAAAAGGTTTCAGATCTTGATATTTTATTCAAACAGAAAGCAAAACAAAGACACAACCAAGTATAGCACACATTATGTGAACAAGTAAAACCTTGGGTTCAATCGAGACTAACCGATAGTTGATGAAGAAAAGTGATGGGATGCCTACCGGGCTTGAACTCTTGTGTCTCGTTAATTCTTCTCATATAATAGTATCCCTAAGCTTCAAAAACTTCATCCACACAAAACTTGACAAGAACTTGTGAGATATGTGAGTATAAATCCACTCAAAACCTCAACATTCTCTACTGTAGAAAATCACTAAAATTATAATTAAACATTGAATACTGAATGCCTCTGCATATTTAATCCTCCCATCCTCGAATAGAATCATTAAACAAGCCAACATACGCAAACAATGCAAACATAACAGCAATCTGCCTAAACAGGACAGTCTGTAAAGGATAATTAAGAATCCATACTTAGATAACTCAAAAAATTCTGACAATTTTCCACACTGGAAATAATTTATCAAAGTTGACCGTGTCAAAATTTCAAGATTTTATTACATTCTGAAATTTCTGGGCAATTTAATCAATAGCAGCAAACTTTCTGTTTTGAAACAGCAACTCATGAACTTGCAAAATAAGCATGGTAAAGGCTATACTTGACATTTTTATTGAAATAAAAGATACAAAACATGACTCTAAGTAACAGCAAGTGAACACAAACCAAATAAAATGATGCTCCAAGCAAAACACATATCATGTGACGAATAAAAATATAGCTCCGAGTAAGGTTACCGATGGATTAAGACGAAAGAGGGGATGCCTTCCGGGGCATCCCCAAGCTTAGACGCTTGGGTCTTCCTTGAATATTACCTTGGGGTGCCTTGGGAATCCCCAAGCTTAGGGTCTTTCCGCTCCATATTCCTTCATCCATCGTCATCTAACCCAAAGCTTGAAAACTTCAATCACACAAAACTTAACGGAACTTCATGATGAACCAAGTGCATAGGATAAAATTCTCTAGAAGTAGTTGCGTTTGATTCTTTCAATAAGATCCCATTTGAATTCAATTTGTCTATTCGAGAAAGAACCAGCAGAAGAAGAATCAAGCATTTCTTTATCGCGAAGAGAAAGCCTAGCATAATAGTTTTGAACAATAATATCTCTCGAGAGCTCATGATTGGGGCATTTGAGCATTAAGTCCTTAAGCCTCCCCCAAGCTTGAGCAATACTCTCTCCTTCACGCGGCCAAAAATTATAGATATAATTCCGATCATGATGAACCAAGTGCATAGGATAAAATTTCTGATGGAATTCAAGCTTCAGTCGGTTCCAGTCCCTTGAATCAGAATCATCCAATAGCCTATACCATGCCAATGCTTTTCCCTCCAAAGATAAAGGGAATAAATTCTTTTTAACTTCATTCCTCGGTAGTCCTGCAAGATTAAATAATCCACAAAGTTCATCTATAAAAAGCCAGTGCATATCGGGATGTATTGTTCCATCTCCTGCATAGGGATTAGCATGCAATTTTTCCATAATACCAAGAGGAATTTCATAACAAGTATTTTCAGTAGGTTGAGGCTCATCTCTTACCAATTGTGCTCAAGGTGAAGATACCCCGAACAAGCTTCTCAAAGGATTATCTTCCATAGTAACAAGTGTAAATAAAATTCAGCACTTATAATAAATGTTTCCTTACCAAATTCCACTTACCAAGAGCGCTACACTCACTGGCAACGGCGCCAGAAAAGAGTCTTGATGACCCACAAGTATAGGGGATCAATCGTAGTCCTTTCTATAAGTAAGAGTGTCGAACCCAACGAGGAGCAGAAGGAATTGATAGGCGGTTTTCAGCAAGGATTTCTCTGCAAGTGTTGCAGGGTAGTTTTGATAGGTAATTTGATAGCAAAATAATTCATAGCAAGTAACAAGTAACAAAAGTAACAAGGTGCAGCAAGTGGCCCAATCCTTAATGTTGCTAAGAACAAGCCGGTGGTACTTCTTATAGTGATCAAAACGCTCTTGAGGACACACCGGAATATCGCCAAGTTACTTTCACCACGATTCATCGACTTACGTTCATTGCCTTGATAAGTTGTTATGTGGGTGGACCGGAGCTAAGGTACTGTTCTTACTTGAACAAACACCTACTTATGATTATACCCTCCATGCAAGCATCCGCAACTACAAGGTAAATAATTAAGACAAATCTAACCTTAGCATTAAACATGTGGATCCAAAACAGCTCCTCACGGAACAATTCATAAACTAGGGTTTAGGTTTCTGTCACTCCCGCAACCCATCATCTACAAACTAATTCCACGATGCCTTCCCCTAGGCCCAGGCATGGTAAAGTGTCATGTAGTCTACGTTCACATAGCACCACTAGAGGAAGCACAACACAACATAATATCAAAACATTGAACGGTGATCAACTTCACATGATTACTAGTAACAAGACATCTCCATGTCCTCAAGAACAAGTGCAACTACTCAAAACTCATAATATTGAACATGTTCAGTGGGTATAAATATGAAATCAACAATCTGAACATAAAGATCTTCCACCAAGTAAACCAACTAGCATCAACTACAAGATGTAATCAACACTACTAGCACCCCCAGGTACCAATCTGAGGTTTGATACAAAGATTGAATACAAGAGATAAACTAGGGTTTCAAGATGAGATGGTGCTGATGAAGATGTTGATGAAGATGAAGCCTCCCACGATGAGAGGAACGTTGGTGATGACGATGGCTTCGATTTCCTAACCCGGAGGGAAGTTTCCCTGGCGGAATCGCTCCGCCGAAGAGCAAAAGTGCTCCTGCCCTGGTTCCGCCTCGAGACGGCGGCGGAAGGTCACTTTTCTGTGATTTTTTCTAGGGCAATTGGGAGTATATACCAAAGGACGTCCGGAGAGGAGGCTCAAGGCCACCACAAGCCCAGGTGGCGCGGCCTAGGGGGGTGGCCGCGCCACCTGCCCTTGTGGGCGGCTGGTGGGCCCCCTCCGGTCCATTCTTGCTCCAGTATTTTTAATATATTCCAAAATAAATCACCAGAAATTTTCACTTCATTTTGAGCTACGGAAAATTGCTATCTCTGCTGTAGCTTTTTCAGGTCAGAATTCCAGCTGCCGGCAATCTCCTTCTTTAGATGTATCATGCATTTTAAGAGAGAAAAGGCATTAGAATTGCATCATAAAATGAAATATAACTTCAAAATAAGATAAATAACAGTAGGAAGTAATGATGCAAAATGGACGTATCAGGGGCCAATGCATCGTGTGGCCTGTCTTTTGAGCACATATCCATGTCCCCAAACCCCAATAATGTTGTCTTAAAAATACTACTCGTGCCAATAATTCCTGGCTCCGTTGAACATGTGTGTGCGTCCACTCAAAACAAAACAAAACAAAACATGGAGCACCAACCAACCAAGGAGCATTGATTTGGCTCGTGACCTGGTGTAACACCCCAAAAATCAGGTCTTTTTGATTTTTGTGCAGTTATCAACTTTGGACTCCCTTTTCAAATTTTCCTTCTGAACTTTGTAATAAAAGTTCACCTCACCCTAGCATCACACCTGGATCACAGCACAGCCAAGACCAACCAAACTCCAATTCCTATTTTCTGGAATTTGAAACCCTAGCTCGGTTTCCACAAAGGAAACTTCACTTCCTTTGTTGAGCTAGTCTACCCCAACATTTGAAGAGACTCTCCAATCCATATGGATCAAAGGAGTGCCACAATATTGCTATGCCTAATGCAATATTTCTCTTCCAGAAACAATTCAAGTTTCTGACACTTGGGAAAATAAAATCCAAAGGATACTTAGGCACCTCAACAATTGATGAAATTAATTGGAGATGATCTTTGTTCCTATAGTAGACTATGCTAAAAAGTTTGGTGCAATTAGGGCAAGGGAAGGTCTTGCTTTAATTGGTAAAGCCAGTGTGACCTAGGTTGCGGCTCTTAAGGAACTGCCATTTTGGTAGCTCTAAAAATTCCCAAAGAATTTGCGCATCACCTAGTAGTCACACATAACCAAATTTTACCACAAGTTTGGTCATTCACAGCCACACTAATGCATAGGGCAATGTGGAAGGTTTCTGCCCTAATTAGCAAGTTGTGAAGGGAGTGCCAGCTAGGAGCATCTTCTGGGGCTGAAAGTTGGAGGAGATGTGCACCCTAGCATAAGAACACTACCAGACATAAGTTCACAACTTGTCACACAGTGAATACCCCAGGGCCCAGTACAAACAGGTTGCTGCCAATGTACAAATGTGGATAGGATCCATGATAGAGCAAGCTCTGGACCAAGGGAAGCACACATGGCCCTTACCCGAGCTTCACCTCATCCACTAGACAAGGCCTGGACCTTTGTAGGCCACTGGTGCACCAGGTTCCAGTGGTGACCACCACAAGAGCATGCCAAAGTGGTGCTCTGGCTCAGTCCAGTGAAGCCCCCCTCGCCACCCCACGGTTCTGGCCACGCTCGAGATGTCCAATCGATCGCCCAGGTCCCCCTCAACCTTCTAGAAGCCGTGCAAGCGAGAGAAGCCACCCAAACGTCGCCGGCACCACCGCACGGGCCCCGGCCGTGGCCGTGACCTCTCTGCTTTGGAGGGACGTGCCATCCAGCCCCCCCCCCCCCCCCCCGAGTAGCAGAGCATCACCCAGACCCCCCCTGGCCGTCAGTTGGAGCAGCAGCACGCGCGCGGGCCCCGGCCGCGGAGATCCACCACCGCCGTGGATGCCACGCCCCCTGGCCCTATAAATAGCAGCACCCGAAATCCTTAGAGCTCGCCCCTCACCTCAATTCTCCCCCCTAGAGCCACCAAGAGCCCCGGGAACGAGCAGCCGTTCCCTCATGCGCTCGATTTCCGACGGAGCCGCCGCCCACGGCCACCACCGCGTCCACGCATCCGGCCATCCCCCACACCCATAGCACCACCCACTAGAAGCCCCACTCGCCGGTGATCACAGCGATGCCCTCGGCCGCCCCAAAAGACCACCGGAGCACAGGGATTTGGCCGGGGCCGGTGCTTCTAGCCGTGGCATCGCGAGGAAGGAGAAGGGAGGAGGAGGAGGAGAGAGAAGGACCTGACGGGTGGGCCCAGGGGCCCACCTGTCAGCGAGTGAAGCGCCGCTAGCTGCATTAAGTGGAAACGCCCGGCACCGTTTACGTCTTCGCCACGGGAAAGCATACTGGAGGAGAATACTCTTTCGGCCCAGCTGCCTCGCGGGCGGAGCGCGGCCCACGCCCGAGAGCTTCGGCCCAGTTGGCCCATTAGCTCAGTAAGTTTTATTCTTTTCGGCCGGATTTCTGTCCAGGGGCTCGGTTGTGAATTCTGTAATTATGGATAGGTCCCTGGCCGAAAAAGTACTAATACTTTTTATCCGTCAGTCCGATTGAGTTGATTCCAACGCTCACGGTTTCCATTTTTTGAGACCGTTCCGTTAGTGCTATTTTCATATTGTCTCTCACATATGAAAATGCCACCTTTTTGTATAGCGCGTTTAGGACGTTTTCGAGACCCCGTTCACCGATGCATTTCGCCCGGAGGATCACCACACTATGTCTCGAAAAATCGTCTACCCGAAGGCAAGCCAGCCCCTTATCATGAGCAACCAACGACATGTGACTTTGCTTGACTTTGCTTGAGTGTTGTTATCTGTTTACTGTTTACCGTTTTGTCAGTTATACTTCTTGTAGTAGAATTATATTTCCGTCTTACCTCCAGTGGTAGTTTTACCTTGTCGTTTTACTGTCAGTCGTAGATACTAGTATTACTGCTTTAGTTAAGTTGAGGTTACTTTGTCTTGATCTTTGGTTAAGTTAGTTATAACTATAAACACGATGGAGGAGCAAACTTGTTTTGTTTCACACACGCTCCTCCGTCGTTAACAACATCAAGTCGCGGTGCCACAAAACCGAACTAAATCGTGCAACCATATTTGCCTTTGTGGGAAGGCCCACTAGTAGAAAACAGGGCATTGGTTTTTGCCAGATCAGAGCAACAGTCCCGGTCGACTTACGAACCGGGACTCATGCGTGCATCAGTCCCGGTTCGAGCGGCCAGGACGCCGGCCGGGCCTCGGCAGGCACCAGTTCCGGTTCGGCTGGGACCTTTAGTCCCGGTTCCAGCCACCAACCGGGACTAAAGGGCTCGCTCCTGGCGCAACCCCTTTAGTCCCAGTTGGTGTCTGGAACCGGGACTAAAGGTCAGTCTTCAGTCCCGGTTCTAGACACCAACCGGGACTAAAAAGATGCCTATATATATGCTCGCCCCTGCGTGCTCACTCCTCTGTTTTTTGGCCGGCCGGCGTGTGGGAGGTGTGGGCTACTCTGTTCTCACCTCCTATGCACATGAGGTGTTTGATGAAATGCCCGAGCCACACTTAAGCTTTCTCCTCTCCAAGCTCGACCTCCAAGCTCCATTTTCCCCAAGATTTGTCTAGGTTTGGCGGTGCACCAACTATCCAAGTGTTCTAAAAAGGTTAGCAACTTCATCCTTTCATCTCTCACTGCTAGTTTAGCTCATTTCAAATGCTCTAGAAGTAGTGTGGTTTTTGGGTTTTAGTGGAGGAGTGTATGTGTGAGTTTATTTGATTTAGATGCACAATTTGAGCTCAAATTAACTTCTTAGTTTGCACATGTGTAGGGTGCCGTTCCGTCCCCATCCCCGTCCTCACCGCCGTCGATCGCCCGCGCCGATCTCGTCGCCGGCACCACCGTGGTGAGCCTCTTGTTCTTATATTTTTTTTAAAGAAAAAAATTCTTACTTGTATGATTTATATAGCTACTTGTATAATTTTCTTACTTGTATTATTGTTTGTTATTGTATAGTGCCATGGTTTTGGTATCCGCCCCCGTCGGCTCTCGTCCGGTCTATGATTCGGATGTGGTATATTATCTTTTATAACTATTTGTTTTATTTAGTGTTTCTGACAATTATGCCGACCAACTTGACATAGATGTCTTTATATAGGAGGTATGTGAACCGGAAATTCCAACCGACCCTCTTGTCGATAGGTTAAATTTAGTTGAAAAAGAAAACAATTATTTGAAAGAAAAATTGAAAAGAGTTGAAGAAGAGAAGATGAAATTGGAGTTGCATGTTGCCGATGTCGTCGATCTACACAAGATCCAAATGGATGCAATGCGCTTGAAGATTAGAAAATATGCCATTGATAATGAGGCTTGGTATCATTATGCTGTTGGATCAATTGTTACCTTAGTTGCGATTTTGATCGCATTTGTTGTTGCATTTAAATGTTTTACATAGTTGTATGTTAGTTTCAATGTATGTTTTAATTAGATGCTCTAGAGAGCTATATGTTGTTCTATGAGAACTATGTATGAACTTTATGTATTTATTTTTTCAGTAATAACATTTGATCACTACTGTACTTTGGTTTTAATGTGATGATGAACTTGTATTAATTTGGTCATTTCTCTATTCATGATGTTCTGTAATGGTTTTTGATATACTTAATTATATAATGCACGCAGATGAACCGGCAATGGATGTACGGTGACCGACGCACCTCCGACTACATTACGGGCCTGCATAATTTTCTCGATGTGGCTGAGGCAAACAAGCAGAATGGTTTTATGTATTGCCCATGTACTGTCTGTGAGAATACGAAGGATTACTCTTCCTAGAAAACCCTTCACTTCCACCTGCTTGAGAAGGGTTTCATGCCCCACTATAATGTTTGGACCAAGCACGGAGAAAGAGGGGTTATGATGGAAGACAATGAAGAAGAAGAGGATGATGAAAACTATCATATGTTCCCTGAATATGGTGATACTGCAACGGGGGAAGCTGAAGATCAAGAGGCACCAGATGTGCCCAATGATGATCTTCGCCGGGTCATTGTTGATGCACAGAGAGGATGCGAAAGTGAAAGGGAGAAGTTGAAGTTCGATTGCATGTTAGAGGATCACAAAAAAGGGTTGTACCCAAATTGCGAAGATGGCAACACAAAGCTCGGTACCGCACTGGAATTGCTGCAATGGAAGGCAGAGAATGGTTTATCCGACAAGGGATTTGGGAAGCTACTGAAAATAATGAAGAAGAAGCTTCCAAAGGATAACGAATTGCCTGACAGTACGTATGAAGCAAAGAAGGTTCTCTGCCCTCTAGGATTAGAGGTGCAGAAGATACATGCATGCCCTAATGACTGCATCCTCTACCGCGGTGAGGAGTATGAGAATTTGAATGCATGCCCGGTATGCGGTGCATTGCGGTATAAGATCAGACGAGATGACCCTGGTGGTGAAGTTGAGGGCGAGCGCCCCAGGAAGAGGGTTCCTGCCAAGGTGATGTGGTATGCTCCTATAATACCACGGTTGAAACGTCTGTTCAGAAACAAAGAGCATGCCAAGTTGTTGCGATGGCACAAAGAAGACCATAAGAAAGACGGGAAGTTGAGAGTACCCGCTGATGGGTCGCAGTGGAGAAAAATCGAGAGAAAGTGGCCAGACTTTGCAGGTGATGCAAGGAACTTATGGTTTGGTATAAGTGCAGATGGCATTAATCCTTTTGGGGAGCAGAGCAGCAAGCATAGCACCTGGCCTGTGACTCTATGTATCTATAACCTTCCTCCTTGGTTGTGCATGAAGCGGAAGTTCATTATGATGCCAGTGCTCATCCAAGGCCCTAAGCAACCCGTCAACGACATTGATGTGTACCTAAGGCCATTAGTTGAAGAACTTTTACAGCTGTGGGACATAAAAGGTGTACGTGTGTGGGGATGAGCACAAACAGCAGGAATTTGACCTACGAGCGTTGCTGTTTGTAACCATCAATGATTGGCCTGCTCTTAGTAACCTTTCAGGACAGACAAACAAGGGATACCACGCATGCACGCACTGTTTAGATGAGACCGAAAGTATATATTTGGATAAATGTAAGAAGAATGTGTACCTGGGACATCGTCGATTTCTTCCGACCAAGCATGCCTTAAGAAAGAAAGGCAAGCATTTCAAAGGTGAGGCAGATCACCGGAAGAAGCCTGTCCTCCGTACTGGTGATGATATACTTGATATGGTCAAGGATTTACAAGTGATCTTTGGAAAGGGTCCTGGCGGACAATCTGTTCCGAATGACGCTGACGGACACGCACCCATGTGGAAGAACAAATCTATATTTTCGGACCTACCCTATTGGAAAGACCTAGAGGTCTGCTCTGCAATCGACGTGATGCACGTGACGAAGAATCTTTGCGTGAACCTGCTAGGCTTCTTGGGCGTGTATGGGAAGACCAAAGATACACCGGTGGCACGGGAGGACCAGCAACGTATGAACGAAAAAGACGGCATGCATCCAAAGCATTATCAAGGTCCTGCCAGCTATGCTCTTACCAAAGCAGAGAAGGAAATCTTTTTTGAATGCCTGCTCAGTATCGAGGTCCCGTCTGGCTTCTCGTCGAATATAAAGGGAATAATAAATATGGCAGAAAAAAATTTCCAAAACCTAAAGTCTCATGACTGCCACGTGATTATGACGCAACTGCTTCCGGTTGCATTGAGGGGGCTTCTACCAGAAAATGTTCGATTAGCCATTGTGAAGCTATGTGCATTCCTCAATGCAATTTCTCAGAAGGTAATCGATCCAGAAATCCTACCAAGGTTACATAATGATTTGGTCCAATGTCTTGTCAGTTTCGAGTTGGTGTTCCCACCATCCTTCTTCAATATTATGACGCACGTCCTAGTTCACCTAGTCGACGAGATTGCAATTCTGGGTCCTGTATTTCTACACAATATGTTCCCCTTTGAGAGGTTCATGGGAGTCTTAAAGAAATATGTTCGTAACCGTGCTAGGCCAGAAGGAAGCATCTCCACGGGCCATTAAACAGAGGAGGTCATTGAGTTTTGTGTTGACTTTATTCCTGACCTTAAGCCGATTAGTGTTCCTGAATCGCGGCATGAGGGGAGACTGGGTGGAAAAGGCACGCTAGGACCGAACTCAATAATATGTAGGGACGGGCATTCTTGGGCACAAGCACACTACACAGTTCTACAGAATTCTACCTTGGTGGCCCCGTATATCAAAGAACACAAGAATATTCTACGCTCCAAACACTCGGAGCAGTCTGACGACTGGATTACACGTGAACACATGGGGACTTTCGGCGGTTGGTTGCAAACACATCTCATGGGTAACACCATTGTTGGAGATGAGCTGTACTTGTTGGCCAGGACACCATCTTTGACTGTATTGACTTTCCAAGGGTACGAGATAAATGGGAATACATTTTACATGATCGCCCAAGATAAAAAGAGCACCAACCAAAACAGTGGTGTACGCTTTGATGCAGCAAACACCAATAGGGCAAAGGACACATATTATGGTTACATAGAGGACATATGGGAACTTGACTATGGACGTGATTTTAAGGTCCCTTTGTTTCGGTGCAAATGAGTCAATCTATCAGGAGGCGGGGTACAGGTAGACCCGCAGTACGGAATGACAACAGTGGATCTCAACAATCTTGGGTACACAGATGAATCATTCGTCCTAGCCAATGATGTGGCGCAAGTTTTCTATGTGAAGGACATGTCTACCAAACCGAGAAAAAGAAAAGATAAGGAAGCGAATACATCATACGATGAGCCAAAGCGCCACATAGTTCTTTTAGGGAAAATAATATCGTGGGAGTGGAGGACAAGACAGACATGTCAGAAGATTATGAAAAGTTTCATGAAATTTCTCCCTTCAGAGTGAAGACTGACCCAAGCATCCTGTTAAATGATGAAGATTATCCATGGTTACGGCGCAATAAGCAAGGGACACACGCGAAGAAATAATTTTATACCCCAAGATCCCACTCTGGGATGTGACCGGCTTCACCGCCATCACTTTCTCTCTAGTGTGAGTTTCCGGACTTATAGCTGGAAAGTGCCACTTCGGACAAACCGGAGGGAATCTTTGTAAGAGCTAGCTAGGGCATTTTGGCATTTGAAACATGATTTTAGAATAATTATTTATTAAGTTATGAAATTTCAATTATTCATATCCTTTCAGTCACATGTTTTGCAAGGTTGATCATACGCGGTTAGTCCCGGTTGGTGGCTCCATATATAATAACAAGGTTAATATAGACATGGCTTAAACGTCTTGACATAGATGAATACAGCAGAAGCATCGGAGATGATAATAGAGAAACGTTGTATGACATAAAGTTGGAGGTACTATGTGGTTTCTCTGATCGGAGATGATAAGAGAGAAACGTTGTATGACATAAAGAAAATATAACATTATTAGGTTAACAGAAAATACTATGAATCTTCTAGAAGATTCATAGTAAGGGTCTATCTCCTTCACATAGGGAACATTGGTGTCGGCTTTTTTTGAATCACTATGTGTCTATGCATCAAAACAAATTAGGTTAACAAAAAGTATCGGAATTTATGGTGAATATGTTGCGGCAATGGTACATATGAAAATAACTTGATAGAACTAGCTATTTTGTCACTATCTGATGAAAATCTATATCATGAAATAAAGTTATATAAAATTCTAGTTATGATCAACTAAAACAAAACTATAATATTCTTCAATAGCAAAAAGAATCAACTAAAAAGCTTTTATAAAACTCTAGTTATGATCAAAATAATATTAACTTAAAATTATATAAAAATGACATAACATATGCAAAAAATAACATAAAAAATAAAAAAACATAAGATATGCAAAAAATTAAAATTGCCATAACATAAAAAATAAAAAGACATAACATATGCAAAAAATTAAAATTGCCATAACATAAAAAATAAAAAGACATAACATGTGCCATATATTTTATAGTGGTTATGAAAGAATATTAAAATTGACATAACATATGCAAAAAATAACATAAAAAATAAAAAAACATAACATCAAAAAATTTAAATTGCCATAACATAAAAAATAAAAAGACATAACATGTGCCATATATTTTATAGTGGTTATTAAAGAATATTAAAATTGACATAACATATGCAAAAAATAACATAAAAAAATAAAAAAAACATATCATATGCAAAAAATAACATAAAAAATAAAATAAAAACCCGCCTACTAGCAGACACCACGGCCTGCATACGACTAGAAACCCAACTATATGGGCCAGGATGGAGGCCCGCGGGGCTAGTAGGCCCAACAGGGCAGAGGTTAGGCAATTACCTGCCTGCTTTAGAGAGGAGCTCGGGAGAGAGATCGCAGCCGCGTGTATAAACCGGTGCGATCTCCTCTCGCTTGGCGAGGTGGGACTAAACTTTCACCACCCCACGGCTGTGCCCCCTTTAGTCTCGGTTGGTGGCTCCAACCGGGACTAAAGGCCCCCTTTAGTCCCGGTCCGAGCCACTAACTGGGACAAAAGGGTTGGGTTTCCCGCCCTTTGGGCTGGTGAAATTCCCCTTTAGTCCCGGTTGGTGGCTCGGACCGGGACTAAAGGGAGGCCTTTAGTCCCGGTTGGAGCCACCAACCGGGACTAAAGGGTTGGGTATATAAGCAGCACTTACGATTTTTTCTCCCATTCTCTCCCCGGACGCCGAACCACACCACGACGCCGCCAGGCTGCTGCGCCGAAGATCGCCGTCGCCTTCGAGCCGCCCCCCCCCCCTCGTCGACGCCCTCGCCGCGCCCTGCCCCGACGTCGCCGTCGCCGAGCCCTGCCCCGACGTCGCCATCGCCTAGCCCTGCCCCGACGCCACCGTCGCCGAGCCCTGCCCAGGTTCTGTTTTTTTCTTCTGAATTTTAGTCAAACTGAATTAGTGCATAGAAGGTATTCGACAGAATACCAGCAGTAGCTAGGCAGTTTTGGAAAATTTGAAAAATTTGGTGGATATGCTTTGGTGCAAGACAAAGGTTCTGTGAAAATTTCAGAATTTTGGAGTAGTAGAAATTGGGTTTTGAGCAAGGAGTTTGAATCTGGACCAAATTTCATTTGAATGAAATTTGAAAATTTTGAACTTATGAACAGAGTGTCTTTGGAGAAATGAAGTGTGGGTACTCACATCTAGTTGAGGTATTTTTGTAGGGTCAAAATTGCTAAGGAAAATATGGTTCCTTTGTAAAATCCAAAGGAAGCCATGAAGTGAAAGAATTTGATTTGGAATTGTTTGAATAATTATAAAAGAAATTTTTAATGAAAGAAGTGATGGTGGGTACTGCCCTAAGATAGATAGAATGCTTGATGGAAAAATGTGCAAGTGGTAATTGGGTTTGGGAAAGATCCTAAGTTTTGACAGAAAAAAAACCAACCATTTTACTTAAATAGAAAACCTTTCAAAAGGCTACCTAACAGAAAAGTTTTTGGTTCCACAAAATATTTACTCAAATAAGAGACCACCATTTCTAAAATCACTTGAAGTTTTAAATAACCAGTGAGCATATAAACAAATTGAAGAACAAAATTTTTGCATTAGAGTTCATTTTGTCTTTTTTGTATGTTTTAATGCAAGCATCTTTTGGGCAATCTTTGAACATGAAGTAGGAGAATTTTGATGTCATCTTGCTAGTAGATTTTAGTTCATGCCATGTTAGGACCTGTAGTGAGTGCTACAAGCTTGTAAACTTGCTATCTATTCATTTCTGCCATATATGCCATGCTATTTTTCTCTAAGTCTGAATCTGTTTTCTGCCACTCTATGCAAATATCACTAGATCTAGGGGTCATTTGAATTAGTTCAGTAAGCATGTTTTGCCATGTGTTACATCTCCGTGGAATTACAGGTTGTGGTGTTGCATCTCCGTGGAGTTGGTCCCTGATCGTCCCTCCGCTGTTCGACAAAAGGTGTCCATTTGTTGTATGTTTAGTTTTGTTCATAGGATGATGGTTGGTTCATTTGTTGAGTTGTGTATTCATCTTGTGTATAAATCTTGTATTCATCTTGTATTCATTTTGTATTCATCTTGTGTATAAATCTTGTATTCATCTTGTACAAATATCATCGTAACTTCGACATGAGGGGGGGGGGGTTGTTAAAACATAACCCCGATAACTTTGATTTTGAGGCATATGAAAACCTGATTTGCATGTTGGACAGGCATGAGAGAGGCGGTCCGCAAAGTATCTTCTCCCGAAAGATAGGACGACTCATCAGATATGATTCTAGATAATGTCCAATGCCTCATATCGCGAACATAGTTATATTGGATAATTGATCTTCATATAAATGAAGCATAAAAGTTTAGCAATCACTTACAAATTTTCATGTTGTTCATTGACTTCGACATGAGGGGGGGGGGGTCGTTAAAACATAACCCCGATAATTTCGGTATAACTTCGACATGAGGGGGGAGGGGGTCGTTAAAACATAACCCCGATAATCCTCTAATCCATTGCTCATATGCATATGATTCCTTGTTGTGATTAGGTCTATGTTTGCCACTAATCCATCTCTCATGGTTGTATATTGCCATGTTGTAATATTTGCATAAACTATGGAACACGACAGAGACTTAGAAAAAGAAGAGATGTTGGGGGATATAATCCGCAACGGAGGTGATGATAGCCCCTCACAGTTTCTCAACGACTCCGATGGTCGAATGGAGGAGGGAAGAGAAGATGACGGCTCCGGTGATCGAATGGAGGAGGGAGAAGATGACGGCTCCGCCGGTGTTGGAGCCTTAACTATTGCAAAGTCCGGCGAGGTATATATATTAATTAAGCCTCTGCTGACTAGATGCATTAATTGTTTTGTATGTACATATATTAACGCTTCTTTCTTCTTTTAGCCCTCCGGATCGAGCCAAACTTCTATAAGGAGACGAGGCCCGAAGAAAAGGTTGGTCGAGAATGAAAGGTTCACGATCGAACAAGTCGATCGAGATGGCAAACCGACTGTTCCCAAGCAGACCCAAGACCGATTTATACATCAGAGCGGAGTTGTTGTTAGGGACAACGTCCCGATCAGCATCCAAGAATGGAATAAGAAGAAGGACGATGGAGTTTCTTATGTCGACGATAGATGCAAAGATGAGCTTTGGAACTCGCTCATGATAAATTTCAGCCTACCGCCAGAGGAGGATCAAATAACCCAGTTATACAGCGAAAAGTCAAAAAATGGGCTCTTAAGAAGATGGCAGAACAATTCAAGAATTGGAAGAAAAGATTGAACGAACAGTTTGTCGAGAAAGACGAGACTCTAGAATTCACCAGTCAATATGCGAAGATAAAAGATCACTGACCCACATTTGTGGCGTACAAGAAATCGGAGAAAGCTAAGAACAGGTCACAGACAAATAAGCTAAATGCTACAAAGAAGCAGTATCACCATGTTACGGGGTCAGGTGGCTACAAGGTTGCCCGGCCTACGTGGGACAAAGCTGAGAACGACCTGCTTGCTAAAGGGATCCAACCAGCGACATTGAACTGGCCCGAACGGGCAAGGACTTGGTTCTTCGGGCATGGGGGAGCTTTGGACCCAGAAATAGGGAAGTGTGTTTACACAAAAGAACAACTTGAAACACCCGTCACAAAGATTCAGGAAGCAATCAAGGATGTGCAGGAAGGGAGGTTCCATCCCGACAAAGAGAAGGATGTGCTGTCACGCGCCCTCGGGAATCCTGAACACCCTGGACGAACACGAGGCACATCAGGCTCCGTTCCGTGGGTGCATGGGTTTCCCGACAGCACTGGTTATAGAAGCCGAGGGAGAAAGAAGAAAGAGGAAGCAGACCGGATGCAGAATGTAGAACAAAGATTAGCGTTGCAGGAGAAGAAACTAGAGGCACTTACCAGTCAGCGAGCTACCGGCGGCCCACCATCTCAGCAGCACGAAGATCCTTCATTCGATAGTGCCCACGAAGCTACCCCACCATCTCAGCGGAAAAGCAGCGTGGCCTGATATCACGTCTCCTCGCTACCCCGTGGATTATATCACAGAGAGGGAACATTGTGAGCTAATGGCGAAATGCAGCAACCTAACCTTGAAGGTGGCAGTCGGCTATGTTTTACCTCCTAGACCTAATGGAACTTTCCATTGCAATCCGATTCCAGATGGCTTTGCTACTGTCGGGGTGGATGAAGTTACCAGCGGATTCGAGGGGCTGGAGCTTGAGTACCCTACAGGTGAAGGGGAGACTCATCTGGTAGATGCCGTAAGGACTACCATTCTATGGAGAAAGGAATACATCGTGCTTCCACAGTGGACGCCGCGTCAGCAGAGTCAGTCGGAGGAGGCCCCTCAGCAGACTCCTCACAATCCAGCTCTACCTCCGCTGCCTCAGTCATCTCCACCGCGTCAGCACACTCCGCCACCTCAGCTGTCTCCGCCGCGTCAGCTGACTCCGCCTCCTCCGCCGCCTCAGAAACGGCGGAAGAGACCCGCCGCCGCTCCGGCGGCTAGCAGTACAACAATGAAGAAATCCAGAGCAGGTGATCCAAGCATCAAGAAGGCTCCTCCCAAGTTACCATACGACATGACTGAGGAGGAAAACAACGAGATCGTGGCTGCCGATGTGAAACGCCAGCTTGCACCGAAACGTCCAGATCCAAAGGAAATAATAGATCCGGTAAAAGCGAAGCGCTGTCTGGATGCCCTTCAGTGACCACCATCTCCTCCGCCGCTCTCACACTATGACCGTTGTATTGTAAAGAGATTTCATGAAGCGAAAAGGTCGGGAAGTACTAGCGGTGCTGCAAGAAGTGGGAAAACAATTCCCCAGCTCGACGAAGAGGAAAAACAATCATGCCCCCCGCTCAAGGTGTTTCCCGATATCGCTAATGATCCGGGGGTAGCGGCCGCTCATCCTGGTTACACTCTTCGTGATTACTTAAGCGATGAGGTACAGTTCGAAATGGCTGAGGTAGCCTTTAGATACGAGCACGGGAAACCTCTTGTCAGACCTGAGCAGCTCCCGCGTCTATCAACGATGATGCGAACATTGCATAACTGGTACTAGAAAGCCTGCAAGGATGGGACCGACAGTATCTTAGTGGGAATTAAAGATGAGCACTACTTCAATGGAGTCGAGGCGTTGTACATTGAATTTGAAGAATTATTTCAGTTATACAATCAAGACGCCCTCGACAAAACTATCGTCAGTTGCTATTGTCTGTACGTATTTTTTCTGTAATTAAGTCTCTAGCTCAGCTCGTTCATTGCATGTATAATTATCCTCACACTATATTATGCAGATTGAAGATCCGCGAATGCAGAGGAAAAATCTATGACATTGGGTTCATTAACCCAAATACCGTAAATGAATATACGGTACAAAAAAAACCGATGATACAGAGAATTACTTGCTAAAGGCATTACTTGGACAACAAAACAAAAGGGAAATACTATTTCCTTACAACTTCAAGTGAGTGTTATTGTCTTGTGCACATTCTGTTTCGCTTACTCGAGGTTAAGTGTAATTGATGAGTTATGCGTGCGCAGGTTCCACTTTATTCTGCTAGCCATTCAGCTTGACGCGGGACTAGTAATTGTCTTGGACTCGAGATGTAAAGAGGCTAAGGAGTGGACGGACATAAGTCAAATGCTCCAGAAGTAAGTTCAATCATTATCGCACCATATCGGCAACTTTCATCATTTCCTGATATCAAGTACTCATTTTCTTTGACGGGCAGGGTTTGGAAAAAGTTCACCAACCAGGTTAGGGGTTAATGGAAAAAGGAGCTGCGATTTTCACACCCCAAAGTAAGTACTACTAGCTAGTTCCGCGCATCTCTCATTGATTCTAGTTTCAATACCATTATCATGCTTGATTATCATTTTGATTGAACTCTATTCTCGTAAAGTTCTTGTGGCAGGAACCCGGGAATAATTTATGTGGATACTACGTTTGCGAGTACATTCGCCACAAGATCTCTGAGCGGGGTAGATCTTTAGAACAATTTGAAGTACGTCAACAATATTCACATTTTTATTTTATTACCATCAATTGTGTTGAGTTTCATTCATATATATATATATATATATATATTGACCCCCTTCTTTAAATTAGATCCGGCGGAAGCGGGACGAACTCCTACCAACTGATCGCATACGAGCAATTCAAGAGGAATTGGCAGGATTCTTTGTTGACCATGTCATACCTACAAACGGAGAATACCATCGGGATTGGCAATGCGATTTTGGTAACTAGATATTAGGGATCGTAAGAGATGTTATATTGTATATATGCATGAACGTGTACTATATGTAGTAGCGTCGAATAGATATACGAAAACTTGTTGTTCGACCAAGCACAGAGAAAGAGAGGTCACTTCTCTCTATATATTGATCATGACGATGTTGTGTAATGGTTCCTTCATTGCTATATGTAGTAGCTAGCGTCGAGTTGAATGAAAAGCATAAAATAAAAATGAAAACCCCAAACCCTCCAAAACCCCTAAACCCCTCCTTTAAAAAAAACAGCGCTTGGCAGGGGCTGACGCGTGGCCGCCTTTTAGTCCCGGTTGGTGTTACCAACCGGGACTAAAGGTCCTCCTGCCTGGGCGCTGCGCAGCGGCCACGTGGAGACCCTTTAGTCCCGGTTGGTGTTACCAACCGGGACTAAAGGCCCTCCTGCCTGAGCGCTGCGCAGCGGCCACGTGGAGACACTTTAGTCCCGGTTCGTAACACGACCGGGACTAAAAGTGGGGGCCTTTTGTCCCGATTCCTTTGTCCCGGTTGCACAACCGGGACTAAAGGCCCTTACGAACCGGGACTAATGCCCTGTTTTCTACTAGTGGCCCTAGTCTTGCTGCGGTTGGGTCTCTAACGCGTGTCGCCAAAGAGGGGAGTTGGACGGTCAGTATCCCCTCGGCCGGGAGGATTCTCGTTCAAGCTTCGAGGGCCTGGGATGGTTGATCGCGCGTTATAAATGGTTGATTCCTGGGTGGGAAGAGTTGTGCCACAGGGTGGCAGGGTCCCAGTTTCCCTCTCCCAGGACTACCCTGCGGGATGTCGGTGATACGGTAGGAGGGCCTTGCTGTAGCCAGGGTTTGTCGGACGTGATTGTCCATGGTATGGGCAAAGTGTACAACCTCTGCCGAGTGTTAAATCTATTCGAATAATTGTGTCCATGGTCAAGGACAAGTTCTGGTTTAAGTCATTATTTTATAAGTAAATCAAACTACAAGTTCACAAGGGAAGAGTTCACAGAAGGTGATAGTTGGTAACTTGGAAAGTATTTGGGTTAAGACGAAGAATATGGCCAATTAGATTTCGCTGACTTTACTATAAGGCCAATTGGATTACGTTGAGTTGAGGTATGACCACTTGGATTACGCTGACTTTAATTTAGTGATGGCCAAGTTTGGGGAAAGACTATAGTGATAGCAGGTAGATTGCAAGGTCATATCATAGTTGTAGAAAGCTGTATTGTGGTGGCATGGAAAGGTCACATTGTTGTCTGGACCGGACTACGAGGAAAGGCCTCGCCAAGTCAGATATAGCCCAGAGGGGCCAGTGAAATGATTGATGGATTAACTCGTATGTTTTCACCCGTCATGGAAGGTAACAGTGTATTTGCTTGCTAGTCTAGCGGTAAGTTAGTCCGTGCGTATGTTTGAATAGATAGCATTGTTTTGTACCGAAGCTTTATTCGTGCTTGTTACTTGTCTGTTTGATTGCTATGTAATTGGTTGTCTTGCAAGTACATTCAAAGTACTTACCTGGCCTTGCACGTGGCCAGATTCAGGAGAGGATCAACAAGCTAGATGGTCGCCCCAGCCAGTCCTGTGAGTTGGGAGACCTAGCCAAGCCGCCGACATTTTCAACGTAGTCTTCACCTGTCATTACTTCTCCCGAGTAATTATCATCGTGGAGTTACACACCGTTATTCTCTGTAATCGTGCTGAATACTCTGTTTTATCAATAAAGCTATGTTTGGAACTCTGTATTATGAATCTGGCACGTGCCGGGACCTGTCCTGGGCCGGCACGTGCAGCCATCTGTCCGACGCTGGTCGAGGGTGCCACACCTGGTCTGCAACGGGCACCGACGTGTAGTCAGCATCGTGCTGGGAAAAAGAAATCATGAACCCATCGTCATTTAGTTTACTAAAGGTGCATAGTACTTCAAAAGACAGTTGAAGAACTCCGTGATCTGGGCTTTGAAACAAACTATGAATGGTGAACTTCTAATCCTCCGGATATGAAGCTGTGTTGCACTCCGTCGCTGGTTTCTTCAACTACAGTTCTTCGACTAACATTGTCGTCGTCACTGTCGAAGGCGAAGAAAATGTAAGCTCTCCTCTTGCATCAACTGCACCACGCCCATATTCGTCAACTGAGCCTGCTGCTCCACCGCATCCGCGACACCGTCGTCACCCCGGCTGCACCACCATCTTCATCAAATGCTCCAGGGAACGCGTAGAGCTCTATTTCCATAACCTTTTGGTCATTTGATGACAGGGGGTGAAATACGGATTATATGGGTGTTTATATGGGTGTTCTCTATATTTGGTAAGTTATCACTCTTGTTCTTTTGTGGATTTAATGTACTGAGTTGTAAACTTAAGTCTGGTGGCTCTCTAATACATTTTGAACTGTGGTTTCTTCAAGCTACTTTAAGTTAATCCTATATGCATGATGATATTCGTCAAAAGCCACTTTTCATTGTGCATTGCTAATTCTTCATGTTCATCTATTCAATGTACTATGTTGGATTCCAAGATATAGGGGGAGTTCTCCATAATTAGAACCTGCCATGTGCATTTGCATTTCAAAGCAAATTCTTCATATGCATATATTCAGTGGGAGTTCTTTCTATATCGTGGAACCAAAATCTTCAAGTTTTTACTTTCACTTATTATTTATCCCTGTTGAAAACTTTAACCAGTTTTGTCATCAATCACAAAAAAAGGGAAGATTGTAAGTGTACCTAGTGTCCCCTTTGATGTTTCGGAGTATTGACAACAAAAGTGGTTAAGGGACTAAAGTGTTTGTGAGTATACACAGGTGAAAATCCCTAAAGATTTGGTTTAACCATCTAAGACGACCCCTAAAAATGTATAGGAAACATTGAAAAATTTGGTGTGTCCTTTATGAAGAATTAGGTGAAGAACTAGATCGCGAAGACTTAGTCTTTTTCATAGTTCTTTTTGTTCTTCTTGAGTCATAGGGCAAACTATACTGTTAAGAGGGGTTCAGGTGATACGAAGACAGTATTTCCGAAGTGTGCTCAATCTAACCTATTTCTTCAAGTGAAGACTTTGAAAATCTATTCCATGGTTGACCTCGTCAATATGGTCTGTTTACAAGACCTCCAAGACACTGCACCACCTCCATGAGAAAATACATACCCACTTGTGGCGTGGAGCACATCAACATCAGAATTCCAGTTCGAATCACTATATCCTGCTAGCACAGCAGGGTGTCCTGAATAGTGAATTCATAACCCATAGTACCTCTCAGATAGCGCAAGACCCTTTCTAGTGCATGCCAATGATCATCACCCGGGTTGGACATGAATCTACTCAGTTTTCTCACAGCAAAAGAGATATCTGGTCTTGTTGCGCTACCTAAGTACATGAGTGAACCGACAATTTGAGAGTATCTTAATTGATCTCTCGTTTCCTCTTTGTTCTTTCTGAGTGTCACACTGGGATCATAAGGTGTTGGAGAAGGCTTGCTATCCGTAAAGCTGAACTGGCTCAAGACCTTCTCAACATAGTGAGATTGCATTAGAGTAATCTCACTCTCATCCTTAATTAGTTTGATGTTTAGAATCACATCAGCTTCTCCTAGATCTTTCATGTCAAAGCTCTTTGATACAAAAGACTTGACCTCATTGATTGCATCAATGTTTGTACCAAAGATCAGTATGTCATCCACATACAAACATAATATAACACCATCGCCCCCACCATAGCGATAGTATATACACCTATCAGCCTCATTAATGACAAATCCTGCAGAAGTCAGAGTCTGTCAAACTTCTCATGCCATTGCTTAGGTGCCTGTTTCAGACCATACAAAGATTTTAACAACTTGCACACCTTTGTCTCTTCACCTTTTACCAGAAACCCATCAGGCTGATCCATATAGATTTCCTCTTCCAACTCTCCATTTAGGAAAGCTTTCTTTACATCCATTTGATGAACGATAAGACCATAAGAGGCAGCCAGGTAAAGTAGCACCCGAATGGTGGTCAGTCTACCGACAGGTGAATAGGTGTCAAAGTGATCTTCGCCTTCTTTCTGAGTGTAGCCCTTAGCTAGAAGCCATGCCTTGTACTTCTCAATAGTACCATCAGGCCTTAGCTTCTTTTTGATCACCCACTTACAGCCCACAAGTTTACAACCATAGGGTCGTTCAGTTAGCTCCCAAGTTCCATTAGAAAGAATTGAGTCCATCTCATTATGGACAGCTTCTTTCCAGTCATCTACATCTGGAGATGCATATGTCTCAGCAATAGACTTGGGAGTGTCATCCACAAGGTATACAATGAAATTGTTACCAAAGGATTTTGCAATCCTTTGTCTCTTGCTTCTCAGAGGAGCTTCATTGTTATCCGTCTCAAGGACTTCCTCAGGTGGTTGTTCGAAATTCTCATCAGATGTACTAGATTCAGGAATTATCTCAGAAGAAAACCTAACAATGCTATGCATATCTTTCATAAGAAATATATTCTCAAAAAATGTATCATCACGTGATTCTATTATAGTATCAACATGCATATCAGGTACCTCTGATTTAACCACTAAAAATCTATATGCAATGCTCCGCTGAGCATAACCTAGAAAGACACAATCCACTGTCTTTGGTCAGAGTTTGCTTTCCTTAGGGATTGGAATATTGACCTTCGCCAAGCATCCCCAAGTGCGCAAATAAGAATGTGATGGTTTTCTCCCAACCCACTCCTCATAAGGGGTTTCATCTTTATTCTTGTTAGGAACTCTATTCAGGACACGACATGAAGTCAATAAAGCATCCCCCACCACGCCTTAGATAAACCAGCAGTGTCTAACATGGCATTCACCAAGTCAGTCAACGTGCATTTTTTCTCTTGGCAACCCCGTTTGATTGGGGTGAATAGGGAGGAGTCCTCTCATGAATAATACCGTGTTCCTCACAAAATTCATCAAATACTTTGGGAAAATACTCGCCACCACGATCCGACCTAAGACGCTTGATCTTTCTCTCTAGTTTATTTTCAACTTCAGCCTTATAGATTTTAAAGTAGTCTAAAGTTCAATCTTTAGTTTGCAACAAATAAACATAGCAAAATCTAGTCGCATCATCAATCAACGTCATGAAATATCTCTTTCCACCTTTTGTCAACACACCATTCATCTCACAAAGATCAGAATGTATGAGTTCTAGAGGTGCCAAGTTTCTCTCCTCAATTGTCGTATGAGGCTTTCGAGGTTGCTTCGATTGCACACAACTATGGCACTTAGAACCTTTAGCATATTGAAATTCGGAATTAAACTCATACTGGATAGCCGAGACATTAAACCAAAATTAACGTGACATAAACGAGAGTGCCATACAATTGCATCATCATTAACACTAGCACAAATTTTGTTTAGTGGCTTATTGCAAAAATCTGAAAAGGAAAAGCGGAATAAGCCTCCGCACTCATAGCCTTTTCCAATAAATTGTCCATATCTCGACACGATTACTTTATTCGACTCTAATAATACCTCAAACCCATCTCGACATAGAAGAGAGCCGCTACCTAGATTCTTGTTCATAGCAGGGACATCCTGCATGTTCCTTAACTGCACGATCTTTTCCGAAGTAAACTTCAGATCCACCATGGCAATGGAACGAACAGAAGCATGCGACCCATTCCCCATTGATACGTCTCAAACGTATCTATAATTTTTTATTGTTTCATGCTATTATAATATCACTTTTGAATACTTTTTATCGCATTTTATATTAATTTTCTGGACTAACCTATTAATTCAGTGCCTAGAGCCAGTTGTTGTTTTCTGCATGTTTTTGACTTTTTAGAAAATCCATATCTACGGAGGTCAAAAAACCCTGAGGATTTAATACGATATTTTTTGCGTCATGAAGATTCGAGAAAGTGCGGGACCTGCCGGGGAGCCAGCCAGGGGCCCCACGTGGCCAGGCGGCACGGCTAGGGGTGGACTCGTGCCACTAGGCCGCGTGGGCCTTTTGTGCACTGCTTTTCGTCCATTCTTTCACCTATAAATCTTAAAAATCGTGAAACCTTATGTACCATTTTTCTCCGATTTTTTCCGCCGCCGCAACTTCCTGTTCCGAGGAGATCCAATCTAGAGGCCTGTTCCGGCACCCTGCCGGAGGGAGAATCCACCATCGGAGGCTTCTTCATCAACCTTGCTGCCTTCATGACCATATGTGGGTAGTTCCCTTAGGACCTTAGGGTCCATAGCAGTAACTAGATGGCATCCTCTCTCCCTTGTGATTCAATACAAAGTTCCCGTGAGCTGCCTCACATGATCGGGATCCATATGATGTAATCGGTGGTGTGTTTGTTGGGATATGATGAATTGTCACTTTATGATCGGATTGTTCATTGAAATATATTGAATCTTTTGAACTTTCTTTGCTATATAATTAAGTAGCTATGTATGCTCTCCGATCTATTTGTTGTCTTTGGCCAAGATTGATCGGTAGTTCATCAGAGGGAGTGGTGCATATTAGTGGGTTCAATCTTGTGGTGATTCATCCCAGTGACAGAAAGGGAACGGACACGTATTGTATTTTTGCAACTAAGGATAAAACAATGGTTTCTTTATCACACATGGATGATAGTTTTACTGTCTACATTATGTCATCATGCTTATTGCAATGCTCTGTTTGTCATAAACTTAATACTTTGAGATGCATGTTGGATAGCGGTCTTGGGGTGGAGTATTATTTGTAGATGCAGTTGGATAACAGTCTACATATCACAGACGTAATGCCTATATGAGATTATACCATGAATGATCATAGTCATAAATATAGGTAATGCAATTTAATCGGTGCCCAGCTGTTCATCACACCACACTTGTCTGCTTGGAGAGATGTCACTAGTGAACCTATGGCCCCGGGGGCCTATTTTCCTTTACTGAAAACATCACCAAAAATATTATTCTTTTCTGTACCTTTTATTTTATTTTATCTATCTATCAATTCCTACTATACCGTGCAATTTAATCTTGTAACTAGTAGGACAAGAAGCTTGACAACCTACTTGAACTGTTGGGGGCAAGTTTGTATTGTGTTTTGTGTGCAGGTACCCATGACTTTGTTTGCTGGATGGACTCCTTCTGGTTCGATAAACCTTGATTCTTTACTGAGGGGAATACTTACTGCTAGGTTACTTCACCCTTATACTTGAGGGTTACCCAATCACTCTTATGAGAGAGCAAGCACCCAATAGGACGGAAGAATCCCGTGTGACCTGATAAGAAGTGAACAAAGATACGTCAGCACAACGTGAACGTTAGCACCCGAATCAATCCACCAAGATGATGATTGAAAACAGAAAGAACAATAGGTAAATTAACATACCCATCAGTATTGCTAGCGGTCACCATGTTGACATTCTTGGAGCTTGTTTTCCCTCTGCGGTCTGCACGTTCTGGGCATTCCTTGGAAAAGTGCCCGGGCTTCCCACAGAAGTAGCACTCTAGCTCAGCCTTATTCATCTTCTTCTTCTTTAAGGTAGTAGTCTTGACAGGCTTGTTGAAAATAGGCTTGTTCTTCCCTTTGTTCTTGTTCTGTGGGTACCTTTGCATCATATTGGCGGTAGGTCGAACCTCGCCTCCATTCTCAGTAGTGTCTTTAGCCCGAGCTTTCTCCTCAACATCAAGAGATGCTATCATATTTTCAACTGATATCTCCGATCTCTTATGTTTCAGAGTATTGGTGAAATTCCTCCATGAAGGAGGCAACTTTGCAATCATGCACTTAGCCACAAATTTATGGTAAATCACACTTAAGGAGTTCCAGTTCCTTCACAATGCACTGTATCTCATGAGCTTGTTCAACTACAGAACGGTTATTCACCATCTTGTAGTCGTGAAAACTCTCCATGATGTACAGTTCACTGCCTGCATCTGTTGCACCAAATTTAGCATTCAGTGCATCCGATAGTGTTTTCCCATCTTGGATGTGCATAAATACATCACACAGACGGTCAACAAGAACACTCAGAACGCATCCCACAAAGTTAGTATTGGCTTCCTAGAACTTTATCTGATCTTCATCAGAAGCTCCCTCTTGGATGCCAGTACTAACATGGAAAACTTTCAGATCAGTAAGCCAGAGCGTGGACTTGACCTGCCACCTCTTAAAGTGCTCACCGGTAAACTTATCCGGCCTCGGCGCATCAGCGAATCCAGCCATAGTTAACTCAGGAAATTGCCTACAATTAGGTTTTTGGATTGTTGTAATATTAGGCAAATTCGTGATTAATTCCAATAAATAATTCATGACTAGAACTGTAATTAGCATGCACCAACCTAGCATACTAGATGAACAGGAAAGCATGCACAGCAGCATCACACATGTAACAATAACTACAAATAAAGACATGAACAGATGATGACGGACGTACCGTTCGTTAGTAGCCGTAGCTGCTGCGGGAGCGACGTTCTTGATGACGATCTATTGCTGACGGCATTGAAGACGACGATGAGTAGATCCTACTGACTTGGACGAAAGACGGCTCGTGGTGACGAACTTGAGCAGTCGCACAGAGCGCTTCCCAAAAACCTAAATCATCCTCTCCCACTGGAGGATCATAAGGACGAACGGTTCCGGAGACCTGCTCTCCCGCGCGCCGATGTACGCCGGCGTTTGGGATGGAGTAGACAACGGTGGCGGCGCAAGTTGCGAGATGAGGAAAACCCTAGTTGTTTTCGATGTGTCTATGACCGCAGCCGATAACCAGTATATATAAGAGGACCAGAGATGGTATCGTGTCGCGATCACGATGTCAAACCGACTTGGTTGCTAAGTCGTATACTTACCGGATAAGAAACAATTAACCTGTCTGCCAAGACATCAAAAAATAAAACGGCGAAAGGAAGTTGCGCCCCTGCAAGGTCACAGACCGGATTTCGGCGGACCATTCACCCGCATGTCGCACGCCGGCGCGTCCCCGGCCCGAGCCAAGCGAGGCGAGCGTGCGCGTGTGGTCTTCTCTTTCTCTCCTCAACACATCACTTAGTGTGGTGGAGAGAACCCACTATATAAAGATGTCTCACACCTCCTCAACTTTCTGGGTGGGACTAAACTTTGGAACCACCACTTGTCATTTTATACACGAGCCTCTTTGAGATTTCAAAAAATTTACATGTGCTAGACCCATTATTTCTAAAAAAAAATCACCCAAAAAAAGACATAATAATTCAATAAAGACGCTAGAAACTCGATGGAATAATAAATGCATGAAAACTACAGTTATAAAAATCCCAGCCCACCACGTTGGAGGCACAACACAGTATGGGCATTGATCAGAGCTATAGTAAGAAGAAAATAAATAATGCTTCTTGAAAGGGATTTTGATCTTGACGGGCCGTCCTGCTACCTAGCTAGCTAGAGCTAAGCTATGCATGTCATGCTCAGAAAGACCTTAGAAATCTGGCAATGAAGTAAGTCAAAAAGAAAACTAGGCCAATCTTCATGTTCAATATAGTCATTCAGAAAGAAAGAAATGCAGCATGCGTGCATGGCGGCAGGTTCAGTGATCGATGATCACAGCATGGTGAGATCGATATTTTTCACCCGATTGTTACGGGGTTATAGATCGGTTGTGCAAGATCCTTTTTTAAACTTAATCATTGATTAAGATTGACTAATAATTTTCTTAAATCTTCTCTTTTGGATTTTCTTTTAAGGAAAAAAAGGTGACCGTATGTACGGCGAAAGCAGCAAGCCAACAAATGAACAACACATGCAACTAGTACCAAAGCTCTCCCTTGGACAAAGAGAAGAGATAAAAAGCGGCGAGAATCAACGGTGTCCACTGTTCAGGTCATCTAGCAAAAAGGAAAAGGCTAAAAGATTTAAGCTATCTTTCTTTTTGGTGTTTGAAAATTAACGATACTTTTCCACTGAAAGGGGGGGTTTTGGATGGAGAAAGGAGATGTGCGTACGGGTCCCACGCTTGGGTATGGCTTCTCTTTCTTCAGGACATTTCCATGTCCCACCACCAATATTTTTCTTCCTTAATGAAAACACCAAAAATCTTTAACATGTGTGCCCACCGAGAGAAGCAAAATTTATACCTACCTAATAATAAAGGGGCTATTGCTTCTGGCGGTACGTCATCGAAATTGCCCCCAAAGTTGCAAAATATTACCCACCGATGCCACCTATAAGTGATAAAAAACGTTTCACACAAGGAAATCCCCGCCTGGGCCGGCCCATGCAGTAGGAACCTTCTATACTGCGCTCTGCGCGTTGGGAGAAAACACAGCGCGCCTGTTTGGGCCGGCCCATATCCGGGTGGCCTGTTTTTTAAATTTTATTTTTTTATTTTTCGTTTTTCATTTCCGTCTTCGTTTTTTTCTATTTTAAATAATTTGGGACTTCAAAAAAGTTTCAAAAATTAAAAAAATGAGAATTTTGAAATAAAATGTTGTGGAGTCAGAAAATGTTCGCGATTTTTTAAAAAATGTTCGCAATTTTGAAAACAAATGTTCAGGAAATCAAAAAATGTTCATGATTATTTTTAAAGTTGGTGTATTAAAAATGTTAACGAAATTGAACAAGATTTCACCAATTCCAAAACTGTTCATGAATTGAAAAATATCCTAAAAATTCAAAAACTGTTCGTGACTTACAAAATAGTTTATTGATTCATAAAATGTTTGCTGATTGAAAAAATGATCTTGCATTTCAAAAAATGTTCGTTAAATCAAAAAAATGTTTGTTAATTTCAAAAATTGTTCAACCAATTTCTAAAAAAATGTTCGTCGATTCTAGAAATGTTCGCCTATTCAAGAAAAATGTTTTAAAAAATGTTTACAATTTTTAAAAAAATGTTTGCATATAGTATAAAATGTGCATGAATTCAAAAAATCTTCACGATTTTAGAAAATGTTCGAAAATCTGTAAAAATTTCATGATTTCAGATATGTTCACGAGTTTAAAAAAATGTTCATGATTTTCAAAAATTGTTCATGATTTCACGAAAATGAGAGTGATAGTGTATCTCGGTGATGCAGCAAAATGTGGTCATGACCATTGAAGATTATGATTTTTTTTCTCCCGTTGCAACGCACGGGCCGTTTTGCTAGTAAAACATATATATTAGTGGTACTTTTAGCGTTATTGAAAAAGAAACCTAAAATAACATAAGGAATACGTTCAAGTAAACCTGGCCAAATTAGAGAACAACTAAAGAAAAAGCAACGGTGTAAATTCTTTTCCCCATACGCCCCCAGCAAAGGGATCGGGTTCCACTATCAAATTAAAGATAACGGAACAACGAGCCGCATCCATATGTGCAAAACCAGAAAATAAAAAAGTACGACTGCCGCAAGGCGCTAACAGCAAAATAGAAAAGCTACACAACCAATGCAGTTATAGAAAAGCTACATAACCAACCTCACCCCTGTCTTCTTGAAACAGGGAGATTTTCTCCCGGTGTCTACCTGGCTGGAGCCAAAGCCAGCTTTTGCTGCTTGGAACACGTTTCTCATGTCGTCCTGACAGGTATGGTAAGCTCTTCGGACTAAGCACGGCGGCAATTACGCATGACGGGACTTTTGAATAATCCAACTCCCTCCTACTACTAGCGGCTGCTCTTCTTCTCCCAGCTAACGCCTAGCAGAGAAGCCAGTCTCCACCAGAGGAAAAAAGGCACTCTGATCACAGGTTCATTTGGCCATCATCTCCATATTTATTGACTAATGATAGGTGTTGTGCTCAATATTTAGCCCCATGATCTCGTCATATGCATCCACAATTCGGAGAGATACCATCACCGTGTGATGTGGAAATGCATATATAGAGAGTTTCTACAATTAAGTGCATGTAAACGTCAAAAGTATTTCAACTTGGGTGTTTGTCCATTGGCTTCTTCCTCCTAGACATTCTTCGCTCACTATCACATTTGAAAATTCCTGTGGCGCATACGTACGCACGCACGCCGAGATGTACAATTTGGTGTTTGGAAATGGTTAGTTGAAACTGCGGTTCACTAGTTTTGTTTTTTAAAAGAAAACTGTCAGGCATCTCCTGGAAGTATGAATTTATAATATACTATTTAGTTTTGTGCTTGGATCTTTTGGGGGCGGGGCAGTTAGGCCAACTCCAACGCGCCGACGCATTTCGTACGCCCGCGTTCGTATGGGTCCAAACGGATAGAAAACGCGGCCCAACGCGCCGACGCAAATAGACGGCTGTCCGTTCTCTTGTCCGTTATGACTCATTTTCGGTCCAAATTTGGGCCTGGTTTGCGTCGGCGCGGACACGCAGCGGACGCCCGCGCTGTCCTCCCCATGCCCTCCTCTGGCCCGCCCGTCTGGGGCACAACGGCCATTCTTCCCTCTCCCCCGTCCACACACAACACCCCGGCCTCCTCGCTCTCACCGCCGCCACCCCAGTTCCGGCCGCTTCGCCACTACCCCAGGCCCAGCCGCCGCATCCACCGACGGCCCAAAACCCACCGCAACCACCGATGCCCACTTTTGCCGGCATTTGCGGCCGCTCCTCGTCGTCGTCGGGAGCAGTACAAGGCACGACTACCCTGGGTCGCCGGCACCGCCTCTGCCTCCACGGTCACTGCCGAAGGCCTGCTGCCTGTACGTGGAGAGGGCGTTCCCCTTCATCGGCCGCGACTTGACCACTCCTGCCTCCATCGCCGCCCGCCACCGTCGCCGCCCGCACGGTGTTCGGCCCTTTGCCCACCGTGTTCGGCCCTTTGCCCACCCTGTTTGGCCCGCATGGTGGACAGCTCGGATGAATTTTTTTACAATAACTTCATATGTTCATCGGACGATTCATCGTCCGACGATGAGGATTTTGTGGTTGCTACTTTGGTCGTCAATGAGCACATTGCTAGTCAGCGGCCTAGGTTTAGGGGGTCGATCCCTGGCGATGCTCCGGGGTTGAATCGTAACAGAGAGGCCGGCCATTGCCTACTCTACAACGATTATTACAATTTCATTGACTCACTATTCCCTCCCAAGCTTTTCCGGATGGCGAGAGATTTGTTCAACCGTATTCGGGAGGGAGTAGTGGCGTATGATGATTACTTCAAATGGAAGTATGATGCCTTGGAAAGGTTGGCTTCTTCTCTTATTAGAAATGTACTACAGCTATTCGGATGCTTGCATACGGAATTCCTAGTGATCTTGTGGATGAGTATGTCCGCATGAATGAGTCCACATGCCTAGCATCATTGTACAAATTTTGTAAAGTTGTCGTTGCAGTGTTTGGCCCGGGGTACTTGAGAGAACCAAATGTTGCGGATACAGCCCGATTGTTAGCGATCAATGAATCGAGAGGTTTTCCGGGAATGCTTGGAAGCAAAGATTGTATGCACTGGAAGTGGAATAACTGTCCATTTGCTTGGCAGGGGCAATACAAAGGCCATGTTAAAGCTTGCATGGTCATACTTGAAGTTGTGGCATCACAAGATCTCTAGATTTGGCACTCTTTTTTTTGGCATGGCAGGTTCTCACAATGACATCAACATGCTTCAGCGATCTCCGGTGTTCGCGAGGCTTTTGGAAGGCAAGTCCCTAGAGGTCAACTTTGAGATCAATGGACACCAATACAACAAGGGATACTACGTAGCTGATGGTATCTATCCTCAATGGTCAACTATTGTGAAGACAATCTCCAAGCACGTGGGAGAGAAGAGGGCTAGGTTTGCCAAAGAATAAGAGAGTGCTAGGAAGGATGTGGAGCGTGCTTTCGGTGTTCTCCAATCTCGATAGGCTATTGTTCGGCACCCTGCTAGAATATGGAGCCAGCGGAAGATGTGGGAGGTGATGACTGCTTTTGTAGCACTACTAAGTTTGCTCTGTCAAAGTCGTTGCGTCGACCCGAGTGGTCCACATGCAATTCCCTCCGACCAGTGATGTGACCTGCTCCTTCGAGCCTGCCAAGGTGCTTGTTGACGGGCAAACCAACAATAGGGTTTCCGACGCCTAGATAATTCTCGCAGAAAGAGATGCACTCTTGGGTCACATAGCCCTGGACGATGCTTCCATCCGGACAGGACATGTTACGAACGAATTCTTTGATGACCCCATTCATCCTTTCGAATGGCATCATGCTGTGCAGGAATGTCGGCCCGGGGTCGATGATATCGTCCACAATATGGACACACAGATGCACCATGACGTCAAAGAATGCGGGCGGGAAGTACATCTCAGGCTCACACAGTATGACAAC
The DNA here is from genome assembly GCA_039707655.1 of Elymus sibiricus. Taxonomy (NCBI): domain Eukaryota; kingdom Viridiplantae; phylum Streptophyta; class Magnoliopsida; order Poales; family Poaceae; genus Elymus; species Elymus sibiricus. The sequence continues at coordinate 471,433,671 of CM077668.1, read as the reverse complement.
GATCTCTTCCTGTAGCCTTCCGAGCTGCTTCACGCTGATCGACTTTCGAGAGATAACGTCGAAGAAATTGCAGAGACCAATAAGCGTATCACGGACGTGCTGGTCCATTATCCCTCTAAGTGCAACCGGGAGTATCTGCGTCATCATCACGTGACAGTCATGAGACTTCATCCCGCTGAACCTTTTCTTCTTGGTGTCTAGATATCTGCTTATCTTGCCACAGTAACCGGAACTAACTTTGATTCCGGCAAGGCACTTGAAGAATTGATCGGTTTCCTTCTCACTTAAGGTGAAGCAAGAGGGGGGGGCAATAATGTTCTTGCTTCTTGTTGACTTTTTTGCTCCTATCTTCCGTCTCCGTCTCTGTCTCCGTCTCCTCCGATGACTTAGGGGGTCGACCTCCGTGAAGATCTTTCCTGATACCCAAAAATTGCAAGTCGCTTCTTGCCTTCGGCCCATCTTTGGTCTTCTCCAGCATGTTCATCAGTGTGCCAAGCAAGCTCTCGGTAACATTCTTCGTGATATGCATGACATCAAGGCTATGAGGCGTGTTGAGGATGGGACAGTACAGCAAGTCCCAGAAAACAGACCTCGTTTTCCATACCTTTAGTAGCGGCTCCGGCGCCTTTTTCTTCTTTCCCGGCGCAGGGCACTGTTCCCAATTTTTCAACAACGTATCGATTTCGATGCCGCTCCTCTTACGTGGAGGTCCTCGATGCTCAACCTCACCATTGAACAGATCTCCACGCTTTCTCCACGCATCATCCTCCTTCTCAAGCCATCTTCGATGCCCCATGTACACGGTTTTCGAAGACCCGCCATCTTTCGGTAGCCGCAGAGACATTGTATCATCCATGCACCTGGTGCATCCGCAATATCCGTGGCATACCTGGCCTGAGACATATCCGTAACCGAGATAGTCGTGCACCATCGTGATCAATGCGGCTATCATAGGGAAATAATCTCCTGCGCTGGTGTCCCATGTCCTGACCCCTGTGTTGGGGAACGGAGCATGTAATTTCAAAAAAAATCCTACGCTCACGCAAGATCTATCCATGGAGATGCATCGCTACGAGAAGGGAGAGTGTGTCTACATACCATCGTAGACCGTTGGCGGAAGCGTCTCACAACGCGGTTGATGTAGTCGAACAATCCTTCGAGCTCCACCGATCGAGTACCGAACGTACGGCACCTCCGAGTTCTACACACGTGCAGCTCGGTGACGATCCTCGCCTTCTTGATCCAGCAAGACGTCGAGGAAGTAGATGAGTTCCGTCAGCACGACGGCGTGGCGACGGTGACGGTGAAGTGATTCCGGCAGGGCTTCGCCTAAGCTCTCCGAAAATATGACCGAGGTGGAAAACGGAGATCTGGGCACCGCACACGGCTATGGGACAATTGTGTGTCTCCAAGGGGTGCCCCTCCTCCGTATATAAAGGAGGGAGGGGGGAGGAGGCAGCCAAGGGGCTGCGCACCAAGGGGGGGAGGAGTCCTACTAGGACTCCCCTTGGTGGTGGCGCCACCCTCCCCCAATCCTACTCCTACTAGGAGTGGGGAGAGAGGGAGAGAGAGGGAAGGAAAGGGGGGGCCGGCCCCCCAACCCCCAGCCCAATTCAGACCCCTCATGGGGGGGCGCGCCAGCCCCTGGTGGGCTGGTGTTCCTCCCCTATGAGGCCCATGTGGCCCATGCTACTCCCCGGAGGGTTCCGGTAACCCCTCCGGTACTCCGATAAATATCCGGAACCTTCCGGAACTTTTCCGGAGGCCAAATACCATCTTCCAATATATCAATCTTTACCTCTCGGACATTCCGAGACTCCTCGTCATGTCCGTGATCTCATCCAGGACTCCGAACAACATTCGGTCACCAATCACATAACTCATATAATACTATATCGTCATCGAACCTTAAGTGTGCGGACCCTACGGGTTCGGGAATGATATAGACATGACCGAGACGACTCTCCGGTCAATAACCAACAGCGGGACCTGGATGCTCATATTGGTTCCTACACATTCCACGAAGATTTTTATCGGTGAACCTCATATGTCAACATACGTTGTTCCCTTTGTCCGGCGGTATGTTACTTGCCCGAGATTCGATCGTCGGTATCCAATACCTAGTTCAATCTCGTTACCGGCAAGTCTCTTTACTCATTCCATAATACGTCATCTTGTAACTAACTCTTTAGTCACGGTGCTTGCAAGGCTTCTGTGATGCTGTATTACCGAGAGGGCCCAGAGATACCTCTCCGATAGTCGGAGTGACAAATCCCAATCTTGATCCATGCCAACTCAACAAACACTTTCGGAGATACCTGTAGTGCACCTTTATAATCACCCAGTAACGTTGTGACGTTTGATACACCCAAAGTATTCCTACGGTATCCGGGAGTTGCATGATCTCATGGTCAGAGGAACGTGTATTTGACATAGTGAAAGCAATAGCAATAAACTGAACGATCATTTGCTATGCTAACGGTTGGGTCATGTCCATCACATCATTCTCCTAATGATGTGATCCCGTTATCAAATGACAACTCATGTCCATGGTCAGGAAACCTTGACCATCTTTTGATCAACGAGCTAGTCTAGTAGAGGCATACTAGCGACATAGTATTTGTCTATTATCCACACATGTATTTAGTTTCCGGTCAATACAATTCTAGTATGAATAATAAACCATTATCATGAACGGAGAAATATGATAATAATAAACACTTTATTAATTGCCTCTAGGGCATATTTCCAACAGTCTACCACTTGCACTAGAGTCAATTACATTGTAATGAATCTAACACCCATCGCATTCTGGTGCTGATCATGTTTTGCTCGTGGAAGAGGTTTAGTCAACGAGTCTGCCACATTCAGATCCGTGTGTACTTTGCAAATCTCTATGTCTCCATCCTTAATCAAATTCCGAATGGAGTTGAAGCGACGCTTTATATGCTTGGTTCTCTTGTGAAACCTGGGCTCCTTTGCTATAGCAATTGCTCCAGTGTTGTCACATAAGATAGTCATTGGACCCGATGCACTAGGTATGAAACCTAGATCGGATATGAACTCCTTCATCCAGACTCCTTCATGTGCTGCTTCAGAAGCAGCTATGTATTCCGCCTCACATGTAGATCCCGCCACGACACTCTGCTTGGAACTGCACCAACTGACCGCTCCACCATTAAGAATAAATACGTATCCAGATTGTGACTAGAGTCATCTGGATCTGTGTCAAAGCTAGCATCGACGTAACCCTTTACGACGAGCTCTTTGTCACCTCCATAAACGAGAAACATGTCCTTGGTCCTTTTCAGGTACTTCAGGATATTCTTGACCGCTGTCCAGTGATCTACTCCTGGATCACTTTGGTACCTTCCCACCAAGCTAATAGCGAGGCACACATCAGGTCTGGTACACAGCATGGCATACATAATAGAGCCTATGGCTGAGGCATAGGGGATGACACTCATCTTCTCTTTGTCTTCTGCCGTGGTCGGGCTTTGAGTCTTACTCAATCTCACACCTTGCAATACAGGCAAGAACCCTTTCTTTGACTGATCCATTTTGAACTTCTTCAAAATCTTATCAAGGTATGTGCTTTGTGAAAGTCCAATGAGGCGTCTTGATCTATCTCTATAGATCTTGATGCCTAATATGTAAGCAGCTTCTCCGAGATCCTTCATTGAAAAACTTTTGTTCAAATAACCCTTTATGCTTTCCAGAAATTCTATGTCATTTCCCATCAATAATATGTCATCCACATATAATATGAGAAATGCCACAGAGCTCCCACTCACTTTCTTGTAAATACAAGCTTCTCCATAAGTTTGTATAAACCCAAACGCTTTGATCACTTCATCAAAGCGAGTATTCCAGCTTCGAGATGCTTGCACCAGTCCATAGATGGATCGCTGGAGCTTGCATACTTTGTTAGCACCTTTAGGATCGACAAAACTTTCCGGTTGTATCATATACAATTCTTCCTTAAGGAATCCATTAAGGAATGCCGTTTTGACGTCCATTTGCCAGATTTCATAATCATAAAACGCGGCAATTGCTACCATAATTCTGACAGACTTTAGCATCGCTACGAGTGAGAAAGTCTCATCGTAGTCAACTCCTTGAACTTGTTGATAACCTTTAGCAACAAGTCGAGCTTTATAGACGGTGATATTACCATCAGTGTCCGTCTTCTTCTTAAAGATCCATTTATTTTCAATAGCTCGCCTTCATCGGGCAAGTCTACCAAAGTCCACACTTTGTTCTCATACATGGATCCTATCTCGGATTTCATGGCCTCAAGCCATTTCTCGGAATCCGGGCTCGCCATAGCTTCTTCATAATTCGAAGGTTCACCGTTGTCTAACAACATAACCTCCAAGACTGGATTTCCGTACCACTCTGGTGCGGAACGTGTCCTGGTTGACCTTCGAGGTTCAGTAGCAACTTGCTCCGAAGTTTCATGATCATCATCATTATCTTCTTCTCTGGTCTGTGTTGGTGTCACGGAAATTTCTTTCTGTGGCGTACTACTATCCAGAGGAGGTACAATTACCTCATCAAGTTCTACTTTCCTCCCACTCACTTCTTTCGAGAGAAACTCCTTCTCTAGAAAGGATCCATTCGTAGCAACGAAAACTTTGCCTTCGGATCTGTGGTAGAAGGTGTACCCAACAGTTTCTTTTGGGTATCCTATGAAGACGCACTTATCCGCTTTGGGTTCAAGCTTATCAGGCTGAAACCTTTTGACATAAGCATCGCAGCCCCAAACTTTCAGAAACGACAGCTTAGGTTTCTTTCCAAACCACAGTTCATACGGTGTCGTCTCAACGGATTTAGACGGTGCCCTATTTAAAGTGAATGCAGCTGTCTCTAATGCATAACCCCAAAACGATAGTGGCAAATCGGTAAGAGACATCATAGAACTCACCATATCTAATAGAGTACGATTACGACGTTCGGACACACCATTACGCTGTGGTGTTCCAGGTGGCGTGAGCTGTGAAACAATTCCACATTATCTTAAGTGATTGCCAAACTCGTAACTCAAATATTCTCCTCCACGATCAGATCGTAAGAACTTTATTTTCTTGTCACGATGGTTCTCTACTTCACTCTGAAATTCTTTGAACTTTTCAAATGTTTCAGATTTATGCTTCATCAAGTAGACATAGCCATATCTACTCAAATCATCTGTGAACGTGAGAACATAACGATATCCACCGCGCGCCTCAACACTCATCGGACCGCATACATCGGTATGTATTATTTCCAACAAGTCTGTTGCTCGCTCCATTGTTCCGGAGAACGGAGTTTTAGTCATCTTGCCCATAAGGCACGGTTCGCACGTCTCAAATGATTCATAATCAAGTGATTCCAAAAGTCCATCAGCATGGAGTTTTTTCATGCGTTTAACACCGATATGACCTAAGCGGCAGTGCCACAAATATGTGGTACTATCATTATCAATTTTGCGTCTTTTGGCATCAATATTATGGATGTGAGTATCACCACGATCGAGATTCAACAAGAATAAACCATTCACAAGTGGTGCATGACCATAAAAGATATTATTCATCAAAATAGAACAACCTTTATTCTCTGATTTAAATGAATAACCGTCTCGCAATAAACAAGATCCAGATATAATGTTCATGCTCAACGCAGGCACCAAATAACAATTATTTAGGTTCATAACTAATCCCGAAGGTAGATGTAGAGGTAGCGTGCCGACGGCGATAACTTCAACTCTTGAACCGTTCCCGACGCGCATCGTCACGTCGTCCTTAGCCAATCTTCGTTTATTCCATAGCTCCTGTTTCGAGTTACAAATATGAGCAACCGAACTAGTATCAAATACCCAGGTGCTACTACGAGCATTGGTGAGGTACACATCAATAACATGTATATCAAATATACCTTTGTTGACGTTGCCATCCTTCTTATCTGCCAAGTACTTGGGGCAGTTCCGCTTCCAGTGACCAGTCCCCTTGCAGTAGAAACACTCAGTCTCGGGTTTGGGTCCAGACTTGGGTTTCTTCGTGGGAGCAGCAACTGATTTGCCGTTCTTCTTGAAGTTCCCCTTCTTTCCCTTGCCCTTCTTGAAACTAGTGCTCTTCTTTACCATCAACACTTGATGCTCCTTCTTGACTTCTACCTCCGCAGCTTTGAGCATAGCGAAGAGCTCGGAAATAGACTTTTCCATTCCTTGCATATTATAGTTCATCACAAAGCCCTTATAGCTTGGTGGCAGTGATTGGAGAATTCTATCAATAACCGAATCATCTGGAAGATTAACTCCCAACTGAGTCAAGCGGTTATGCAACCCAGACATCTTGAGTATATGCTCATTGACAGAACTATTCTCCTCCATCTTACAGCTAAAGAACTTGTCGGAGACATCATATCTCTCGACCCGGGCATGAGCTTGAAATACAAGTTTCAACTCTTGGAACATCTCATATGCTCCGTGATGCTCAAAACGTCTTTGGAGCCCCGGTTCTAAGCCGTAAAGTATGGCACACTGAACTATCGAGTAGTCATCAACACGTGTCTGCCAGGCGTTCATAACGTCGACAGACGAGGGAGGGGGCGCGACACCTAGCGGTGCATCAAGGACATAAGCCTTCTGTGCAGCAATGAGGATGATCCTCAGATTACGGACCCAGTCCGCATAGTTGCTTCCATCATCTTTCAACTTAGCTTTCTCTAGGAACGCATTAAAATTCAGTGGAACTACAGCGCGGGCCATTGATCTACAACATATAATTGCAAAGATTATTTAGACTATGTTCATGATAATTGAAGTTCAATTAATCAAATTACTTAAGAACTCCCACTTAGATTAACATCCCTCAAGCTGTCTAAGTGTAACATGATCCACATCAACTAAACCACGTCCGATCATCACGTGAGGTGGATTAGTTATCAATGGTGAACATCTTTCATGTTGATCATATCTACTATATGACTCATGTTCGACCTTTCAGTCTCTTGTGTTCCGAGGCCATATCTGTATATGCTAGGCTCGTCAAGTTTAACCCAAGTATTCTGCGTGTGTAAAACTGGCTTACACCCGTTGTATGCGAACGAAAGAATCCATCACACCCGATCATCACGTGGTGCTTAGAAGCGTCGAACCTTCGCAACGGTGCATACTAGGGGAGAACACTTATCTTGAAATTTAGTGAAGGGATCATCTTATAATGCTACCGTCGTCCTAAGCAAAATAAGATGCATAAAAGGATTAACATCACATGCAATTCAATATATGTGACATGATATGGCCATCATCGTCTTATGCTTTTGATCTCCATCAGCCAAGCACCGTCATGATCTCCATCGTCACCGGATTGACACCATGATCTCCATCGTAGCGTCGTGACACCTTGATCTCCATCGCAGCGTCGTGGTCGTCTCGCCGGCTATTGCTACTACTACTACTACTGCTAACTCATAGCGGTAAAGAAAAGCAATTACATAGCGTTGGCATTGCATACAATAAAGAGACAACCATAAGGCTCCTGCCGGTTGCCTGATAACTTACAAAACATGATCATCTCATACAACAACTTATATCACATCATGTCTTGGCCATATCACATCACCAGCATACCCTGCAAAAACAAGTTAGACGTCCTCTACTTTGTTGTTGCAAGTTTTACGTGGCTGCTACGGGTTTGCAAGAACCGTTCTTACCTACGCAAAACCACAACGTGGTGTAGTGATTGCTTTTTGATCTTCTAAAAGAACCCTCTTCATTGAAACCGATTCAACTAAAGTGAGAGAGACAGACACCCGCCAGTCACCTTTATGCAACGAGTGCACGTAGCGGTGAAACCTGTTTCGCGTAAGCGTACGCGTAATGTCGGTCCGGGCCGCTTCATCTCACAATACCGCTGAATCAAGTATCAACTAGTAACGGCAAGCAATATGTATACACCCACGCCCACAACTCCTTTGTGTTCGACTCGTGCAAATCACATCTACGCATAGACCTGGCTCGGATGCCACTGTTGGGGAACGGAGCATGTAATTTCAAAAAAAATCCTACGCTCACGCAAGATCTATCCATGGAGATGCATCGCTATGAGAGGGGAGAGTGTGTCTACGTACCCTCGTAGACCGTTAGCGGAAGCGTCTCACAACGCGGTTGATGTAGTCGAACAATCCTTCGAGCTCCACCGATCGAGTACCGAACGTACGGCACCTCCGAGTTCTACACACGTGCAGCTCGGTGACGATCCTCGCCTTCTTGATCCAGCAAGACGTCGAGGAAGTAGATGAGTTCCGTCAGCACGACGGCGTGGCGATGGTGACGGTGAAGTGATTCCGGCAGGGCTTCGCCTAAGCTCTCCGAAAATATGACCGAGGTGGAAAACGGAGATCTGGGCACCGCACACGGCTATGGGACAATTGTGTCTCCAAGGGGTGCCCCTCCTCCGTATATAAAGGAGGGAGGGGGGAGGAGGCAGCCAAGGGGCTGCGCACCAAGGGGGGGAGGAGTCCTACTAGGACTCCCCTTGGTGGTGGCGCCACCCTCCCCCAATCCTACTCCTACTAGGAGTGGGGAGAGAGGGAGAGAGAGGGAAGGAAAGGGGGGGCCGGCCCCCCAACCCCCAGCCCAATTCGGACCCCTCATTGGGGGGGCGCGCCAGCCCCCTGGTGGGCTGGTGTTCCTCCCCTATGAGGCCCATGTGGCCCATGCTACTCCCCGGGGGGTTCCGGTAACCCCTCCGGTACTCCGATAAATATCCGGAACTTTCCGGAACTTTTCCGAGGGCCAAATACCATCTTCCAATATATCAATCTTTACCTCTCGGACATTCCGAGACTCCTCGTCATGTCCGTGATCTCATCCGGGACTCCGAACAACATTCGGTCACCAATCACATAACTCATATAATACTATATCGTCATCGAACCTTAAGTGTGCGGACCCTACGGATTCGGGAATGATGTAGACATGACCGAGATGACTCTCCGGTCAATAACCAACAGCGGGACCTGGATGCTCATATTGGTTCCTACACATTCCACGAAGATCTTTATCGGTGAACCTCATATGTCAACATACGTTGTTCCCTTTGTCCGGCGGTATGTTACTTGCCCGAGATTCGATCGTCGGTATCCAATACCTAGTTCAATCTCGTTACCGGCAAGTCTCTTTACTCGTTCCGTAATACGTCATCTTGTAACTAACTCTTTAGTCACGGTGCTTGCAAGGCTTCTGTGATGCTGTATTACCGAGAGGGCCCAGAGATACCTCTCCGATAGTCGGAGTGACAAATCCCAATCTTGATCCATGCCAACTCAACAAACACTTTCGGAGATACCTGTAGTGCACCTTTATAATCACCCAGTAACATTGTGACGTTTGATACACCCAAAGTATTCCTACGGTATCCGGGAGTTGCATGATCTCATGGTCAGAGGAACGTGTATTTGACATAGTGAAAGCAATAGCAATAAACTGAACGATCATTTGCTATGCTAACGGTTGGGTCATGTCCATCACATCATTCTCCTAATGATGTGATCCCGTTATCAAATGACAACTCATGTCCATGGTCAGGAAACCTTGACCATCTTTTGATCAACGAGCTAGTCTAGTAGAGGCATACTAGCGACATAGTATTTGTCTATTATCCACACATGTATTTAGTTTCCGGTCAATACAATTCTAGTATGAATAATAAACCATTATCATGAACGGAGAAATATGATAATAATAAACACTTTATTAATTGCCTCTAGGGCATATTTCCAACACCCTGGTGTCCATAACGTGTGTAGCTCCTCTTTCAGTAGCTGGAGATACAGATTAATATCGTTTCCCGGTTGTTTCGGCCCTTGAATCAGCATACTCATGTGTATGTACTTTGACTTCATGCACTTCCAGGGTGGGTTGTACATCCATACAAACACGGGCCATGTGCTATGGTTGGTGTTCTGGTTGCCAAACGGATTCATGCCATCAGTACTCGCACCAAGCACGATGTTCCTTGAATCATCTGCTAAACCTAGATATTCAGCGTTTAATGCTCTCCACTGGCTAGCATCTGCGAGGTGTCTCAGCTTCGGATCATCTCCATCGTTTGGCTTCACCCTGTCCGCGTGCCAGCGCATGAGCTTTGCTTCCTTAGGATCAACGAAATACCGATGCAGACGGGGAGTGATCGGAAATTACCATACAACTTTCTGAGGAGCTTTCTTTCTAGCCTTCTTGTATCGAGAAGCATTGCATACTAGGCAGCTGGTTTTTTCCGCGTGCTCGTTCCGATTAATGATGCAATCGTTGATGCATGTGTGGTATCTAATGTGCGGCAAATCAAGAGGGCACACGATTTTCTTGGCCTCCTCGACACTAGTAGGACACAGGTTCCCCGTGGGAAGAACTTTCTGTAGATACTTCAAATGCTCATCGAGGCTTGCGTCGGTCCATTTGTTTTTTGCCTTCATATTTAGAAGATTGAGCGTGAAACTCAAGCGGGTCTCCTCGGGATCGCAACCATCATACAATGGAGTCTTCGAGTCTAACTCCAGTTGCGCCAGCTTGGCCTCCTCTCTAGAAGCAGCTCTGTCGCTAGTCGTCTTCTTGCGAAGCAGTTCTCGAACATGAGGGTCCTGCACGACTGAACTTAGTAGCGACGAAGACTGCGGCGTGGCCGCGTCTTCTCCATGTCCGGCCTGTTCTTCATGTCCGGCGCCCTCTTCTTCAGGTGCGTCAGCCATCTCTTCGTCTGGCCCCATGTCGTTACTGGCTGCCCCGTCGACGTCCTCATCATCATCTTCACTTATCCACCGAGTATAGCCATCCATGAAACCATGCAAGAGCAGGTGCGCTTTCAAACGGCCACCCGAAAAGGGGTCAATCCAGACTCCTTCTTTGCATCTTCGACACGGACATTTTATCTCGTTGCGGTTATTTTGAAACATGTCGGCCACCGCGGATCGCAAGTATCTATCCACCATCTTTCCACTGACCTTCTTCATCGCCTGCGCGGTATAAGCAAAAGAATTATAACCATGCATGCATGCATCAAGTTCATACAAAAATTCGGCATGACCTTCCCTAAAAGTAGGACATATCGAGTTTGCCTGAAATTCGCTGAAATGGAAATAAATCGACATTTCGGCAAAACATAGGCAACTCATGTCACGCACAAGTACTCAAGTTCATGATGGTCACGCACAATTCGGCAAATACATAGGCAACTCATGTCACGCACAAGTACTCAATTTCATCATGGTCACGCACAATTCGGTCATATCGCACACACACAAATCATTTCTTGCACAACAATATCTTTTACTCACCTATCTCGAGAGAGAACATGGTGATGAGGCCGGTGTTGCTTGGGATCTAAGTGGACAAAAATATTTAATGCTCCTTCATTAATGAGGGAGGTAGCTAGCTTAGTTCATTTAATGAGTGGGAGAGGTAGGTGATTAAGTAGTAGATCTACTACTTGGAGGAGATGAGTCTAACTAGCTAGTGGAGAGGGAGAGAGAGCTAGTGAGTGAATGGAGTGAAGGGGCAAGAGATATGGGGAGAAGGGAGAGAGAGAAGAAAGCAAGAGAGAGGAAGGGGAGCCATTAATGGAGATAGTGGAGGGGCAAAGAAGAGAGAGGGAGGAGGGGGGAGAAAGAAGAGAGAAGAAAGCAAGTGTGAGAAGAAAGCAAGGGGGAGGGAGAGGGAGGGGGAGGGGAGGGTCAAAAGGTGGCTGCTGCGCTTAGTAGTAGCGCGGGGTACAGGCGCCGCGCTACTACTAATCCCATTAGTTGTAGGGGCATGGAGGCAGCGCTACTACTATGTGGGGCCCACCAGCTGGCCCTGTCTATCCATAGTACTAGCGCGGGGTACACTGCCCGTGCTACTGATATATACTTAGTTGTAGCGCGGGTTTTATACCCAGCGCTACTACTACGGCCTGTCCCGGGAGGCACGGTGGGGACTACTTAGTAGTAGCGTGGGCGTGGATGACCCGCGCTACTACTATATTCTAGTAGTAGCGTGCTCTTCTCACCCGCGCTACTACTAGGTAGTAGTAGCGCGGCCGTCTAACCCATGCCACTATTATGTGGTTGCCTATAGTGGTTTTCCTATTAGTGTGTCGTTCACCTTTCATCACGGCTCGCATCCGACAGCAGTGGTTCTCCATGGTTCCTACCGTGGCTTGCCTCCATCATAGCGCCAGAGAATAGCATTGTTACTTGATGCCATGCTAGCGTACCCAATTGCATGACTGCTTACCTCACTTGGTTACTTGATGCCACGTCTATCAGGTTTTACCGGCTGTTTTCTTGACTGAACTTAATACACTACTGCTCAAATGACGGCATGCCTCAGCTGAATGTCCTCGTCACAAGTCTTGTGATGACATCCATTTAAATGTTTGCACGCAGAATGGCCGAGGAAGAGGACGTCCCTCCCTCCCTTGACGGGCCTCCCTTGCTGAAGGAGCCAATGCTGCTTGCGCCACTGCCGGATCAAGGGTGGTACAGAGGGAAGATACTGGACGTAGAATACGACCACAACCACCGCCGACGTCTCATCTCCGTCGGCCAGGTGAAACTCAAAGAACATACAAGTTCATTCTGATGTTTGCCGAAGTACTGACCCCTTTGAATTTATAGGAGCTGAAACCGCTTCGCATCCGCTGCCACGACATCAAGAGCATGAAATACGATCATCGTTACTTGCGGTTCTTTGAAATGACGAAGCTTCTGCCGTTCATCACAATGGTGCGAGATGGACTGCCCCATTACAACGGCAGTCTTCTTTCTTGCATGGCTGATCGCTGGAGGCCCGAAACGCACACATTCCACCTCCCGTGCGGCGACATGGCAATTACACTTGAGGACGTCATTTGGATAACTGGGCTGCCCATCGCCGGTAAAGCTGTGACCGGTATCACTGATCCGTCCACGTGGGAGTAGGGCCGCAAGAAAAGCTCGAAGCTCGTGAGCCACTCGAGATTGACTCGTATTTTGGCTCGACTCAAGATCGACTCAAAAAGAAATGAGCTGAGTATGAACACTTTATGTAGCTCGATCGAGAAACGAGCTGATCTTGAGCCAACGCTGGTTCGCTCGATTTTAGCTCGATATCATAATTTTGATATATACTAAAAAGAAATGGGATAAATTATTACCATATAGATAGTAAAAAAAAAATTATTACCTTATATGTTGTGTATGATTTTTCTCCATTTTACCTATTATCAAATATGGAAGCTTAATTAAGTGCGGAGAAAATTTAGCCCCAATGTGGTATGTGGTCAGCCATGTGTTAAATATCATGTTATTTTGGCCAAAGTTTGAGAGTAGAAGCACCTTTGTTTTCTTCTCTTCATGGTTCATGCATGATCTCTTGCTATTAAGTACTAGTCTTCAGTTGACAGAGAATAAGTTGAATTATGTAATGGTTTCTTATGTTGTGTTGTGGCCTACCTTGTTTGAAAATTTGTCTTAGATTATTAAAAAAAACATCTTAGTTAGCTTGAAACTAACTCGAGATCGTTACAAGCTGAGCACGAGCCACGTTCTACAGTTCGACCTTGAGCTTCGCTCGGTTTGAGCTCGCTCGCATTTTAATATAAGTTGAGCTGAGCCTAATCCAACTCGCTCGAACTCGACTCGTTTGCAGCCCTAGTCACGTATGCATGAGTTGCAATTAATGCATCGGTAAACACAATATTTTGAGGAAAATAACTACTTTTGTAAACTAGTACAAAATTTATTCAACTACTCATCATCTACCTTGGTTGAGGAGATTTTAGAATTGTACCCTTTAAACCAGAAGGGAGGAAGCATTGTCATAAGAAAATGCAGAAAATTCCTTGAAAACAATATGCTAAAATAAGATAGCATGCATCGTTAGCCAACTAGGAGCAGCCGGTGTAATTAGCATGGACCGTTAGCCAGTTCCAAGGTAGTGGCGACCTATTCAACGTGGTTTTGCGGGGAGCAATCAACCTGAAATCGAGAGTTTTCATGGACTCCTAGTTTGGAGCCAAACTACTCCAAGAGTAGAGTTGAAAGAGTAGTACTGACTGAAACCCGGTAGGAGCAGCCCAGTTTGACGGTCTGGGTCTGGTGGCTGGCTCCGACCAGCCAAGGTGATTTATCGGCGTCTATGGAATTTCTCGGCGTCTGGGTCTGGTGGCTGGCTCCGACGGCAAACTAGATGCATGCGCTGCATTCAGCTCGCCGTACATGCTGGTGCACGAGTGGCGGACCCATTCTCTTGCTCGAATTCTTTGGGGAATAGAAACCGTTAGTTTTCTCGGAGAAACGGCGGCCGGCAGCTATTAGCGGTATGTAGCGCACTTGCAGAATAAGAGGGCGTATATATGTTTCTGCTGCAAACACGTCGATTTTCCCACTTATAGATGTTAATCCAATGGTAGCGTCGACTCGTTAGCTAGCAAAGTGCGCACTTGCCATGTTTGTAAATAGATGGCTTTATAGATGACAGGCGCATTACCAAGTTAACGTGCCCTTCTTTGTTATGACCATGTTAACTGAACCTGAATTAGAAGAAGAAAAAAACTGCATTCTTCTGCGTATATACATACAAGATTGCAAAGGCTCTCACGGCTGTTAATCCTGCACACTGTGAATGGCATCACAACGCAGTATGCAGGAGCTGTCCTCTAAACGGCTCGACCTTTTTTTTTTATCAAAAGAAGGCACCCCTTCCGATTTCCATTAAGAGAAACCAACAGGTCTGATCCATTACAGCAACTAGCAGGCACTCTACACAACAGGTCTGATCCTCTAAACGGCTCGACCTGTGTGTCGAACGCCCTTTTACCATCTTATTATTCACTCACGTTTTTCGTTTTTTTTTTTTGAGACACAACTCACGTGTTTCGTTGATGTGTAAAGTGTAAAACGACAGACAGAACGGAAAACAGCCCATTAGCTTTCCAGCACGCATGAGAAAAGCCTTTTCTTTCGAAAGAAATACTAGATGAAAGGGTCAAACATCGTGTGGGTTGTCAAACAAGCACGTTTGCATGCATGGTTTGGTGCCGTTTGCAAGAGACGTACGTACGTACGTACTCCTCGATCGTTTGATACTTTGATGCCTTGTAGTAGTATAGTACTACGTACGTACGTACCGGGTTGGACTTGTCTCGACGGAAGTAGAGCATGGGCATGGCTGGCGCGATACAGACTTGACCGCTAGAGCTAGACATGGAGTCGTGGAATTACGCGTCCTCATCGTCGTGCCTAATACAGTCGCCCTGCAAAATTATGCACACCTGCACCACATTCAGGAGGAAAACCGCCCATGGAGTTTGCGATTCCGTTTCCCATCTGATTCGAAAATACAGCAATGCATGTTCCTTGGATCGGTTACATGGCGTCCCTCAGTTGGATGAACATTTGTGAAAACACGGAGAGAGTGACCAAAAGGAATTCGACTTCTTCTTGTTGCCCCCTTTGACTTGTTAGGCTCTGACAGCTCATGCCAAGACAGAATCCGGTTTAAACCACCTGGCTGGACACAGAGAAAGCGTATCCCAGCATGATGACAGTTGACCATGCCATTAACAAGTCCCACTCGCGGCGTCGTGCAGCCGTACATAGTGCGCCGCGCACACACACGCGCGTACCAGTACTAGTGGGAGAATATCTGGTGCTCCCGGTGCTCCAAACTCGGTAGCATATTTTTAAATGTTCGAAAAATTCTGAAAAAAATTAGCACATTGACACAACATCAATGTATGTTGTCACAAAATTTGAAATCAAAATTCGTAACATAGCTCGAGAAACATAAAATTTTCCAAAATTTTATGAACATTTAAAATGTGTGGAGCACCCGATACATTCCGCAGTACTACTACCTTTCTCCTTTTCTCTCCTCAACGAACGAACCTGCTTTTCCATGATCCAAAACCATGGACGAAACC
The DNA here is from genome assembly GCA_039707655.1 of Elymus sibiricus. Classification (NCBI taxonomy): domain Eukaryota; kingdom Viridiplantae; phylum Streptophyta; class Magnoliopsida; order Poales; family Poaceae; genus Elymus; species Elymus sibiricus. The sequence continues at coordinate 471,417,748 of CM077668.1, read as the reverse complement.
ATCGAGTTGACCCACCTGTAGTTCCGTCGCCAGTCAAACCCGCGACGAGCCACTATATATACACACGAGCGTCCCAGCCAAAAACCCAAACCCTCACACCAAAGACACTACTAGTACCAAAAGAGCAAGCTTAGCACACAGCTGTACGAAACCGAATCCTCACCGTCGATTCAGAGAGGCGTGGTCGATCGTTCCTGATCTGATCGGTCGAAAGTTGGATCGTAGCGTGTGCTTTCTAGGGCGCCATGATCACGGGACTGGCCGTGTACCATGTCGTGGAGGCGATGGCGCCGCTGTACACGGCGGCGGTGCTCGGGTACGCGTCCGTGCGGTGGCTCAAGGCCTTCTCCGAGGAGCAGTGCGCGGGGATCAACCACTTCGTCGCCATCTACGCCGTGCCCGTGCTCATCTTCAACATGGTCTCCACCAACAACCCCTACGCCATGAACGGCCGCCTCGTCGCCGCCGACACGCTGCAGAAGGCGGTCATGCTGCTCGGCCTCGTCGCGTGGGCCGCATGCTCGCGCCGCCGCTCAGACGGAGGCGGCAAGGCTTGGGCTGCGGCGGCCTCCCCGCTGCAGTGGGTGGTGACCGCCTTCTCCGTGGCGTCGCTGCCCAACACCATCATCATGGGCGTGCCGCTCCTCGGCGGCATGTACGGGGCCATGTCCAAGGACCTCATGAAGCAGATCGTCGTCATGCAGTTCTGCGTCTGGTACAACGTCGTCATCTTCATCTATGAGTACATGGCGGCCCGGCGAGCCGCGACAGCCATGGATGGCGGCACCAAGATCAGCCCTGGGTCGCCTGGGGCGGCGCCGCCTGCTGAGAAAATCGCCCCCAATGACGAGGCCGTCGTTGCGGCCAAGCGGGCCCACCAAGTAACAGTAAACATCGAGATCACGGAGGTTGCCGCGGCGTCTACGGCACAAAAAGACCTGGCAGACAACACAAGAACGACGGTGGCCAAGGAGATGAGTGGCGATGCGGAGGCAGAGCAAGCGTCGCCACCGCCGGCGAAGTCGGTGAGGCACATCGCGTTGATGGCAGGGAAGAAGGTTCTCAAGATTCCGAATACCTATGCCAGCTTCCTTGGACTCATCTGGGCGCTGATCGCATTCAAGTAGGTCCCTTTCATTCACAGTAAAGTTGATACTACCTCGCTCGTACAAATTAATTCCTGTGCCTATTTGTATATCTTTCCTAATGCATTCGATCCACTTGTGTTTTGCAGGTGCGGAATCAAGATGCCAAAAATAATCGACGACTCCCTGTTCACCATCCAGACGACGGCGGTTGGGCTCAGCATGTTCGCCTCGGGGACGTTCATAGCGCGGCAGTCACGGTTCGTGCCGTGCGGCTACGCGGTCGCGTCGGTGTCGATGGTGCTCAAGTTCCTGATCGGCCCGGTGGTGATGCTGCTCGCGTCGCTCGCCATCGGCATGCACGGCACCCTGCTGGGCATTGCTGTTGTACAGGTACACGCTGATTAATTCATTCATTTATTTCTTGAAATGTGCGACGACATTTATTGCTCCGTTTCTTGAGAGGCATGCATACGGTTGCATGCTCCAGAAGTAACCGAAAGTGCGTGGTGAAAGATGGGACAACGCTACACCTACGTAAATTCTTTTACGTACCTTACGAACAGGCTTAGGTGGAAACGTTTGATTGGAAAAGAAAAGGGAGGGGGCCCCACCCAGTGAACATAGGGGGGGGGGGGGGGGGGGGGGGGGCTGATTAGTTATGGATGAAAGGTTTACGTAGCTTTTCGTAAACAGTACGTAGGTGTAGCATATGACTACGGTTGTGTCCAGGAGTTTCTACATAATTCCTGTTACGGGCTGATGTGGAGAAACTTAATTGGACCAGGATTAGCGGTTGGGCCCCATCTCGGTTGAATTCAGGGGGCCGAGGAGAGAGTTTATGGAAGGTTTCGTAAACGTTCGTAGGTTGTTTCGTAGATGTAGGATTTTCGTTGTGTCCAGTAGTAGTACAAGTCAAAAAATGAGGAGGTCCAGTTCAAAACAAAAAAAAAGGAGGTCAGCTCCGAGGTGCCAGTAGCACTACAACAAATGCTGACCCAGAAGTTGAACGAAACCCACAACTTTAGAAACTTTTTACCGCTAGCTGGAGCCTGGGATAGGAGTACCATGTAGTTATATATGTTGTTCATTATACAAATTTCGAGATATATTTCTCTAACCACTATTTTGACATGCATGTTCATACAGGCGGCACTCCCCCTAGCCGTGACTTCATTTGTGTACGCTGAAGAATACAAGGTCCATGCAGACATCATGAGCACAGGGTGCGTTTCTTACCAGATTTTGCTACAAATATTGTTGCCTCGTTTCTGTGAATGACTATCTGATCAAGTGTATCTATCTGGTTTTTGTTCTTTTCAGGGTAATTCTTGGGATATTTATCTCGCTCCCCGTCACCATTGTATACTACATTCTATTAGAGCTATGATCGAGCTATTCTACTCCCCCATGGAGCATGCGGTGTGGAAATCTTGGGCTCCCCCAAAAGTCAAATTCTTCGCTTGGTTGGCCACTCAGGATAGGCTTTGGACTGCAGATAGGTTGGCCAAGCGTGGCTGGCCAAATTGTGGTCTTTGCCCTCTATGCAAGCGAGAGCAGGAATCCGGTGCGCACATTTTCTTCAAGTGCCGCTTCACTAAGCGGCTTTGGATCTTGATTAAGGATTGGCTCCACTTAGAGAGCATCGATACCGACACTTGGCATCTTGAGAGGTCCGTCAAAGATTGGTGGGTCAAGCGGTTGGACTCCTCCAACCCCAATAGGAAGGTAATGGCGTCCATCACCATGCTTGTGTGTTGGAGTATTTGGAATGAAAGAAATGCACGGGTTTTCCGCAACAAGAATGCGCTGCCGCCGATTTTGCTACGCGCCATAAAAGATGAAGCTCGTCTGTGGGTGACCGCAGGCGCAAAAAAATTAGGTGTCATCTTAGCAGGAGAGTAATCACTTTGTGTGTTGGGTCTTGTAACTTACTCTCTATTCCTCTCTTAATTAATATATAAGGCAAATCTTTTGCCTTCTTTCAAAAAAAAAAGGATCGGTGTCCAAGGCCTGAAAGTGCATGTCAGACGCACAAGACGTGCCACACAACAGCTCAAGAGGGCAGCTCGATTGCAGCTTAAAGAATCCCAATCGACTGCAGCATGATAATCCAAATTAAAGAATCAAGAGAATCATGACGATGTTGTTTGAATGTGGTTAATCAATAGAAAGTTCACCTTTTCACTAAAATATGATTGTAATGTTAGTCGAAACTTCGCATTGGACAAAAAGTACTACCTCCTTTCTGGTTTATTAGGCCTGCGCTTATCTCTAGATTGACAACTTGATTAACATAATACAAGTTATATATCACAAAAGATATATCATTAAAAACTTGAAATTGTACATTTTTTAATGGCATGAATTATGGGATATACAACTCGTATTATGCTGGTTAAATTATCAATCTAGGTAGATACACGCATGCCTAATAAACCAGAAAAGATGGAGTATTATACAAAGTCTGGTGCACCCACCTTAACTAATTTACAACTTCTAATGCATATCAACGGCTAAGATTACAATTTACATCTTCTGATAAAGGAATAGTGTGGTCTTCTTACATGGAGGATTTATTTTTCAAGAAAATCACGTATGTTTGATTGGTCCATTGTTTATCCCGATGGTGCCCATGTATCTTCCCAAATCAGGCAATACCACTGCATTGGGAAAAATGGCTACGGCCGGCCTTTGCTTTCACAATGAGCATTTTTGTTTCTCGCCTCATGTCAATTGGGAGTCGTACACATATGCACTCAAGTGGAGACATAGAGATTTGCAAAGTACATACGGACCTGAATGTGGCAGACCCGTTGACTAAACCTTTTCCGCGAGCAAAACATGATCAGGACCAGAACTCGATGGGTGTTAGATTCATTACAATGTAAACTAGATTATTGACTCTAGTGCAACTGGGAGACTGTTGGAAATATGCCCTAGAGGCAATAATAAAGTGGTTATTATCATATTTCCTTGTTCATGATAAATGTTTATTATCCATGTTATAATTGTATTGACCGGAAACTTAAATACATGTGCGGATATATAAACAACACCGTGTCCCTAGTGAGCCTCTACTAGACTAGCTCGTTGATCAAAGATGGGTAAGGTTTCCTAACCATAGACATGAGTTGTCATTTGATAACGGGATCACATCATTAGGAGAATGATGTGATGGATAGACCCAACCGTAAGCTTAGCATCTGATCGTGTCACTAAGTTCAATTTGCAATAGCTTTCCTTATGTCAAGTATCTGTTCCTTACACCATGAGATCATGCCACTCCCGGATATCGGAGGAATACTTTGTGTGCTATCAAACGTCACTTCGTAACTGGGTGATCATAAAGATGCTCTACAGGTATTTCCGAAAGTGTTTGTTGGGTTGCATGGATCGAGACTGGGATTTGTCGCTCCGTGTGACGGAGAGATATCTCTGGGCCCTCTCGGTAATACAGCATCACAAGAAGCTTGCAAGCATGTGACTAATGAGTTTAGTCACGGGATCTTGTATTACGGAACGAGTAAAAAGACTTGCCGGTAACGAGATTGAACTAGGTATGGAGATAGCGACGATCGAATCTCGGGTAAGTAACATATCACCGGACAAAGGGAATTGTATACGGGATTAACTGAATCCTTGACATCGTGGTTCAACCGATAAAGATCTTCGTTGAATATGTAGGAATCAATATGGGCATCCAGGTCCTGCTATTGATTATTGACCGGAGAGGTGTCTCAGTCATGTCTGCATGTTCCCGAACCCGTAGGGTCACACACTTAACGTTCGGTAGCGCTAGGGTAGTATTGAGATATTAATAGTGGAAAGTCCGAAGGTTGTTCGGAGTCCCGGATGGGATCCGGGATATCACGAGGAGCTCCGGAATGGTTCGGAGGTAAAGATTTATATATGGGAAGTTGTTTTTCGGGGTTCCGGAAAAGTTTGGTTTTTTTCGATATTGTACCGGGAAGTTTCCGGAAGGTTCCGGAGGTTTCCGGAGGGGTCCGGAGGTCCACCAATGGGTCCTACCATGGGCAGTAGGGGGGTGCCCTGGCCTACATGGGCCAGGCGCACCAGCCCCAAAGGCCCATGCGCCTAGGGTTGGTGGAAACCCTAGGGGTGGAGGCGCCTCCACCTAACTTGGAGTGCACTCCAACACCTAGGCCGCCGCCCCCTCCCTTGGAGGAGGGGCTAGGGCCGGTGCCCCCTCCCCCTCACCCCTATATATAGTGGGGAGGGGCGCAGGGGGCTGCACCCTTCCACCCTTGCCCTTCGTCTCTCCCAACTCCTCCCACCTTTCTCCGGTACGCGCTTGGCGAAGCCCTGCCGGAATTCCGCTGCCACCACCACCACCTCGCCGTTGGGCTGGTCCCGATCTCATCTACCTCCTCTCCCTTGCTTGCTGGATCAAGAAAGAGAGGACACCATCGAGCTGAACATGTGCTAATCTCGGAGGTGCCGTCTGTTCGGCGCTAGATCAGATTGGATCGTGATTGGATCGCGAAGAGTATGACTACATCAACCGCGTTACATACGCTAACGCTTTCGGTCTACAAGGGTACGTAGACACACTCCCCTCTCATTGCTATGCATCTCCTAGATTAGATCTTGGGTGTTTCGTAGGAAATTTTTTGATTTTCATGCAACGTTCCCCATCAGCATCTACGTTCGGCCTACAGAAAACCGGTTCACTTATAATCTATCACCAACGTTCAGCCAGTGCTGTTCACAGGTTAACACCAGACCCCTTAGTTCAGTAACCTACATAGCCCCCCTTCGTACGTCCGCAATTAACCCATATCCATCCCAGACCAGAACTATATTAGGCACATGAACCGTACAAGATAACTGAGTTACTGTATTTTCAAAGAGCGTACCTACGGATTGGAGCAGACGCGTGCCGCAAAGATCGTCGGCGAACAAGTTGGGGGATGATCCGCCGTGAGAGCCGATTGATATGTCAGGGGTTGGGCCCGTGGATGGGACGCCGGTGCGGATGGTGGGGGTGGGGGGCTTTGGGGGCGGTGTCGACGTCGGAGGAGGACGAGGGGAGCGGTGTCGACGGTGGAGGAGGACGAGGGTGGCGAGGCCGAGGTGGGATATGTGTTCAAAAAGGGGTTGGTTCAGGTTTTCCGGAGGCACTGAAGGGAATAACACAGGGTGTGGGGCACGTTCATCAGGCGTTGCGACACACCGCGCGAAAACGACGGCTGAACAAGAGCAGGTAAACGCAACAAAGCACTAGGCGTGTTTCCTCGGCAACGCCAAATAGCGTGTCGTCTTTTCCTCAGCCACGCTTTTTTGCGAATGAAAGTTAAGTGTACTATTTGAAACATAAAATGGCACAAAGACGTTTCTCGTGAGAGAAAATAATCATTTCTGGATTGTGTTTGTATTTACCAATCACAAAAGCCCTTATACTTCTTTCGCCGGACAAAGCAACCCAACAGTCGGGTCCATAGAAAGGCCGGGCACAATTCACACAGCACACGATTCTGGCCGGATGGCATGTGTTGGGATGTCTGCCAGGCCTTTCAAGGCCGTGGTCTGGCCAGATGTCGCGTCTTAGGACTTCCAGCAGGATTTTCTACGCATTTGCCCTCACAATGATCATTGCACATGTCTTTCTTTGGCGATTTGTTTTTGATAGATAACCCGTTGCGACCGCACCGTCTCGCGGACCTGGACTCAACCAGCGCTCGCATGCGTCCGACACGTCGGGCTGCAGGCCCGGCGCCTTATTCCCAACAGTGGTCCCTTGCTTCCAATAGAATCTAACACTTCCGCGTGGAAGTTCGGGCAAGCGTGGGTCATGCATAGTATGTAAATTACGGGGTTAGTGCAAAAGCTAAGTAAGCAGACGACCCGTTGCGCCAATTGGCGCAGTGACCAAACTGCAGCCTAGAAGCTAAGCAGACTATTTCAATGATTTTTTCCTCAACTGTCTTCAAATGATAATGTTCATACTGTGTTGAAAATGAAAAATGCTGAGGAAGTTACAATATTTCTATCTATAGTTGTAGTCCCGGGGTGACCTGTAAAGGGTGACACGGGGTGGCCTGTGAGGGTGGTTGGCCCCTATCCAGGTTTGTTCGGCCGGGCAGGGGGCTCTCCGGCAGCCGCTGCTACACATCAACGCCCAGTTAGCCTACACGACGCATGGGACGACCAGGAAAAAATTGGGATGGGACTGTCCGCCAACGATATTTCATTAGACGCACCGTGTACAAAAGTCGGGCAGACAGGCCAACACACACCATCCGGGCACACCAGAAACCATAGGAAAACAGTTTTTATCGTTGCTAGGTTCCTTTGTTCACGACAAAGCTATCTCCATGGATGACCGGTGAATGTGAGCCCCACCCATGCCAAAACGAGTAAACACTTTATATTCATACTGAATAACCATAATCATTGGTTAAAAAATAACCAAAACCACCTCCTAGACGACCATAGATGGCTCACATGCAACGACATACAGACAGCAACACAAAGGACTGGCCAGTATTAATAAACACGCGATAAATTATACAATACAAATGATATCATGCACATAGGTTAATACTTTATATGCTAAATCAATACATGACTACTGTACATAGGATCACTGCGCCGTTGTTCAAAGTCAACCATACTCTATCTACACGTTATCAACGACCTCTTTGCCCATCTCATAGTTCCAATCGAAAGTGTCCTTCATAGATGGCACAATCCACAATAGAGGGCAACGAGAATCGATATCGCTGCAACTTTCAAGCGCGCTCCCCCATGATGGAGACCCATCCAAGCTGAAGCGGCATAAATCAGGGAAAGGGCCGTCCCAGTCGTCAGTCTAGGCGTGCGCACTGAAAACACACCCATGCTTCATGATCGGCAGACCACCGGCGTCGTGCACGGACGGTGGCATCTGCTTCATTATGGAGTAGCTAGCCCCTGAAAAGCGAGCACTGTCCAAGAGTGTTCCTCGGCTCCCAGAAAACATCACGAAGATGGAACGCGCCGCCGTTCATCTGGTGCACCTGGCATCTCAAATCTGGATACATGGCGATATACACGGTCAAGCTCGCGTTTTTTATTTGACACGAATGCCTTGTGGCTCACTATACTAGGCAACCGACACCGTTACATTGTCTATGATAACAGTCATAGTAAAACCAGGTGAATCACCATCCCAACGAAGAAGATAAAACGAACGAGCACTACCAAGCATGTACGCCATAGGATGACACAACAATAAAACAGCGCTGTAGCACTTGGCTCGCCATCCTCAAAGGAGAGGAAATGAAATACCTGGGTACATGGTTAGAATCCGATCGAGGTAGACTGTACTGCCTCCTTGCCCTACAATGCTGCCATGCGTGATGACCGATAAGATAGTATTTCCCAAGTGACTGTCGTCCGTCACAAGGTTCCAGGTGATACCGAATGGGACATGCAACTCCTTGATAGGCGATCTAAGTTTCAACGTGGGATGCCTGGTCCCTGCAATACAATGGAGCACCGTTAGGAATCCAAGCGGTAAATAGTGCATGATGTTTGTCATCTCCTATACCATAGGATGACTCCCAGACATAACAAGTCCCTTGGTTTGTCACCGCAAAGATACGCCCTGTGCGGTACACTACGTCCTCATACTTGTACGGGGACAGAACGGCCGCAGTCAACATGCACCAGCCACAACCGTTGACGCGATACTTCGTGATGGCAATCGCAATGTCAAACACCGCGATCAGACAGTAATCGTCATAGTCGTGGAACCTTGTCGGCGGCTCTATGATTGCTATTTTCTTCAAATCGATGCTAGTATCATCATACATACTCCTACACTACCAATTGATATGGCCAATCCCAATGTTGGACAAGGGATCTACGGGAACGGAAACGCCGGTGTAGATGGTGTGCAAATTGATATGAGTTTTATCAAGTACATACGCAAGCCAATCTCCGCTAGCGCCGACCCTGACCTGCGCAACAGTGGGCAAAAGAGAAATTATGAAATGGAATAAGCAGACATACCCAAAACAAATCTACATCGTGATTTTCAATTACTCACCAGCTCATCGGACAAAACGCGAATGCCGCTCGACGTAGGCAACTCAAGCGGCGTGATCTTGCAACCACAGCCACGCTGCTCTGGAGCGTCACCCCAAACAAAATCCTCGTCCTCCAGAACAAATGGCAGACCAACCAGCATAACCTTCTCCCAGGCATGTTTACACAACGTCTTAAAATACTTGGTGCAAGAACCGCTGAGCCTTGCGGAAGTGAGGAACTCCGAGCAGCTTACGATCTCACCCAGAGGATCATCGTCCAAGGTCTCCTAGCCCCGATGAAGACCAAAACCATCGCCCGGCGAATCCATGACAGCAACGACGAACCGCCTTGGCCTCTTCAGAACTGGCATAGAGGAGATCAGATCATAACCGCAGGGCCTTGTCCATTGTAAAAGAAAGGTCTACGAGCGCGGATTAACCCCAACGCGCTAGTGCAGTCTGTATCTGAGAATTGAGACGCGCACGGCGTATTAACCCCGGCTGGATTACTCTGTTTTACAACCGCACTGACCAACGCGTACTCGCGGACTTCGTCGGGCCTGCGAGCCAGAGACATACGTGCCACACTATAGGCAGCATCCCTGTCTGAAAGACAACAGTGAAGTGGGTGGAGACTGGGATCATCAGTGATCCGCGGCAGCGGGCTGCATCCATAGCGGGGAGTGTGGGTGGCTTTGGACTAGAGCAACGCAGAGGCATTGGAAAGGGCAAGGGCATTCCTGAAGACGCCGTTGCGCCAATACACCCCGGCTAACATCCTCTTAGCTTTATGTTTCTCGTCTCTAGTTGCCCGTCCTTTTGACATCGCGATAGCTGGCTGCATGGCTCTCATGGCCGGCTTGCGTCTGAGCCCAGCTAGGATGAGCCCCTGCCCGTCCGGGGCAGACCAGGCTCCGGGGCTTCTGTTTTTAGGTGCCTGCCCGGACTCTGAGTAACACCGTATGTCTGCCTGCATAACGGTGGGTCAGCTGGACGGCGCCTAGCCAGAATCTATCATGCATGAATCCAAAACCAAGTCCTTCGCCTCGCTTTGACGGTGTGTGAGGTTGTGAGGGGTTTGTCTGGCCGGCTTTATTAAGCACCAAAAAGGCGGGGAAGGGTTGCAAAGAAGACAATCGGCTACGACCCATGCCAACAAGAGATCGGGCAGTTAATTTATTCATGGATATGCTTTATGTGATATCGGCCCGACCAAAACACTCTCTTGACACTAGACCATGTATCAACAATTATACGCAGATCCACCGACCAACGCGACCGCTCTAACTAGTGGCAACTCTGAATAGATTAGTAGCATCTGTCAGTGACACGACACCGCTGGGACTCAATACCATCACCTCAAACGCCAGGCTCACTGCAACAAAGCGCGCGGTCTCACACAGCCTTCGGAGCCGAATGATGCCAATCCCTTTGGGGAGAATATAATCCACTCGGCCCCGTTAGCATGTGCACGACCAAAGAACTCTGTCCTCTCTGGCAAACCCCTCTGTGTACCCCACTGGGCAAAAACACCCGCTAGGCTCACTTGACTTTTGTGATACTTATCTTCGCAGCTCAAGCGCCTGACTTCCACTACTGGGAAAAGGCCTAGCAGTGGCGGGCGCCAAATGGGCATCAGTGGCGGGCTATGGGCCCAGGCAAGCCCAACACTGACCTCCCGCCACTGGTAACAGGCCACCAGTGGCGGGCGGGCACCCGCCACTGATAATCACTTACCAGTGGCGGGCATTTTCTACTGCCCGTCACTAGTAGTGGCAGGCTCCAACCCATGCACATGTCCTGCCCGCCACTAGTACTTGAATACTAGTGGCATGCATGCATGTATGCCCGCCACTGATCAGTTTACAGGGATTTAAAAAAAATTGCTCATCGTCTACACATCAGGATATATTACACACATAATTACATATTACACAACTGATTGTAGATTTCACAGTATTACAAATTTAACTCATATCACTATTACAAATTGTATAAGACTATTGTTCTAACTGGAAAACAACACTATTATGAAAGTAAATGCACAACTAAATTTCTATGGTCTAGTAATTTCCATTAACATGAACTACACACAGTTATATCTTCACAAGGTAGCATTCAACATATCCATGAAGGCTTGAAGGCTTGAAGTCCACATATTTTGCTGGATGCTACAATGAAGAGAAAACGGTTAATTGTTGGATGCTACAATGAAGGAAAAAGAAAGTTAACTGCATGTGCAGAGATAAAGCTTGAAGTTGTCAAGGCACTACATGAGTACATGTAAAGCATGCAGGAAAATGAAGAGAAAACTAATGAGAATTTCAACTAAACTTGCGATAAAGAAGTTTCTACTCCTAAACTTGCAATAAAGGAGTGACATACTTTCTAATATTGCATCACACTACTATAAGGGAAACAACAGTACAAGCAAACTTGAGGTCATAAGGGTAGGTTACAGACTTGAATGAAACCAGTTTTTACACCTGAAGCAACATAAGAGATGTATGCATCCGGGAGCTAGTGCACTGCATACAACTTTCAAGCAAGTGAAGTGCACTATTAGTGTAGCAAGTCAATGAAACCAGTTTTTACATGCATGTATCCTTTTTTCTAATTGTAAAATAAAAGATAAACAAACTTTGATGTTCTTTTTTTTTGCATCAAGATCGATCATTTCTCCAAACTCTTCAAAAAAATAGTACGCAAGTAGTACAACTAGATGTAATATAACAATCAGATGCAACTAAGGAGCAGGTAGAAAAATAATGAACCAACTAGATGCACAGCTAGCAGAGTACAAACTTCCTTAACTATTTTGCAAATAGAAGACTACAGAACATAACCAAATAATGAACCAGTCTATGCTAGTCCAGGAGTGTCATGTGAATGACTGGAAACCGAGCACATCATCCATGACTTGGGGGAAGGGAAAGGGCATATAGCTAGCATTGAAACAAATAATCCCAAATTGAAGAAGTACTCAAGCAGCAAGTCATTGGACAGGGAAAGGGCAGGGAGATGGACCTTGAACGTAAATAGATGAACTTGTACATTATAGAGTCAATGAATGAACTAGCTATGCACTAGAACTTGCAATCAATTGTACACATGAGCCGAACATTTGGACATTCTCCTCTGACCATGATCACTAACTAATTAGGATCATTTTAAGGCAAGAAGAGGACATGATATTTATATTTAGCTATTAATTACCCAAATCATTGACACATACACATTCAGTTATGGACTTGCATATACTAGAATAGCAGCAACATATGTGTATTGCAAGAAGATGATTGCAAATGGTTAAATTTTGGGGCGGATCGAAGCATGACCTGGGTGAGGTGGGTGTGGTTCATCTCTCTATGGCCTTGGCTATGAGCATGATGAATGGACTAGCATGTATCGCTAACCAGTGACCGGAGTCGATGTCAAAGTCCTGAGGCACTCCCAAAGTGCCCAGTTCATGCCCCTTCTCCTCTGGATCTTCTGGTCCTTGGCCTCGAGCCGCTTCTCCACCATGGCCTTCATGGTTGAGAACATCAGTGCCATGTGCATCCGCATCTCGTACTGCAAAGTATTCAAATCGATCACAGTTAAGGAAAGCTAGATAAGCATAAAACGCAAAATGTGTTCAACTTATACTTCAGGCTATAGACCCAAGTGCATAATCCTGAAAACTTATACCTCTAACAGATTGCACTATAGAAACTTATGTACTCCAAAACAAACATTTTTTATGCCTACTACAAAATAAACATTGTATGCATTGTGTCAATGATTCACGGATTTTAGTTATAATACCCAAAGAATAGAAAAAAATAGAACATGAGAATGTAATAGATCGCACTATAGAAACTTATGTACTCCAAAACAAACATTTTTTATGCCTACTACAACATATTCTGGTTGATCGATTGAGAAGCAAAGCCGTTTTCAAATAAATATATCACAAGGCAATTGAAGATAAGGAAAAACAGCAAGCTTCTATTTCTTTACATTTTCTTTCAGTTGTTTTTGTTGCTAAAATGTTCTTCTAAGTTGAACATTGATAAGGAAAAAGTACCATGGTTCAAATGGTAAGTGCAAGTTCATGTATGTAACAATTGAAACTGAAAAAGTATTCCTTGAACGGTTATCTCATATGAAGTAGGTTAGGCTGAGAAGACTTCCATTGATTAAACTAATTTAGTAGCCAATCTCCGCAACAAGTTACTTGATGATATTCTTTTTCTGGAAGTTAGTTTTGAAGAAATAGCAATCACTTGCATGAACATACTATAGTTAAGAGTGGACTTAAACATCTACTGATAATTATCAACTAGTTGCAGATTTTAGCATCGCACAACAACACTCTACTGATAATTATCCACTAGTTGCAGATTCAAGTATAATGACAGAAATCAGAAGCGTTCCTAGCAATAAGTGTTCGTTGCAATCCAAGAAGCTAAGCATCTTATAGTATATGCATATGTATATGCAATTGCGACACACATTCATCTCCATCCTAAAGCCATCATTTCTCAGGGTTGCTGGATGCCATCAATCAATTTGCGACACGGAAAATCTCCCTGCTAACTTAAATTGTACTGGAATGAGTCTAGTTGCTGGACATGGAGAGCTGATGACAATTACCTGTAGGTTGTGCGCCTGTGCACCTGTACGGGGAGCCGGGGATGACAATTACCTAGGAAGTGGAGGACGCCCGACAAGATTGTTGGTGGTGGAGGACCTGGCCAGCCGGCTGCCTCATGCATGCCATCACCACCATGGCGGTCACCGGATCTGGCTGGATGGGGGCGGTGGAGGTGGGTGCGACGGGATCTCGCCGGATCCGCCATGGGGCGAAGCAAGAGGGGAGCGGTGGAGGCTAGGGCGACAGATCCGTGGTTGGAGGAGGCAGTGCCATTTGTTGGGGAGGAGCAGCCGGAGTCGCCGGAGCAGCGCTGAAGTTGGAGGCGACCGAAACCCTAGCCACCTGGGAGGGCTGCGGGTGGCCGGGAGCAGTGAATCCAGCCAGATGGGAGGACGCGGCGGGGCGAGGTGGGGAGGATCTGGCCGCCGGTGAGCCGTGAGGGGAGAGGAGGGTGGCGAGGAGGGAGGGCGGCGGTGGTTGGCTTGGCGGCGGCGGCGTGGGAAGGGAGACGAGGTGGGGTTTCGGGAGAGGGTGATGTGCGTGCGGTGGGTGGCTCATTTTCTTTTTCTTTTTTTTTCTCCTTTTCTTTAGATAGATGGATGGATGTGAGCCATGTCATCAATCCATGGCAAAATTCCTGTGGCGGGTGATGTCCGAGGCCCACCACTGCTACTTGAGTTACTAGTGGCGAGCATGTACTGCGGCCCGCCACTGGTATTTTTGGACAGATTTGCCGCGGGACCAAAAAATACCAGTGGCGGGTACGTATTGCTGCCCGCCACTGGTAACTCAAGTACCAGTGGAGTTACCAGTGGCGGGCGCAGTTTTGTGCCTGCCACTGGTAACATTTGTCCCACGATACATCTGGACAGCTGTTACCAGTGGCAGGCGCAAATTGACGCCCGCCACTGGTAATTTTTCAGATTACCAGTGGCAGGCGCTAGAGTGCGCCCGCCACTAATGTGAGTTCACCTATAAGCCCTTTCCCAGTAGTGTTCATAGGAACCAAAAGACCAAACATGCAATGCCCCTTGCCGACCACATCAGGTCTGAGCCCAGGGAGGCAAAAAGCGCATCAGCCGACGCGAACAGAGAACACACTACACTACGAGCCACGCAGTGTCCGGGCATAGTGCTCCTTTTACCCAGGCACTGCATTGGACTTTTACCCGCGCATTAGCTTCTCGGATACCTGACGGCGCCGTTCTCTCCAGCTGGAACCCATGGGACACGTCGAATAAATAGTAACCCATCCTTTCACACACTAGCCCGGCCAGAGCAGTAACCAAACATGATAGTCGAGAAGCCAGGCACGCAACATCTTCCCAGCTCAAGCGCCTAACTTCATAAGCATCAAAAGACCAGACAGGCAATGCCCCTAGCCGACCACATCAGGTCTGAGCCCAGGGAGGCAAAAAGCGCATCAGCCGACGCGAACAGAGAACACACTACACTACGAGCCACGCAGTGTCCGGGCATAGTGCTCCTTTTACCCACGCACTGCATTGGGCTTTTACCCGCGCATTAGCTTCTCGGATACCTGACGGCGTCGTTCTCTCCAGCTGGAACCCATGGGACACGTTGAATAAATAGTAACCCATCCTTTCACACACTGGCCCGGCCAGAGCAGTAACCGAACATGATAGTCGAGAAGCCAGGCACGCAACATCTTCCCAGCTCAAGCGCCTAACTTCATAAGCATCAAAAGACCAGACAGGCAATGCCCCTTGCCGACCACATCAGGTCTGAGCCCAGGGAGGCAAAAAGCGCATCAGCCGACTCGAATAGAGAACACACTACACTACGAGCGACGCAGTGTCCGGGCATAGTGCTCCTTTTACCCAGGCACTGCATTGGGCTTTTACCCGCGCATTAGCTTCTCGGATACCTGACGGCGCCGTTCTCTCCAGCTGGAACCCATGGGACACATCGAATAAATAGTAACCCATCCTTTCACACACTGGCCCGGCCAGAGCAGTAACCGAACATGATAGTCGAGAAGCCAGGCACGCAACATCTTCCCAGCTCAAGCGCCTAACTTCATAAGCATCAAAAGACCAGACAGGCAATGCCCCTTGCCGACCACATCAGGTCTGAGCCCAGGGAGGCAAAAAGCACGTGCAGCAGATGCGAACAGAGCACACGGTGCACTACGAGCCGCGCAGTGCCCGGGCATTGCGCGCTTCTTTTACCCGGGCACTGCGTTGGGATTTTACCCGCGCATTGGCTTCCTAGATACCAAACGGCGCCGCTCTGTCCAGCTGGCACCCATGGCACACGTCAAATAAACAGTAACCCATCCCTTCACACACTGACCCGACCAGAGCAGTAACCAAACACAATAGTGGAGAAGCCAAGCACACAACGCCCAGCTTTGGTCGACACAACCGCTGGGAGATACAAACGCATTACAAACATATGGGCACAACATCTGCATCTCCTCTGGGTAATC
Organism: Elymus sibiricus; assembly: GCA_039707655.1. Taxonomy (NCBI): domain Eukaryota; kingdom Viridiplantae; phylum Streptophyta; class Magnoliopsida; order Poales; family Poaceae; genus Elymus; species Elymus sibiricus. Next base: position 471,401,536 of record CM077668.1, on the reverse strand, counting down.
CGAGAGACCACGCATTCATTTGACTTCAATTGTATTACATTCCTTCCTAAATACCTTGATACCGCATGCCGACTGGTCGCCCCCCTTACTCTGTACCGGTCAACGCCTACCCGGTGCAGCCAATAGATGCAAATCCTACGTGGACAAAATAGGCAAGACCAAGTGGACCGATCAACGGATTTAAACCTGCGTACGTTCAACTATTCATTTAAACCAGCAACAGCCCCGCCCCGTCCTAGCAACAGAGAAGGAGAGGCGCCAGCATAACCAAACCCGGCGCAAGGCAAAGCCGAGTAGCTTTACAAGGAGCCGGCGGCAACAGCCCAGATGAACCGAACAAGAACACGCTGTCCCAAACAAACGGGAAATTGTCATAGCACAAGTAGTAGCTGAATGTCCGGCGCACAGAACACGATGACTCGACCTTGGGACCAAGCCATAGCCAAAATCCGGGCAAGCACCGCCAAGAACATAGACAGGTGGGCCGTCTCCTCTTCTTCCAGGTGACCAAAACACCCAAGCTACCCGGACTCACTGTCCACCCGGCTGCTCCATTCCCTTTCCCGGCCTTATTGCCAGCTGAAAAAGGCTACCCATCGTCCGAGTTGACCGCCCGGATACCCAATTGACACGCTGCTACAAGCGCCACGACAGCCATACCCAAAATCCGGGCAAGCCGCATGCAATGGGTCGATGGCCTTCGGTACAATGTAATCGATGACCATCTCCCCACCTGCCTTGTGCTATATACGAACAAGTCACCGTGCTGTCGGCTCCTCTTCTTTTGTATGTGACCAAAACATGATAGTCGAGAAGCCAGGCACGCAACATCTTCCCAGCTCAAGCGCCTAACTTCATAAGCATCAAAAGACCAGACAGGCAATGCCCCTTGCCGACCACATCAGGTCTGAGCCCAGGGAGGCAAAAAGCACGTGCAGCAGATGCGAACAGAGAACACGGTGCACTACGAGCCGCGCAGTGCCCGGGCATTGCGCGCTTCTTTTACCCGGGCACTGCGTTGGGATTTTACCCGCGCATTGGCTTCCTAGATACCTGACGGCGCCGCTCTGTCCAGCTGGCACCCATGGGACACGTCAAATAAACAGTAACCCATCCCTTCACACACTGACCCGACCAGAGCAGTAACCAAACACAATAGTGGAGAAGCCAGGCACACAACGCCCAGCTTTGGTCGACACAACCGCTGGGAGATACAAACGCATTACAAACATATGGGCACAACATCTGCATCTCCTCTGGGTAATCCGAGAGACCACGCATTCATTTGACTTCAATTGTATTACATTCTTTCCTAAATACCTTGATACCGCATGCCGACTGGTCGCCCCCCTTACTCTGTACCGGTCAACGCCTACCCGGTGCAGCCAATAGATGCAAATCCTACGTGGACAAAATAGGCAAGACCAAGTGGACCGATCAACGGATTTAAACCTGCGTACGTTCAACTATTCATTTAAACCTGCAACAGCCCCGCCCCGTCCTAGCAACAGAGAAGGAGAGGCGCCAGCATAACCAAACCCGGCGCAAGGCAAAGCCGAGTAGCTTTACAAGGAGCCGGCGGCAATAGCCCAGATGAACCGAACAAGAACACGCTGTCCCAAACAAACGGGAAATTGTCATAGCACAAGTAGTAGCTGAATGTCCGGCGCACAGAACACGATGACTCGACCTTGGGACCAAGCCATAGCCAAAATCCGGGCAAGCGCCGCAAAGAACATAGACAGGTGGGCCGTCTCCTGTTCTTCCAGGTGACCAAAACACCCAAGCTACCCGGACTCACTGCCCACCCGGCTGCTCCATTCCCTTTCCCGGCCTTATTGCCAGCTGAAAAAGGCTACCCATCGTCCGAGTTGACCGCCCGGATACCCAATTGACACGCTGCTACAAGCGCCACGACAGCCATACCCAAAATCCGGGCAAGCCGCATGCAATGGGTCGATGGCCTTCGGTACAATGTAATCGATGACCATCTCCCCACCTGCTGTGTGCTATATACGAACAAGTCACCGTGCTGTCGGCTCCTCTTCTTTTATATGTGACCAAAACATGATAGTCGAGAAGCCAGGCACGCAACATCTTCCCAGCTCAAGCGCCTAACTTCATAAGCATCAAAAGACCAGACAGGCAATGCCCCTTGCCAACCACATCAGGTCTGAGCCCAGGGAGGCAAAAAGCACGTGCAGCAGATGCGAACAGAGAACACGGTGCACTACGAGCCGCGCAGTGCCCGGGCATTGCGCGCTTCTTTTACCCGGGCACTGCGTTGGGATTTTACCCGCGCATTGGCTTCCTAGATACCTGACGGCGCCGCTCTGTCCAGCTGGCACCCATGGGACACGTCAAATAAACAGTAACCCATCCCTTCACACACTGACCCGACCAGAGCAGTAACCAAACACAATAGTGGAGAAGCCAGGCACACAACGCCCAGCTTTGGTCGACACAACCGCTGGGAGATACAAACGCATTACAAACATATGGGCACAACATCTGCATCTCCTCTGGGTAATCCGAGAGACCACGCATTCATTTGACTTCAATTGTATTACATTCCTTCCTAAATACCTTGATACCGCATGCCGACTGGTCGCCCCCCTTACTCTGTACCGGTCAACGCCTACCCGGTGCAGCCAATAGATGCAAATCCTACGTGGACAAAATAGGCAAGACCAAGTGGACCGATCAACGGATTTAAACCTGCGTACGTTCAACTATTCATTTAAACCTGCAACAGCCCCGCCCCGTCCTAGCAACAGAGAAGGAGAGGCGCCAGCATAACCAAACCCGGCGCAAGGCAAAGCCGAGTAGCTTTACAAGGAGCTGGCGGCAATAGCCCAGATGAACCGAACAAGAACACGCTGTCCCAAACAAACGGGAAATTGTCAAAGCACAAGTAGTAGCTGAATGTCCGGCGCACAGAACACGATGACTCGACCTTGGGACCAAGCCATAGCCAAAATCCGGGCAAGTGCCGCAAAGAACATGGACAGGTGGGCCGTCTCCTCTTCTTCCAGGTGACCAAAACACCCAAGCTACCCGGACTCACTGCCCACCCGGCTGCTCCATTCCCTTTCCCGGCCTTATTGCCAGCTGAAAAAGGCTACCCATCGTCCGAGTGGACCGCCCGGATACCCAATTGACACGCTGCTACAAGCGCCACGACAGCCATACCCAAAATCCGGGCAAGCCGCATGCAATGGGTCGATGGCCTTCGGTACAATGTAATCGATGACCATCTCCCCACCTGCCGTGTGCTATATACGAACAAGTCACCGTGCTGTCGGCTCCTCTTCTTTTTATGTGACCAAAACATGATAGTCGAGAAGCCAGGCACGCAACATCTTCCCAGCTCAAGCGCCTAACTTCATAAGCATCAAAAGACCAGACAGGCAATGCCCCTTGCCGACCACATCAGGTCTGAGCCCAGGGAGGCAAAAAGCACGTGCAGCAGATGCGAACAGATAACACGGTGCACTACGAGCCGCGCAGTGCCCGGGCATTGCGCGCTTCTTTTACCCGGGCACTGCGTTGGGATTTTACCCGCGCATTGGCTTCCTAGATACCTGACGGCGCCGCTCTGTCCAGCTGGCACCCATGGGACACGTCAAATAAACAGTAACCCATCCCTTCACACACTGACCCGACCAGAGCAGTAACCAAACACAATAGTGGAGAAGCCAGGCACACAACGCCCAGCTTTGGTCGACACAACCGCTGGGAGATACAAACGCATTACAAACATATGGGCACAACATCTGCATCTCCTCTGGGTAATCCGAGAGACCACGCATTCATTTGACTTCAATTGTATTACATTCCTTCCTAAATACCTTGATACCGCATGCCGACTGGTCGCCCCCCTTACTCTGTACCGGTCAACGCCTACCCGGTGCAGCCAATAGATGCAAATCCTACGTGGACAAAATAGGCAAGACCAAGTGGACCGATCAACGGATTTAAACCTGCGTACGTTCAACTATTCATTTAAACCTGCAACAGCCCCGCCCCGTCCTAGCAACAGAGAAGGAGAGGCGCCAGCATAACCAAACCCGGCGCAAGGCAAAGCCGAGTAGCTTTACAAGGAGCCGGCGGCAACAGCCCAGATGAACCGAACAAGAACACGCTGTCCCAAACAAACGGGAAATTGTCATAGCACAAGTAGTAGCTGAATGTCCGGCGCACAGAACACGATGACTCGACCTTGGGACCAAGCCATAGCCAAAATCCGGGCAAGCGCCGCAAAGAACATAGACAGGTGGGCCGTCTCCTCTTCTTCCAGGTGACCAAAACACCCAAGCTACCCGGACTCACTGTCCACCCGGCTGCTCCATTCCCTTTCCCGGCCTTATTGCCAGCTGAAAAAGGCTACCCATCGTCCGAGTTGACCTCCCGGATACCCAATTGACACGCTGCTACAAGCGCCACGACAGCCATACCCAAAATCCGGGCAAGCCGCATGCAATGGGTCGATGGCCTTCGGCATGCAATGGAATCGATGACCATCTCCCCACCTGCCTTGTGCTATATACGAACAAGTCACCGTGCTGTCGGCTCCTCTTCTTTTGTATGTGACCAAAACATGATAGTCGAGAAGCCAGGCACGCAACATCTTCCCAGCTCAAGCGCCTAACTTCATAAGCATCAAAAGACCAGACAGGCAATGCCCCTTGCCGACCACATCAGGTCTGAGCCCAGGGAGGCAAAAAGCACGTGCAGCAGATGCGAACAGAGAACACGGTGCACTACGAGCCGCGCAGTGCCCGGGCATTGCGCGCTTCTTTTACCCGGGTACTGCGTTGGGATTTTACCCGCGCATTGGCTTCCTAGATACCTGACGGCGCCGCTCTGTCCAGCTGGCACCCATGGGACACGTCAAATAAACAGTAACCCATCCCTTCACACACTGACCCGACCAGAGCAGTAACCAAACACAATAGTGGAGAAGCCAGGCACACAACGCCCAGCTTTGGTCGAGACAACCGCTGGGAGATACAAACGCATTACAAACATATGGGCACAACATCTGCATCTCCTCTGGGTAATCCGAGAGACCACGCATTCATTTGACTTCAATTGTATTACATTCCTTCCTAAATACCTTGATACCGCATGCCGACTGGTCGCCCCCCTTACTCTGTACCGGTCAACGCCTACCCGGTGCAGCCAATAGATGCAAATCCTACGTGGACAAAATAGGCAAGACCAAGTGGACCGATCAACGGATTTAAACCTGCGTACGTTCAACTATTCATTTAAACCTGCAACAGCCCCGCCCCGTCCTAGCAACAGAGAAGGAGAGGCGCGAGCATAACCAAACCCGGCGCATGGCAAAGCCGAGTAGCTTTACAAGGAGCCGGCGGCAATAGCCCAGATGAACCGAACAAGAACACGCTGTCCCAAACAAACGGGAAATTGTCAAAGCACAAGTAGTAGCTGAATGTCCGGCGCACAGAACACGATGACTCGACCTTGGGACCAAGCCATAGCCAAAATCCGGGCAAGCGCCGCAAAGAACATGGACAGGTGGGCCGTCTCCTCTTCTTCCAGGTGACCAAAACACCCAAGCTACCCGGACTCACTGCCCACCCGGCTGCTCCATTCCCTTTCCCGGCCTTATTGCCAGCTGAAAAAGGCTACCCATCGTCCGAGTTGACCGCCCGGATACCCAATTGACACGCTGCTACAAGCGCCACGACAGCCATACCCAAAATCCGGGCAAGCCGCATGCAATGGGTCGATGGCCTTCGGTACAATGTAATCGATGACCATCTCCCCACCTGCCGTGTGCTATATACGAACAAGTCACCGTGCTGTCGGCTCCTCTTCTTTTATATGTGACCAAAACATGATAGTCGAGAAGCCAGGCACGCAACATCTTCCCAGCTCAAGCGCCTAACTTCATAAGCATCAAAAGACCAGACAGGCAATGCCCCTTGCCGACCACATCAGGTCTGAGCCCAGGGAGGCAAAAAGCACGTGCAGCAGATGCGAACAGAGAACACGGTGCACTACGAGCCGCGCAGTGCCCGGGCATTGCGCGCTTCTTTTACCCGGGCACTGCGTTGGGATTTTACCCGCGCATTGGCTTCCTAGATACCTGACGGCGCCGCTCTGTCCAGCTGGCACCCATGGGACACGTCAAATAAACAGTAACCCATCCCTTCACACACTGACCCGACCAGAGCAGTAACCAAACACAATAGTGGAGAAGCCAGGCACACAACGCCCAGCTTTGGTCGACACAACCGCTGGGAGATACAAACGCATTAAAAAACATATGGGCACAACATCTGCATCTCCTCTGGGTAATTCGAGAGACCACGCATTCATTTGACTTCAATTGTATTACATTCCTTCCTAAATACCTTGATACCGCATGCCGACTGGTCGCCCCCCTTACTCTGTACCGGTCAACGCCTACCCGGTGCAGCCAATAGATGCAAATCCTACGTGGACAAAATAGGCAAGACCAAGTGGACCGATCAACGGATTTAAACCTGCGTACGTTCTAATATTCATTTAAACCTGCAACAGCCCCGCCCCGTCCTAGCAACAGAGAAGGAGAGGCGCCAGCATAACCAAACCCGGCGGAAGGCAAAGCCGAGTAGCTTTACTAGGAGCCGGCGGCAACAGCCCAGATGAACCGAACAAGAACACGCTGTCCCAAACAAACGGGAAATTGTCATAGCACAAGTAGTAGCTGAATGTCCGGCGCACAGAACACGATGACTCGACCTTGGGACCAAGCCATAGCCAAAATCCGGGCAAGCGCCGCAAAGAACATAGACAGGTGGGCCGTCTCCTCTTCTTCCAGGTGACCAAAACACCCAAGCTACCCGGACTCACTGTCCACCCGGCTGCTCCATTCCCTTTCCCGGCCTTATTGCCAGCTGAAAAAGGCTACCCATCGTCCGAGTTGACCGCCCGGATACCCAATTGACACGCTGCTACAAGCGCCACGACAGCCATACCCAAAATCCGGGCAAGCCGCATGCAATGGGTCGATGGCCTTCGGCATGCAATGGAATCGATGACCATCTCCCCACCTGCCTTGTGCTATATACGAACAAGTCACCGTGCTGTCGGCTCCTCTTCTTTTGTATGTGACCAAAACATGATAGTCGAGAAGCCAGGCACGCAACATCTTCCCAGCTCAAGCGCCTAACTTCATAAGCATCAAAAGACCAGACAGGCAATGCCCCTTGCCGACCACATCAGGTCTGAGCCCAGGGAGGCAAAAAGCACGTGCAGCAGATGCGAACAGAGAACACGGTGCACTACGAGCCGCGCAGTGCCCGGGCATTGCGCGCTTCTTTTACCCGGGTACTGCGTTGGGATTTTACCCGCGCATTGGCTTCCTAGATACCTGACGGCGCCGCTCTGTCCAGCTGGCACCCATGGGACACGTCAAATAAACAGTAACCCATCCCTTCACACACTGACCCGACCAGAGCAGTAACCAAACACAATAGTGGAGAAGCCAGGCACACAACGCCCAGCTTTGGTCGAGACAACCGCTGGGAGATACAAACGCATTACAAACATATGGGCACAACATCTGCATCTCCTCTGGGTAATCCGAGAGACCACGCATTCATTTGACTTCAATTGTATTACATTCCTTCCTAAATACCTTGATACCGCATGCCGACTGGTCGCCCCCCTTACTCTGTACCGGTCAACGCCTACCCGGTGCAGCCAATAGATGCAAATCCTACGTGGACAAAATAGGCAAGACCAAGTGGACCGATCAACGGATTTAAACCTGCGTACGTTCAACTATTCATTTAAACCTGCAACAGCCCCGCCCCGTCCTAGCAACAGAGAAGGAGAGGCGCGAGCATAACCAAACCCGGCGCATGGCAAAGCCGAGTAGCTTTACAAGGAGCCGGCGGCAATAGCCCAGATGAACCGAACAAGAACACGCTGTCCCAAACAAACGGGAAATTGTCAAAGCACAAGTAGTAGCTGAATGTCCGGCGCACAGAACACGATGACTCGACCTTGGGACCAAGCCATAGCCAAAATCCGGGCAAGCGCCGCAAAGAACATGGACAGGTGGGCCGTCTCCTCTTCTTCCAGGTGACCAAAACACCCAAGCTACCCGGACTCACTGCCCACCCGGCTGCTCCATTCCCTTTCCCGGCCTTATTGCCAGCTGAAAAAGGCTACCCATCGTCCGAGTTGACCGCCCGGATACCCAATTGACACGCTGCTACAAGCGCCACGACAGCCATACCCAAAATCCGGGCAAGCCGCATGCAATGGGTCGATGGCCTTCGGTACAATGTAATCGATGACCATCTCCCCACCTGCCGTGTGCTATATACGAACAAGTCACCGTGCTGTCGGCTCCTCTTCTTTTATATGTGACCAAAACATGATAGTCGAGAAGCCAGGCACGCAACATCTTCCCAGCTCAAGCGCCTAACTTCATAAGCATCAAAAGACCAGACAGGCAATGCCCCTTGCCGACCACATCAGGTCTGAGCCCAGGGAGGCAAAAAGCACGTGCAGCAGATGCGAACAGAGAACACGGTGCACTACGAGCCGCGCAGTGCCCGGGCATTGCGCGCTTCTTTTACCCGGGCACTGCGTTGGGATTTTACCCGCGCATTGGCTTCCTAGATACCTGACGGCGCCGCTCTGTCCAGCTGGCACCCATGGGACACGTCAAATAAACAGTAACCCATCCCTTCACACACTGACCCGACCAGAGCAGTAACCAAACACAATAGTGGAGAAGCCAGGCACACAACGCCCAGCTTTGGTCGACACAACCGCTGGGAGATACAAACGCATTAAAAAACATATGGGCACAACATCTGCATCTCCTCTGGGTAATTCGAGAGACCACGCATTCATTTGACTTCAATTGTATTACATTCCTTCCTAAATACCTTGATACCGCATGCCGACTGGTCGCCCCCCTTACTCTGTACCGGTCAACGCCTACCCGGTGCAGCCAATAGATGCAAATCCTACGTGGACAAAATAGGCAAGACCAAGTGGACCGATCAACGGATTTAAACCTGCGTACGTTCTAATATTCATTTAAACCTGCAACAGCCCCGCCCCGTCCTAGCAACAGAGAAGGAGAGGCGCCAGCATAACCAAACCCGGCGGAAGGCAAAGCCGAGTAGCTTTACTAGGAGCCGGCGGCAACAGCCCAGATGAACCGAACAAGAATACGTTGTCCCAAACAAACGGGAAATTGTCATAGCACAAGTAGTAGCTGAATGTCCGGCGCACAGAACACGATGACTCGACCTTGGGACCAAGCCATAGCCAAAATCCGGGCAAGCGCCGCAAAGAACATAGACAGGTGGGCCGTCTCCTGTTCTTCCAGGTGACCAAAACACCCAAGCTACCCGGACTCACTGTCCACCCGGCTACTCCATTCCCTTTCCCGGCCTTATTGCCAGCTGAAAAAGGCTACCCATCGTCCGAGTTGACCGCCCGGATACCCAATTGACACGCTGCTACAAGCGCCACGACAGCCATACCCAAAATCCGGGCAAGCCGCATGCAATGGGTCGATGGCCTTCGGTACAATGTAATCGATGACCATCTCCCCACCTGCCTTGTGTTATATACGAACAAGTCACCGTGCTGTCGGCTCCTCTTCTTTTATATGTGACCAAAACATGATAGTCGAGAAGCCAGGCACGCAACATCTTCCCAGCTCAAGCGCCTAACTTCATAATCATCAAAAGACCAGACAGGCAATGCCCCTTGCCGACCACATCAGGTCTGAGCCCAGGGAGGCAAAAAGCACGTGCAGCAGATGCGAACAGAGAACACGGTGCACTACGAGCCGCGCAGTGCCCGGGCATTGCGCGCTTCTTTTACCCGGGCACTGCGTTGGGATTTTACCCGCGCATTGGCTTCCTAGATACCTGACGGCGCCGCTCTGTCCAGCTGGCACCCATGGGACACGTCAAATAAACAGTAACCCATCCCTTCACACACTGACCTGACCAGAGCAGTAACCAAACACAATAGTGGAGAAGCCAGGCACACAATGCCCAGCTTTGGTCGACACAACCGCTGGGAGATACAAACGCATTACAAACATATGGGCACAACATCTGCATCTCCTCTGGGTAATCCGAGAGACCACGCATTCATTTGACTTCAATTGTATTACATTCCTTCCTAAATACCTTGATACCGCATGCCGACTGGTCGCCCCCCTTACTCTGTACCGGTCAACGCCTACCCGGTGCAGCCAATAGATGCAAATCCTACGTGGACAAAATAGGCAAGACCAAGTGGACCGATCAACGGATTTAAACCTGCGTACGTTCAACTATTCATTTAAACCTGCAACAGCCCCGCCCCGTCCTAGCAACAGAGAAGGAGAGGCGCCAGCATAACCAAACCCGGCGCAAGGCAAAGCCGAGTAGCTTTACAAGGAGCCGGCGGCAACAGCCCAGATGAACCGAACAAGAACACGCTGTCCCAAACAAACGGAAAATTGTCATAGCACAAGTAGTAGCTGAATGTCCGGCGCACAGAACACGATGACTCGACCTTGGGACCAAGCCATAGCCAAAATCCGGGCAAGCACCGCAAAGAACATAGACAGGTGGGCCGTCTCCTCTTCTTCCAGGTGACCAAAACACCCAAGCTACCCGGACTCACTGTCCACCCGGCTGCTCCATTCCCTTTCCCGGCCTTATTGCCAGCTGAAAAAGGCTACCCATCGTCCGAGTTGACCGCCCGGATACCCAATTGACACGCTGCTACAAGCGCCACGACAGCCATACCCAAAATCCGGGCAAGCCGCATGCAATGGGTCGATGGCCTTCGGCATGCAATGGGATCCAGACGAACGCAACCGGAGGAAGCCACCTAATCACCCATGCGGGGTTAGTTTTCGTTCAGATGAAAGGGGACATCACCATCCGGGCACTTCACGTCGCTGTCCTGGTCAGCTAACATTACTCGAATACCTGCAAGGCTCGTGTGCGCTGCAAAATCTGGTCGGACTCGTCGCCCTTTTTTGCCGCCTACTCAACGCGCCGAGACCATGCGCCCGGGTAAACGCTTCGTTTGCCACTGGCACGTCTGACCTTCTGCGATGGTAGATCGTCTCTGGGTGCCGACCGGAAAAGGACAGAACAACGACATCGCCATCTAAGCACGAACCGATTAGGCAGGAAGCAGACACATGGGGTCGACTCCCTATATAGCCTTCGAGACCACCAATTAGACAAGCCACGTCTCATCAGTGGTAAAGTACGAAAGGACGCGACAAGAAGGGCCCGTCGGACGATTTGACCTATTTGCCTCGCTGGCGTCTGCCCGAGCTCATGTTCAACGTAGAAGGAGACTTACCTGCCCGAGCTCTTGTCACCGTGGCGTCTGCCTAGCTGGCTTCTTTGGAGCATGGGAGACGCGGCGTGGAGAGGTACGAAAATCGATATCCTTCCCATCAAGCACCCACTTGCCGTGCACAACTGCAAGTGTACAATCATTGTTTGGCAACACAGAAACAGGGTCAGGAACTGTGCGAAGCGCGCGAGAGGGGAGGATGGCAGCCTCGACCGGTCCTATACCGTACAAACACGCTTTTTTCTCTTTTGAAAACATAGCCAGATCAGTTCGATGATTAACGCGCAGAACATGCTACCTTCTACACGCTTTCTCTATTTTTTCTTTTGGAAGAACCAACACTTCAAAGAACGAACAATACACCTTTCCATTCACAACTCAACCGAATGTAATCATAAAGATCGAAACATGACAGGAACTCTACATGAACACCTATTGCAGTGCACCAGGGATGCAACGGGCGCAACATAAACATAAAAAAACAAACAAAAATAACACCCTAGCCTACTATAATCATGCAAGGCAAATGACAATAAAGAACATGACACATCAAACACGTAGGAACTGGCCAATCATCCCTTTCCAAGACGCGACGCACATCCACCTCATGGGACGGGATGCACGCCACGAGTGGTTTCCACCGCCTCGACGACGAGAGAAACACTCTGGTCCCGGAGCGCTCACGGACACGGGAGACCTCCGCGCTCTTCTTCTTCTTCTTCTCCAAGACATTCCGCAAAGAATCATAATTGCCCTCAGACAATTAGACTAAAAAAGAAAAAATAGCAACAATGAAGGAAACAACAGCACGCGAGCATCACAACCAAGAAACAACTTACCTCAAAAAGCACCAATGGCAACGAGTAGCTAACGGACCTCCAGACGCCGCCGACGACGAACAAAGCACCAACGCCGAGAAAGCCCCCATGTCCCTCGACGACAGAAACATGGACACACACTCCTCGACCGCCGGCGGCGCTTGCTCCACCCCATCCGCTCGTCCCTTTCCATCTCCTCCTTCGGTTGCCTCGGAAAACTAAGAAGCTGGCACATAGAAACGAAGCGACGGCGCCGGACTCGAGCTGTGCGAAGCTCTGATACTATCTGCGCGGGAGACACCAGCACGAGCCTCCTGTACCAGACGGCGAAGCAATGCGGCATGGCGATAGCCGACTAAATCCGAGAGAAGACACGGCTGATTGAAGGCCGGCTCGGACGGATAAAGAAATGGCCAACACCTTTTATATACCAGAACATCCCACAACGAACCGACATAACACGCACCAAACGCCCACCGTGCCAAGTCGGGTGAACCCGTCAGATGGACCCGGGCAGCTCGGCGAGCGCAGCCAGACCGAGGTTGCTCGGTGAGCGACGCCGGCTAGGTCCATCGACCCAGCCGGCTGGTGCTCGGGCAAGGCCCCCCCCCCCCCCCCCAACACACACAGCAGGCAGCATGCCAGCCGACTGAGTGGGCCTCCGCACAGTCGATTGGCCGTTCAGTCGTCTAGCCGGTTGTTCGCTCAGCCGGCTGCCTGCTTAGCCGGCTGAACGAACGCGACGCACCCACCGTCTGTTGCGACCGGACCGGCCCAACGCACTGCCAGGCTGGCCGAACGCGCCAGCCGGCTCACGCAGGCGCGACGCATGCAACATCTATCGCCACCGGACCAACCCGGCGTGCTCCCAACGGACACCGACAGACGGGCCTGGCTACGCCGTCGTGCGTGGGCACCGGCGCGACCGACGCCGCCTAATGACCGTGGCCCCGGGCATGCCGGGCGGTCCACCCGTCATCGGCATCCTAGGCGGTTCGCCGAGTCCGAGCCATCCGGGTAGATCGGACGGCTCGAATCGCCCTGAGAATCCCCCGCGGCAAGCCACCCGGCAGCGCGGTCCACCCGTCATGGACGTAATGTCCGGGTCACCCATGCATGCGGGGCTTCACCCGCGGGAGCGCCCGACGCCGGCCAATGATGGTGGCCCCGGGCGAGCTGGATGGTCCAGCCGTCATGGACCGTCCGGCCTCGTCAGCCACGTCCGAGCCGCCCGGGCAGATCGGACGGCCGGAGCACTCCCGACTGCCCCCGCGGCAAGCCACCGGGGGACGAACGGCTAGGAGCCTCTCTTCGGCCGCGGGGCGCCCAGGGAGGTGGGTACTCCACCATCATTTATAGGAGTAATAACTAACACTAACAGAGTTCAGAACTTAGATAGGCAAGTAGGCTGTAACAACAACTTCATGCCATACCTCCCATGGGCTCATGACAATTTACCTTTGCTGAACCTCTTTGTTGTCGCTGCGTTATCGAATCTGCGTTATCGCTGCGTTGGCATTAGAGCTTTTTTTCGACCTGATGTAGAAGCTGCGTTAACCTTGGTTCGATATTAGAAATTTCTTTCTTCAGCTTAGCATTCTCCACTCTGAGATGTTGTGCCTCTCGTTGATGTGTCACCACTAACTGCATGGCCAGCATATGAGACGCCTGGTCGAGCCGATGTGTGTCTTGTTCCTGTTGCAGCAGGGTATCCAAGACCTCCTTGTACTTCATTTGTAGATTAATAATCCGTGTCCCGAGCATTTTATTCTGTGTCTCGACTGCGTTGATCATACCCTCCAGTCCCTTCATCCGAAGATTGGTGGATTCCTGAAAAACAATGACGAGATGTCACGGACGACGTTTGGGATCATCTTCATGTATCGTTCACGAAACCTTCAAAGCATAAAGTGTCTCTTAAGATCAGCAAACCATGAACGGTAAACAAAACTGACCACGAAGGATTGCAGTACGCATGCAGTCCTATGGTTAGCTTCACCGAGGGACTTCAGCAAATCAGCGAATTCCTTTGGGATGTGAGTACACAACACAGGTGGTAAAACCCCATCTTCGCTAACAACCTATCAGGCAAGAAATCGGACACCGCGCAGTGGTGTTAATCCTTAGATCCATAATGGAAAACAAATGCTCAAGCACGCACCTGGATGCCTGTGTCGTCGGACCTCTCCCCGTCGATTGACGACGCCATAAGCCACTACAAACGCCATGGTCGGATCCGGAAGGAGGGGTGGGCGGTAGGGGGGCGGCGGCTGGGGAGACGGATGGGCGGACAGGCAGAGACAAATAATGGCTAAGCGAGCACTGGAGCGTGAGGGCGGTCGTATTCAATCTGAAGCCCGCCTGACCCGAAAGATGACGCGTTAACCCATTTGTCGTGTCCTGCATGCCATAGCATGATAGGCATTGCATGACACTGGTTAGCACGCGCGGCAAGCAGTTTGCGTGCGAGCTCACCATGGTTGACGCATCAAATGGTTCGTCGTGTCAATCAGTACTCTATGTTTCAGAATGATCGGAGTTTATGTTTCAGTTTATGTTCAACCAAGCTTAGGATGTCTTGCTGGTTTCAAAGCGGCATCCAAAAAGTGTAGTGCGCCAAAATACATGCAGCATGGAAACCAAAACTTTAACGGATTCATATAACCAAACAAGGTGTTGCGCAATGTGAATACAAAACATAGGTCTTACACAACATAGTAAATGAGGGGCAAGCGGGTACACAATGTATTGTAAATTAGATAGAGTAGCGAGAACTGCAAGGCATACATCTTAGCTTCATAATATTTTTCTTTCTAAGCAAAAGATAGGTTGACCTCTCCGATTTCATATATGGAAACCATCATGTCTTAAGGAAGTACAACCAGCAGCGCAAATCTAGTCTTTCAGACAACCCAAAACACTACCAAAGGCTATTACAGATACCAAAAGAAAACAAGCGGCAACCAAACTGAAGACAACTAAGAGGACAAATTTTCAGCTTAACAGTGAAGACCAAATCACCCTCCAGCCGTCACTGCCTTCAGCCACCAAGTCGAAGAACTCCCGGTCTCCACCCTTTCCGACGCTCGATAAATCTTAGCTGCACATAACTGGTAATTGCTTTGATCATTCCAGTATGTCGCGGATATCACGGATTTCTCTCTGAAGTTTCACAATGTCCTCCCTGAGCTTATTTACCAATTCTTGTTGTGCGTTCAATGACTTCAAGGTCTTGATGTCACCCAAATAAATTTCCCTCTGTGCATCAAATAGAACTGATTACACCAGCTGCTTATTGTATTCATGGACTGAAATCAACTGAGCATTCGCGGTCTCCTGAAAATAATACACGAGCTGTTACACAGGGAATAAGTGCCTCTTTAGCTGCCCATAGCATGAACGATAAGTAGCGCTGACCAACAAAGATAGAAGCTCGGGCGGTACTTTTGGCAACCGATCGCGACTCTGGTTTCGGCTGTGGTTGGCCTGCAGAGCCTCCTGCGTGTCCTGCTTGTACGCTGTGCGCAGTTCCGCCATTTGTGTCCCCAGCTGTTTTAACATATTCTCCAGTCCATCCATCCGAGCAGTGCATGCAGGCTGCAAAGGAAAATAAAGACAAACTATTACCATAGAAAGTGGGATCATTTTGGTATATGGGTTACAAAACCATGAAAGATTAAAAGTGTCATAATAATTTCAGCAAACAACGATCCTTCACGAGAACATACCGTGCAGTTATAGATTCGGGCCACAACATTGCCAGGTTGACTTGAACGTACGGGCGACCCCAACCTAGGGTTATGTTCTCCAACGTCTGGTGAAACCTGATATTGGCACACGTACTATGGGGACACCGCAGCCATGGTGTTAACTCTTGAATCAAAATCAAAAACAGCTGACGATGGGCATAGAGATGGAAGGCAAGTACATCGATGCCTATGCCGTCGGACCTGTCCCCGTCGATTGACGACGCCATGACACCCTAGCGCGGCCGCGGTCAGATCCGATCGTGGGGTGTGGGGTGGTGGCGGGGAGGAAGACGGCTGGGCGGATAGCAAAGGAGGAATAATGGATAAGCTTGCGATTGTCCCACTTATTCTGAAACTATTTATACGAACTGAGCACAGGTAACCCTTTGACAACTCTTGGTAACAGATGACGCGTTAACTGACTTGTCGTGTTAGTTCTGACAGAAACGGCTTACCATTAGACGTCTCCATACACGAGGGAGCCCACGCCTCTATACACGAACTGTGCATCGGTAACCCTTTGATGACTCTTAGTAACAGATGACACGTTAACTAACTTGTCATGTCAGTTCTTACAGAAACGGCTTACCATTAGACGTCTTTATACATGAGGGAGCACACGAATTCTTTCAACTTATGTTTCAGAATGATCGGAGTCTATGTTTCAACTTATACATGAGGGAGCACACGTCTTTATACATGTTTCAGAATGATCGGAGTCTATGTTTCAGTTTATGCTGAACAATGCTTAGAACGTCTTGCTGGTTTGGAAGTTGCATCCAAAAAGTGTAGTGCGCGAAAAAACGCGCAGAATGGAAACCAAAACTATAACGGATTGGTATAACATAACAAGGTGTTGCGCTATGTCAATACACAACATAGGTCTGACACAACATAGTAAATGAGGGGCAACAAGGTACACAATGTGTCGTAAATTACATAGAGTAGCAAGACCTTCATGGCGTACATCTTAGCTTCAGATAACTGGTACTCGCTTTGATCATTCCAGTATGTCGTACAACCTTTTTTCATCAAGCATGTCGTACATCTTAGCCAGGACATCGCGGTTATCTTTCTGAAGTTTCGCAATGTCCTCGCTGAGCTCATTTAGCAATCTATCTATTATATACTTATAAAACAAAAGGCAAACAAGACACCACGTTCTTCCACATAAGCCAAAATATTATAGATCGTTGATTACTAATACTTACGGCTAAGATTTAAAGATATTACGTTACATGCCTAAAGTTATAAAGTTATGTATATTGAACAGACACGTACAAGATGCGTGAAAAAAGCTGGAAAGAAAAGAAAAGAAAAAAAATCTGCGCATACGTACATATAGCACGTACAAGATGCTGTCGGCATCCACGTGACCCATAACCCAACAAACACACCGGTATAGATTGAAAATCTGAACGTGTTTTATCAGATGTACGTGCACAGCACAGACCGGTTCTGTCACGTTTACGTGCATTGCTGAGACCGACCTAGGCAAATAGCAGACAAACTAGGAAAGGAACACCTCACGTATGCGCAGATATAAAATATATTGCTCACGTATATAAGAGTCCTATTGTTAGGAAAGATACAATAATGCTGACATATATATAATAAACAGTCCACCCATGCTGGCTACGATGGATTAAGGAGGAGCGAGTATACGATGAAAATCTAAATCGTAAGCAAGATGAGTAGTTTTTTGAGGGAGGAAGAGAAACTCAGAACAAAAATAGGAGGGAGAGGAAGAGAGAAAGAGACGCATGTACGTACAACCTGACTCCGATCACATTCAACCAATAATATTTCTATAACCTGCAAAAAAAATTACCAGGAAATACTAAATCCGGCAAAATTTAATAAACAAATACATAAGTTCACAGTCTTTTTTGACAGTGCATAATTGCACATATTAATTATTTTACTGTAACGAAAAATTAAATAAGTTTATGGCTTTCCAGAGTATCAAACTAAAAAAATATTATAAGCTATTTATATATATTATAAAGAAAGTTAGTCCATACATGAGAATTAGAGTTTCATTCATTTTTGAGGGTTGAATATTTGATCGGTAACCCAGTTGTTGTTGGCTTAGATATTGCTTGGTCGAATATTGTTGGTTTCATCGAGCCGAGTTACGACCTCATATTACAACATAACATTAGAAATTGGTAAAATTGAAAATTTTACTAACTCCACGAGACATCCGTAAATATCTAAATTTCAGAAAAGATAAATATTCTTTTCAGTTTTATTTTTTGCGGATAAATAGATAAAATATTATAGAAGCATTAATAGCTGAACACAAAATAAACTCCATAATAATGTTATTAGGTAGATAAAACATACAACTTTCATAAATATGAAGTTCTAAATGAAAACTATAAAAGAAATAAGTAAATGAGTGTTTGTCAGAAATCCGTATAGAGTCCACCGATATATAAATTTAAAATATTTTTTCATGATAGTTAGCAATTGGATTTAAACTCCGGCCAAGCATTTATTTAAAGTACAAATCTTTTATGTATATGAGATTCTGAAGAATCCCGCCAAACAAAGACAAAGTACAGCCAATAAGAAAAAAAATAGAATTTGCATACCTTTTATGAACACCGGATGCAGATCATAACATGTAAATTGTATATCATAAGATTTCAGTACTTAATGCGGAATTACAAATAAAAAGAAATAATAATTTTTCTTTTCGCATACACATAGCCATTAGATTAATCTGCATAAATGATTTTGATAGTATACAAAATAAATTCGACTGCAATATTATGGTAGGAACATGTGAATTGGTTGTCGCTGATGGGGTACGGTAGAGCTAGCTGGGAGTACCAAGAAGTGGAAGGTTTAGAATAATCGAAGAACATGTGCATGAATAGTGTCATAGTAATCACGTTTATGGCAGGATTGGCATCTGGTAAGAGAAGTGGATCAATCGGTGCTGATGTGCCACGTGCTTGAGCGAGCATATCGTAAGAAGCATGACAACGTTATGATGAAAAATATAGTTGTTGGAAGCAACAAATAATTCCCAGACAGGCATGCGCGCAGAAATAGATAATCTATGGCAAAAGCGATAGAGAGAGATTTGTCATTCATTATTGGGTATGCAAATATGATACATTAGATTGGCACGGTGTTTAGATATGCATGACACATCAATATTTAAATTTGAATACCCACTCAAAATTATCGAAAGAGTCTTAAAAGGCATAATAATGAGACTTCGGTTTTCCCTCTCCCGGCCCATTACCTATCGATAATAAATCATCAAATCAAATCTGGAAAACTATGTCCACTCAAAATCTTCTAACAATGGCTACTAATATATAGTTTGGTCAAACAACAATAGAACCACCTCTATTTGTAAATAGATGACTCTACAGAGATCTTCCAATAAAACTTCTCTCAATTTGAGTAGTAATATGTACAAAAATAATTGATGATAATGGTACTATGAAAACTATTTTCATAACATACAACTTATAGTTGTCTACTAATACATGTCTAAAAATATGTAATCGGCGAATATGCATATTGGAGACCGCACATGTCAATGATATGTCTACCTATTTGCAAATAGAGAAAGCAACACATTTGTTGCATCCCTTTTTTTTTTCTATAATACTATCATTTTTTTTATGCTAGGAACTTTATACAACAACAACAACTAAATTTGTGTATCGAAGACCACGCCAAATTTAAAAGTGACACATGAACAATATATATAAGAAATCTAGCCGCGCAAATGCGCGGGAAACACTTCTAGTTCTTGTTGTTCGACCAATGACTTTGTGGTCTTGATGTCGCCCAAATAAATTTCCCTCCATGCATCTTGCAGTACTGATTCTGCCAGCTGATGATTGTATGCCACCACTCCATTCACCAGGGACTCGAATGAATTCATCCGAGAAATCATGGTGTCCTGAAAATAAAAGGCGAGCTGTTACACAGGGAATAAGTGCCTCTTTAGCTGACCATAGCACGAACGACAAGTAGCGCTGGCCATCCACATAGATAGAAGCTCGGGAGGTGCATTTGGCAACGGATCGCGACTCTCGTTTCGACTATGGTTGGCCTGCAGAGCCTCCTGCGTGTCCTGCTTGCATGCTGTGCGCAGTTCCGCCATTTGTGTCCCCTGCTGTTTCGGCACATCCTCCAGTCCATCCATCCGAGCAGTGGATGCACGCTGCAAAGTCAAATAAAGATGAACTGTTACCATAGAGGAGGTGTTTCGCATGGGAAAAGCAACATTAACGCAAACGCAATCAAATAACGCCAGCACTGTAAGGGGAATGACTGGAATTGAGAGCTGGTTCAACCAATGTAATCGGTATCGATTGCAGGCAGCTTTGTCCGTTCATAGATAGAGTGCAAGAAAAGCAAGATCCCCAAATCATCGATCGAGGACATTTATAAAGGAAAAGAATGGAAGTCACCGAAATCATCAATCGGTGACGAGAAAGGAGATGTATCGGTATCAGATAACACGTGGCTGGTAGCATAAACGGATTCGTATTGGGCTGGATTTGATAACGGTGTAATCTATTACTGAGCGGGCCAGCCAAACACAATTTGACAGCATCTATTACCACTGTTATCAGGTTCGTTACAAACTTGTGAACGAAACACCTCCAGAGAGTGGGATCGTGTTCATATATAGCTTACGAAACCACGTTACAAACTTGTGAACGAAACACCTCCAGATTTAAGTGTCATAATAATTTCAGCAAACAACGATCCTTCAGGAGAACATACCATGCAGTTATAGATTTGGGCCACAACATTGCCATGTTGACCTGAACGTATGGGCGAACCCAACCTAGGGTTATGTTGTCCAGCTTCTGGTGAAACCTGCACTACTATAGGAATGCCTAGCAGTGGCGGGCGGAAAAAGGCCATCAGTTGTGGGCGAGGCTCTCAGGGGCGCCCACCACTAACCTCCCGCCACTGGTAATATGTCATCTGTGGCGGGCATGCCGCCCGCCACTGGTGACCGTTGTACCAGTGGCGAGCAATTTATAGCGCCCGTAACTGAAAGCTTAGGCAAGCAAATTAAGAATTTCGCAGCCACGGCAACATTTTTGCTGCCATGGCTGCATTTTGCATAATACCCATATCAGAAATTGCAATGCACTGCAACATTACATTGATTGTGATAAGAAATTATGATACATTGCAGCATATATTAACCACTAGCTAATTGTTATCAATCATGACTAAAAATCCACCAACTAATTGTTATCATCCTAGCTAGCTAGGTAGCAAGCACATAGTAGCCAAAACATGATCGACAGTACGTACATCCACTAGTTAATTAGTACCGATCACTACAAGTACTAGCACCTACTCCTCTCTTTTAGGAATAATTGTAAAGAATAGGAAAACCCATGCATCTCCATGGTGGAGCACGGAGATCCACCGATCTCCAATTTCTGGTCTGCACTCATTCAGTATTGGCCTCCATCCATCAATTTGGACGCGTCCATCTGGTAGGGCTGCAGTCGAGTATGTGCCTTTGAAATTGGTCTTCTCATGGCAAATAATTGTCATCTCACCTTGGACATCCATCACCGCTGGCACAACACATCTTGGGAGCTTCTGTTCAAGAACATAATAGTAACATAGTAATCAGTGTAGTTTATTTAAGAAGAATGTATGAAAAGGATGGACTAGTGGCACATAATAGTAAAAAAATCTTACCATGCATTTTCTACGAATGTTGGTATTGGTCAAGGTGTGGACTAGTGGCACGTATCGTGTATCATTTCGACGAGCTCCACAAGTACCCTTAAGCGACTGAACATCATTAACAAAGGAGACATGATATTTAAACCATTTCTTTTTAGGAAGATCAACATGAGCAGCAAAAGATTTACAGAAATTAGCTACTATCTGCGAGTCAAGTCCATACTTTGCACTAAGCTCATGAAAAACATATGTTTCTACAAAAGACTTAACACAATCATATTCAAGATTTATACCTGACTCTTTACCTTTGTCGACCTCCCAATCTTCAGAATTGCGTTTGATTCTTTCAATAAGATCCCATTTGAATTCAATTTGTCTGTTCGAGAAAGAACCAGCAGAAGAAGAATCAAGCATTTCTTTATCGTGAAGAGAAAGTCTAGCATAAAGTTTTGAACAATAATATCTCTCGAGAGCTCATGATTGGGGCATTTGAGCATTAAGTCCTTAAGCTTCCCCCAAGCTTGAGCAATACTTTCTCCTTCACGAGGCCAAAAATTATAGATATAATTCCGATCACGGTGAACCAAATGCATAGGATAAAATTTCTGATGGAATTCGAGCTTCAATGGGTTCCAGTCCCATGAGCGAGAATCATCCAATATCCTATACCATGCCAATGCTTTTCCCTCCAAAGATAAAGGGAATAACTTCTTTTTAACTTCATTCCTCGATAATCCTGCAAACTTAAATAATCCACAAAGTTCATCTATAAAAAGCAAGTGCATATCAGGATGTATTGTTCCATCTCCTGCATAGGGATTAGCATGCAATTTTTTCATCATACCAAAAGGAATTTCATAACAAGTATTTTCAGTAGGTTGAGGCTCATCTCTTACCAATTATGCTCGAGGTGAAGATACCCCGAACAAGCCTCTCAAAGGATTATCTTCCATAGTAACAAATGTAGATAAAATTCAGCACGTATAATAAATGTGTCCTTACCAAATTCCACTTACCAAGAGCGCTCCACTCCCCGTTAACGGCGCCAGAAAAGAGTCTTGATGACCCACAAGTATAGGGGTTCAATCGTAGTCCTTTCGATAAGTAAGAGTGTCAAACCCAACGAGGAGCAGAAGGAATCGATAAGCGGTTTTCAGCAAGGTAATCTCTGCAAGTGATGTAAAGTAGTTTTGACAGGTAATTTGATAGCAAGATAATTCGGAACAAGTAGCAAGTAACCAAAGTAGCAAGGTGCAGCAAGTGGCCCAATCCTTAATATTGCCAAGGACAAGCCGGTGGAACTTCTTTTAGTGATCAAAACGCTCTTGAGGACACACAGGAATATCGCCAAGTTACTTTCATCACGATTCATCGACTTACGTTCATTGCCTTGATAAGTTGTTATGTGGGTGGACCGGAGCTAAGGTACTGTTCTTACTTGAACAAACACCTACTTATGATTATACCCTCCATGCAAGCATCCGCAACTACAAGAGAGGTAATTAAGATAAATCTAACCATAGCATTAAACATGTGGATCCAAAACAGCCCCTCGCGAAACAATTTATAAACTGGGGATTAGGCTTCAGTCACTCCCACAACCCATCATCTACAAACTAATACCACGATGCCTTCCCCTAGGCTCAAGCATGGTGAAGTGTCATGTAGTCGACGTTCACATAACACCACTAGAGAAGAACAACACAACATATCATCAAAGCATTGAACGGTGATCAACTTCACATGATTACTAATAACAAGACTTCTCCCATGTCCTCAAGAACAAGTGCAACTACTGACAACTCATAATATTTTTCATGTTCAGTAGGTATAAATATGCAATCAACAATCTGAACATAAGGATCTTCCACCAAGTAAATCAACTAGCATCAACTACAAGGTGTAATCAACACTGCTAGCACCCCAGGTACCAATCTGAGGTTTGATACAAAGATTGAATACAAGAGATGAACTAGGGTTTGGAGATGAGATGGTGCTGGTGAAGATGTTGATAAAGATGAAGCCTCCCACGATGAGAGGAACGTTGGTGATGACGATGGCTTCGATTTCCCCCTCCCGGTGGGAAGTATCCCCGGCGGAACCGCTCCGCCGGAGAGTAAAAGTGCTTCTGCCCTGGTTCCGCCTCGAGATGGCGGCGGAAATTCCCGAAAGTGTTCTCCTGATTTTTTTTCTAGGGAAAATGGGAGTATATAGCCAAAGGACGTCGGGAGAGGAGGCTCTGGGCCCCACAAAGCTAGGTGGCGCGGCCTGGGGGGGTGGCCGCGCCACCTGCTCTTGTGGGAAGCTGGTGGGCCCCCTCCTGTCCATTCTTGCTCCAGTATTTTTAATATATTCCAAAATAAATCTCCAGAAATTTTCACTTCATTTTGAGCTCCGGAGAATTGCTATCTATGATGTAGCTTTTTCAGGTCAGAAATCCCGCTGCCGGCAATCTCCCTCTTTAGATGTATCTTGCATTTTAAGAGAGAAAAGGCATTAGAATTGCATTATAAAATGAAATATAACTTCAAAATAAGATAAATAACAGTAGCAAATAATGATGCAAAATGGACGTATCATGCATTTGCATTCAAACGCAAATTTTAAATAATGCACAAATTTAGGGGGAGCTCTTACTTATCACATACTTCTCAAAGCGACGATGTTATTCATGATTATATCTTATGTCGAAGCTTTGATCTATATGTTGTCATCAATTACCAAAAAGGGGGAGATTGAAAGTGCAACTAATCCCCGAGTGGTTTTGGTAATTAATAACAACATATATATCATTGAACTAATGCCTGTGCAAAGAATATTTCAGGAAAGTTCAATATAGGTATGGCAATGGGATGTGATGGTGGACCCCTCAAATTGCAAAGGACATGTGTTGACAAAGCTTCAAGACTCTACATTTTTTGTTAAGTGATCCAAGATCACATTGAGTCCATAGGAAAGCCAATACTATTAAAACTGGATGAGGTTTTGATCATGGTCTAACTGCTCAAGTGCTTAGAGATATTGCTCCAAAATCCTCAGTCACACTCTCACATTCATCTATGTCTAAAACTCTAAAGTCATTCTCGGTCCCACCGAAACAC
The DNA here is from genome assembly GCA_039707655.1 of Elymus sibiricus. NCBI lineage: Eukaryota > Viridiplantae > Streptophyta > Magnoliopsida > Poales > Poaceae > Elymus > Elymus sibiricus. Next base: position 471,376,807 of record CM077668.1, on the reverse strand, counting down.
ATACAGCCGGACCCACCGAGATACACTTGACATAGCCACTGCCTAAACCCTAGCATCTCGGTCTCACCGAGTTGACCCTTCGGTCCCACCGAAGAGCACTTGACAACCTTCTGTTACCTATTGTTTTCATTTTGGAAATTCCGAGTGGTTTCAATCGGTCACACCGAAGTGTGGAAAGTGCTTAGGTCAGCTTCACTCGGTCCCACCGAGAGGTTTCATCCGGTCTCACCGAAAAGCCTAAAGTTCAAATCTTTTATACTAATCGGTCTCATCGAGTCTTTTAACCCGGTCCCACCGAGTAGTGCATAAAGGTGTGTAACGGTTGGATTTTTGGTGCTGCCTATATATATCCCCACCCATTCCACCAACTCTCAGAGAGCAACCAGTTCGAAGCTTACACTTCCCACATCCATTTTCTGAGAGAGAACCACCTACCCTTGTGTTGAGATCAAGAGGATTCCACTCCAACCTTTGATCCTTGATCTCTAGCATCCCCAAGTTGCTTTCCACTCCAACATTTGATCCTTGATCTCTAGCATCCCCAAGTTGCTTTCCACTCCAATCCCTCTCCTACCACATAGGCAAAATCTGTGAGAGAGTGTTTGAGTGTTGAGGAGCCTATCTTTTGAAGCACAAGAGTAAGGAGTTCATCATCAACAACAACATCTATTACCTTTTGGAGAGTGGTGTCTCCTAGATAGGTTAGGTGTCATTTGGGAGCCTCCAAAGTTTATGGAGTTGAACCAAGAGTTTGTAAGGGCAAAGAGATCGCCTACTTCGTGAAGATCTACCCGAGTGAGGCTAGTCCTTCGTGGGCGTAAACCGTGATGGCATAGACAAGGTTACTTCTTCGTGGACCCTTCGTGGGTGGAGCCCTCCGTGGTCTCGCCCAGCCGTTACCCTCCGTCGGTTGAAGTCTGCATCAACGTGGACGTACGATAGCACCACCTATCGGAACCACGCCAAAAATCACCGTGTCTTCATTGTGTTTGATTATCTCCAAATCCATCCTCTACTTTCATGTGCAAAGTCTTTACTTTCCACTGCCACTATATTAGGCTTGCATGTGTGGGGTGCTAGTAGACTTGGGGATGGGGGGAGGCAAGGGGAAGGCGTGTGCTGCTGCGGAAGAAGAAGAAGGAGAAGGTCAGAGGGCGAGGAACAAAACAATTAAGGAGCCGCTCGTCAGACCAGTAGCGTAGGCCGTGACTTTTTTTTAAATGGTAGGCTGCGACTTCTGATTAGCCGTGACTACGATGCTGCCACATTTACCAGAACGCTTGTCGGCTTGACAACCTAAACATGACTAACGGTTTGGCTTCTTCATAACAAGGCATGACACACGACAACGGATTGTTAGTGCGACTGACGGAAAACTAAACACGTGTACCAGTCAGTCGGCTCCAGCGAGCACGACGACACTCCTCAACGATAGCTTAGTGCGCCTGACTACGTGAAACACGGCGATCGAAATGACGGGATAGTAGAAAATATACGCGTCTATTTGTAAGACGTGACAAGCTGTTCGGCCAACACGACTAACGGATTGGCCCGTACGAATGGATAGAAATCGACAAATCGTTTGTCGGACAATAAAGCGTCTACCGGAAGGACGTGTCCGTGGGGTGCCACGTCGACTGGCTGACCGACGACCGTTGAACGTTGACGGTCAAAGACGGCAAGCGGCTTGGGCTGTCTCCTGTAGGCTGTAGGGAACGCGTCTAGCAGTTAGTCGTTTCTGCGGCGGGGGGGGGGGGGGGGGGGGGCAGACGGGCATATAAATTTCCAGCGGGGCCATGGGTGCGCTTTAAGTGCAAAAAATGGTCATTTAGGCGAATAAATACGCCATCCTCTTGCACAAGTCTGGTGAGCTGAGCACATCCATAAACATGAGATAGACTCCAAAGATGCACATGCCTAACCAACATGATAACTTTAAAAAATCGGGTTCGCTTGTTACAACTAAACTCTGCTCTCCACAAACATACACATGATACATTCATCATGATCAGCGAAACCCAAGACTCCCAAACCACTTGGCAGGCATGTTGCATTTTGCCAATGAACTCCATAGTAACATGGATGATGATAGTACAGTGGAATGAATCAAACATGGCAAGCCAAAATAATAATAATTGGGAAGTGCGAGAATTACTACAATTCTACTCTAATCTGTGAATATAAACCACCCTACTAGTAACAATATGTATAATACAACCTTGATTTGATACGATGATCGATCACCCAGGAGCTTTATGAGGATGATCCTCTTGGTCCAAAAAGAGAAAAGAAAATTGGTGGCCGATTTTACGCTATGGAACACGATCTTGTTGTCGTCCGGTCTAAGCACGGCGATTACCACCCCTTTGAATAATCCAATTCTTGTGTTCCCACTTCTGGACCCAGTTAATTTGAGATAACCCGCATATGTTGATAGTGAGATGTCATATGACCCTGTCGTCGTCAGGAACATGAGTTTCTTCTCCACGGGAGTCGTGGGGGAAATAAACCGAAAAATTGTCACAAAATTCCGGAATTGTTCTAAAAGTCCAGTTTCAGCGGCAGCCTAATAAGTTGAGTCATACCATGACAGTCGTAGCTAAGTGCTGATTAGTATGCAGGTGGAGACCGCACCAAGGAAAAAGGCACACTTATCATAGATTCGTTCAACGGTGTTCATGCTAATATTGATAACTCAATGATAGGTGTTATAAATATCTAGCTGCTCTCGTCATAGAGGCATCTTGTGAAGATGATGCCATCACCATGTGATGTTGAAATGCACGCTACAGTGTTTTCTTCTCCAATTAAATGCATAATTGGTCAAATGTATGCAACTTGGGTGTTGGTCCATTGGCTTTTCCCCTCCCCAGCTTCCTATGGTCATTGTCACATTTGAAAATTTCCTCAGGCCATACTACGACCGCACGCACGCTGAGATGTGGTTGATGTCTGGACCGTGCTTCGGTCGTTTAGCTTAGGGATTTGAATTTGAATTTCAAAGTTAGTTTTGTATTGGGATGGTTAGAAACCAACTCCAAGCATGTGAGATCTTCTTCTTCTTCTTGGTGGTGGTCCAATACTGCGAATAATTCTCTTATAATGTCACATAGGACCACCCTACTAGGTTCAGCCAGTATATATTCCTTGCTGGCTCACCAAGAAAATCAAGCTAACAGTAGAAGCAGTACACCTAAGCCTAAGCCTGGTGATTAAAGGTGCACAGTTCACATAAAGAACATTGTCAGTCAGGTGCTACAACTGAACTGAATCATATGCCATTCAGCAACCATATGCAGCAATGCAAAGCAGGGGAACTGTGCCAAGATGGAAGTGCCATCATGTTAGTCATGTTCTTAGGTGCATCAAGTCAAGTCTGGTGAGCCAATCCATGAACATGAGACAAATTCCAGATCCATCTCACCCCTCATCAATATGATAACTTTTCTTTAACAAATGGATCATTTGTTACAATGACTTTGCTCTCTCTACACACATGACACATACATAGTTGCACATGATGCATTCATCATGGTCAAGAAGGGAGACCCAAAACACACACCACTTGGCACATTGCCCTGTGGACTGGACTCTATAACAAGATGAATGGAACGACCAAGCTTGGCAAGCCAAAATAATGGCAACCAATAGGCCAGTGCTGCAAGAATTACTACAAATTCAATCTTCTAATCTGCAAGTATAAATTACCTTACTAGTACTCAAGTAATCATATGTATATGTGATATAACCTTGATCTGATTCGATGGATGATCACCCACGATCTTCTTTGTCACGAGCTGCGCTGCATGATCGATCATCTGGTTCTTCAAAAAAGGTTTGGCGGCAGTTCTGGCTGCTCTGCTCTGCTCTGTTTCTGCCGTTGTCACGGGAGGTCGTGCTCCAGCTTGTCCAGGAACGCGCCGTCGCTGTCGCCGGCCAGCCTGCCGGAGCCGCGCCCGATCTTGCTCGACAGGGACCCCATGGCGGACGACAGCCCCTTGAAGCTGCTGCTCCCCTCGCGGGACCTCCGCGACCGCCTCCGGCTCAGCCGGGGCGACGCTGGCTTCTCCTCCGCCTCGTCGCCGGCGCCAACGACCGCCACGGCCTTGGCCTTGGTGTCGGCCACGACGAGCCGGGAGATGCAGCTGCGGCAGAAGGGGCACGCCGGCGGCTGCAGCGTGAGCGTGGCCGGGTTGGGCTTGCTGTGGCAGCAGAGCGCCAGCGTGCAGGCGGCGCACATCCGGTGCCCGCAGTCCTCCACCTCGATGCTGCACGCCTGCTCGAAGCAGATGCTGCACACCTCCTCGTCTTCTTGGTCGTCGACGTCGTCGCCGGCGCCGTCGTCGGAGAGAGCCGGCGAGGAGTCCGAGTACTTGGTGCCCTTGAGGATCTTCTTCTCCCGCTCCCGGTTGGCCTCGGCAAGCGCGGCCTCCAGCAGCGCCCTCGCGTCCGCCTCCAGCTCGCCGATGAACTTGAGCGGCGACGGCCACACCATGGGCTCCGCGGCCGCCGGGTTCAGCAGCGCCGCGCACGCGCCGTGGCCGCGCTTCATCGCCACCGAGTAGGCGATCCGCCCCGCCGAGTCCCGGTGCACGCGGTCCGCGCCCCACGCCAGCAGCTCCCGGACGCACTCCAGGCTGCCGCCGCGGGCCGCCAGGTGCAGCGCCGTGCTCCCGGGGAACCCGTAGGAGCCGGTGGGGGCCGAGACGATGGCGCCGCTCTCGAGCAGCAGGTGCACGCACTCCGGCCGGCCCTGCCTGGCCGCCACGTGCAGCGGCGTGGCGCCGTGCTCGTCCCGGACGTTGACGAAGCGCACGAAGCCCCACGAGTCCGCCACCGGCGTGGTGCGCGCCGCGGCGAGGATGGCCCGCAGGCAGTCGGCGTGGCCGTAGTACGCCGCGTGGTGCAGGCACGTCCGCGCGTTCACCGAGTCGAACATCAAAATCTGGTAAATTGAAATTTAATCAGAGTTAGTAAATCGGAATCCATGGAAGTCGTCGCGAGGTAGACGACGACGGACGGATGGTGGAAAAAGATTGCGGCTTTGGAGGTGTCACTGACATTGGCGCCGGCGCGGAGGAGGGCGAGGGCGCAGTCGATGTGGCCGTGCGTGGCGGCGAGCATGAGCGGGGTCCGCTTGCGGCGGTCGACAACGTCCGGGCGTACGCCGCGGGCGAGGAGCATGTCGACGGCCGAGAGGCAGCCGTTGGCGGCGGCGACGTGGAGCGCGGTGAGGCGGTCGTAGATGGTGGAGCGGCGGGCGAGCGCCGGGTCGGCGGCGAGGAGGCCGTCGAGCGCGTCGAGGTCGCCGGCCTGCGCGGCGCGGAAGAAGTCGTGCTCGTCGCCGTCGCGGCTGCAGCTCAGGCCGTGCCCCATCGCCTCCGACTCCTCCGCCCGCCCCGGGCAAGGTCAGAGGTGGGTGGGTGCCGGTGCGGTGGGTGGGGAGAAGAAGACGAGCTCAGCTGCGGGATTCAGAGTGTGCGTGGCCTTTTATTCGTCAGAGCAGAGAGCACGAGGAGCTCGCTCTGTTTGGTTGGATCTTTCTGAGGTAATATCACTGATAGTCACTAAACTTGCTCCGGATGTGCAGTTTGGTGCTACAACTTTCAAAATACGTTTTTTCGGTCAGGAAACTTGCGTTTACGTGCAGATACGGTCACTCCCTTTGACCGCATGCAGAGGCCCACTGTCAGCGACGGGGACCATTCGGGGCGACGCACTCGTGGTTTTTTTGCACGGACCCCCTGAAATTATTATTTTTTCCGCAAAAAAGTCCCTGTCGAGGCGGGAACAGGCAACCCGTGCATATTTGCGGAGCGGTACCCCAATATCCCTGGCCATTCATTTTGACTCCCAATCGGTTCGTCTCCCAATCGGTTCGTCTCCTGATCATACAGAGGCGGAGGCGGAGGAGCCGGTGCGTCACGGCGGCCGTTGTCGCAGGAGATGAGTGAACCGCATCGTCGACGTCCGGGCGAAGCAGCGCCGTCGTATGGTACGTCTTGCTTCGATAAATTCTCATATGGATGTACTGTTGTTAACCGCTGATGGATGTACACATTAGATTTCGAAGGTCCAGCTCCCCTGTTCGCAATTCGAGCTAGGGTTTAGGAAGGGGTTATCAAAGGAGGCAGCTTTATGTGTGAAAAAGTCCAATAAAATCATTGTGTTCAGTATGGATATGGTCCTGACTGGTTGTATTATATACTTGCAATTGTGTCCTGTTGTGTGAGATGAAATTTATGTGGCACTCTGAATGTTTGTGTATTCTGAATTTCTGAAACTGCATGCGGTTAACTGAATTTTTTTGACACTGAATGCGTGTACTCTGTTTTTGTAACACTGTATGCAGTTTCAGAACAGTATGTGAACATTATGTGCTGTATTGGTAAGGATAATTAGCTGTTGTATGTCTATTTTGTTAACTGAAAATGTGTACTGACTGTCTATTTGTTGTGTACTTTTGTTGTACTTATCTACTTGTTAACTGAAATTTTTGTTCATTAAATTTGATGTACCCTGCTTACTGAATTTGTTTTATTTTACAATGCAGGTGATTTTGATGGGTTGTTTAGTGTTCAGATCCATCACAAGGGGTTCTTCTGTGGGAGTGAGAGCAACAAGACCTACATGGATTATGAGGTTGATTGGTTTGACATGTGTCAGAGTGACACATGGTCAATGTTGTGGATCAAGGATTTTATTTCACAGCTGGGATATGACATGGAATCCTCCAAAATAGATGTCTATTGGTGCCAACCAGGGAAGACAATTGCTGATGGCCTTAAGCTTCTGACTTGTGATGCAGATATGGTGCTTATGATTACTGCAACAGTAGAGCACAAGAACCTACTTCTTGTAGTAGATCATGGTGAAACCCTGCAGTCATCAGATGATGATGTTATGATTACTGGAGTGACAGAACTGCCTAAGGTCATTACTCCCACAAAACCCAATGGAAAAGAAAATGTTAGCTGGTCAGAGAAAGGAAAGAGTCCAAGAAAGAATGTATCAAGGAAATCAAAGAGGAGGATGTCATATGGTGAAGGATCTAGTTCAGGGTTTGCAGCTCAAGTGGAGGAGGAGGAATGTGAGAAGGATGGTGAGAGCAGTGAAGAAGAGGGAAATGTTCAGGATGAGTTAACAGATGAGGAATTTTATGAGAGTGGCTTTGATGTTGAAGATGGTGATGATGACCTGTTTGAGGCAAATGTTGACAAAGATGTAGATGATCACAGAGAGAAGGCAGAATTTGCTGACTACGAAGCAGAACTTTTTTGCGGAAAAAATAATAAGTTCAGGGGGGTCCGTGCAAAAAAAAACACGACTGCGTCGCCCCCGAATGGTCCCTGTCGCTGACAGTGGGCCTCTGCATGCGTTGCATGCCACGCCAGCGGCTGATACGCGCGCGGTCAAAGGGAGTGACCGTATCTGCACGTAAACGCAAGTTAGCTGACCGAAAAACCGTATTTTATAAGTTGTAGCACCAAACTGCACATCCGGTGCAAGTTTAGTGACTACCAGTGATATTACCTCGATCTTTCTGCCTTGACTTCCACACCCTCCCACTTGGACGCCATTTTCTTTTCTTTTCTCTCTTTGATATTTTCTTCTTTGCCTTTTCTACGGTTTGGTTTTGTTTTTGTTGATGATGATGACATGGACAACTTACTACTCCATTGATTTCTCCAATTTTATCCCCTGGTAGATAGTGGTAACTAAACTAGTGTCATTCTTTTTCAGGGAACTAAACGTGTAAATTTGTACATATGCTTCGGAAAAACTAACAACCTTGGTTAATTACCCTACTAAAACAACGTTTGCCTGGCTCCAGCGAAGAAGGGGCGATGACGGCAGCGTGCCTTCGGCTCGTTTCGGTGCTTGTAGTCGTCGCAAGGTGGTCCACGGACCTGGTAGTAATATTTTGTTACTTCTGGCGTTCTCTGTACTGCCATGACAGATGGTAAATAGATTGAAAGTTTCTCTCGAAAAAAATTAATCAATGAGAGGTTATGCATTTTTAGCAATAGTCCTAGCTTACAAACTAGTGTTTTCCCCATTTTCAGAACCCAAAAATTTGTCACCAACTTCATCAATAGTTTTCACCCTAATTTTCTTATATGGCATATGCGACCCACCAGTCAGTGGTCATCCTTTTTTTTCGCCCTTTTCCATTTCATCTCCATCGTCTTGGTTCGTTTTTGCTCATGTCGTCGTGCTCCTACCGCCCCCTGTTGTCACAGCTAGGTGGAGACATGGGGCCAGATTGGCTTCTCATCTTCATTGTCGCAACCCGCATTGGTGATCGGACGACGGACCTCGACAGACCTTCTCGGGAAGGTGGAGGGGAGGCGCGGAAGGCGGCCAACGGTGGAGGCAATGACCGCATAGGCGTCGAGTTGGGGGAGAACAAAGGATGGTGCGTGCAAGAAAGAGGTCGGCCAACAGGCTCATGTACTGGACAACGGTGAAGGGTCGGAAGGTTGCCGATGACTGCAAATCAACCAGGCAAGGACGATGCCGCGGAGCTGGTACACATCGGAAACCCGCTGTGGATGGAGGCTAGTTTACGTTACCCGCTGTGGATTACGTTACCCGCTGTGGATGGAGGCTAGTTTTTACAGGTAAATAACGGGGGTTGTGTCTTCCAGAAAGAAAAAAAACAGGGGTTGTGAACTGTCCGCACCATGATGTTTTTTTTTACTGGGACCGCAGCATGATGTTGACTACAAGTCGGCTCCATGTTTTGTTTTCTTTTCGGTGGACACACACACATGTTCAAGATTATTGGTGTTTTTAAGGCAGCAAATTGTTGGGGTTGGGGTTGGGGTTGGGACACGGAAATGTGCTCGAAAGAGAGGCCATACCTGTGTGTTGGACCCACGCGCAGTCATGCATCTCTCCTTTCTCCAACCAAAGTCCCTTTTCACTGAGAAAGTATCATCAACTTCTGAAAACCAAAAGAAAAAACACCTGAACACCGTTGCGTTGCCGCATTTCTTGTGTTATTTGCTCACCAAATCGCTCCAAAATGTCCGCACCGAATGGTCCACACACTTATAGCCGTCCAATGCGGTTAACCAAATCGAGTTGTACCGGCCCGGGCGTCCGAAATCCCCCGTGCAGGCCCCTAATCGGGGGTGCTCTCGGAGAGTCCGCGCGTCTGTCATGCTGGTATCTGACACACGGGACCAGCCGACTCCCTCTCGCCTACTTGCATTTATTCATAGTCAATGGCAGCTTCATCGGCCGCTCGCCCTCTCGCCAACCCGCATTCATGCCTGCCTGGCCGACACGCCTCCTGAGGAGCCTCCCCGGCTATTAAAAGTCGGCCGATGCCTCCCCAAACCCTAGCATGCATCCCATTCCTCTCATTTCCACTCGTCTGCACTGCCGCCCGTAGCAGAGCCGTCGACCTCCACATCCATCTTCCGGATGGCTGCCGTCGCCAGGGTCCGCACCAAGATCACTTGGTAGAAGATGCTGACAACGGAGCGACACACCAAAATCGCTGCGGGTAACCCAACTCGGAGGAGGAGGAGGATGAGGAGGGCGACCCCATGGTGATGGCAGAGGACCACGCGGGGAGCAGCCCGAGGGGGACGAGGAGGTGATGGACATCAAGCCACGGACGGCCTCCTCACCATGGCGAGGGCGGAGGAGCAAGCCTCGCCCCCTACTGGAGAAGCCCGCTCAATCGTGGCGCTGCAAGAGGCGGAGCGTGCGGATGCCGCTGCAGTCGTGACACTCGTTGATGAAGACCCAGAGCTTGTCGACGTGAACCAGGCGGTCTAAGCGTCTGTGCAGAGTGCCCGCACGCTCCACGGCGAGCCCCGCCAGATCCGCAACAACGACGTGCGACATGACTTACTCTTCGCGGAGCTTGAGACCTCGGAGGCGTCGGAGCAGCAAGATGACAATGCCAAAGATGCACACGTCGGCGGCTCCAGTTGGTTCGCGATGGCCGCAAATGGCGGCAAGGCCGGCGACTCCGGCGCGCGGGTCATCGACCTCACTTCCGACGGGGAAGAGTAGGATTTTTAGATTAGTTTTTAGTTGTTTTAAGGACTTTTTTGTTAAAAAAAACTATGAACTAGTATGACGCTCAGTGCCCGCCTTGTTTGAGGGTTATTAGGGCACAAAAATTCGCAGGGGCACGCAGGTGCGGTAGCACGCATCTGTCCAGCCCTTCCCGGCCACCCGATTGCCTCGTGATCCGCACGAGGGCATAGTAAATTTTAAGTTTCAATCTTTAAAACTTATGATTTTGCATCTGAAACTTACGATTTTCTCGGTCGCTCGTATCAGGTTTCAGAGTTGAAACTTTAAGCGAATTTTTTTTTACTAAAGTTATGATTTTATCGGTCGCTCGTACTAAGTTTCAAAGGTTGAAACTTAACAGCATTTTTAAAACTTCTCAAAATGTATTCAAAATGGATCTTATTTGAAAGCCCTCGTGACGAGAAACACGAATATAAAAACATAATTTAATTTGGACTTTTCATTTAAAAGACATGAAAGATTAAAAATGGGAAGCCAAAAGCAAAAACATGCGCGAGGGACTCGGTGCCGTGTACCTGCGTGCCACAGATCCTCTCCTCAGGATGGCCGACGCCAGGACGGACGTCAACTGACATTTGGGGGCGTCCATCTGGGTGATTGCCGTATGTGAGTTGGTTTGCATGAACATTTTCCATCCATTTCAGGGCATTTCTTATGTTACGAACTGTACTAGATTTCAGAGGGAAAAGCGAAACTAGTATTGCAGGGAACACTAATAGAAGCTCTTTAGACTAATGGGAAACTAGCTGTTCAATTGGCCGGCCTACTTTGGACTCTCGTTAATTACTACTCGTCTACTCCTACTACAGTACTAGCCTTAATATTTAACGTGACACGGAGCAAAACTCCGGCAGCAACTTTAGCAAATGCATGCGTACCAGCCAGCTAGCGAGGCGCCAGCGGCTACCGGCTCGATCAAGCTAGTTGGAAAGGGCTTGTGTTCCTGTGCAAGTATGAACCTTTTGCCGCCAGTGTGCGCGTAATAAGAAAAGTCGAGCTAGCTAGCTAGCTAGCTACTGCGTGCAAGCTAGGGAATGAAGAGGGCGTTGAATAGTTGTAGCACATGACAGTGTGGTTTTGACCTGTGAGTTGATCCTTGTTGTCTTGTTTTGCATCTTTCCGACGACTGATCGATAGACTGACTGACGGCACTTTGGATGTGACAAGCTATGACCTAAGATGCGAGGGTGAGGAGGGTCGATCGATTCCAGCCACATCCTAAGAGCATCTACAATGGGACTTGGCAAATCGGTCCCTAATCGTCGGCTTCCGCGTTTCGCGTTCGATCACCCCTTAATTGTCTGCCTCTACAGTGGTCCCCCTCATATGCAAATTCTTAAATTCATACAATCTCATGTAATGTAAAAACAACACACATAATTCATATAGATCAACACACGTAGATCAACTAGGACATAGCATAGGGTAGTTCACATACATGCCGTCGGACTACCAAAATTTGGTATGATCAATTTTGACTACGGACGATGTTCATCCATGGCCGCCTTTCCCCTTTCCCTTGTCCTCGTTGTCGACGTAGTAGTCGAAGACGCAGTACGGGTCGAGGAGGATCTGCTCACTCCTGGAGTTGTCGTTGTCGGCATCGCCGTCCTCCTGTTTTTTTTGGGGTGGGGGAGAGGCCGGCCATGGCACGGACTGCCGGGGTTTGCTCAAATGCGAGGGCACGCGCCGCCCCAGCTTGCTGCTTCGTCAGGATCCGGGCACGGGCATCCTTCGCGGCATGGTCCTTCACGACCTTGGCCTCTGCGGCGCACCTTCGCCCTCTCACGGCGGGCATGCTGAGCCTCGGCCTCGGCGGAGCGACCGTAGCCGGGGTATCCGAAGCCCGACGTCGCGGGGACGAGATGTCACCGCTGGGGTTGCGTGGCCTCCAGTTGGGTGCACATGTACCTTGAGCAGCTCGCTGCCTTCGGATCCGCCACGGTCATGCACCTCGTGCCGCCGGCGCCGACGGTTTCAAGCCCTACTTGCACGGACGCAATGGATTCCCGCTGGAGCGACTCCGATGGTGGCGCGGCTGCAGCTCAGGCCGTGCCCAATTGATCGCCTCCGGCCGCCCCCGGCGAGGTAGGTTGGTGGGGGGTGCGGTGTGGTGGGTAGGGGGAGAAGACGAGTTCAACCCCGGAATTGAGAGTGTGCGTGCCGTTTTATTCCTTGGAGCAGGAGGAGCTCGCGAGCTCTGTTTCTGTTTGGTTGGATCTTTCTGCCATGACTTCCAAACACACACCCCACTCGGACGTCATTTTCTTTTCTCTCTTGATATTTTGTTTTTGCCTTTTCTACGGTTTGGTTTCGTTTTTGGTGATGATGATGACAAGGACAGCGTACCATTTCATTAATTTCTCCCATTTTATCCCAGCTACTATTTTTTTTCCTTCTCTTTTGTTGCTGACATGGAGGTCATTCTTGGCTACAAAAAAACTAGTGTCATTCTTTTACAAGCAACTAAACGTGTAAATGTGTACTTATGCTGGGGAAAAACTAATAACGTTGGTTAATTAGTCGATGAGAGGCTATGCATTTCTGGCAGGCTAGCAATAGCCTAATCTTATAAACGGCTCAGAAAAATTCACCAACTTCAACAATAGCCTTTCACTCCCATTTTCTTATGTCGTAAATGACTGGCAGTTAGTGGGTCATCCTTGTTATTTTTCTTCCCCTTTTTCCTTTCACCTCTATCGTATTCGCTTATTTCTGCGCATGCCGTTGTGAGTGTTGTCGCAGTTAGGTGGAGGATGTTGGCGGCGGCCGGAGACATCGATTCAGGTCGGTTTCTCACCGCCATTGCCGCAACCCGCTTCAAAGATCAAACGACGGACCATGACGACCGGCTAGGGAAGGTGGAGGGGAGGCGCGAAAGGCGGCCAACACCAGAGGAAATGGCCGCAGAGGAGTGAGGTGAAGGAGAATAATGGGTGGCACGAGCGAGAAAGGGGGCAGGAGGCGGGAGGTCGACCAATTGGCTTGCATGCTACAGAAGTACGGTCAAGGGTCGAAAGATTGGCGATGGAGGCTTAGGGGGGGGGGGAGCTCCTACTCCTAGGCGATTTTTTGGGGGTCGGGTTAAAATATGAGTTTGGGTAGAAGTCCTTCTAGAACATATTTTATGCATTTGGTCCCTCGAATTATTCCGCTTGTACGTACCGATGAGAACAATAATAACACACTTTTTACCTGGAAGTATTATACACTAAACGCATCTATAGCCAGCCTTCTCAAATCCACCTCAAACATCCGCAAACGCGCCCGGTCAGTCACCGGACAGGAGAGAAGAAAAAAAGTGACCCAACCGGGCCCCTCATATCATCCCCATACGTCCGGACGGTCCGCGAACCCTCATATTGAGACCAAATGTAGGGAGGATATGAGGGCTCGCGGACGCGCCCGGATGCGCTCGGTCAGTCCGCTACGTAGGATGCGGCTCACTCGGGATCACCTTTTCTGTTTCTTTATTCTTTCTTTTCTATCTCTCTTTTCATCTACACCAATCACATGCAAGTGACCGGACATATAAGAAAGAAAACGAGGAGTATGGCTGCATGGACGGACAAATAGGGGCTCAAAACAGACACGCCCGGACACTGACCGGGCGCGTCCGTGGATATTTAGGGAGGCGGATTTACTAAGTCCGTGCCCTAATAGTTTTGATGTTGGTGAATTGTTCGCAGCATGATGTTGACCACATGTCCGCGCCCGTTCCAGAGCAGGTCACGAGCCGAACCAATGCTCCTCCTATGCTCGGTTGGTGCCCCTTGTTTTGTTTTGTTTTGGGTGGACACACATGTTCAACGGAGGCCAGGATTATTGGTACGGGTAGTATTTTTAAGGCAGCATCATTGATGTTTGGGTACACGAAAGTGTGCCCGAAAGAGAGGCCATACCCATGCGCGGGACCCGCATGCAGTCATGCATCGCTCCTTTCTCCAACCAAGTCCCCCTTTCACTGAAAAAAGTGTCCTTCCTCGATCCATCCATTCCTAAGCGCATCGAGCACAATCTGATCAAGTACGTAATACTCCCAAACGATCCCAAACGCGTCGGTGGGTGCATGCGCCGCTGGATGGTTTAATTATGCGCCGCGCCCGCGCAAATTAGTTGACAGAACGTTTGAACATCGCACCGACTGTCGATGGTGCACGCGGCTCCTCTTCTAAAAAATTCCATCGCCTTTTACGTACTTTTTTTTTGCGGGGTAAAGGGAGATTTCATTACTTAAGGTGGACGTTCAGCCACACACAAGCTTACAATGTCGTTCAAACCCGACCCCAACCACACCGCAGTGCGAGGGTTACTACGTCCATAAGCGGCAAGAGCATGACTAACTTTGTTTTGCGAGCGACTAATATGTGTAACTGAAATCTCCCTGGGATCATCTGCAATCATCCCTCAAATCTCTTGCACCAATACGTGATAGTTCGAGCGGTCATCAGATACCTTGTTGAGCATCGCCACCGCCTCGGCGCTGTCTATCTCAATTGCGATCGGGAGCTCTGTCCGATGGAGAGCAATGGCTAGCCCCTCCCTGCAAGCGGCAAGCTCTGCCTCTAGACCATTAGCACATGAAATAGTTGCCTGCAAGCAGAATATATAATATGCCCAGCTGCATCACGCAACACCATGCCACTACCGGCTGCGCCTGTAGCCACAACGTGGCTCCCGTCCGTATTAAGTTTCGTCCAGCCGGCTGGTGGTGGCAACCAACGTTGCTCTTCCCTCCCATGCTGTACTTGATGGATGATCGGCTTCTCCACATGCACGGCCATTTTGCCTTTAATCAGGTCACCTTGTGGGTACTGCTGAATACAAAGCAGCGAGTTTATATACCCGTGAAGAAATCTGCGAGATGCCTCCGTCGGGGGAGCATTCTTCCCATGAGTGATCTCGTTACGTACATGCCACACACGACACATTGTCATCAGGACCACCATGCGTGAAGTGTCGGTGAGTGGCTCCAACAGAGAGAAGAGCCATTCAGGCCCATTGTTGCAGACCGCATCCACATTTGGAATTGACCAGTCCGATGCCATGGCTCGCCACAAATTCTTCGCAAGAGGGCATCTGCACATGGCGTGAAACACGTCCTCTCGTTCCACACCACAAATGGGGCATATGTCAGTAAGCTCAAGGTGGCGGGAGAATTTATTCGCCCAAGTCGCAAGCGAATTGTTCACAATTCTCCAGGCGAAGACGCGTACCTTAGGGGGAGCAGGTTACCGCCATATGATCTTCCAGATGGCGCGACGACCATCCGGTGCCTTGCTCGTGGCGGTTGCCGATGGACGTTCGCGCTCATCCATGGCTAAGCGGTAGGCGGAACGAACGGTGAAGATATCGTTCTTCTCTGGCGCCCAGGCGATGATGTCGTCGGTGATGCGAGGCGGCTGTTATAGTGAGCATGAGAATGACTCAAGAGGATACCGACATATCTCACCTCGGATTTTTTAAAGTATCGCGAAGCAAAAGGAATATCATATGATAACCAGAGGTTCACTTGAATATCATTCGTGTGAGTATAGGTGTCAACATGGATGTCCATGGTTCCGCTGTTGATCATTGAACAAAAGAAAGTTTTGTTCATGTCTATATTTCACCGAACCTGCAGGGTCACACACTTAAGATGAATTTGATTTGTTGAGTAGTAACTGAGTTAGGAGTATTGGAGAATGTCACTGGAAAACTTTCAGGGACAACATAAATCGTTTCGAGAGAGAACCGAAAGTGTTTCGGGAAAACCGAAAGTGTTTCAGAGGAAAACCGGAGAGGTTTCGGTGAACCGGAAAAGTTCCGGAGACCGTAGAAAATCCACCAGAGGATATGGGAGGGTCCGGGATTTACCGGAACCTCCTAGAACAGTCCTAGGGGCGCCATGGGCTTGTCCCATGGCAAGGCCCAAGGTGGGGGCAGCCGCATGGGCCCTAGGGGCCCAATAGTGGGGCGCCCCCCTTAGCCTTGGTGGGCAAGCCACCTGGTGGCGCCTTAGGGTTTGGGGAGGGGCGCACCACTTGGAGGCAGCCCTAGATGGGGTGCCCCCCTTGGGGTTGCTGCCCCCTTCTCCAAGTTGGCCCCTCCCCGGCCTATTATAAATAGAGGGAGAGAGGGCAGCCCCAAACACACAAGTTATTCGTGCCCGTGGCTGCACCTCTCCCTCTCTCTCTAGTTCTCCACCATAACCCTCCCCGTAGGGCTGCTCCTCCCTCTACTTCTACTCCGGCATGGCATAGCTCTGGACGGCGAAGCCCTGCTGGATCAAAGGATTCGTACGTGTGCAATCCGACAGAGGAATCATACGTTCGATTCTTGTTCGAGGGAACTGATCGTGGGACGGTTGGAGGGACGTCAAGAACATGATCTTCACCAACTCTTCTTCCGCTGCAACTCGTTTGTTGGTGAGATCAGATCTAACCTTGTATGCATAATCTTCATAGTGATCCTGGGAACTAGATTGGTAGGCCGAAATTTTTTGTTTTCTACTACGTTTCCCTACAGTGGTATCCAAATGGTCAGCCGAAGTAGCAGTGTTAGAGTACACCACCAAAGCTTTGCTGCCATCCTCCTCTCCAGCGCCTTTCACTTGGTTTGCGCCCGCGTTGCATTTGCCCAGTGCAGAGGGATCCTCCGAAAGCTCAACATCCTCCATCCGAGCATCTTGAGACAGATTACGCAAGGCAGGAATAATATCAGAACTTCTGGGTTCTGAGTGGCCTGTGTTCTGTGCGTCATTGCATGAAGTCGCACTAGCTACTACTGTAGCATTTGGTTCCTTTGTTTTTTCTGCTCCCACGCCCCCTCCTGACATGTTACGTAACTGCTCAGCCAGCATCTCGTCAACTGCTGGGTTCCCGCTACTGTGCTCAGCCATCTGCACATTGCGGCTGGCCATGCCTGCCCCTCCACGGCGCGCCCCTCGGCCCCCTCATCCCCTAACCGAGCTTGCGCTACTCTCTGTCGAGAAGTCCAGCCCGCGGTAAGAAGCGGGGTTCGCCTTGGCCCGGACCGTCCCAGACTGCTTCATAAAGTGACGAGGCGGAGAGCACCAGAGTTTCACGCTGTACTTCCCGCTAGGGGCGCTGCCCTTAATTCTCCTCCCACATGACTTGTCCTCGTGCCCAAGGTATCCACAAGTGTAGCAAAAATGAGGTAGCTGAATCTGGAACTCCACGACCGTTCTTTTCTCCTTCAGTTTCGCAGTCATGGCATCCTTAGTTTCTAAGGCTCGGTACACCAGAATCGCAACTCTGACCCGTACATAATTCCCCATATTGGCTCCGTCACAAAGCTCGGTTTGCAAGATCGTGCCCAGATTGGCACAGAGCGCTTTCACCACCGCATCGGTCCTCTAGTTCATCGAAACATCTAGGATCCGAACCCAAATTCAAATTTTGTCCAACTTGTACTCTGAAACTTTCTTCATACCGTCATAGGCTTCAATGATTAGAGGATAATGCTCATACTGCCACGGCCCTCCCCTCAAGACACGCATCATATCTGCTTCGCAACTGAAGTGAACGAGATATTTGTTCTCCCCAAGATAGGAATAGTCTAGATCCTCCTTCAAGCTCCAACTAGCCTCTATGTTATCAAACAAAGTTCTTGGCGTTGGTCATTCCAGGGAATACACAAGCATAATAACTGTCCATGGGTGCACTTGAGCCTGCAGAACACCCGGTTCCTCTAGGTCAACTTCAGCGATCACTACTTCCTCTTCTGCATCCTCTCCTTCCATGAAATCTTCAGGGCCATGGACTTCTGGTCTTTCCTCCTCTTGGGGCAGCGCCAACCGCTCTGTCGCGGCCGTCTTCGTCATCTGATCCCATAGCGCAAGCGTCTGCACACGCGGGTTCATCGCCGTAGGGGTCACAGTTCCCCCATCAAAAGGCTTCGGGCGGGCGGCGTCCACAATGTGCCCCGTAATCGCCCCCACCAACCTCCGGGTTCACCGTGGCCGCGCTCGGCTTCGTTCCCGCAGAAGTCGCAGACGTAGACATCGCGGCAAAGATCTCCGGCAGCAGCGACGCAACTTCTAGGGTAGATCGGTCTGGTGGCTCGCACGGCTTCTGGTACGACTCCCCTCCTGCCCTGGGCTGCTTTATGTAGGCGGATTCCTTCAGTATCTTGCATGAGGGGTCACGAAACCCTAGCCCATCCGGATCACGTGTACTTAATCATTCATGTATGTACTAACTAATATAAATGCACTTCATTTAGTGAGTGTATATATCTTTCTTTTATTTGAAATATAGTGAGTGTATATATATCTGCGACCCCTTTTGATCGATCTCTCTCCTTTTGTCTAAAGGAAGTGCTAATTAACAAGGGATTGAGATTGGAGGGCATGCATGCATACATGCACACAAAATAACTTTGGTTGTTCTATTTTTTTTGTGGTAAAATTAACGTTGGTACTTCCATGTGTTAATCATGGGATTGCTTTTCTTTCTTTCGGGGGCATGTGTTGGCTTGTTGCTTTCACCGTACTCCCATATATCTTAACGGGTTAAAAATATCTTAACATGCCGACGTCATCCATCACTGAACCGGCCGCTGCCGTATTGCTTTTCTTTCTTTCTGAATTCTTAAGCAATATAATATCGAGCATGAAAATTAAGCCAAAGCTTCTTACTCAGCTACTAGATTAATTTTGAGGCATTAATAACTAATTATACAGGTATAGGTTGTTTTATAAATCTGGAGAAGCATTGCAGCTGCGAATAACGATGATGAATGGAATGGGCAATCTGTACGGATCATTCAACTTCTGGTATTTCAGTATTTGTACCAAGATTAAAAATCCTTTTACCAAGTGGCGTACCAGCAACCAAATCCAGCTTCGTACGCAGCTACGTACCAACTTACCACGGTCATCGTCGTCGATAGATCGATCTAGCTAGTTCATGTACGTACGTACGTGCACATACACACGGTGAGATCAACTTGTCACTGTTATTAGGGCATCTCCAACGCCGACCCTCAAACCGCCTGCATCCGTCCGGACCGCGCGGTCCGGACGTGATTTGCCATCCAACGCGGTCCTGCATCAGTCCGTTCGGCGGTCCGGACGTGTTTTTCCCCGCAAACCGGAGACAAACTTTGGGGGGGGGGGGGGGGGGGGGGGTTGCGGGCGTCCGGACCGCTGCCACGCCCGCGTCTGACTAACCTGTCCCACCAAAAACCCCTCTCCCGCGCCCGCGCGCTTTCCCGCCCTTAGCCAGCTGCCCGCATTCATGCCGGCCCAGAGCGGACGCGACCGCTCACTGCAGCCGGCATTGAAGCGGCTCGCCGGCCGAGAGCGCCGCCCGCTGCTCGCCCGCTGCAAACGCCTTCTCTCCGCATTGAAACGACATCCATCTGCCCGCCTACCTCCAATAAACCGGCGCGCGTGCCGAGCAACCTACACCGGCGCCCCGAGCGCCACACGTCCGTTCCTGTGCCGGCTGGCATTAAACACCTCTCCGGCTGGCTCCTCGCATCCGCCCGCTATATAAACGTGTCCAGGCGCCAGGCAAGAACCACACATCACCTCCGCTCTCTCCATCTCCTCCTTGTACAACACCCACCATGGCCTCCGGCGAACAGAAGGAGTTCTTCGGCATTGCAGCTGCCTGGGTTGCCCGGCGAGCCAGCCCGATACAGGTTGACTTGCCGGCAAACCCTCCGAATCCGGCGCCACCACCATCTCCATCGCCACCCCCTCCTCGCCCGTCCAGGCTGGACAACGCCGTCTCCCGGCAAATCCGTCGCGAGCAATGGCGGCAATGCGTCAGGCAGGTGGGGAAAGAAGCCATGTCGGCGGAGGCCGGCACATCCGCGGCCACCGCGGACAGCGAGGAAAAGTAGATTATGAGAGGCCGCCGCCGCTTGGGTCCCACGAAGGCCACCGCCACCGCGTCGCCGGGTTACACAGCCGATGTCTTGCCCGGTGAGCGGGGGCGTAGACCATGGCGACCGTCTTCCCCCGCCCAAAAACCAACCTTGGTCCGTGCTTCACAGAGGCGGAGGGACGCTATTCTTCCCCTCTCGCTAAAGCATATCCCTCCAGGGCTCCCGGCGGTCTGATGAGCGGGCTGCCGGACATAGGGAAGACATCTTGTAGGAGTGGAGATCCGTCGCGGCCGGCCGTAGACTAGTTTTATCGTAGCCCGGTATAGTTTAGTTAAAATATGCCCGAAATGTAATGGTTTTTGTCCGGTTTGTATGAAAATCATCCGGTTTGCATGTAATTTGTCCGGTTTGTTTAAAGCCGATTTGAAATGTATGCGGATAACTTTGGATGGCCGGGTCCCGCATCCGTATTCGCGGACTAGCCCCCCCCCCTCCCCCCGGTCCGCGGACGGATGCGGTGTCCGGTTTGCGGGCCAGCGTTGGAGATGCCCTTAACATCCATCTCCCTACTACTGTACACACCCTGAGTCCTAAATCAATTCTGGTAGGTCGACATGGCAACTATCTAGTGATAGCAACATCTCAATTATTTAATTTGGTGACAAGAAGACAATTAACAGGAGAAAGAAATATATGGATACCTCCATGACACCTACTTACCCAACTTGATAAATCTACAGTACACAGACGAGGCAGAAGCAGATCAGTTGCATCCAGGATGTGCTAACCCAATTAACTAACCTGCAAAACTAAGACGTGTAATCGTCTCACATTAGTCTATTTTCAATTCTTCTCGTGGCAGTTGGCACTATGTATGACTCGACAAAAAAACAACAACAATTGCTTAGATAGATAGGCATCTTAGATTAAGATTGCAAGGTCAAAGAAAATATCACGGCGTACACAGCATAACTGGTTGGCTCGTCTGTGTGTGTGCGCGCGCGCTCGTGCCATGCCATGCGACCACTAGCTACGGTTTTGCAGGCATGAGAGGAAGCACAACTAGCAATTTGCATTCAATCTAATTCTAATTCCGGTTGTAGTACTCAAAATTCTGACCGGATCGATCCATCCATCGACCAAGTTGCAAGACGTGGAGCACCAACTTAATTGGCCTAAATTATTATCTATATGTATCGTTGTCGTCATCCCGTGAGCTGCGACACGTTAGATGACCCATCATCGGCCGACCTGTATGTGTGTATGGTATATATTCCACCAGCACAACAATTCAAGCTAGGTTTGGATCAACTAATGGATGAATCATCCGAAAATGACATGGCAATATGTGTGACGTGGTCCCTTTGATTCCATCATCCGATGACATGTCATGTGGTTATTTAATAGTTCAACTCAGATTTTGTTAGCAAAGCTAAAGTGAGATTATAATTTTTGGTAAAGTTGAAGACAAGCGATTAGATTATAAAACTGCTTTTACTTGTGTGGAAGCGACTCTACCCGTAAAGTACTTAGGTGTTCCAGTGAGTGATAAAAGACTGAGTAATAATGATTGGTGAAGCTCTAAGGAAAAAGTAGAGAAGAAAGCTGGGACTTGGAAGTGTGCTATGGTAGATTACTTGGACTTAGATCTTGCCTTAGCAATGTACCGCTTTATATGATGTCTACGTGTGATTTACCTAAAGGCCTTGAGAAGAGTTTGAATTTCTTTATGAAAAGATTTTTTTGGCAAGAGGGTGAGGTTGAATATCGATCAAACTAGTAGTTCGAAATGCTATTCTTGTGTTCCTGTGCAAGTATGAACCTCCCAGTGTGCGTGTGTAAACAAGTCGAGCTAGCTAGCCAGCTACTGCGTGCAAGCTAGGGAATGAAGAGGGCGTTGAATAGTTGGAGTACAAGACAATGTGGTTTTGACCTGTGATCTGATCCTTGTTTGTCTTTTTGATTTCGACGACTGACCGATTGACTGACTGACAGCACCTTGGATGTGACAAAGCTATATATGAACTACGATTCGACGATGAGAGGATCCCAGCCCCATATCAGCATGAATTTCAGACCAAAAATTGGAGTATGTAGCGATCCTTCCTCGATCCATCCATTCTTAAGCGCATCGGTGCATGCATGCTTGTCTGCTGGATGGTTTAATTATGCGCCGCGCGCACGCAAATTAATTTTTTTAACACAGTACAGACGTAGACGCTCATACATACGCACATATACTCATCCCTATGAACGCACACACGCACACCCTACCCCTATGAGCACGCAAATTAGTTGATAGAACGTTCGAGCTTAGCATCTGCTGTCGAGGGTGCACGCGGCTCCTCTTCTAAACAATTCCATTGCCTCCATTGCCTTTTACGTACTTAATCATTGATGCGTGTGCTAACCAAATGCACTTCATCAGTGAGTGTATATGTCTGGCAACCCCTTTTGATCGATCTCTCTCCTTTGTCTAAAGGAAGTGCTAATTAACAACGGAGATTGGAGAGCATGCATGCATGCACACAAATTAACTTCGGTTGATCTTTTTTTGTGTGGGTAAAATTAACATTGGTAGTTGCATGTGTTATTAATTTGTTGGCTTGTTGCTTTCTCCGTACGTACGTAACAAATGCACGGCTTAAAAATATCTCACTAATTATAATTTTAACAAGATCGATCAATGTCGTGGTGACACGTCATCGCATATGCTCCATCTGATTGAAAATATAGACGTGTTGTATCGCAGGATTCTTTGGACCATCGCATGCCTATCTCTAGCTAAGCAAAATACCTAGATATGTGGCACGACGAAACAATATCAGCTCGTCAAGATCAAAATCGCTATCAACAAAACAAAGCATATACGAGTATTGCTTAGTATCGAATCATGCATTATTCCTCCCCCACTGCTAGCTTTGATCATTAAATCGATGCCCATATTGTCCCTCAAACTTTTACCTTTTTGATTACTTTTTTTAGCTCTGTGCGAGCTTGTACTGGATCGCAGACTTTTCGGATACTTTGCTTAATAAATGGGCTGCATGCATCATTCTGATGCAGAGGCTGGGGGTAATCCTCCTTTTCTAAAAAAATGCCTTTATTAGTCCATCAAGTTTCCAACGCCTTTATCAATTTATCTCATTTTCATACATGTTGTTTTTTATACCTTTTATAGTTACTGATCCTACTTGACGATGGTGGGACCCGCTTGTCAGGCTAAAATTATACAAGTATGGGTAGATTTGTAAATTTGGAGAAGCATATTACAGCTGCAAGTAACGACGATGAATGGGCAAGCTGTGCCAAACATTCAACTTCTGGTATTTTTGTACCGCAATGAAAAATCTTATTACCAAGTGGCCTACCAGCAACAGAATCCAGCTTCGTACGCAGCTACATACCTACTCACCATGGTCATCGCCATCGATAGATCGGTTTAGTTCATGTACGTACCTCAAATTCTAGTTTTTTTGCGTAGCAGGACATCATGGAGCTACCCCGTTTGGCTTGCGTTTTTGAGAGCGGAGCTTATTTTGGTGAAGTGGAGCAGTCCCAAACAGGCCCTAAGACTGTCATCTTACGATTGTACTTATTAGGCTACCTGGGAGAAGAAGAGCAGCAACTAAGATTGGACTTTTTGGACAATTCCGGAATTTTGCGAGAATGTTTTGATTTTGTTCCCGCGCGACTCTTCTGCAGAAGAAACTCGTGTTACCGAGGACGACAGGGTCATATGATATCTCATTGTCATCATCTGCAGGTTATCCCAAATTAACCAGGTCCAGAAGTAGGAACAAGAATCGGATTATTCAAAGGGTCATGGCGGCAATCGTTGTGCTTAGACCAGATGACATGAAGACTGTGTTCCAAGGAGGAAATCTGGCTTCATCCAGTTTGATCATCAATTTGATCAAACGGGTGGTCAAAGTTAGACACAAATTATAAAGTGGTCTTGAAATTGTCACCAACTCCAGCTTGTTGGCTCGTGCATGTGTGTACGCACATGCCATGCCACCGCTGACTATGGTTTTGCAGTCGTGAGAGGAAGCACAACCAGGAATTTAACCTCCTCTCCTTGTTTGCATTCGATCTAATTCTAATTCTGGTTCTAGTACTCAAAATTCTGACTGGATTGATACATCGATCAACCAACTTGCAAGACGTGGAGCACCAGCCTAATTGACCTAAATTATTATCTATATGTACCGTTGTCGTTGTTCCATGTGTTGCGACACGTTAGATGATCCATCACCAGTCGACATGTATGTGCGTCTGGTATATATTCCACCAGCACAACAATTCAAGCTACATTTGGATCAACTAATGGATGAATCATCCGAAAATAACATGGCAATATGTGTGACGTGGTCCCTTTGATTCCATCATCTCAAGCCATGTCATGTGGTTATTTAATAATTCAACTCAGATTTTTGTTGGCAAAGCTAAAGTGAGATTATTTTTTGGTAAAGCTGAAGACAAGCAATTAGATAAAAAAAACCTTTTACTTGTGTGGAGAGTAATAATGATTGGAGAAGCTCTGAGGAAAAAGTAGAGAACAAAGCTAGGACTTGGAAGGGGAAACTAGTGTGCTATGGTAATAGATTAGTTACTTCTACTTAGATCTTGCCTTAGCAATGTACGGTTTTATATGATGTCTACGTAGATTGACCGAGAGGCCCTGAGAAGAGGTTGAATTTCTTTATGAAAAGGTTTCTTTGGCAAGAGGGTGAGGTTGAATTTCGATCAAACTAGTAGTTCCAAATGATATTATTGTATTCCTGTGCAAGTATGAACCTGCCAGTGTGCGTGTGTAAACAAGTCCAGCTAGCTAGCTGTGTGCAAGCTAGGAAATGAAGAGGGCGTTGAATAGTTGGAGTACTACAAGACAATGTGGTTTTGACCTGTGATCTGATCCTTGTTGTCTCGTTTTGTCTTTTTGATTTCGACGACTGACCGATTGACTGACTGACAACACCTTGGATGTGACAAGCTATATATGACCTACAATCCGCCGATGAGAGGATCCCACCCCCATATCTCCGCATGGATTTCAAAACAAAAAGTTGGAGTATGTAGCGATCCTTTATCGATCCATCCATTCTAAAAAAAACGAGACCAGAGGGGGAGGAGCCCTCAAAATATTTTTATAGAAGGAGCCGAGAAACACAGTTGATATCCTTTATCGATCCATCCATTCTTAACTCAGCGTGTCGGTACGTGCATGCGCCGCTAGATGGTTTAATTATGCGCCGCGCGCAAATTAGTTGACAGAACGTACGAACGTAACACCACCTACTGTCGACGGTGCATGCACGCGGCTCCTCTTCTAGACAATTCCATCGCCTTTTACATACTTAATCATTCATGCGTGTGTTAACACAAAGCACTTCATTTAGTGAGTATATATCTGGCGACCCCTTTTGATCGATCTCTCTCCTTTCGTCTACCCATACTGGGTAGTATCATAAGTTAGTATCATGCATATGATACTAGCGTATAATACTACCTCAGTAATGCATAGTATCAAAAATTAGTATCTTAAATGACCTTATTTATTGTCATGTAAGACAAATAGTAGTACATTATTTATTATGATACGGTATCATGATATGATACACAACCCTCTCTTTTTTCATTTAATTCCGTGTCACCTCATCAAAATTGCCTAGTGGGCATGCATGATAATAGCCATGATACTCCCATTATGGCCTAAAGGAAATGCTAAATACCAATAGAGATTGGAGCATGCATGCATGCACACAAATTTGTTGATCTTTTTTTTGGGTAAAATTAACCTTGGTAGTTGCATGTGTTATGAATTTGTTTGCTTGTTGCTTTCACTGTACGTACGTAACAAACGCACGGGTTAAAAATATCTCAACATGCCGTCGTCATCCATCACTGAAAATATAGACGAGTTGTATCGCAGGATTCTTTGGACCATCACATGCCTATCTCTAGCTAAGCAAAATATCTAGATATGTGACACGACGAAACAATATCAACGCATCAAGATCAAAATCCCTATCAAAACAACAAAGCATATACTCGAGTGTTGTTTAGTATCGAATCATGCATTATTCCTCCCCCACTGCTAGCTATCTCTGATCATTAAATCGATGCCCATATTGTGCCTCAAACGTGGTGGGTTGTGCTTTTTATACATGTTGTTTTCATGCCTGTATTATTCCATCAAGTTTCCAACGTCTTTATCGATTTATCTCATTTTCATACCTTTTTTTGTACCTTATATACTTTTTTTATGGAAATTGTACCTTATATACTTGACAGGCTAAAATTATACAGGTATGAGGTGCTTTATAAATTTTGAGAGGCATTGCAGCTGCGAATAAGGGCATCTCCAACGCCGACCCTCAAACCACCCGTATCCGTCCGGACGCAGCTGTCCGAACCCTGCAAGCCATCCAACGCCGACCCCCATCGGTCCGCGGAGCAGTCCGGACCACAATTTTCCCGCAAAGTCAAAACAAACTGGGGGGGGGGGGGGGGCTTTGCCGGAGTCCGGACACGAGCCACGTAGGACTCCGACACCCTCGGCCCACCAAAAACTGAGGCGGAGCCCGCGCTTTTGTAGCTGCCCGCACTGTTTCCACGGCAAAATCCCTCACTCTCTTCTTCCATCCCGCTGCTCTCCACCAAATTCCCGCCCTTTTCCCCACCCTCTTCTTCCCTCCTGCCGCTGACCCATGGACCCGGAGGAGACCCTGCCGGAGATGGTGGTGGTGGAGGATTCAAGCATCACGCTCGCCCGGAAGATCAACTCGGCGACACAGCAAAATCGCCGCGTCAAAGCGAACGCCGCAAAGGAGGAAAAACTCAAGAAGCAGAAGGCCGGCGGAGGGCATGTTGGTGGCGGACGAGGCGGTGGGCGTGCAGGTCGCGGACGTGGTGGAGGTCGGGGCCCGGGCCGCGGGGCCTCGCCGACCGTGCAGACGCCGCCATGGCCGGAGCATTACAAGGCTCCGTACTACTACGCTACCAAGCAGTTGGGTAGGCAGTCCCCGGCAGTGTGTTCAAGAAGTTGGAGAAGAAAAACTTCACCGTCATGCATTGTTGGTTGAAGTTGAATGGACAACCCAAGTGGAACCTATACATTGCCAAGACCGTCGCCCAAGGCACCAAGGAAGAAACCGGTGACCCAACCGACCCAACAAATGAACCGCCCAAGAAGGTTAGAAGAGGGTTCCAGGGAAAGAAATGGGAGGAGAAGAAGGTGAAGCGAGAAGGTGCGGCAGCCAAGATGACGGAGAGGTTCGAAGACATCTTGACGAAGAAGGAGGAGGCATACGTCAAGCGCTCCGACATCAAGGAGGAAAAAAAGGCGGAGAGGTTTGACTTGTTGATGAAGGCGACCGAGAAGAAGCTCAAGCTCGAAGAGAAGAGGGCCATGATCGAAGAGAAGAAGGCCAAGCTCGAGGAGAAGAAGGTGGAGATCGCAGCCGCTTTGGAGGAGGCGAAGATGCTCACCTTGAAGGTGGTGGAATTGGATGACGACGCAAGAATGATCGTGCAAGCCGTCCGTTTCAAGATGTTGCAGCGGCAGAAGGATGAGCTGGAGAGGGCGGAGCAGGAGGAGATCGAGGCAGCGGAGGCGGAGGCGAATGACGAGGCGGAGGCGGAGGCGGCCTACACGGCGGCGACGGCAGATTGAGCGTGAAGGCTCGGATTGACGGTCCGGCAGGGCAAAATGCACGGACTGCCGGACTGATATTCTGATCGGGCTTGTAAAAACTAAGCATACTTGCCTCTTTTTAGTTGTGATCGGCCGATGATGTGATCCGGCGCGCGCTATGGATCGGACGTACTTGAATTTCAAATTGCCCTTTACTGGCGGACATATAGTGGCTAGCATTGGATGGCCGGCTCCCGCATCGGTGTCCGCGGACTGGACCCCTCTGTCTGCGGACGGATGCGGTGTCCGGTTTGCGGGTCAGCGTTGGAGATGCCCTAACGACGACGAATGGGCAAAACGTACCAATTATTCAACTACTCGTATTTGTACCACAATTAATAATCTTATTATAACCAAGTGGAGTACCAGCAACAAAATCCAGCTTCGTACGCAGCTACATACCAACTCACCACGGTCATCGTTGTCGATAGGTCAATCTAGTTCATTTACGTACGTACGTGCACGTACACGCGGTGAGATCAACTTGTCACTGTTGTTAACATCCACATCCCTACTACTGTACACACCCTGAGGTCCTAAATGAATTCTAGTAGGTCGACATGGCAACCGGTGACAGCAGCATCTCGATTATTTATTTTTGTTGACAAGAAGACAATTAACAGGAGAAAGATCTCCATGAGGGCATCTTCAACGCGGACCTTCAAACCGCCCGCAACCGTCCGGACCGCGCGGTCCGGACGTGTTTTGCCATCTAACGCGGTCCTATATCCGTCCGCTGGTCGGTCCAGACGTCCTTTTTGTGCAAACCGGGGGGGGGGGGGGCTTTACGGGTGTCCGGACCGCTGCCACGCACGGCTCCGACAACTTGGCCCACCCAAACCCCTCTCACTCGACCGCGCCGTTTCCCGTCCGAAGCGGTCAGCGCTGCATTCATGCCGGCCCAGAGCGTACGTGATCTCTCACTGGAGCTGGCATTGAAGCGGCGCGCCGGCCGAGAGCTTCGCCCGCACCGCTTCTCGGTGCACGAACCTTCTCCGTGTTCAAACGACAACCCGTCCGTCCGCCTCCCTCCATTAAACATGAACGGTTATCGAGGAACCTACGTCACCCGTCCGTCTGCCACCCACCATTAACCACCTCGCCGCCTGGCCTGCCATCCGTCCGCTATTTAAACGCCAGGCCCGGCAACAGCCGCATCCAACCTCCTCCGCTCCCTATCTCCTCTCGGCACCACACCCGCCATGGCCTCCTCCAGCTCCAAAGCCCTGTGGGGCAGCCTCTCATCCGAACAGAAGAAGGAAATCACCTCCATTGTGTCCGGCTGGCAGGCCGGAAGACGGACGAGTTCTACGGAGGCTAGCGCTGCGGATGAGCCAATGGAAGAGGCGGGCTGACGACGAGCCGGCGCCATTGTCCTCGCCGGCCCTTGCCGGGATCACCATGGGCGAGGCGCGTGCTCACAACACCGACATGGTGTTGGAAGAGCGGAAGGCCGCGTTCCGACCGGCGCAGGCCGACCAGGCCTACAACCTCCGCCTCCTCGACGAGCACCGGTGCGCGGAGGAGCAACTCGCCGCCGGCACGGGCATTGCAGCGGACGTGGACGTGGACGAGCAGGAGGCGCTACTCCTATCCTACCGCTCCGCCTGCGACATCCGTCGCGACCGCTGGCGGTACAGCGTCCGGTAGGCGGATATAGAAGCCACCTTCAAGGAGATCGACAAAGTGACGGATGAAGTTTACGGCAAGGACAAGGACGACGTCGCCAGCTCCGCGTCGGCCACGCCCCGCCGCCATGACGACGAAGCCGGCACGTTTGCGGGCTCCGCCGGAGCGAGGAAGAGTAAAGCATGGGAGGCCGCCGGCACTTGGGTCCCACGAAGGCCACCACTCCTCCCCTCCCGTTGAAGCTAAAGCTTGACGGGCTCATCATCGTCGGCCGATTAGTCGCTTGCCGGCTTCACGGAGGCGGATCAGTTCCCGCGGCTCATGGCCGGCCGGCGAGCTGCCGGACATGGGGAACGGGTGCCGACGATCATTAGACTAGGTTAGAATAGGGATTAGTCCACATATGTCGAAAATGTAATGCATGTGTCCGGTTTAGATGAAAATCATCCGGTTTTATATAAAAATTATCCAAGTTTCAATGAAATTTGTCGGGTTGTTTAAATTTGCATCAAATTTGTTTATTTTCGTTAAATTCCGTTCAAAATGTCTCCGGACATCTGCGGCTACGGTTGGATGGCCGACTCCCGCATCAGTGTCCGCGGACTGGTCTCCACCAGTCCGCGGGCAGATGCGGTGTCCGATTTTGGGGTCAGCGTTGGAGATGCCCTGACACCTACCTACCCAACTCGATAAATATAGCAGTACACACACCAGGCAGAAGCAGAGCACTTGCATCCAGGATGTGTTAACCTAACTAACCAACCTGCAAAATTAAGACGTGTAATCGTCTCACATTAGTATATTATCAATTCTTCTCTTGGCAGATAGCACTATGTATGACTCAACAAATAAAAACCAATAATTACATAGAAGATAGGCATATATATATATTAGATTAAAATTGCAAGGTCAAAGAGAATATCACACGGGCATAGCTGGTTGTCTCCTGCGTGTGTGTAGCGTACGCACTACGTGCCATGGCATGCGACCGCTAGCTACCGTTTTGCAGGCGTGAGAGGAAGCACAACCAGCAATTTAATCTCTACTCCTTGTTTGCATTCGATCTAATTCTAAATCTAGTTCTACTACTCAAAATTCTGACCGGGTGGATCGATCGGTCGACCAAGTTGCAAGACGTGGAGCACCTAGTTAATTGGTCTAAATTATTATCTATACGTATCGTTGTCGTCGTCCCATGAGTTGCGACACATTAGATGACCCATCATCAGTCGACATGTATGTGTGTATGGTATATATTCCACCAGCACAACAATTCAAACCAGGTTTGGATCGACTGGTGGATGAATCATGCGAAATGACATGTAAATATGTGTGGCGTGGTCCCCTTAATTCCATCATCTCATGACACGTCATGTTGTTATTTAATAATTCAACTCAAATATTTGTTGGCACTATAGGCCATATGGGGTATAGGTTTTTAATTTATTATTCTGAAGTCTGAAAATGTGACTGGTATTGTTTCATGGACAGATGGGTGGATGGAAGATGGTACTAGTATGATTATTTTTATTTTGCATATAGTAGTAGCAATTATTCATGTGAATGATTTATGGAAATGTTCGATGATTTTTTTCCATCGAACTGGACGAGGAAGGCCCATTAGTATGAAGCCCACCTTCGGTTACCTCGTTGCCCACAACATCTGGACCGTACTAAAAACTAGTCAAAGTCTGAGCTAGAGGGTGTAAGAGCATCTGCAGCCGGACTCGACAAATCCGACCCCCTAAATGTCCACGGACGCGCCCGGGCACGACCCCGTACAGTGACGGACGGCCCCTCATATGTCCTGCCGGGAAGCCAGATTCCTCATATCGAAACTCTCAAATCCATGCACGTCAATTAAGCTCCTTGTTTTTCATTGTGGGTCGACATATGCTCAACAAGATCAGTGACTAGCTACGCGTGCACCTGATGAACACGAAGATTCTGATGCATCTGCAGAAAATTCACGTACCGCGGTGGCGTCAGGGGCGGCGACGGTAGCCAGTGCGGTGAGACGGCCGGGGAGGAGTTTTGTGCCGGTGGTGGCGGCGCTGAGGGGTCGGGACGGCGGCGGAGCTAGGGAAGGGCAGGGGCGGACGAGGGAGAAGAGAGGAGAGGAAAATGGCTCGTCCGGCAAGGTCGGGGGGATTTGATGGAATTTGTGGTGGGTCCTGTCTGTCAAATCCGACGTGGCGGATGCGCCCGGGCGCGGCCGGGCCTCCGCATATCCACCTCAGATATGGGCTGGATATGAGGGATGCCGGTCAGCCCAGATTTAGAGGGCCGGTTTGAGGAGCCCGTCTGGGTCACGATTTTGCGACCGTTCACTGATTGGACCGTCCGCCCAGATATATAAGTGGCGTTTGGGGAGCCCAGATGTAGATGCTCTAAAGAGAGCCCGCTAGGGAATGAAGAGCAGGTGCTGGTACAGTGTAGCGTGCATTTCCACATCACTCTGTGATGGCATCATCATTACAAGATGCCATGAAGTGACCAAGTAAGGAAAATGCTTGGCTGAACCGGCCGGCATCTGCTCCGAGCACAAGTCGTGCGATGATTGGCCCGGAGTGAAATCGGCTCCATAGCAGCAACGGCGTATTTATTTTTGATATGGCAGCGATCTAGAGAGAAATACACATGAACGGGCCCACCATCGAGGACATAGAGAGCAATAAGGTACAGTCAGCAGGCTATAAGGATTAAAGTATTATATTTTTGCTAAGGTGGATGAGAGAGAAGAGAAGCGGGATGTAGATTAACAGCCAGATGCAGCACGAACTCCAAGAAACATTATGAGAGTGTAAGGTGAGTCATGATTAATAAAGTAGTAATTAGCTACTATACACGTTGGCTATTAAGTTGGCTCTAGATAACGTGATAACTTCATATAGCTGATTGTTGGCTATACTATTAACCATGCTCTGGACTTTTTGGAATTTTTTTGGAATTTTGTGAGAATTTTTCGTGTTTGTTCCCGCACGACTCCTGTGGAGAATAAACTCGCGTTTTCGACGATGAAAGGTTCATATGATATCTCACTGTCATTATGTGTGGGTTATCCGAAATTATCGCGGTCCAAAAGTGAGAACAAAAGAATTGAATTATTCAAAGGGTAATGGTGGTAATTGCAAAAAAAAAAAAGATGGTGCTCCAAGGAGTAAAATATGGCGTCATCTAATTTGGTCATCAATTTAACTAAAGAGGTGGTCAAAGTTGGACACAAATTACAAAGTGGTGTTGAAATTGTCACCCACTCTAGCCATCTCTCATTTTCTTGGAGCATATGGGACCCACTATTCAGCGGGTCGTCCTTTTTCCTTTTCTTTTTTTCTCCTAGGCTTCCTTCTGCTCAATCTGCCGTGCTCCTGCCGCCCGTTGTTCTCGTAGTTGGGATGGAGGGTGTCGGCGATGTTTGAAGACATGGGTCCTCTTCGATCGGCTAGTCGAATAGTGGACCACGACTATCGGCTGGGGAAGATGGAGGGGAGGTGGGGAAGGCGATCGACAATGGAGGAGGTGGTCACAGAGGCACCGGGTGGAGGAGAACAACAAGCTTTGTGTATTATAATTATTACTGGTTAATTATAACTAACTAATGACGATAGGTTTGTGAATGGGGCCACGCACGATGTTGACCACGCGTCGGCGCCCGTTTCAGACCAGGTCACGAGCTGAACAGTGGTCCTCTTCTTTGGTTGGTTGGTGTCCCATGTTTTGTTTTGTTTTCGGTGGACACACACACACATGTTCAAGATTATTGATACTTTTGTTAAGCCAGCATTATTGGGGTTGGCGCTGGGACACGAAAATGTGCCCGAATGAAAGGCCATACCCGTGCCTGGGGACCTGTACCCACCTCTCCTTTCTCCAATCGAAACCTCCCCTTTTCAGTGAATAAAGTACTATCCCTAATAATCTCGATACACCAAAAGAAAAAAGCTAAACTCCCTTTTTTTTCTTCAAGTAAGCTGAAATGTCGCGGACTCAATGTTGGTTAGTGATTGATTGGCTATCAACTTTTTTTTGTCAATTCCCCAAAAATATATTAACTTTTGGCAACTTTTGATTTATCAATTTTTTTTGAAGTATCTCATCACAATGGCAGGGGTTCCTACATTTCATTAAGAGGAAGAGAGATGGTCCAGTTTATCAAATGTTGGTTTGCCGAATATTTGAAATGTCCAATGTTAGCATCAAACCAATTATGCTCTAATCGATCGATCTAACACGCGTCGGTGCATGCATGCGAATAGGTGACCGACGCATACGTACGAGTTAATCATGCGCCGTGCTCGCAATTAGTTCCCCAAAGCTCAACTAACTGAACACGTTCGTGCGTACCGTCGTCCGTCGACGGTGCACGCGGCTCCTCCGCTAAACAAACAATTCCATCGAGCGGCGGCTTTCTTGCTTTCCTGCCTAGCTTAATGACCGACGAAAAAGGATTTCCTCCCGCTTTATATTATATTATAAAGCAACATCACATCAAGGGTCATACAGAACATAAGTTCAGAAAGGAAAAAAAAAAACAAAAACAAAAACGGCAAAGATAGAAGATACCGAAGGAGCCACTAACAAGCTCCCAATGCCCAAGCGCTGGCTTGAGCATCGGGGCCCTTGGTGAACAAGATCCTGCAAACGACGCGACTAAGACAAGGGAGCAGCCCGCCGCCGGTGGAAGACCACGCTCCATCTCCAATGAGGCCAACCATCAGTGTCCGCCATCCGTCTCTGCCCCCTGCCCTCTCGTCCTGGATCGAAGGACGCCATGCCGTCGGCAGGCAAAGCCACTCACCCCTGAGCTCGTATAAACTAGACCAATAGGTTGCCGAGGAGAGCGTGAAAGCACAACTACCTCAGCACGGACAGCCACACCCCATACATTGCCACGGCCGTCGGCACGAATCATGTCAACCGCAAGCAACCAAGCAGGAACCCACTGAAGATACCCAGTAGTCCACTTCCAGCGTCGCAGCCCGGCCCACCATGCCACAGTCCCAAGGTGCCGCCTTCAAGAAGTAGAACGACACCGGAGCGCCGTCGCCACCCAATCCAAGGATTTTGGGTTTTCACCCGGGACATGGAGGTAGAGGGCAGCGGGGGATCTCAATGACGCCTTCAGGAAGGTGAACGACGCCCTTTGCGTTGCCGGCATCGTGGCCGCATCAGCCGACCAAGGGATTCCCCCAATCCAGAACCACCTGCCCCCCACCCTCACCCAGCCGCCAGATGCCAGCCGGATGTCGTCGAAAGCGCGAGCCGGTGAGGCAGGAAGAGGCGCGAGAGAGGGTACAACCATCTTCAAGATCCGCTCCAAGGACAGCGGGGAAGTCCCAGGAGCAAGCTCCACGCCCGCCGCTGACCCACCGCCCGCGCAGCCAGGAGCGGCTCACCTCCGCATCCACGCCTGCCACCCGCTGCAGGGCAGCAGGAGTGTCGCACGCATGTGGCCGCCGCCACATCTCCGGGCGCATCACGCGCAGGGCACCACCCCACCTCGAGGCCCTTCACCCCGACTCCAGGCACCGGCCCTTTTTCCTTGAAAGGAGAGGAGTTAAGTGGCACTAGCGCTACCAGTCGATCTTCCTCAAGATCAAGAGATTTTCGGCATATTGTCATCATCACTGAACCGGCCGTAGACACGAACCAATACGAGCGGGAGAGATCCTACTGGAGAGCCAACCGATCACCGCCGTCAGATGCATGCTTGTTTAACCGATCAGCATGCGTGCATGCAGCATCTCTCTCTCAAAAAGGATTTTCGTACTGAGCATGCATACAAAGATTAGGCCAATTTAGATCACTTACTAGTACTACTTTTATTGACAAGGTTGAAGGGCCTTGGCTAGAATTAAACAAACCTCGATTAATGTATGTCTCTAGTGGCCAAAAAGTGAGAAAATTGGATATTTGCCACTTTCAATACGTGGCTTCTCAAAATTGCCACTTCCAAGATTGGCTTCGCAAAATTGCCACTATGCTCGTTGGCTCCTTGATTACCATGCCACTTCCCTCCTTTTAGTGATTTTCTTTTTTCCTTTTCCATTTATTAGCACGGGAAAAGACCAAACTACCCCTGATTCTATATACGTACTATCCACGTTCTAATTGATACGAGAGCGCACCGGCCGCCGAGAATACCGTGTGTGTTGCATCACCGATCTCCTCGACGCAGAGTGCCGCAGATCGCTTAGACGTCGCGTGCCGCCGATCTTCTCGACATCCCGTGCCGCCGATCGCCTATACGCAGCGTGCCGCCGATCTCGTCAACGCCGCGTGCCGCCGATCTCGTCGACGCCGCGTGCATGGATTCTGGATGGTATCGTGTTGAGCCTTATCCTTGCTTTGTTCAAAAATCTGTAGCGATTGATCTCTCCTTGCACGGCTCATTAACAAAGCTCTGCATCATGTGAGTATGGAATCTGTGGAAACTACAATCGTGATCCCTAAACTGCTCCCTGCTAGGTGAAACGATAGCCTACATCTACAGTTTACATCTAATTCTTGATAGCCTATATCTAAATCAAGAAAGGGAGGGAAAGGGGTCATTGTTATCTGGCATTGATGGGCTGGCAATTTACATCTACAGTTTACTGTTTATCTTTGATAATTTCTAATCACATAAGCTGGTCTAAGAATGATGGGAGGAGTACTAGATATAGTAAAGCCCTGCTTGGAATGGGTGTAAGTTTTTACACCTGTATTTATTTTACAGGTGTAAATTACCGGTCACCTCTTGATTCCTGCCTGGAATGAAAACGACGGGAGGAGGTCTGTATCCTAAACCGGCCAGAAACGAGCTGAAACGCTAATCCAAACGGGGCCTAAGAATGCAAAAAAGAAAGTGATGTGTATTCACCAAAGTAGAAAGAGCAGAGTCGCCACAACCACTAGTTCAACAGAGCTGAACCTTGAAAGACTCATTTCTTTCTCAAATTGTAATGAGAGGTAAAAGTTATCCTAATTGTAAAGGCAGTAGAATTTTGAAATGGTAGAATTTTCAAATCATCATGTAAGCATCAATTAAGAAGGGAAGTAGTAAACAATCTGGAGGAATTTATGTTCCGCTACATATATGCTTTGTAAAAATCTGATCATGATTTTTGACATGTTTATGACCGCTAACCCAAACTTGTGTTCATGTTTTCTTAATTGTTTCAAGTAGGCATGACCCAGAGGTCACGTTGGGGAACAATACTGATGATCCATCGTTACAGGTTGAGGCAACGCCTATTTCAGAAGTCGATTGGGATAACTTGCAGATAGTGGAGACACATGATGACGAAGGTAGAATTGAACTACTGAGTGAGGATCAGTTATGTGAGATTTTGGGCTTGCAGGATGAGGAAGAGAAAAAAAATAAGACTGAACCAAAGAGTCGTAGAATGGTTGAGCAGGGCAGTGATAATGATGGTGCTTCCATTCCAGTTAGTGATGCCATACCAAATGAGGTAGTGATTACATATGATAAGGACCACCCAAAAATGGACCTTGGCACAATGTACCCATCAATGAAGGAATTCAGGTTAGCAGTGAGGCAATTTGCCATCAATGAGGAGTTTGATCTAGGCACGGAGAAGTCGGATAAAAAGAGATTTAGAGGGTTCTGCAAGTCAAGTGAGGATTGTCCTTGGAGGATTGTTGGCAGCCTACAGGATGATAAATGTACTGTAAAGGTGAAATATGGCTAACTATATAACCTCCATTCATTATTTAATTTTTGTATCTCTGTGTATGTCTATTTACTATATAACTTTCATTCATTTTTAAATTCTATATGTGCAGGTCACAGTTTTAGTTGATCAACATGATTGTGTTTCAAGCAGCAGGGTGAAGACCATAACGCCATCGCAAGACTGGGTAGCTAGCAAGGCTGTGAGTATCCTTAGGAATTCACCTAATATGGGTGCTAAAGAATTACAGAAAAAGTTGCAAGAACAGCACAAAACCACGATTTCATATGACACAGTCTGGAGGGGGAAAGAAAAAGCTCTTGCAGAGGTTTATGGTAAATGGGAAGAGAGTTTTGAGATGTTATATAAATGGAAGGCTGGGGTACTCAAGAGGTCACCTGGAAGTGTTGTGGAGATTGAAGTACTGGAAATAGATGGTAATGTGTATTTTCATCGGTTTTTTTGTGCACTTAAACCATGCATTGATGGTTTTTTGGAAGGATGTAGGTCACATCTGAGTATAGATTCTACTGCATTGAATGGAAGGTGGAATGGCCATTTAGCCTCAGCTACGGCAGTTGATGGTCACAATTGGATGTATCCACTTGCTTTTGGGTTCATAGCATCTGAGACAGAAGACAATTGGACTTGGTTTATGAATCAACTTAAGAAGGCAATAGGAGATCCTCCACTTCTTGCAGTGTGCACAGATGCTTGCAAAGGCTTGGAGAATGCGGTGAAGAATGTGTTTCCCAATGCTGAACAAAGGGAATGTTTTTACCATCTTATGAAGAATTTTTCAAAAAGGTTCCATGGATTTGGAAGGATGTATCCTGCAGCAAGGGCTTATAGGGAAGATGTGTTCACTGAACATATGGCAACAATCATTAAACAATCAGATGAGGTATGGAAATGGTTAAGTCAGTACCACACTCTCAAGTGGATGAGGTGTGTCTTCAATCCAGATATCAAGTGTGACTATATCACTAATAATGTAGCAGAGGTTTTTAACAACTAGATCCGAGACATTAAGGATTTACCTGTTGCTGAACTAGCTGACAAGATTAGAGAGATGATCATGCTTTCGTGGAGGAAGAGGAGAAGGATTGGAGAAAGACTACCACCTGGACGGATACTACCGGCAATTATGGTTCAGCTGAGAGCAAATACTAGAGGTTTGGGGCACTTGAAAGTTGTGGAATCTGCTAATTGGAGTGCAGAGGTGTGGGATAATAGCAAGAACTGTGAAAGGCATATCGTGAAGCTAAATCAACAGACGTGTACTTGTCTTGAATGGCAGCACACTGGTAAGCCATGTCAACATGTCTTGGCCTTTGTGACATCACAAAAGAGAGTAAACCTTGAACAATTTGTGCATGAGTACTACTCTGTGGACAGATTCAAGGCTGCTTATGGGAGAGAGATTGAGCCAATGACAGACAAATCACAATGGCCACGTGTGGAGCTACCATTTGTTGTGGGGGCACCACTTGCGAAAAGAAATAAAGGAAGACAAAGGAAACTGAGGATCAAAGGATGTCTTGAAGGTGGCCACAAGAAGAAAGGTGCCAGTGACCCTTCCAATGATGATAGCACTGCTCCCACCAATTCTAAGGGAAAGAAAATGATTAGAGGGCCAGTGACATGCAAGAAATGTGGCGAAAAGGGTCATAGGCAAGCTAGTTACAAGTGTCCACTCAATGGAACCAAAAAAAGGCAAGTGTTTTTCTTTCATTCAAAGCTTAAATTATCACATCATGCCAAAAATAAACTTTTTTGTTGAATTGCAGGAAGAGGAAGCCTAGAAAGAACAGTACAAAACCTAGGCCAGCTGAACCTAGCACCCCACAAAGACCTACTAGAGAACAAATACTACAGGACAGTCCAAGCATGGTCACTAGAAGGTAAGCTGCAATGACAAATATCTCTATGTTCAGCAATTCCAAATGGGGAACAAAAATATTTTATCAAAATGTGATAATATATATGTGTGCAGCCGCCTTGCTGTCTTGTTGGGAGAGGGTAGTTCTTCACAAACCACTAGAACTACCCCAGAGAGGATGCCAACTACAGCTCCACCAAAAAAGATGACCCCAAGGAGGATGCCAACAGCAGCTCCACCAAAGAAGATGACTCCAAAGAGGAAGCTACCGGTTGGATGAATGATCTGTTTGAGATGACATTATGTCAGATGTGAACAAGTACTTTCAATATGCTTGTTATGTGAGAAGTGAACTCACTAGTAGTTTTATTCAGTGTGTTGCTTATGTGAGATATGAACTCACAATTTCAATGAGCTTGGAACTCAAAATTTAAGCGAGTCGTGAGATGCGGCAAATTATGCCCAGTTTATATCTCATTATTATTCTTGTCATGTCGACGTACTGTGTGGATATACAGCAGATTATGCTTAGTTTTTGTCGTTTACATTATGGTTGTTCCAAAAATTTGGTCTACTCAATACACTCGTATTGTAGAAATTTGTGGTCTGCTGTGTGGATATAAATATCCAACATTTAGTCAACACAGTTTTTCTCATGTTCAGATTAAGATGTGAAAAACTTTCAGTGCCCCCTGATCTCATGATCTTCACTTTCCATTTGGGGAAAACAAATGAATCTTTGCCTACGTTATTTGAGCACAAGATAGTACAGTGGTGTGTGACTTCAGTCCAAAAAGGTTCAACAATAAATCTGGAATACTCTACAGACACAACTAGAGCATATCCTTCAAACAAAACGAGAGCATAGCAGCTACAGTCATACAACCAGCAGCACATTTGGGAACATCTTGCATTCTGACGAAAATTCAGGACATTTGAGAACATCTTGCATTCTGACGAAAATTCAGGTAGGAAAAGGGATACTGAAGCAACCCAGGGAACTGAAAAATAGTACTATCATACATCTGGTGATATACAGTCATGGTTTTAAATGCCATAAAACAATCTTGCATGAATCCTAACACAACAATCTAAAACAATTCTATTTCTCTGCTACAAGAACACATGTACGCACTCTTTCACTCTCCAAAATCTCTGGGTAAACTTCTCTGCATAACACTACAAATTTCTCCAACGTTCGTGCGCCAGCGTCCAGAGGAACTCCCGCCGGCCGACAACAACCCCTCCGTTGCCACGCGCCCATCTCCCTCCGCCTCCTCATCCTCCTGGGACGCGCCCTCCCGCCTCCTCATCCCAGCCGAGTGGTCAGGCGACGGGGACGAGCGGCGCGAGCGCCGAGCAGGTGGCCGGCCTGAGCGGCTATGGCGCGCGGGCAGACGGGGCGAGCGGCGATGGCGGTCGGGCGGAGCGACCAGCAAGCAGCCGAGTGGCGCGGGCGACGACGGCGACCGGGCGGGCGGCGTCAGCAGGCGCTTTTTCTCCTCTGCTCGAACGACAAGATTTGTGCGGCTCGTTCTCCTCTGCTCGAACGAGAATACCAGATGCATAAACAGATACAGATAATCCGATACTCAGTACGTGTACTGTGTACATAGAATCAGGGGTAGTTTGGTCTTTTCCCGTGCTTATAAATGGAAAAGGAAAAAAGAAAATCACTAAAAGGAGGGAAGTGGCATGGTAATCAAGGAGCCAACGAGCAGAGTGGCAATTTTGCGAAGCCAATCTTGGAAGTGGCAATTTTGAGAAGCCACGTATTGAAAGTGGCAAATATCCAATTTTCTCCCAAAAAGTAAGACATCATGTTTCTAATTCTGTAAATGTTTCACACGCCGGTATGGTTTGAAGAAAAAAAACATTCCATTTGATTTCGTGACCTGGTATGGACTCAATTTTCAATGGCATGTTTGTTTTTGACACCATAGTCTAGTATTGACTCAATTTTCCACTTTGCACTTGTAGTCTAGTACCTTATGTTGACAATGGCAGGACCGCTTGTGAAGCTAAGATTATGCACGTATGGGTTATTTATATAATCAAGCCGAAATGGAACGACGGCGATGCATGAATGGGCACTACCAATCATTCATCTTCTTATATTTGTACCACCACAATTGGTCTTAGCAGCCACATCCAGTTTCATACGCAACCGCCAACACACCATGATCGACCTAGCTAGTTCATGTACGTACGCGTGGTGACTAATCAAAATGTCACCGTTGTTAACACCTTATACAACCTGAGGTCCTAAATCAATTCTAGCAGGTCGACATGGCAACTAGTTAGTGACAGCAGCAGCTTAACGATTCTTTTTTTTTTTGAGTACAGCAGCTTAACGATTCTGATGATAATGCAACATATAAACAGGAGATAGATCTATGTGGATCCCTCCCTGCCCACCTACTCAACTCGATCCATCCATCGACCACACGTCCACACACACCAGGCAGAAGCAGAGCAGTTGCACCGATCCAAGATCGCTGTGCTGATTAACCTACCTAAATTGCACGTCAAGACGTGTGATAATCTCACACTAGTCTACGTATAGTTCTTTTGGCACTTTGTATGACTAGATCGATGAGTAATTAATTAAATGGATAGGTATATTAGGATAATATTTTGCAAGCTAGGTCAAAGGAAATATCATGGCGTCCTTGGCCTATCTAGCTAGTTTGCGCGCATGAGTGTGTGCGTGTGTACGCCTCGAGCCATGCATGCCACCACCGCTTAGCTACGGTTTTAGTTGCAGTCGTGAGAGGAAGCGCTACCAACAGTTTAACCTCTTCTTCTTGTTTCATTTGTGATACTACTGACCCAATCGTTTGATCGGTCCCGAGCAGCAACTTGATGATTAATTAACTTATCTATCGTTATCGTCGTCCCAATTTGTTGCCACAGGTGAAATGTCCAATCGACATGTAGGTATTGTATACATTCCACAGGCACAATAATTCAACTTGGATCAATCGGATGAATCATGCGAAAATGGCATGGCTAAGATGGTTACTCGATTCAACGCATATATTTAAATGTCAGAAACCGATTGTTTTTGCAGATGGTGGGATGGGCAATATTGAATTCATGCTCCAGCCAGTTGCTCCAAAAGTCCGAACTGATGAAGAGAGGCGGGCAATATATTTCAACAATCTCCTTCACGTCTAGACTTATTTAGTCCTTAAATGTGGGATCGATGTAGGCCGCAGAATCATTTTTCAATACTGCGTTGGCAGGGTCTTGAACTCAAGACCTCTTGGCTCGGATACCCTTTTGAATTCATGCTCCAGCCAGTTGCTCCAAAAGTCCGAACTATGGGAGATGGCTGGACATTACACTCCAACAGGCAAGTGCCAAGTGTACAGAGTGTGCCCGCGCTAAACCGAGTATAAAAAGCCCCACTCGGAATTTCATTGAGAACCAAACTCTACACATTTTTCAAAAAATGCCTCTCCTTTTCATAATATAGTAACAAAAATTATACTAGTAATATCTAATATATATACATATATATATATATATATATATATATATATATATATATATATATATATATATATATATAGAACGTCTATTTAAGACCCAGGGTGAAGAATAACTTATTCCTCACCCTGGTCGATCGACCGAGCCACATGTGGACTCAACCAAACCATCATTCCACCGGTGTAAAAATTTATAGGTGCCGAGGTAATTTTACCTTTCCACATTACCTCACGTACTGTGTGCTTATCGTGGTATTACGAGCTAACCCATCTGTCCCGTCCTATTCTAATCGGTTGCGAGCGGTTTCGAGTTCCACTCTCGACGACGAATATCATGCCGGCGCGATGAGCGGCGGATGGGCTCCTCGGTGGCTCGGTGAGACGACACAGGTGGTGGTCGTGGCGGCAGTACGGCGGCTCGGCGGACCAGTCA
The DNA here is from genome assembly GCA_039707655.1 of Elymus sibiricus. NCBI lineage: Eukaryota > Viridiplantae > Streptophyta > Magnoliopsida > Poales > Poaceae > Elymus > Elymus sibiricus. The sequence continues at coordinate 471,334,092 of CM077668.1, read as the reverse complement.
ACGGACAGCGAGGAGGCATCACGACGTATGCGCCATGTCCCGCGGAATTAGTCGCGGCGCTTGTGCACGCCCGGGCCTCGTGGAGCCGCTGAAGGAAGCAACTCATGGGGTCCTCCAGTCCTGCAATCCATCCAATTTGACTGGACCGCCGCCGCTGATGTGCTACGAGCTTCAAGTCTGCGTTCCTACAGATTGTGTGCTGCACACCTAGGTGAGGTATATCTCAAATTACCTTCGTCCTTTTCTTATTGAAACATGAGAAAAAACTCCGTCTCCAAAGCCATATAGGGCATGGGGAAGCATTTGTGACAAATACCACTTCTTCAGAAGGAAAAGTATACGATGTAGTTTGATTGTTGTGTGTACTGATCTCCTATGTTTCAACCTCATAATTTTTTGGGACTATGGCTGTACAACGAAAATGGGTATGTCTTGAATATTTTCTAAAAATCTCTTATCACTAAATACTTATTGCTCATGTTGGTTGATGTAGCGCTCCGTGTTTTTTTCATCTTGATGCGGGGCACATCTCCTCCCATCACGATGATCCCCAACCACCGGAGCTCTTCAATATCATCCTCCATTGATTCACATAACCATGTGTCCTGTGTCCATTTACAATTGCATCGCGTTTCCTCGAATTTAGTTTGATTTATTAAAAAGTTGAGTTTGCTGAATGTGGGTAAGTCACGCCCCCAGCGCTGAAGCCAAGCTTTGTGCATTCAGTTTTTGTTTCACACCGAGTTTAATTGTTTTGGGCATAGCCAAACTACAAGCTTAATACTCAGATTGTGATTTAAGTTTCACATGGATAAAAACAATATCAAGGTTTGGTGTTTTAAGTAACAACTGGTCAAGTATATGCATTGGTCGTGCCTGATGGGTACTAATTTTCTTTGGCAAACATTATAAACACATACTGTAGATTCAAGTCTCCTGTCTAGTTGTTACTTTTAGGCAAACATTATAAACACATACTGTAGATTCAAGACTCCTGTCTAGTTATTACTTTTAGGCAAACATTATAAACCACTGTTTTTAACCCTTGATGGCGGGCCTGATTAGTAGTAATTTGTTTTTTCTGGCATTCATCTTGATGGATAGACTCAAGTCTCCTGCATTCTTTGTTGAACTACATTTGTATGGTAATGGAGTCGGCCAGAGTGAAGTTTCGAAATATATATATGGAAGTGAGGATTAGAATACAGAGATGAATTTGTTATTGTATCGAATCTAATAATGTAAGAGGAAAGTCACCATTCTGAAATCAAGATTCAGAGCAAGGAAGCATGATGTAGGCATTGATGGCTTGACCAGAAGCCAAATCCAATTTATTTCCAGTGCATATATATCGTTCTGTCATCTACTTCAAACGTTTCTGCAACTAGAGATGTTAAGTTAAAACGTTCAGTCTTGAAAGACGTTCATATGGACTTGTTTTAGGTTGGAAAACTATTTCAATTATTGTTCTTCCATAGTTGCATACTCCTATTTTAGGAATGACTACATCACTAGCTTAGTTGGCACCACTAGTAATAGCTCGATTTGACATAATTGAGTCATGAGTTTTTACAATGCTTTGTCAATTACTGGCAGAAGACGATCAATTTTAATGGAAAAATCTCTAATTGCAGCTATTCAAAGCTAGGCCAACTAATGATACTTCCCTCATCTAAAATACACGGTTTTAAGGTTGTACAGGCGTGGACTTCTGAATTGTTCTGATTTATATTAGATATGCATTGTTTTTGGAAGTTCTGGTTGTGTTACTGTTTTCTAAGTTCAGGCTGGGAGAGTATGAATATTGATAATAGTCGTGATTCTAGTCGGAGTAATGCAAATGTCATACAGTTTCTTCAGGCTTACACCATATAACCAATTGAACCATGGAACTGATGTTATCACGATGTTTCAGTCCCATGTACTTCTAAGTGACAGCTGAGAACACTGTGCATTTCTTTAACCGTTTTTCTTTTCCACACAATTTTCAGAAGCTAACTCAAGTAGTTAGACAAGTGCAGGAAAATACACTTTGGTTCCTGGTTGTATATACACCATATATGGGGATTTTTTTAATAATTAAACAAAAAATCAAAATAGTTAAGAACTATTTTTAGAATAAACTTGACTTATTTTTACACTAGTATATAAATTTTCACACAAAAAAAACAACGTTGACTTCATAGCGAAAAAGACAAAAATTATTTGCTATTATATAGGTCACTATTCACACTATTTCAGCCAAAAAAAAATTCTTCTTTGAAAAGAAGTCAAAGAAGATTTTTCTTTTTGTGAAATTTCTCTCACGAGTAAAATGGAAGGTCAAGTTTATTTCAAAAATATTTTCAGAATTTTTTGACTGTTTCTTGACTTACTATTTTTTTTCATACAGGGTGTAGATGTCCCATAGACCAAACGTCCGCGTCCGACAAGTGCATAAGAATTGCCACGGTAGGCCGCTGTGTCCTTTGATTGCTCTGCTTTTGATGCCTGCTTGCGACATGAACAACAACCTCAGGTACATCTCAGTCAGGATCAGAGGAAAATAAAGCTATTTCTTTCGTTCCATTAGAAGATGGGTATTAGTTTACCACTAGTCGGGCAAACGGCACCACACGATCCTATATAGAATGTACTGCCTATTGAATCGATGGTACAATGAGACAGTATTTTAAACAATAATAACTGACTGGAGTTTAGGCTAGCAAAAAATCTGTAGGTACAGTTCTCTACATGAGTAACAATTATTATTTCGGGAAAAGAACCTGCTATTGTATCTTCAGCCGACTGCATGAGTAACATTGATTATTGATCTGAATCCATAGTAGTTTAACTGGACCATACGTTGAAGATATTTTCTTTTTATGAACATTGATTCGTTAAAGATACTCTTGTTTACGGAGAAATTCACTTTGACTCATAGGTATATATGTATCCATTGTCTAAATACACATTTTAAAATGTTAAAATGTTTTGAGAAAAAATCCCGTGAGTACTTCAAGAGATTGTATGTTCGTGCACAAATCCCGCGTGTCATTTGAAATGTTAAGATGTTTGCTTCTACAGCTGCCAAATTTCTTATGTTCGGATCTCAACCGGTTAGTAGAACGTGTTTCTCTTTTCGCAAAATAAAATAAAAGTAAAATGTGTTTCTCAACTGAACTTAATTGAACTTGTTTCTTTACCGTCAAAATAAAATTGGAACGTCTCGTTTGCTTTTTGGAGTCCAAATTTCTTACCGGCCTAGGAATTGAATGGAAAGTTTCTTCTTTAAAAAATTGACCGGTGACAGAGAGACAATTATGATGCAGCAGAGCCCATGTATGATAGGTAGAGGTAATTTACTAATCTCTTCCCGTAAAATTATGTTACATGCAGGGCATGCCCTCTAGTGCTCCATGCCTCCAGGCCGTAAGATTACATTGCTCTCCAGGCCGTAAGATTACATCGATGTAGCGTACACGAGCAGTAAATTACGGAACGGCCTCGAGTATCCATAATTTTACCTCCCATGTGTTGAGTTGGCACGGGATAGGTGGGGTGAGGAATAAGAATTCCTCACCCAGGGTGACGAATAGTCGATCCCTATATATATATATATATATATATATATATATATATATATATATATCTTTTGTGACATAAAATCATAATCATAAAAATGTATTTTGGAATACGAATCTAATGACATCATATTATGTCACATAAAGTATATAGTAATAGAGTAATTATTGGTCAAAGCTTATCCTAAGGAGAATTCGTCTACAAAGGAAAACAAAATAAAGAGTAGTATTTCTTTGTTACCCAAACAAATTTTTTTGTGGGCAAACTTGGAGAGCTTTATTCAACAAAAACAGTCCTGGGACAGTCAGCAATAAGGCTGCTGATCAGGAAACTGAGGGTAGTGTCTAGTCAATTCTCAGTTACATCCAATGTGCAAGCATGCTTTGCACAAGGGTCAATTCTCAGTTACATTATGGTTTACATGTTGAAAAATAAAAGAAGTAAGCTGAGGTATAAGCTCTCCTATTTCATCAAAAAGAGGCGCTATCACTGAACGTGACAGACGCAGAGAGTGCCAGAGATTAACTAGCTCCTGGCAGTCAGATTCCATGATCACATGAGTGAAACCTCGGATGCTTGCTAGACGAATGCCATCACAAAAAGACAGTGTCTCCATAATCAGCGGGTCAGAAACACCGGTGTACGGCTTACTCCAGGCGGTGATGAACGAAGTAGCAGAACGAGCAACGCCGCCAGCCCCTCCCTTCCTCAATTCAAAGCAAATGGCTCCATCGGTGGTGATTTTGATAGTACCATCATCCGGCGGCCGCCACCCATAACCTGTTAGAATCTTTGCTTGATCGCGAGGTAGTTCAAGGAGAGTGAGGGATTCCCCCGTCCGTTTAAAAGATAATACCGGATTGATCTCCTCGCTGTCATGCGTCCACCGGTTCCTGGAATGCCAAATCGACCACAGCACCGTAATGATCTTCAGCCGGTTTGCATCCGCTATGATAGGGTCGCATAAAATATCGCGTGCCCAAGTGGCCGGCTGTAGGCGCGGCAGGCGGAAATCCAGCCAAGACTGCGCTTCGTCCCAGAATTTTCGTGCATGTGAGCAGTGAATAAGAGCATGCATAAGATCCTCCTCCATCGCATAACAGATGTTGCATGTGCTCTGCTCTTTGATATGTCGATATTTGAGAGTCGCTTCATCAGGAAGTATGCCCCTGAGAACGCGCCACCAGAAAACATGTACTTTTGGCACCACTTTTAATTGCCAAAGGGTAGTCCACATCTTTTTATCGCTCGCTGAAGTGCCTGTAGCCGCCCCTTCATCTAGAGTTGAACGCTCTTTTTGAATCACGAGAGAACGGTGCTAAGATTTCACAGAGTATACCTCTGACCTCTCAAAAGCCCAGGCCAAAGAATCATCTCCACCTCAACTACGTAATGGGATATTAAGGATGGCATCCACATCAAGCTGGTATGAAAACATCTCGAATGAGATCAGCACGCCATGTCCAGTTGTATGAATGAATGAGGTCACTAACCGTTTGTAACATTGTGCCCTCCGGTTTCAGTAATGGTATCATCGACAGGGTGCCCGGAATCCACTTGTCGTCCAGATAGAGATGGTAGACCCATCTCACACTCTCTTAATCAAACCATTAGTAAGAGCATCTCTTCCAGCCACAATTGCTCGCCAAGTAGCCAAGGAGGACTTGGGTGCGCTGGCGTGGAAGAAATCAGTGTCCTTACGCTTTTCGGTTATCAGCACGTTGACTTTCGCCGAACAGCCCCAAGTGCCTAAGTAAGAGAGTGTAGTTTTTTTCTTCTCTCATTGCTCATACGATGTAATCTCATTATCCTTCGTGGAAACTTTATTCAGGACATGACATAACGTTAACATAGTCTCCCCCTATCATGCCCTGGATAAACCCGATGTATTTAACATGACGTTAACCAAATCTGCTAGAGTACAATTTTTCTGTTCGGCAAAACCGTTTGACTGAGGTGAATAGAGAGGCGTCCTCTCATGAATAATACCATGTTTCACACAGAATAAATTGAACTCGTTAGAAAAGTAATCTCCACCACGATCAAACTGAACTCGTATTATTTTCTTTTCAAGTTGATTCTCAACTTCTGCCTTATAGATTTTAACATACTGTAGAGCCACATCCTTAGTATTCAACAAACACACATAGCAGAATCTAGTGGAATCATCTATCAACGTCATGAAAAATTTCTTTCCACCTTTAGTTAACACACCATTCATCTCACACATATCAGAATGTATAAGCTCTAGTGGTGCAAAGTGTCTCTCCTCCGCAACCTTGTGAGGCTTGCGAGGTTGCTTAGCTTGCACACACGCATGGCCCTTAGTGCCTTTGGCTAAAGTGAAGCTTGGGATTAAATTCATGTTAGCCAACCGCGTCATACAACCAAAATTAATGTGACAAAGACGTGAATGTCAAACCTTAGATTCGTTCACACTAGAATGAATACGGTTCATGACTTTATTACAGAATTCCACTAGGGAAAGGCAGAACAAACCTCCACATTCATATCCTTTTCCAACAAATAATCCGTATATAGATACGACAACTTTATTGGACTCGAATACTAACTTAAAGCCCTTTACATAGAAGGGAGCCTCTAACGAGATTCTTTTTGACAGCGGGGACATGCTGCACGTTCTTCAGATCTACCATGCCAACACCATGAAGAGAAGCATGTGAGCCATTCCCCATCAGGACGAAGCAATCTCGTGCGACTTGGTAAGAAGAGAACAAAGACTCATCCGCGCAGACATGAATATTTGCACCTGTGTCAACCCACCAATCAGTGGACTGACAAATTGAAAGTACAGTAAATAGATTACCATACCCAGACGCCCCATTATCATTGTTGTTCATGGTCACATTGACAGACTTGGAGTCCTGTCCTGACTTCTTGTACTTGTTCGGGTACCTGTTGGCCAAGTGACCATCGTCACCACAAGTGAAGCAACCATCTTTATTCTTGTCTTTCTTCTTACCCTTCTTCTTGAAGGTAGTATTCTGTTGGTCCATGTTCTTTCCTTTGAACTTGTGGAAATTCTTTTGCACCACATTGGCGGTAGAAGATCCTTCGGCCCTTTTCACGTGTGAGTCCTTTGCTCTCGAATTCTGCTCAACACTTAGATGACCGGTGACATCCTCAACCGAGAATTCACGTCTCTAGTGCTTGAGAGAAGTAGCAAAGTTCCTCCAAGAAGGAGGGAGTTTAGCAATTATGCATCCCGTGACAAACTTCTCCGGTAACTCACACTTCAGGAGCTCGAGCTCCTTAGCAATGCAATGTATCTCATGAGCCTGGTCCAATACAGGACGGCTATCAACCATCCCGTAATCATGGGACTGCTCCATGGCATACAACTTGCTTCCAGCATCAGTTGCGCCAAATTTAGCTTCGATCGCATTCCACAAGTTCTTGGCAACCCGCATATGCAGATATGCGTCAACTAACTTGTCTCTGATCACACTCAGAACGACTCTCACAAAGACGCTGGTGGCCTCCCTAAACATCTTCTCCTATTCAGGAGCAATCGTTATCACGGGAGTGACACGAGCGACCCAGAACACGTTCATCGCTGTGAGTCACAAGGTAGTCTTCGTCTGCCAATGCTTGAAATACGTACCCGTAAACTGGCCCGGTTTCAGCGTTTCAGCAAAGTCTTGAATCGAAAAGTGCCTATATAAATAAGGTTTTTGGATTGCTGGATATATTGGACTTTTCCGATTGATTTAATCCTATGAATCATGAACATGGCATTAACAGTATGAAGCTCATACTGGTATCTAAACATGTGAGCACGTACCGAACATAGAACCGAAACATCTATGAACACAATAAATACGTCTAGCACATGAACGAGTAAATAGAGGATGAACAGATCATACCCTCCGGTGGGCCAGGCTAAAGCCGCGGCGGCGGCAACGGCTGCGACTTCGTCCGCAACCTTCTTCTTGGCGACCGCTTCGTCAGCCACGGCGTCAGTGTAAGGGACGTAGTCGACGCAGAGGACGACGACGAAGACGAATAGGGAGTTGTAGCGCCGAGACGCTCCCCAAAAACCTTACCGCCCTTCTCCCGGTGCAGGATCACAAAGGGCGGGGTTCCAGAGGCCTACTCTCCCGAACGATCGTGCACGCGGTCGACGGGATGGATCGCCGGAAGCAGGAACAGTAGATGATGACTAGGCTAATGCACAACAAGAAACTGAGTGTGTTGGCTGGAGTTGCCAACGCCTCCAGTATATAGGCCGTCGGGTAGGGAGTCGTGGGCATGGGCTTAGGCCCACGACCGAGTCGGCAAACAGCCCACGGTCCAACGTCTCGGATAGTGACACTTGCATTAGCGACTCGTAATTAATCTCTCACTAATTAACCGTTTCTGACCGGCAAAAAATAGAGCGCATGCATGACATAGGTCTGAGCTCAGCTCAGCTCGTACACGAAACACGACGTGCGCGCTGGTGAGGCGGACGGCGGAGGAGGAGCACGCGTGTACCACTCCTCTTCTCAAGCTTCAATAGCATGAAGAAGAGAATACCTTATAAAGAGGTCTCCACTTTTCTCCACTAGCAGTATGATACTAAACTGCCCATCATGTCCTGCACCCACATGTGTCTTAAAGATTAACCAGTAATTATTATTTATATGGGCCCTAAGCCCATCTATAATTCAATAGTTTGTTCACTCATTTCAGTCCTTATATAGTTCGTATTAAAATATTCAAAATGTCTCATAATTCGGAACAGAGGTGATAGCAATTAACTTTGCCACTAAGCTATAGATTGAGTTTCATTTCGAAAGTTAATTTGCTGTCGATTTTGATAACTAAAACCATTTGGCATTTCGTTACGTTGAATGCTTGGCATCATCATCATTTATTACTTTTGCTCAGGACATAGTGCATACAAGATGAATCTGTCTGTAACCAGCGAGCATTATGCGATCGTGCCTGGAGCAGAATGTGATTAAGCATCGGTCCTCACGCGCGTGCGTCGGTGCATGCATGTGATGGATCGACACGGCTGGGCTGGCTGGTTTAATATAATCATGCGCCGCGAGCTAGCGCGCAGATTAGTTGGCAGAAACCCATCTTTTTTTTTCGAAAAAACTTTCGATCTATTCATCTTTAATTATGGCAGTATAACGAACACCAGAAATAATAAAAATTACATCCAGATTCGTAGATCACCTAGCGGCGACTACAAGCACTGAAGCGAGCTAAAGGCGCGCCGCCGTCATCGCCCCTGCCTCGCCGGAGTCGGGTAAAACTTATTGTGGTAGACAGTCGGGAAGTCGTCGTGCTAAGCCCCCATAGGATCAGCGCACCAGAACAGCAACCGCCGCCGATGAAGAGTAGCATAAATCGGAAGGATCCAACCTGAAAACACACGAACGTAGACGAACGACGACCAGATCCAAACAAATCCACCAAAGACAGATCTTTAATCAGACATGCACGTACGAACGGGTATGTACCTACTCTACTGTCCACTGACGGTGCACGCACGCGCGCGGCTCCTCTGCTGAACAAACAATTCCATCTACCCACCGGCGGCAACAGGCCTGCCTTTAATTTCAAGACGATCACGCGTGGGCGTCTTTTGATCTCTTCTTTTTTGGGTCCAAATTAAGGAACCAGTACACTAATGCTAGAAAGCGGAAATATGTACTAACACAATGGTAGTTGCACGATCAACTCAAACCGCCGCCTAATTAGCTAGCACACGGCCACATGTCATGATGCGTGAACTGAATAGTACGTACTTTTTTTTGAGAGAGAAATAGTATCTAACACAATGGTAGATCGAAAATACACTCTATATACGAATATCGCAGGGTCCTTTGTGCTTTGGAGTTCGGACCATGACATGCCTAGCTAGCTTGAGGTACCGCTAAATACCTAGCTAGATGGCACCACTGGCACACGAGGAAACTAATTAACCTGTCAAGATCAAAATCCTATCGCTATCAAGAAGCAAAGTATATATATACTCCTAGTATCAAATCATTATTTCACAACCCCCACTAGCTTTCTGATCGGTGCCCATGCTGCCTCGTGGTGGGCTTGGACTTTCTATACGACTACTTTTCATGCATTTATTCCAATTTTTGATGCTTTTTCTTTGTGAATACTTTTGCCACGAAATCGAAAGCTTTGCGGAGTTTGGAGGCTCACAGAAGATGGGCAATCACACACCAATTAGCACGGCGTATGTTTTTCTTCAGCAAGTAATACGTACAATCACTAGTAGAAAACATGGCATTGGTTTTTGCCAGATCAGAGCAACAGTCTCAGTCGACTTACGAACCGGGACTAATGCGTGCATCAGTCCCGATTCGAGCGGCCAGGACGCCGGCCGGGCCTCGGCATGCACCAGTCCCGGTTCGGCTGAGACCTTTAGTCCCGGTTCCAGCCACCAACCGGGACTAAAGGGCCTCGCTCTTGGTGCAACCCCTTTAGTCCCGGTTGGTGTTTGGAACCGGGACTAAATGTCAGTCTTCAGTCCCGGTTCTAGACACCAACCGGGACTAAAGGGCCTCACTCCTCTGTTTTTTGGCCGGCCGGCGTGTGGGAGGTGTGAGCTACTCTGTTCTCACCTCCTATGCACATGAGGTGTTTGATAAAATGTCCGAGCCACACTTAAGCTTTCTCCTCTCCAAGCTCGACCTCCAAGCTCCATTTTCCCCAAGATTTGTCTAGGTTTGGCGGTGCACCAACTATCCAAGTGTTCTAAAAAGCTTAGTAACTTCATCCTTTCATCTCTCACTGCTAGTTTAGCTCATTTCAAATGCTCTAGAAGTAGTGTGGTTTGTGGGTTTTAGTGGAGGAGTGTATGTGTGAATTTATTTGATTTAAATGCACAATTTGAGCTCAAATTAACTTCTTAGTTTGCACATGTGTAGGGTGCCGTCCCGTCCCCGTCCTCACCGCCGTCGATCGCCCGCGCCGATCTCGTCGCCGGCACCACCGTGGTGAGCCTCTTGTTCTTATCTTTTTTTTAAAGAAAAAATTCTTACTTGTATGATTTATATAGCTACTTGTATAATTTTCTTACTTGTATTATTGTTTGTTATTATATAGTGCCATGGTTTTGGTATCCGCCCCCGTCGGCTCTCGTCCGGTCTATGATTCGGATGTGGTATATTATCTTTTATAACTATTTGTTTCATTTAGTGTTTATGACAATTATGCCGACCAACTTGACATAGATGTCTTTATCTAGGAGGTATGTGAACCGGAAATTTCAACCGACCCTCTTGTCGATAGGTTAAATTTAGTTGAAAAAGAAAACAATTATTTGAAAGAAAAATTGAAAAGAGTTGAAGAAGAGAAGATGAAATTGGAGTTGCATATTGCCGATGTCGTCGATCTACACAAGATCCAGATGGATGCAATGCGCTTGAAGATTAGAAAGATTAGAAAATATGCCATTGATAACGAGGCTTGGTATCATTATGCTGTTGGATCAATTGTTACCTTAGTTGCGATTTTGATCGCATTTATTGTTGCATTTAAATGTTTTACATAGTTGTATGTTAGTTTCAATGTATGTTTTAATTAGATGCTCTAGAGAGCTGTATGTTGTTCTATGAGAACTATGTATGAACTTTATGTATTTATTTTTTCAGTAATAACATTTGATCACTACTGTACTTTGGTTTTAATGTGATGATGAACTTGTATTAATTTGGTCATTTCTCTATTCATGATGTTCTGTAATGGTTTTTGATATACTTAATTATATAATGCACGCAGATGAACCGGCAATGGATGTACGGTGACCGACGCACCTCCGACTACATTACGGGCCTGCATAATTTTCTCGATGTGGCTGAGGCAAACAAGCAGAATGGTTTTATGTATTTCCCATGTACTGTCTGTGAGAATACGAAGGATTACTCTTCCTCGAAAACCCTTCACTTCCACCTGCTTGAGAAGGGTTTCATGCCCCACTATAATGTTTGGACCAAGCACGGAGAAAGAGGGGTTATGATGGAAGACAACGAAGAAGAAGAGGATGATGACAACTATCATATGTTCCCTGAATACGGTGATACTGCAACGGGGGAAGCTGAAGATCAAGAGGCACCAGATGTGCCCGATGATGATCTTCGCCGGGTCATTGTTGATGCACAGAGAGGATGCGAAAGTGAAAGGGAGAAGTTGAAGTTCGATCGCATGTTAGAGGATCACAAAAAAGGGTTGTACCCAAATTGCGAAGATGGCAACACAAAGCTCGGTACCGCATTGGAATTGCTGCAATGGAAGGCAGAGAATGGTTTATCCGATAAGGGATTTGGGAAGCTACTGAAAATAATGAAGAAGAAGCTTCCAAAGGATAACGAATTGCCTGACAGTATGTACGAAGCAAAGAAGGTTCTCTGCCCTCTAGGATTAGAGGTGCAGAAGATACATGCATGCCCTAATGACTGCATCCTTTATCGCGGTGAGGAGTACGAGACTTTGAATGCATGCCCGGTATGCGGTGCATTGCGGTATAAGATCAGACGAGATGACCCTGGTGATGTTGAGGGCGAGCGCCCCAGGAAGAGGATTCCTACCAAGGTGATGTGGTATGCTCCTATAATACCACGGTTGAAACGTCTGTTCAGAAACAAAGAGCATGCCAAGTTGTTGCGATGGCACAAAGAAGACCGTAAGAAAGACGGGAAGTTGAGAGTACCCGCTGATGGGTCGCAGTGGAGAAAAATCGAGAGAAAGTTGCCGGACTTTGCAGGTGACGCAAGGAACTTATGGTTTGGTATAAGTGCAGATGGCATTAATCCTTTTGGGGAGCAGAGCAGCAATCATAGCACCTGGCCTGTGACTCTATGTATCTATAACCTTCCTCCTTGGTTGTGCATGAAGCGGAAGTTCATTATGATGCCAGTGCTCATCCAAGGCCCTAAGCAACCCGGCAACGACATTGATGTGTACCTAAGGCCATTAGTTGAAGAACTTTTACAGCTGTGGGACATAAAATGTGTACGTGTGTGGGATGATCACAAACAGCAGGAATTTGACCTACGAGCGTTGCTGTTTGTAACCATCAATGATTGGCCTGCTCTTAGTAACCTTTCAGGATAGACAAACAAGGGATACCACGCATGCACGCACTGTTTAGATTAGACCGAAAGTATATATTTGGATAAATGTAAGAAGAATGTGTACCTGGGACATCGTCGATTTCTTCCGACCAAGCATGCCTTAAGAAAGAAAGGCAAGCATTTCAAAGGTGAGGCAGATCACCGGAAGAAGCCTGTCCTCCGTACTGGTGATGATATACTTGATATGGTCAAGGATTTATAAGTAATCTTTGGAAAGGGTCCTGGCGGACAATCTGTTCCGAATGACGCTGACGGACACGAACCCATGTGGAAGAAGAAATCTATATTTTGGGACCTACCCTATTGGAAAGACCTAGAGGTCCGCTCTGCAATCGACGTGATGCACGTGACGAAGAATCTTTGCGTGAACCTGCTAGGCTTCTTGGGCATGTATGGGAAGACCAAAGATACACCGGAGGCACGGGAGGACCAGCAACGTATGAACGAAAAAGATGGCATGCATCCAAAGCAGTATCAAGGTCCTGCCAGCTACACTCTTACCAAAGCAGAGAAGGAAATCTTTTTTGAATGCCTGCTCAGTATCAAGGTCCCGTCTGGCTTCTCGTCAAATATAAAGGGAATAATAAATATGGCAGAGAAAAAATTCCAGAACCTAAAGTCTCATGACTGCCACGTGATTATGATGCAACTGCTTCCGGTTGCATTGAGGGGGCTTCTACCAGAAAATGTTCGATTAGCCATTGTGAAGCTATGTGCATTCCTCAATGCAATTGCTCAGAAGGTAATCGATCCAGAAATCCTACCAAGGTTACCGAATGATTTGGTCCAATGTCTTGTCAGTTTTGAGTTGGTGTTCCCACCATCCTTCTTCAATATTATGACGCACGTCCTAGTTCACCTAGTCTACGAGATTGCAATTCTGGGTCCTGTATTTCTACACAATATGTTCCCCTTTGAGAGGTTCATGGGAGTCTTAAAGAAATATGTTTGTAACCGTGCTAGGCCAGAAGGAAGCATCTCCACGGGCCATCAAACAGAGGAGGTCATTGAGTTTTGTGTTGACTTTATTCCTGACCTTAAGCCGATTGGTGTTCCTGAATCGCGGCATGAGGGGAGACTGGGTGGAAAAGGCACGCTAGGACCGAACTCAATAATATGTAGGGACGGGCATTCTTGGGCGCAAGCACACTACACGGTTCTACAGAATTCTACCTTGGTGGCCCCGTATATCAATGAACACAAGAATATTCTACGCTCCAAACACCCGTAGCAGTCTGACGACTGGATTACACGTGAACACATGGGGACTTTCGGCGGTTGGTTGCAAACACATCTCATGGGTAACACCACTGTTGGAGATGAGCTGTACTTGTTGGCCAGGACACCATCTTTGATTGTATTGACTTTCCAAGGGTACGAGATAAATGAGAATACATTTTACACGATCGCCCAAGATAAAAAGAGCACCAACCAAAACAGTGGTGTCCGCTTTGATGCAGCAAACACCAATAGGGCAAAGGACACATATTATGGTTACATAGAGGACATATGGGAACTTGACTATGGACGTGATTTTAAGGTCACTTTGTTTCGGTGCAAATGGGTCAATCTGTCAGGAGGCGGGGTACAGGTAGACCCGCAGTACGGAATGACAACAGTGGATCTCAACAATCTTGGGTACACAGACTAACCATTCGTCCTATCCAATGATGTGGCGCAGGTTTTCTATGTGAAGGACATGTCTACCAAACCGAGAAAAAGAAAAGATAAGGAAGCGAATACATCATACGATGAGCCAAAGCGCCACATAGTTCTTTCAGGGAAAAGAAACATCGTGGGAGTGGAGGACAAGACAGACATGTCAGAAGATTATGAAAAGTTTCATGAAATTTCTCCCTTCAGAGTGAAGACTGACCCAAGCATCCTGTTAAATGATGAAGATTATCCATGGTTACGGCGCAATAAGCAAGGGACACACGCGAAGAAATAGTTTTATACCCCAAGATCCCACTCTGGGATGTGACCGGCTTCACCGCCATCACTTTCTCTCTAGTGTGAGTTTCCGGACTTATAGCTGGAAAGTGCCACTTCGGACAAACCGGAGGGAATCTTTGTAAGAGCTAGCTAGGGCATTTTGGCATTTGGAACATGATTTTATAATAATTATTTATTAAGTTATGAAATTTCAATTATTCATATCCTTTTAGTATTTTAATTATACAGAGGAGTTTATCAATGCAATTATGTCCAAACAAAATATGAATGTCTTCTGAGCACCGGTTGGTTGCTCAATATTTTCAAAAACATATTGACAAACCACCACCTGATGTGTCAAAGAATAAAGTTATATAAAATTCTAGTTAAGATCAACTAAAACAGAACTATAATATTCTTTAATAGCAAAAAGAATCAACTAAAAAGCTTTTATAAAACTCTAGTTATGAACCAACCGGGACTAAAGGCCTGAGCTTTCGCGCCCATTTGGCTGCCGAAAACGACCTTTAGTCCCGGTTGGTGGCTCCAACCGGGACTAAAGGTATCTGTGTGTATATAAGCAGGACTTAGAATTTTTTTCCAAACACCATCTCTAGTTTCGATCTCCCTTTCCCCCGACGCCGAAGACCACCTCGACGCCGCCAGGCTGCCGGACCTCGCCGTCGCCTCCGAGCCGTCCCTGAGCCCTCCTCCCCGTGCATCGCCGCCCCCGAGCCCGCTCCTCGTCGCCGCCCCCGAACCCGCTCCTCGTCGCCGCCGCCCCCGAGCACTCGTCGCCGACGCCTCCTCGCTGTGAGCGCCGCCCCGATCCCCTCCTCCTCCTCCTATTCCCCCCCTGCTGGACGCCGATGCCGCCGACCCCGATGCCGACGCCGATTCCCCCCTCTCTCCGAATTTTTCTGAATTTACTAAATTTTTTGACAGTGCTAAACAGTGCACATCAAGTGTATGATGAAATGCCAGAGGGCTCTAGGAATTTTAGGAATTTTTGAGAATTTTTGTGGTGAGGTGTTGATGCACAAAAGAGAGTCTGGCAAAGTTTCAGAATTTTTAGAGTAATTTAAATTGGGCTTTGACCATGGAGTTTGAATCTGGTCCAAATTTGAACTGAATGAAATTTGAAAAATTTGAACTATGGAACCAAATGTTTTTGGTTGAATGGGTTGTGGGTACTGTCAAATAGATGGAGTGATTTTTGTGGGTGCAAAAGAATTGGGGAGAATATAGCTCCTTTGCAAATCAAAGAACAAATTTTTTGCATTAGAGTTCATTTTGTCTTTTTTGTATGTTTTAATGCAAGCATCTTTTGGGCAATCTTTGAACATGAAGTAGGACCATTTTGATGTCATCTTGCTGGTACATTTTAGTTCATGCCATGTTAGGACCTGTAGTGAGTGCTACAAGCTTGTAAACTTGCTATCTATTCATTTCTGCCATGCCATGCAAATATCACTAAGTCTGAAAATCTGTTAATACTTGTCAACTTGTCATGATGATTGCCATTGATCTAGGGGTCATTTGAATTAGTTCAGTAAGCACGTTTTGCCATGTGTTACATGTACATTCATGTCATGCCATTTGTTGCCATGTAGAAATTCTGTAGCATGTTCAAATCTTGCTTTCAAATTGGTATCTAGCTATAATGGACAGATTTGCATTGCATATTGCTTTGATCACCATTTGAGTTCCGTGCATCCGTTTGCCATGATCTTTATAGGTCCATTTCAACTAAAATCTTCCATTCTATCCAGTGGCATACTTGGGTTTGCCTAATTTTTTTTCACTCGGTGGAATTACAGGTTGTGGTGTTGCATCTCCGTGGAGTTGGTCCCTGATCGTCCCTCCGCTGTTCGACAAAAGGTGTCCATTTGTCGTATGTTGAGTTTTGTTCATAGGATGATGGTTGGTTCATTTGTTGAGTTGTGTATTCATCTTGTGTATAAATCTTGTATTCATCTTGTATTCATTTTGTATTCATCTTGTGTATAAATCTTGTATTCATCTTGTACAAATAACGTCGTAACTTCGACATGAGAGGGGGGGGGGTCGTTAAAACATAACCCCGATAACTTTGATTTTGAGGCATATGAAAACTTGATTTGCACGTCGGACAGGCATGAGAGAGGCGGTCCGCAAAGTATCCTCTCCCGAAAGATAGGACGACTCATCAGATATGATTCTAGATAATGTCCAATGCCTCATTTCTCGAACATAGTTATATTGGATAATTGATCTTCATATAAATGAAGCATAAAAGTTTAGCAATCACTTACAAATTTTCATGTTGTTCATTGACTTCGACATGAGGGGGGGGGGTCGTGTTAAAACATAACCCCGATAATTTCGGTATAACTTCGACATGAGGGGTGAGGGTTCGTTAAAACATAACCCTGATAATCCACTAATCCATTGCTCAGATGCATATGATTCCTTGTTGTGATTAGGTCTATGTTTGCCACTAATCCATCTCTCATGGTTGTATATTGCCATGTTGTAATATTTGCAGAAACTATGGAACACGACAGAGACTTAGAACAAGAAAAGGCGTTGGAGGAAATAATCCGCGAGGGAGATGATGATATCATGACCTCATAGTTTCTCAACGACTCCGATGGTGAGGGAAGAGAAGATGACGGCTCCGCCAGTGTTGGAGCCTTAACTGTTGCAAAGTCCGGCGAGGTATATATATTAATTAAGCCTCTGCTGACTAGATGCATTAATTGTTTTGTATGTACATATATTAACACTTGTTTCTTCTTTTAGCCCTCCAGATCGAGCCAAACTTCTATAAGGAGACGAGGCCCGAAGAAAAGGTTGGGCAAGAATGAAAGGTTCACGATCGAAGAAGTCGATCCAGATGGCAAACCGACTGTTGCCAAGCGGACCCAAGACCGATTTATACATCAGTGCGGAGTTGTTGTTAGGGACAGCGTCCCGATCAGCATCCAAGAATGGAATACGAAGAAGGACGATGGAGTTTCTTATGTCGGCGATAGATGCAAAGATCAGCTTTGGAACTCGCTCATGATAAATTTCAGCCTACCGCCAGAGGAGGATCCAAATAACCCAGTTATACAGCGAAAAGTCAAAAAATGGGCTCTTAAGAAGATGGCAGAACAATTCAAGAACTGGAAGAAAAGATTGAACGAACAGTTTGTCGAGAAAGACGAGACTCCAGAATTCACCGGTCAATATGCGAAGATAAAAGATCACTGGCCCGCATTTGTGGCGTACAAGAAATAGGAGAAAGCTAAGAACAGGTCACAGACAAATAAGCTAAGTGCTGCAAAGAAGCAGTATCACCATGTTACGGGGTCAGGTGGCTACAAGGTTGCCCGGCCTACGTGGGACAAAGCCGAGAACGACCTGCTTGCTAAAGGGATCCAACCAGCGACATTGAACTGGCCCGAACGGGCAAGGACTTGGTTCTTCGGGCATGGGGGAACTTTGGACCCAGAAACAGGGAAGTGTGTTTACACGAAAGAACAACTTGAAACACCCATCACAAAGATTCAGGAAGCAATCAAGGATGCACAGGAAGGGAAGTTCCATCCCGACAGAGAGAAGGACGTGCTGTCACGAGCCCTCGGGAATCCTGAACACCCTGGACGAACACGAGGCACATCAGGCTCCATTCCGTGGGTGCATGGGTTTCCCGACAGCACTGGTTATAGAAGCCGAGGGAGAAAGAAGAAAGAAGAAGCAGACCGGATGCAGAATGTAGAACAAAGATTAGCGTTGCAGGAGAAGAAACTAGAGGCACTTACCAGTCAGCGAGCTACCGGCGGCCCACCATCTCAGCAGCACGAAGATCCTTCATTCGATACTGCCCACGAAGCTACCCCACCATCTCAGCGGAAAAGCAGCGTGGCTTCCACGGAGCTCGTTCGGCCTGATATCACGGCTCCTCGCTACCCCATGGATTATATCACGGAGAGGGAACATTGTGAGCTAATGGCGAAATGCATCAACCTAACCTTGAAGGTGGCGGTCGGCTATGTCTTACCTCCTAGACCTAATGGAACTTTCCATTGCAATCCGATTCCAGATGGCTTTGCTATTGTCGGGGTGGATGAAGTTACCAACGGATTCGAGGGGCTGGAGCTTGAGTACCCTACAGGTGAAGGGGAGACTCATCTGGTAGATGCCGTGAGGACTACCATTCTATGGAGAAAGGAATACATCGTGCTTCCACAATGGACGCCGCGTCAGCAGACTCAGCCAGAGGAGGCCCCTCAGCAGACTCCTCACAGTCCAGCTCTACCTCCGCTGCCTCAGTCGTCTCCGCCGCGTCAGCACACTCCGCCGCCTCAGCTGTGTCCGCCGCGTCAGCGGACTCCGCCGGAGGAGGCCCCTCAGCAAAATCCTCCGCCGCCTCTGCTGTCTCCGCCGCGTTAGCGGACTCCGCCTCCTCCGCCGCGTCAGCTGACTCCGCCTCCTCCGCCGCCTCAGCAACGGCGGAAGAGACCCGCCGCCGCTCCGACGGCTAGCAGTACAACAACGAAGAAATCCAGAGCAGGTCCAAGCGTCAAGAAGGCTCCTCCCAAGTTACCATATGACATGACTGAGGAGGAAAACAACGAGATCGTGGCTGCCGATGTGAAACGCCAGCTTGCACCAAAACGTCCAGATCCAAAGGAGATAATAGATCCGGTAAAAGCGAAGCGCTGTCTGGATGCCCTTCAGCGACCACCATCTCCTCCGCCGCTCTCACACTATGACCGCTGTATTGTAAAGACATTTCATGAAGCGAAAAGGTCGGGAAGTACCAACAGTGCTGCAAGAAGTGGGAAAACAATTCCCCAGCTCGGCGAACAGGAAAAACAATTGTGCCCCCCGCTCAAGGTGTTTCCCGATATCGCTAATGATTCGGGGGTAGCGGCCACTCATCCTGGTTACACTCTTGCTGATTACTTAGGCGATGAGGTACAGTTCCAAATGGCTGAGGTATCCTTTAGATACGAGCATGGGAAGCCTCTCATCAGACCTGAGCAGCTCCCGCGTCTATCAACGATGATGCGAACAGAGCATAACTGGTACTTGAAAGCCTTCAAGGAAGGGACCGACAGTATCTGCGTGGGAATTAAAGATGAGCACTACTTCAATGGAGTCGAGACGTTGTACATTCAATTTGAAGAATTATTTCTGTTATACAATCAAGACGCCCTCGACAAAACTATCATCAGTTGCTATTGTCTGTAAGTATTTTTCTGTAATTAAGTCTCTAGCTCAGCTCGTTCATTGCATGTATAATTATCCTCACACTATATTATGCAGTTTGAAGATCCGCGAATGCAGAGAAAAAATCTATGACATTGGGTTCATTAACCCAAATACCGTAAATTAATATACGGTACAAAAAAACCCCGATGATACTGAGAATTACTTGCTAAAGGCGTTACTTGGACGACAAAACAAAAGGAAAATACTATTTCCTTACAACTTCAAGTGAGTGTTACTGTCTTGTGCACATTCTGTTTCGCTTACTCGAGGTTAAGTGTAATTGATGAGTTATGCGTGCGCAGGTTCCACTTTATTCTGCTAGCCATTCAGCTTGACGCGGGACTAGTAATTGTCTTGGACTCGAGACATAAAGAGGCTAAGGAGTGGGCGGACATGAGTCAAATGCTCCAGAAGTAAGTTCAATCATTATCGCACCATATCGGCAACTTTCATTCATTTCCTGATATCAAGTAATCAATTTCTTTGCCGGGCAGGGTTTGGAAAAAGTTCACCAACCAGGTTAGGGGTGAATGGAAAAAGGAGCTGCGATTTTCACACCCCAAAGTAAGTACTACTAGCTAGTTCCGCGCATCTCTCATTGATTCTAGTTTCAATACCATTATCATGCTTGATTATCATTTTGATTGAACTCTATTCTCGTAAAGTTCTTGTGGCAGGAACCCGGGAATAATTTATGTGGATACTACGTTTGCGAGTACATTCGCCACAACATCTCCGAGCGGGGCAGATCTTTACAACAATTTGAAGTACGTAAACAATATTCACATTTTTATTTTATTACCATCAATTGTGTTGAGTTTCATTCATATATATATATATATATATATATATATATATATATATATATATATATATATATATAAATACATTGACCCCCTTCTTTAAATTAGATCCGGCGGAAGCGGGACGAACTCCTACCAACTGATCGCATACGAGCAATTCAAGAGGAATTGGCGGGATTCTTTGTTGACCATGTCATACCTACAAACGGAGAATACCATCGGGATTGGCAATGCGATTTTGGTAATTAGATATTAGGGATCGTAAGAGATGTTATATTGTATATATGCATGAACGTGTACTATATGTAGTAGCGTCGAATAGATATACGAAAACTTGTTGTTCGACCAAGCACGGAGAAAGAGAGGTCACTTCTCTCTATATATTGATCATGACGATGTTGTGTAATGGTTCCTTCATTGCTATATGTAGTAGCTAGCGTCGAGTTGAATGAAAAGCATAAAATAAAAATGAAAACCCTAAATGTAAAGGAATTGAATGGTAAACACCAAAAGAAAAGGGGAAACACAAAATGAAACCCCTAAACCCTCCAAAACCCCTAAACCCCTCCTTTCAAAAAAAAAAACCCCAGCGCCTGGCAGTGCTGACGCGTGGCTGCCTTCTAGTCCCGGTTGGTGCTACCAACCGGGACTAGAGGTCCTCCTGCCTGGGCGCCCACAGCGGCCACGTGGAGCTCCTTTAGTCCCGGTTCGTGTTACCAACTAGGACTAAAGGTCCTCCTGCCTGGGCGCCCCATAGCGGCCACGTGGAGCTCCTTTTGTCCCGGTTCGTAACCCAACCGGGACTAAAAGTGGGGGCCTTTAGTCCCGATTGTTCAGTCCCGGTTGCAGAACCGGGACTAAAGGCCCTCTGGAACCGGGACTGATGCCCTGTTTTCTACTAGTGAATGTCGAATTATTCTGACTCTTTTTTTTGCCGGTAAAGTTCTTATTCTGACTCAATGGGATGATCGGTCGACCAAGTTATTGCAAGACGTAGAACAGCAACTTTGTGACTATGCACCCGCAAAAAAAAACTTTGTGACTGTTAGCTTATCTATATCGCTGCCGTATGTCATCACCTGAGCTGCGACACAGACGTCGAATCACCAGTCGACATGTATGTATGTGTGGTATATAATCTACCAGCACGAACAATAATTCAATGCTTGCATCAATTGATGGATGGATGAATCATCCAAAAATGACATGGCATATACTATGTGGGGCGATATAATTAAAAGAGATGGTTTGACACAGATATTTAGAAGCACAATAGAGGCGTTTCCACATCGAAAACAAATTGTTGCCACACTAGGATGGGGAGGGAGGCGGCGGGGAATTGGTGTCGGCTAGGGTTTTGGGGGAGAAGAGCCTAGTCATCGCAGGTTTGGCAACATAATTAGCTTAGATGTCGTTGTTGTTGTCCCATGTGTTGAGACACGCACGCCAAATGACCCATCGGCCGACATGTATGTATGTACGTATGTATGGTGTATATGTATTCCACCATCACAAACCATAATTGACGTTTTGAGTTTCGCCTTTATTGAGCCACCTTGGAGGTCCGCCAAGCTGCATATCAGCGATGGGGCCGCATCGAGCTCGGGTGTGAAGGTGATCCGTCATTTTTTTTCTTTGGTGGCTGCTGTGGTGGTGCCAGAGGCAGGTGACGGGCGTTGGTGTCAAGCTCAGAGGATTATTCGGTCTTGATTGTAATTTACTTCTTGGCTGGTGTTCCTTTGTGCAAAGGCTAGCGTTTTGTTGTCTTTTCAGTTTTGCCAGGTCGGTGTGTACGTGGCTTGTACTATGATCCTTATGATATAAACGAGACACGTATTACCATGCAAAAAAAATCGTCAGAAAATGACATGGCATACGTGTGACGTATGGTCCCTTGACATCTGGCATATCATCTGTTCTCAATTCCAACTCAAATATTTGTTGGCCCTGTAGGTGTTATTCGATATAAGATTTTCATTTATTATGGCATCATGTTGAAGTATAAGAATATGACACATTTTGTATTAGGTAAGAGAGACTCTTTTACGAGCAGATGGATCGAAGAAGATACTAACAAGTTCAGTGATCGAGAATGCATTTTACTTATATATTCATCAAAATCAACAAGACGACCAGCACAGAAAAAAAGTTCAACGAGAAGGCCCAATAGTCTGAAGCCCATCTTCTGTTATCCCGCAGCCCAAATACTTGCCTCACTGGATTCTTTCACATTGAAAATAATAAAGGACCCAACAATAAATTTAGCTAGTATACTACTCCCTCCTTTCCGGTTTAGAGGGCTTATCTCAATTTTTTCGTTTTTCTGGTTTAAAGGGCTTATTTCCATCTCCTGTTTGGATTGCGAGGCACATTAAATCTTTGAATGCAAGGATTAAAAAGAAACTCACCAATGCATGTAATGTTCCTACTCATCTAGTGGCCAAGCATGCATGCACTGCAATTAATCTAAATTAATGCATCGCTTTAATTTGGGTTGTTTTGTAAAGTATGAGATACATTCCTTCACTTATCATCTGCCTTGGTTGATGAGATTTCAGATTTGAGTCCTTCAGTGCAAAAATACTAAGGCCTCTTTCAATGCACAGGTACTTAGATGGGGTGCTAGGTGCATTAAAATGTGTAGCAACTAAAGTCCCCAATGCATAGGTGCTTAGTTTGTTGTTGTTAAGCTTCCTTTACTTAATTGTTTAACAACTAAATTCTTTCATGCATAGGGCAAACTTATTTCATTTAAGTGTTTTGCATAAGTCCGCGCGTTTGGCATTGGTTCTTCCTGGGGTCACCCCTCTCCTCTTAACTACCTTGCCACATCAGATTTTTTGCGTATGTGGCATGCTTAGCACCTGTACACCGTGAAGCACTCGGAAGGGCCTAAGGGCTCTCCCAATGCAAGTTTCTTAGCACGGTTTCATAGGTATTTTGCTGATGTGGTATAGTAGTTAATGAAGAGAGAGATGAAGGTTGTAGCTTAGCTAACATATAACCCTTGCACGTGGCCATAGGTAAAAAAATTGATGGACCAATCACATGTATGCATGAGCCTCAAATCATTATATTTAGATACAACCCCTAAGGCTGGCCATAGTGGGAGTAACTTAGATAGTAACATAACACACCCCAAGGCAAGTTTGCTTATGTGGCAAGGAGTTAATGAGGAGAGTGGTGTTTGTGGTAGCATAATATGTTACCGTAACATAATGCAACCCAAGGCAAAATGAGTCTACAACCTAATAAATGCAATCATCTATGATACTACTTTTATGTTACTTTGCACTATGAAGGTAGTAACATAGACTAGTGTCATATGCATGACACTAGTCTAAGTTACGCCCCACTATGACTAGCCTAAGAAACAATGCATTGGGCAAGTTGCCTCTTAGACCATGGTTAATAATATAGACAACTGCTGGCTATATGTAGATGTCATGTCATCTAAACCGTCATGTATAATTACTCATACAATAAGATTGACTATAAGGCTGGCTATAAGACTAGTATTTTGTTTTACCTTCTCTCGTTCTATTTCATGGTATTTATTACTTTTGCCTAGGAATACGCATATAGCTAGGCTCTTGGATGAGAGACCACTCCCACCATTTTTCATTGTCTCTCTCCTCCACATAGGTAAAAATGCCATGTAGATGGGCTATAAGCCATTATTTTGCTTGCTCTTAAATTTTTATACGTTCTATGATAACGTGCTAAGAGACGATGCATTGGAAAATGTGACATGCACCATTTGTGAATTAATGATGGATAGCATGATGTTGACCATTAACATGATATGCCAGTCGGGAGAAGGCTACGAATTTTAAGTGCATATCTGCCAACTAAGGGCATCTCCAAAGCGGACCCTCAAACCGCCCGCAACCGTCCGGACTGCGCGGTCCGGATGCCCTTAGCCATCCAATGCGGGCCTGTATCGGTCTGCCGACCGGTCCTAACGCGCTTTTTCCCGCAAACTCGAAAAAAACTTGGGGGGGGGTGGCTTTGCGGGAGTCCGGACAGCAGCCACGTAGGACTCCGACACTCCCGGCCCACCCAAAACCCCACCAAAACCCCTCCCGGACACCACGCCTCCATCGTCCCATCTTTCCCTCTGCATCCATTTTCTCTATTGCCTTCGCCGCTGCTACTCTCGTAGGAGTTGTTGGATTTCGCCGAAGAGGAAGGGTGATGTAGCACAGCAGCAGAAAGTATTTCCCTCAGTTAAGAACCAAGGTTTATCGAACCAGTATGAGTTAACAAGCTAACAAGGTAAACAACACCTGCACACAAACAAAATAAATGCTTGCACCCAACTTGGCAAGGGGGTTGTCAGGCCCCTTGTCTTGCTAGTTGCATGGTTGAAAGCAAATAATAGAGAGATAATGATATAGTAAAATGGCAAAATAATAAAGAGAAAATAAATGAGGAATTGTGCAAGAACAAGTATTAATGGAGAATAGACCCGGGGGCCATAGGTTCACTAGTGGCATATCTCTCGAAAGCAGGTAATGGCATGGTAGACAAATTACTGTTGGGCAATTGACAGAAAAGCGGCAATTATAACTATGATCATTCATGGCATAATCTAACATAGGCATTACGTCCGTGATAAGTAAACCGTTATCCAACTGCATCTACTACTATTACTCCACTCCAAGACCGCTATCCAGCATGCATCTCAAAGTTTTAAGTTTGCAAGAAACAGAGTAACGCAATAAGCAAGATGACATAATGTAGACAAAAAGAAATCTAGCAATAAGATTAAACCCCGTCGTTTTATCCTTAGTGGCAACAATACAAATACATGTCTTCGTCCTTTCTTTTACTGGACGAGATCACCGCAAGATTGAACCCACTACTATGCACCACTCCCTCTGAAGATCTACCAATCAATCTTGGCCAAAGAAGATAAATAGATCGGAAAGCATACATAGCTATTTAATTATGCAGTAAAGAAACTTCAAAATATTCGATATATATCAATGAACAATCTTATCATAAATCCATAATTCATCGGATCCCAACAAACACACCACAAGAATTACATCGGATTGATCTCAGAAGAGAACATGGTATTGAAGATCCAAAAGAGAGAGAGAGAAAGCCATCTAGCTACTACTATGGACCCGTAGGTCCTAAAGAAACTACTCACACATCATCATGGAGGCAGCAAGGTTGATGAAGATGGTCTCCCTAATGGTTTACCCCTCCGGCAGAACTCCGGAACAGGGCTCCAGATGGGATCGCTTCGGAACAGAGTGTGACGCCCCCATTCATAATCGTGCACTAATCATACACGCAGCATGCACGATGACGAACGGTGATTCCACGGTAGTACCACAACACAACTCTATGACACAAAATAAACATAAAATAATATATTACAAACAGGGGTCGTAAGACCCGATATTACAACCAAGAGTTAGGTCTGACTACCGACAAATTGTAAGGGCACCTTAAGAAGGCAGAAACAAAACAACGACACCACCCAAAGGCGCAGGCCTCCTGCCTGGGACCTCCGAACTACTCGTCGACGTCAAGCTCCAAGTAGTATCCATCGTCGGGGATTCCTGCATCCGAGAGGCTACTATCTGATAGCAGCAACCGGGTTGAAGAAAAAGAAGAGCAAAGCAACGGTGAGAACTCATCCAAAGTACTCGCAAGACTTACATCAGATCTATGCTAGATATGCATTGGTATCAAGGAATGGGGTAATATCAGTGGACTATACTGCCGAAATTCCAGAATAGAGGGGAGAAGCTCAGTGTAACTAAGACTACCACCATCTTGCAGCATTAGACGAGAGGAGAGCATCTTGCAGCATTAGCAGAGAGGAGCATATCTGATAACATCTTGTATACATACTGCAATACCATACCCTGAGATCATTCCTCGACTCCCTGCGAGAAAGCGATCCGCGGGCATTCCTATCTATTATCTTGGTGTATTTTAATCAAGTATCCACTTTAACTTGTAAGAGGTCAGGATACGTCTCCAAGCTGTCCGTTACCGTGGACGCGGCTATTCGAATAGTTTAACTTCCCTGCAGGGGTGCACCACATAGCCCGACATGCTCGATTATCTCCGGCCGGACACACTTTTCTGGGTAATGCCCGGCCTCGGATGATCGACACGCCGAAGTCCTACCTCAGTTCTCCAGAGAGGTCACTCGCCCATCTACATCCTAAGCGTGAAGGGTTGTTCGGCCGCTCACCCTAAGCACTCCTGGCACGTTGCGTGACTAGCCAGGGACCAAGCCCACCTCTGACTACGCAGCAGGCAGTATCCGCTCACCCCAATAATCAGCCCACATCTCTGAACTGTGACATCTGGGTAGCTTTCGGGAGGAACTGACGACGCCGAGGGCCCCATAACCATTATCCCGCATGCGGTTTGTGCGTATATGCTAGTGGCAGTCTTGGATCAAATACCCAAATCTCGTTAGCGTGTTTTTGTTAAGTACCGGCGGACAACGACCAGGGTCCAGGCCCACCTCTCTCTGGATGGTCTCCTCCTGCGCTGTCGTTCCGCCACAGTGAATCACTCGCGGGTGCTCTCTGAGCCGATCCGACTTTAACATAAACATGTATAGTGTAACAGTATATAGTATATCCATGATCATCCCCAGAGGGATCACGGCCCGTTAATATAGCATGGCAAACGGAACAGGGTGTAGGGCCAACTGATGGAACATAAGCATCACTAACTAGGCATGCTAGGAAAACAGGTATGGCATCAATATCAGATGACAAAAACAGGCTATGCATCAAGATAGGATCTACTGATCAATAACTGTAACAATACCTAATGCAAGAATGTAGAGAGAAAGAATAGGCGATATCGAAATGATCAAGGGGGTTTTGCTTGCCAGGTTGCTCTGCTGACGAAAGGGGATCTTCGGAAATGTAGTCGTAGTCGTACTTGGGTTCTTCTGCGGTCTCGGGGTCTACTGATAAGAAGCAAACGTGCGGGAAACAAATAAATAACAGGGCATACAAATGCAACCCAAATGCATGTCATGGCAAATTAAGTTGATGATGTGTTCTAATGCATTGCTACGCATTTTAATTGAAGAGGGAAAATATTTTCAAATATTTTCCCAGCTCCAAACACAATTCATTCAGCTGATCTGACAGGCAATTATCAATGTTCAGTATGATGGAGAGGTTAGTCATGTCTGCAGATGACATATTCGGATTTTTTATATTTTTCTGATCATTTTTCATATATAAATTATTTTCATCCAAATTACGGTTTATTTTATATGATTTTTCGAAGATTTATTGATTTTCTGAATTTTCTGGATTTATATTAATTTCGAAATTTATTAAATGGAATTTGATATGGGTACACAGAAGTGTACCCAGCAGTTTGCACCAGAGGCTGACAGAGGGGGCCCAGTGTGCTGAGTCTGCAGCTGATTGGGCAGGCTTATCCATTTGAACAGTGCTGGGGGGACCCACATGTCATAAACAGTGGCTAATTATCAGAGTTTAATCAAACTAATTAGATTAATTAGGCGGTGGGGCCCGGCTGTCGGTGACTGTACTAATTAACTGAGTTTATATTATTTAATTCTAATGCTACAGTGCCTGGGACCATGTGTCAGTGACAGTAAATATTTTAAATTAGTGATAATGACGCGGCTAATGGCCTGGGGCCCACTGACAGTGACCCAGTGGACGTTTAAGTGCCTGAGCGTGCCGGCGACGAGCCAGACGTGGCGGCGACGGTCGGGTTTAACCCACAGGCGACCAAACGAGCGGCGGGGTGGTGCGTTCGAACGCGCACAGCGTCGCGGGTCGAACGGTACAAGTGGCGCTAGCGGGGGTGGCCGGAGACGACCGCAACGATGACAAGCCGCGGCGGCTGGAGCACGGGCTCGACGGATAGAGCGCTAGGGACTCGGGTTTGACAAACGGAGGGCACGGGCGGCCTCGGGGAGATGGCTTGAGCAGGTTGCCGTGATTGGGCGGACGTGAAACAGACGATAGCGATGGCGGCGAGGCCAGCAGCGGCGGCGAGCTACGGTAATGACGGCAAGGCGGCTAGAGCAACGGATCCAAGCGCGAGGGAGAGGGGAAAGAGGCGGAGTTCACCGAGAAGCACAAGGGGGCTCAGCGAGGGGCTTTGTAGCAGCAGACGCGGCAAGATCGTCGGTGAAGCGCCGGTGACAGAAGCGGGAGGAAGAGCTCGATCCGCACGCTCTCGTGGCAAGGAGCTCGGGCTCGAGGGCGCAGTCGATGCGGTCGATGATGGCGCAGCTCCTGGACACGTTGGTGGGACGTGATGCGGCCGGTGGCCACGGCGGCGAGGGCAGCACGGCGACGGAGCTTTCGGGGGCCGATGAAAATGAAGGGCGCGAGCGAGGGAGGGGGAGAATGGCAATCTAGGGTTGTCCAGGGGCTCGGGGATGTCCTTATCCTCCTCCAGGCGGCCTGTAGCATCGCGGTGTCGACGATCCGCCGGCGGCATCGGCCGCGGACGCGCGCGGTGTTAACACGGCGCGAGGATGACGATGACTGTGCTAGGTGGGCTAGGCCAGGCACTGTGCTATGCAAGCCTAAGTGCACAGTGGCCGTTTCGGCTGTGTCTGTTCTTTTTCTTTTTCTTTTCTACGTCTTTATTTCTTTTCTGTTTTCTATTTTCTTTCGCTATCAAATGAATTTAGTTGAGTGTGAAATTTGCCACATAAATATAATGCAATATTTTGAAGATGCACACAAGGTTTCAGACCAATTGGAAACATTTGAATTTAGGTTTGTATTTAAATGGTTTAAATAAGCGATGCTGGTCCACTTGAAATATTGCTAGGGGCATTTTGGGGATTCAAACATGGTGGGTTTCTTCATGAAAATTACTTGGGGGATTTATGGGATATTACCAACATTTTTATTTCAGTGTTTGAAGAAATATTTTTTTACTTTATATTTTGAATTTGAATTTGAGAGTTGAATTAATTCTTCTATTGCATTTTAATTTATGATAATCATGATGTCATGGCACATTAATTAGGTTAATGACATGACCAAGATCTGGGGATGTCATGACTCTCCTCCACTCAAAGAAATCTCGTCCCGAGATTTAAGAGGTCGAGTAAGGGGACAAGGCCGGGTTACGAATTTCTAGCGAGTCTTATCGTTCCTGGTTGTTCTTCTCAAAGAGGTCGATCCATTGTGTTGATGTCTTCATTTTCTTCCCTGTCTTTGCGTCATGACGAACTTGGCATCTCTTCTTCAGGTACTTCATCGTACTTATGTATAGGATAAGAGGGGAAACTCTATAAGGACAGATTCAACAAGGTCGAATATCGGACGGTTAACTCAGGGGATGAGGCAAAAAGTATCTCTCGGGTTGAATAAATGAAACAGATCGAGAGCAAGATACATTTGTAAGAAGGTGTAACAAGTTTCAAGCGGGTAGGCAATCATTCGATGCCTAGAATAGAGTTTGGAAGGGGTTCAGAGCAACGGGGGATAATATTGTGTCTGATACCGGAATGGAATAACTCAAGAAAGGTGGCTCGCGGAAATACTTACGAAGCCAAGTGCAAGGATAAACTCTGATACAAAGATAATAGGGTTTATTTACATGAAACCTTAGAATCAAGAGATCTTTCGCAAGGGATTTAAAGAAATGACATGTCCAAAATAGAAGGGAAAAATGCAGTCGCGGAAACAATTTAGGATACGGAAGGTAGGTACACCATTGATACCGAAGAACAAAACACATTACACAGATATACGACTAATGACTCGAGCAGTAGTCGAACCACAAAGATGATCAAAATCGAAGTGACCAACATTCATACCACCATGATGAATAAGAAGGTGGTGGCATCTTGTGCGATCACATTACAATGGCTCGTCAGAGAACAGCTTGTCAGCTATGTTGGCAACAACGTCCGTACCAAGAGCGGGGGACGAAGAGAACCATTTTCCTGCTCATTAAGACAAGGCGGACCAATAGGCAAAGTTCTCGTCCACCGGTGGTTACCGGAATGTCAACAACAATAGTAACAGGGTTATACTGACAGAGTTGTACATCGGGGTGTTTACATAAGCGGAGAAACCTTACTACTTTGATCATATAAATTACAAGAAAGGTTAAACAGACCAATGGAAAGGAAAATGTGTTTATACACAAGTAGTAGGAGTATATCCTTCCCAAGAACAAGCAGAGCATGATATACATGACAGGACAGCGAGTACATAACCCTTTAGATAAAGGGGCAAGGAGAATCATGATGTTTATCCATACAATGGTGTTTGGATAATCGATCAAGATACATTTAGCATTGCGTTTCCAATGTTCTTGTTGATATTCGGAGTACCACAGTCATGCTTCGGGGTTGCAATGATATGGTGTTTAAGTAAAGGTTGGGTTTGAAGATCACCAGAATTACACAAGGAACAATTTCAAGAATAGCAAGGAAATTAAGGTATAACCAAAACATGACCAAGTCTGAGTTGGAAGGAAGGCAAGGATGTTGTCGATGACAACACAAATTATCGAGGGGCGTGATGATGAGGTAACCAACAGGCTAGGAATGACATGATTGAGTTTAAATTTCTATAACGCCCCCATTCATAATCGTGCACTAATCACACACGCAGCATGCACGATCACGAACAGTGACTCCATGGAAGTACCACAACACAACTCTACGACACAAAATAAACCATAAAACACATATATTACAAACATGGGTCGTAAGACCCAATATTACATCACGGAGTTAGGTCTGAGTACAGACAATACAAAGATGCCTAAAGAAGGCGAAAACAAACAACGACTCTACACAAAGGCACAAGCCTCCTGCTTGGGACCTCTGAACTACTGGGCGACGTCGAGATCCACGTAGTAACCATCGTCGGGGATACCTGCATCCGAGAGGCTACTCTCTGATAGCAGCAACCGGGTTGTAGGAAAAGAATAGGAAAGCAACAGTGAGTACTCATCCAAAGTACTCGCAAGACTTACATCAGATCTATACTACATATGCATAGGTATCAAAGGAATAGGGCTATATCTTTGGACTATACTGCAGAAATGCCAGAATAAGGGGAGAAGCTCAATGTAACTAAGACTACCACCATCTTGCAGCATTAGATGAGAGGAGAGCATCTTGCAGCAATAGCAGAGAGGAGCGTACCTGATACCAAGTAATATACAACAACCCCATACCCTGAGATCCTTCCTCGACTCCCAGCGAGAAAGCGATCCGCAGGTATTCCTATCTATTATCTCGGTGTATTTTATACAGTATCCATTTTAAGTTGTGAAAGATCGAGATACATCTCCAAGCGTCCTGTTACCGTGGACACGGCTATTCGAATAGTTTATCTTCCCTGCAGGGGTGCACCACATTTCCCGATACGCTCGATTACCCTATGGCCGAACACACTTTTCCGCAGGTCTGCCCGGCCTCAGGCAATCGACACGTCGAAGTCCTACCTCAGCTCTCCAGAGAGGTCACCCACCGGTCTACATCCTAAGCACGAATGGATGTTCGGCCACTCACCCT
This sequence comes from Elymus sibiricus, assembly GCA_039707655.1. NCBI lineage: Eukaryota > Viridiplantae > Streptophyta > Magnoliopsida > Poales > Poaceae > Elymus > Elymus sibiricus. The sequence continues at coordinate 471,301,900 of CM077668.1, read as the reverse complement.
AAGCGCTCCAGCACGTTGCGTGGCAGGCTAGTGACCAAGCCCACCTAGCCCTTCCAGGCATAGGCAGTATCCGCTCACCACAACAAGCAACCCGCAGTTCTGAACTGTGACATCTGGGTAGCTTTCGGGAGGAACTGACGACACGGAGGGCCCCATAAGCATTATCCCGAGCGGCGGTTAGTGGGTATATGCCAGTGGCACTCTCAGATCAAATACCCATGTCTTGTTAAGCAATTTATTCATAAATACTCGCGGACGACGACCAGGGCCTAGGCCCACCTCATCCTGGATGGTCTCCGCCTGCCCTGTCGTTCCGCCACAGTGAGTCACTCGCGGGTGCTCTCCGAGCCGACCCAACTTTAACATAAACATGTATAGTGTAACAGTATATAGTATATTCATGATAATCCACCAAAAGATTAGGTGGTCCGCAACGGATCTGATGTGAGTATTAGTACTCAACCAGAAGAAGAAAGAATACAAACGCATCGGATTATAGAAACTTTGAGTACTCGAAGTATAGAAACATTGAGGAATTGCGAGTTCCAACAATGTGGGATGAGAAGTAGGCCCTTTGGTCAAAAGGATCAGTAAGCTGAACAGACGTAGTTGCACAATCAATCATGGCTTGATTGGCTGAAAACCAGCTCATGTTCGGAATGGCGTCTGAGCCAGCAGAACGAATTATAGAAATCACAACGGCAATTGCAAAGGATTTTAGAGAAGATTGTTAAACATCTGGAATTTTCCACAAGTGTAGGTAAACGATAAGGAATTCCAGGAGTAATAGGTACAAAGGATTCTCGGAAAATCAGAGAATATTTTAGGGTACCTTGTAGAAACAAGAGAACAACTGGGAATGATTGGATCTCCGGAATGAAGTCGTCGCGAGAACCTAGAGTTAGCAAATCTATAACCCGAAGAGGTGAGAAGTTTAGAGCCCAGAGTATAGATGCAGAATAAAAGAATCCTAATCCCATCCATATGTGATGTGGGCCCGTAAGCCACACAACACACCTAATAGTTCGAAAATAGTTTTTCAAGACTAGACTCAACATCAACCAAGAGGTTTGGGGGTTCCTAGGCAGTCGGCTCTGATACCAACTTGTGATGCCCCCATACATAATTGTGCACTAATCATACACGCATCATGCACGATAACGAACGGCGACTACACGGTAGTACCACAACACAACTCTACGACTCAAATTAAGCCATAAAACACATATATTACAAATAGGGGTCGTAAGACCCAATATTACATCAAGGAGTTAGGTCTGACTACAGACAATTACAAAGATGCCTTAAGAAGGTGAAAACAAACAACGACTCTACCCAAAGGAGCAGGCCTCCTGCCTGGGACCTCCGAACTACTCGGCGACGTCAAGATCCACGTAGTAACCATTGTCGGGGATACCTGCATCCGAGAGGCTACTCTCTGATAGCAGCAACCGGGTTGTAGGAAAAGAATAGCAAAGCAATAGTGAGTACTCATCCAAAGTACTCGCAAGACTTACATCAGATCTATACTACATATGCATAGATATCAAAGGAATGGGGCTATATCTTTGGACTATACTGCAGAAATGCCAGAATAAGGGGAGAAGCTCAATGTAACTAAGACTACCACCATCTTGCAGCATTAGACGAGAGGAGAGCATCATGCAGCAATAGCAGAGAGGAGTGTACCTGATACCAAATAATATATAGCAACCCCATACCCTGAGATCCTTCCACGACTCCCAGTGAGAAAGCAATCCGCGGGTATTCCTATCTATTATCTTGGTGTATTTTATACAGTATCCAGTTTAAGTTATGAAAGATCGGGATACGTCTCCAAGCGTCCTGTTACCGTGGACACGGCTATTCAAATAGTTTATCTTCCCTGCAGGGGTGCACCACATTTCCCGATATGCTCGATTACCCTATGGCCGGACACACTTTGCCGCGGGTCTGCCCGGCCTCAGGCAATCGACACACCGAAGTCCTACCTCAGCTCTCCAGAGAGGTCACCCGCCGGTCTACATCCTAAGCGTGAAGGGCTATTCGGCTGCTCACCCTAAGCGCTCCAGCACGTTGCGTGGCTGGCCAGGGACCAAGCCCACCTAGCTCTTCCAGGCATAGGCAGTATCCGCTCACCCCAACAAGCAACCCGCAGTTCTGAACTGGGACATCTGGGTAGCTTTCGGGAGGAACTGACGACGTGGAGGGCCCCATAACCATTATCCCGCGCGGCGGTTAATGCGTATATGCCAGTGGCAATCTCAGATCAAATTCCCAAATCTCGTTAGGCGTGTTATTCATAAATACTCGCGGACGACGACCAGGGCCCAGGCCCACCTCATCCTGGATGGTCTCCGCCTGTCCTGTCGTTCCACCACAGTGAGTCACTCGCGGGTGCTCTCCGAGCCGACCCGACTTTAACATAAACATGTATAGTGTAACAGTATAGTATATCCTTGATCGTCACCCAGAGGGATCACGACCCGATAATATAGCATGGCAAACGGACAAGGGTGTAGGGCCAACTGATGGAACACAAGCAACGCTAGACTAGGCATGCTAGGATAACAGATAAGGCATCAATATCAGATGACAAAATCAGGCTATGTATCAGAATAGGAGCTATCACTACAAGGAAAAGGCTTATAGGTGGCCTCAAATTAGTGGCGGGCACGGCCAGGAACCCGCCACCGCTATTTTGGCAAAGTAGCAGTGGCGGGTAACAAAACGAACCCGCCACTGGAATTTACGCAGTAGTGGCGGGCCGAAATACATACCCGCCACTCGTAAACTCTTCCAAATTTGTCCGCGCGCTGAATTCTAGAAGTGGCGGGTGCACAAATCTCGCCCGCCACTGATTCATCCCGCAACAGTGGCGGGTGAAACTATTTCCCGCCATAGCAATATTTCGGTACCCCGCGCCAAAAAAATATCAAAATATCCAGAAGTTATTTATGGCGGGCACTAAGAGCCGCTCGCCACACATAAGTTAGGTACAAAAATTCCTACAAAAATCATATTTATTAAACCTACAATAGTGCTCAAATTTGTGTATGGGGCTTTGGACACTGTGTGCTAATCATAGAAAAAGTTTGAGGCTAAAATTATTTATAAAAAATGAGTGGTGTGTGTAAGGCGGCGGTTTCCGTTCGAAACCCTTGCACTGGAGAGTGTCCGGTTTGTACACGATGTACACCAAGTTTTTGCCGTACCGATCTCAAATTTTTACCACACCTAACATGTGTCCAATGAAGATAGCATGCAAAGTTTCATCCCTTTCGGAGCTCGTTTTCCCGCTATTTCGTACCGAAGAGGGTTTTGCCCTTTTTAGTTGCCGGAAAATCAGTTAATGCCGCGAAAATAGAAAACCAACTCAAAAAGTGCTCAAATTTGAGCATGGGGCTTTGGACGTTGTGTTCTAATCATAGAAAAATTTTGAGGCTAAAATGATTTAAAAAAAATGGGTGGTGTGTGTAAGGCGGCGGTTTCCGTTCGAAACCCTTACACTTCGTGGGAGAGTGTCCGGTTTGTACACGATGTACATCCAGTTTTTGCCATACCGATCTCAAATTTTTACCAGACCCAACATGTGTCCAACGAAGATAGCATGCAAAGTTTCATCCCTTTCGGAGCTCGTTTTGCCGCTATTTCATACCGAAGAGGGTTTTGCCCTTTTTAGTTGCCGGAAAATCAGTTAATGCCGCGAAAATAGAAAACCAACTCAAAAAGTGCTCAAATTTGAGCATGGGGCTTTGGACGTTGTGTACTAATCATAGAAAAAGTTTGAGGCTAAAATAATTTAAAAAAAATGAGTGGTGCGTGTAAGGCGGCGGTTTCCGTTCGAAACCCTGACACTTTGCGGGATAGTGTCCGGTTTGTACACGAGGTGCATCAAGTTTTTGCCGTAACGATCTAAATTTTTTACCACACCGTAGATGGGTCCAATGAAGACACCATGCCAAGTTTCATCCATTTTCGAGTTAGTTTGCACGCTCTAGGCTTTTTGCCCTTTTTAGTTGCCGAAAAATCAGTTAATGCCGCGAAAATAGAAAACCAACTCAAAAAGTGCTCAAATTTGAGCATGGGGCTTTGGACTTTGTGTACTAATCATAGAAAAAGTTTGAGGCTAAAATGATATTAAAAAAAATGAGTGGTGTGTGTAAGGCGGCGGTTTTCGTTCGAAACCCTGACACTTTGAGGGATAGTGTCCGGTTTGTACACGAGGTGCATCAAGTTTTTGCCGTAACGATCTGAAATTTTTACCACACCCTAGATGTGTCCAATGAAGATAGCATGCAAAGTTTCATCCCTTTCGGAACTCGTTTTCCCGCTATTTCATACCGAATAGTGTTTTGCCCTTTTTAGTTGCCGGAAAATCAGTTAATGCCGCGAAAATAGAAAACCAATTCAAAAAGTGCTCAAATTTGAGCATGGGGCTTTGGACGTTGTGTACTAATCATTGAATTAAAAAAATGAGTTGTCATAAACCAGTGGCGGGCGGTGCGTCGCGCCCGCCACAACTAAATTTTGGCAAGCCGCGCCAAAAAACCAAATTTTGAACAAGTTTCCAGTGGCGGGCGGCCGTTGGCGCCCGCCACTGCTATGCACGGACACTTACCCTTCCGCACCCGCCCAACTGTCCCCGACCTATTTTCATTTCCACCTTTTCATTTCTCAGTCAGTTCCTCCTCTCCCCTTCCGCGCCGTCCTGCGCCTCGACCGTCGCCGCCGTCCCTCCGACCCGCCTGACGCTCCTTCCACGCGTCCGCCGCCGCGACCGCTGCCGGATCTGCGCGTCGTCGCGAGGTCCGCCTCGATCTCTGCCGCCGTCCTCCGCATCAACCGCCACCGCCGTCCTCCACCTCGACCGTCGCCGCCATCCTCCGCCTGGACCGCCGCCGCCGTCCTCCGCCTCGACCGCTGCCGGAAAAGCCGCCAACGGTATACTATCTCCGTAACTAAATTACAGTTTAGGGTTTAGGATCTGCCTCTAGATAATTTCTAGATTAAATTATGCTTTAGGGTTTCAACTTCCTGTGTGGAAACCTCTTTGATTTAAAAAAAAATTGGACTTTAGGTAGGGTTTCAACTTCCTGTGTGGAAACCCCTTTGATTTCAAATATAATTAGGCGGCCTGTATGGAAACCCCTTAGGATTTCAAAAATAATGTTACTTTCATAAGCTTAGCTATGACAATCTCTTATTTACTAATTTGAGGCACCATACGAGCCTCCACGTTATTCCACATCATTAAAAATATCTGAACTGTTCGATCTACGTACTTGATCTATCTTAACCCTATAATTTATGTTACTGTTGCATTAAAAAAAATGGCCCAACCTGCACATAACCCAACCAGCATGTAATTAGCATTAGAATCAACTCATTGGTCGGTACCCTCCTATGGATTACAGAAAAGACCATCACCATGTTCCGATCTTATCTCCAATCAGAGAAAAATAAAAAATAGAGCCCACTTATCTCCCAAGTGGTACTGCTACTAGCCCAATGACATGTGGAAAACAAAATTCAAAAATTACGCAATGTAGATGCCGGCCTAAGCTTTAATAGATGTACGCGCCATAATTGTGATTTTATGTTTTGTAGAGCATTAAATTTAGATAATGTTGTCGCTTACTCTTATGTTGGCCCGCTTAGAGGTAATAAAGTAAACATTTATCTGGGAAAGTAAGTTTTTGTTGTATGTGATGAATAACCATCAGATACTGTGCCAAATTTGTTATGTCAACAAAAGCATTCATACATGATTTCCCTTTCTTATTTTATCTTCATCTCAAAATAGGACCATATATGTAGATACTGATTATTCAGTACAGAAGTGGTAGTTCAATCTTAAGCAATAACTTAAGATGAAACTATAAATGTAAGTTATTGGTTAGTGATATATGGGTTTTATGATCCTTAACTATTCATATATTTCAGTCCTATATATTGCAAAAAGCACATGTTAAATTAATTTATAATTATGACTCTGAATATCTAGCCCGTGCGGACGCACGGGTTGATGACTAGTATTTAGTTTAATTTTCTTACATATGACAAGTGCATGGGCTTAGCATGTTATTCACAGGGATTGAAAATGAGTGCCAACGTTTTGGTGAAACGTTAATTAACTTCCGTTTCGTCAAATTTCTGGTACTCAATATGTTCAATATTCAGCAAAGATCATGCCGAATTTTCTCGGACCCTTCGTAGCCGGTTCCTTTTCTAAATAATACTTTCTGAAGCTAGTATTCATGTCAACCATTTACAATTGATAAGTGCTTAATAATGATTATTAGGGATCATGAGGCGTAAGATCTGCCATATCTGCAAATGTCCATGTATGGACAGTATGGAAACTGCAGTACAATTCGGGCTCTTCTTGAAGAAGGGATTTGAAAAATCAGTGGTAACGGTCTTTAACTTCAATTAGTATTCAATTCTAACCATTTGTATAATTCTTTTACTGACTTTATTGTTAATTATTAACTGCTGCATAGTGTATCCCATGCAACATAAGGGTTGACTTCAACAATTTATGCGGCAACGTTATGTACTTTGAGGATGATGAGGGGCGCACATTCGAACTGGATGTGCGTAAACAAAAGGATAGAACCATCATATATGGCGATGGATGGAAGCAGTACATTGCACAGAATAATTTCATCGGAGGAGAGTACATAGCCTTTTCCTTGAAAGGAGCGGTGAACAGGTTAAGGACACTGTATTTCTCCAACGATGACGATGACGATGACCAGGATCATGACGATAGCCAGGATGACCAGGATGATGGAAACATCCAATATGACGAGGACAGCCATGAAGATGAGGACAGCCAGGATGATGACGACAGCCAGAATGACGAGGATGAGCAAGATGATGAGGATGAGCAAGATGATGAGGATGGTCCATTCAAGTCTGCAATTTTCTCTCAAAGAATGAAGAAGCTTACTTAGGATGAGACCATGAATTTCATCGTGATGTTACCATCCAGTGTGGCCTTCTTGGGGAAGCCCTTTGTGCACCGTTTAACTAAAACCAACGTCGTCAAAAAAGTCATGGTGAGATGTTTTGTATTCTTTCATCTTTTTTTGTTCATAACTAAATATGGTGAGATGTCGAACATTGCGTGCTCTCTATTTGCTCTTAATGATGGGGAAGTTCGGAAGTTACCTATGAAGATGTTTTCCGGAGTGGACATCCCCTCCGTTGGCACCGCTGGAGTACGCCATGGACCAACAGGGTGTGTCACCAACATTCAGTACAAGACGGAATCAGACGAGCGCATATCCTTCTATGGGCCCGGCTGGCGGGAGTTCATGACGGGAAAGAGAGAACTAAGGGTCGACACACTTGTGATAATCACCATAAGGAAGAGCAACCACAACGACTTGCAGATGATGGTTGTCGTTGACCATGTTTAGAAATAAGGTCTAAGTCATGAATATATTAGCCGATGAGCTTTTAGTTAGTATGTTAAGATAGATGTGATATATTGATGTTTGTTTCTTAAGTCGAACAAATTTGAAGTGTTACTTAATTAGTTTGTCGTTTGTTTCTAAAATGAATTAAGTCTGGTTCAGTTATATTGAGAATCATATCACTACGTGAATTAACTTTCTGGAAGGTATTATGCAAAACGCAGCCATGGCAGCAAAAATGTTGCCGTGGCTGCGAAATTTTTAATTTGCATGCCTAAGTTTTCACTGGCGGGTGCTCTAATTGGCCCGCCACTGCTACAAATGTCTCTAGTGGCGGGAATCTATGTACGCCCGCCACTACAGAGTTACTATCAGTGGCGGGCGCGTGCCCGCCACTGATGCCATGTTAGCAGTGGCGGGAGGTCAGTGGTGGGCGCCTCTGAGAGCCTCGCCCGCCACTACTAGGCTTTTGACGCCCGCCACTGCTAGGCATTCCTGCAGTAGTGTATCGAACAACAACTGAACTGATAATCTAATGCAAGAATGTAGAGAGAAAGAATAGGTGATATCGGAATGATCAAGGGGGTTTTGCTTGCCTGGTTGCTCTGCTGAGAAGACCTGATCGTCAGGGGCGTAGTCGTACTCAGGGTCTACGGCAGTCTCAGGGTCGACGGATAAAAGCTGACGAGGGGAAACAAATAAATAACAGGCATGCAAATGCAACACGAATGCATACCTTGGCAATTTATGTTGATAATGTGCTCTAATGCATTACTACGCATTTTAAATGAAGAGGGAAAATAGAATATTTTCCCAGCTCCAAACAGTATTTATTCAGTTGATCCAGTAGCAAATTGTCAATGTTCATCATGTTAGAGAGGTTTGTCATACATGCAGATGACATATTCGGATTCGTTATATTTTTTTGATCATTTTTCATACTCCCTCCATCCCAAAATAAGTGTCTCAACTTTGTACTAACTTTAGTACAAAGTTATACTAAACTTGAGACACTTATTTTGAGACGGAGGGAGTATATAAATTATTTTCATCCGAGTTACGATTTATTTTATATGAATTTTCAAAGTTTTAAGGATTTTCTGGAATTTCTGGATTTATTTTAATTAGAAATTATATTTATTAAATACATTTTTGCACACAACAGCAGCTAGCCTATTAGTATGACAGGTGGTGCACAATCAGCAGTTGACCCAGTCAACGTTGACTGGTTAACTGGCAGGTGGGGACCACTTGTCAGTGACACATTAGTTAGTTCGTTAATTTAACTGTTTTAATTAAGTTAATCTAATGTGGGTCCCACTGTCAGTGTCACATGTCATTAGAATTTGTCTAACTGACTAATTACGTGAATAGGGCCCACTAGTCAGTGGCTGCATAGGGCAGTGGTTAGGTTAGTGGCTAATTAATCTCAGACTTAACGACGGGCCCCACCGGTCAGTGACCCGGCGGCGGATTTAAACACCGGTGTGCACTGGGGGTCGCCGGTGACCAACAGAGCGCCGCGGCGAGCATTGCAGCAATGTCTCCCGTCCTCCATTTGGTGCGGGAGGAGGCGCTACACGATGCGGGCGACGGTGCGCATCTATCTAAGGTGGCTGGGGGCGCGGGGGAGCAGAAGGCACTACTAGGGAAAACCCTATAGGTAGACCAATAACAGTGGCGTGGGGTAAGTGGCCCCCACTACTGTTAAGTAGTAGTAGCGCGGGCTATAACACCACGCTACAGGTACTCTGTAGTGGTAGCGCGGGTTGATATACCGTGCGCTGCTGCTAAGTGGGCCCCACGGTACCCCCCCGATCGAGCCATAGTAGCAGCGTTTGGTATATCACCCGCGCTACAACTAACATGTTAGATGTAGCGCGGGGCTTGTACCCAGCGCTGCCACTACTGTTACATGGGCCAGCTGGTGGGCTCGATTTAGCAGCAGGGCGGTTATGTGACCCTCGCTACAGTTAATAGGCGTAGCAGTAGCGCGGGCCTTCTTCCCCGCGCTACTGCTAAGGCGCACCAGCCAAAACAGCCACCTTTTTCTCCCCTCCTCCTCCCTCTCCCTCTCCTTCCCCCTTCCTTCTCCCATAGATTGCTTTCCTCTCCACTTGCTCTCTTCTCTCTTGCTTCTCCACTCTCCTCCCTCTCTCTCCTTTGCCCCTCTATTAATGGCTCACCTTCCCCAGTTGCTTTTCTTCTCCCTCTCCCTACTTCCCATATCTCTTGCCCCGCCACTCCATTTCACTCACTAGCTCACTCTTCCTCTCCACTAGTTAGATTCATCTCTTCCCCAAGTAGATCTACTCATTAAATGAAGTAAGCTAGCTACCTCCCTCTCATTAATGAAGGAGCATTAAATATCTTTGTCCACTTCGATCCCAAAAGCGACACCGGCCTCATCACCGTGCTTCCTATCTAGATACGTGAGTAAAAAGTATTGTTGTGCAAGAATGGAATTTGTGTGTGTGCGATATGACCGATTTGTGCGTGGCATGAGTTGCCTATATGTGTATTTGCCGAATTGTGCGTGACATGAGTTGCCTATGTTTTGCCGAAATGTCGATTTATTTCCGTTTCGGCGAATTTCGGGCAAACTCGATATGTCCTATTTTTATGGAAGGTCATGCCGAATTTTTGTATGACTTTGATGCATGCATGCATGCGTCGTTATAATTCTTTTGCTTATACCACGCAGGCGATCATGAAGGTCAGTGGAAGGATGGTGGATAGATACTTGCGATCCGCGGTGGACGACATGTATGAAAATAATCAGAAGGCGATTTTATCTCCGTGTCGAAGATGCAAAGAAGGAGTCTGGCTCGACCCCTTTATGGGTGGCCGTTTGAAGGCGCACCTAATCATGAATGGTTTCATGGATGGCTATACTCGGTGGATAAGTGAAGATGATGATGAGGACGTCGACGGGCAGCCAAAGAAGAGGGCGCCGGACATGGGGCCAGACGAAGAGATGACCGATGGACCCAAAGAAGAGGGCGCCGGACATGGTGGCGGAGAAGAGGCCGGACATGGCGGAGAAGAGGCGGACACGCCGCAGTCTTCGTCGCTACTAAGTTCAGTCGTGCGGGACCCTCATGTTCGAGACCTGCTTCGCAAGAAGACGACTAGCGACAGAGCTGCTTCTAGAGAGGAGGCCAAGCTGGCACAACTGGAGGTAGACTCGAAGACTCCATTGTATGATGGTTGCGATCCCGAGGTGACCCGCTTGAGTTTCACGCTCGAACTTCTAAAGACGAAGGCCAAAAACAAATGGACCGATGCAAGCCCGATGAGCATTTGAAGTATCTACATAAAGTGCTTCCCGCGGGGAACCTGTGTCCTACTAGTGTCGAGGAGGCCAAGAAAATCGTGTGTCCTCTTGATCTGCCGCACATTAGATACCACGCATGCATCAATGATTGCATCATTTATCGGAAGGAGCACGCTGAAAAAATCAGCTGTCCAGTGTGCAATGCTTCTCGATACAAGAAGGCCGGAAAGAAAGCTCCTCAGAAAGTTGTATGGTACTTTCCGATCACTCCCCGTCTGCAGCGGTATTTCGTAGATCCTAAGGAAGCAAAGCTCATGCGCTGGCACGCGGAGAGGGTGAAGCCCGACGATGGAGATGATCCGAAGCTGAGACACCTCGCAGATGCTAGCCAGTGGAGAGCATTCAATGCTGAATATCGATATTTCGCAGATGATCCAAGGAACATCGTGCTTGGCGCGAGTACCGATGGCATGAATCCGTTTGGCAACCAGAATACCAACCATAACACATGGCCTGTGTTTGTATGGATGTACAACCTCCCCCCTGGAAGTGCATGAAGACAAAGTACATACACATGAGCATGCTGATCCAAGGGCCGAAACAAGCGGGAAATGATATTAATCAGTATCTCGGGCTACTGAAAGAGGAGCTACATACGTTATGGACAGCACCGGTCAAGATATGGGACGCCAGCGCAGGAGAGTATTTCGATATGAGAGCCGCGTTGAGGACGACGGTGCACGACTATCTTGGTTACGGATATGTCTCAGGCCGGGTGTGCCACGGATGTTGCGGATGCACCAGGTGCATGGATGATACAACGTCTCAGCAGCTAACGAAAGATGGTGGGTCTACGAAAATCATGTACATGGGGCATCGAAGATGGCTCGAGAAGGATGACCCATGGAGAAAGCGTGGAGATCAATTCAATGGTGAGGCTAAGCATCGAGGACCTCCACGTAAGAGGAGCGGCGTCAAAATCGATGAGTTGTTGAAAAACTGGGAAGAGTGCCCCGCGCTGGGAAAGAAGAAAAATGCGCCGGAGCTGCTGCTGAAGGTATGGAAAACGAGGTCTGTTTTCTGGGACTTGGAGTACTGGCCCAAACTCGACACGCCTCATAGCCTTGATCAAATGCATATCACGAAAAATGTCCTCGAGAGCTTGCTTGGCACACTGATGAACATGCCGAAGAAGACCAAGGATGGGCCGAAGGCAAGAAGAGACTTGGAATCTTTGAATATCTGGGAAGTTCTCCACATGCCCCGTAAAAAGTCATCGGAGGAGACGGAGACGGAGACGGAGGCGGATGACAGGATCAAAAAAGTCAACAAGAAGGAAGAGCATTATTTACCCCCCCTCTTGCTTCACCCTAAGTCCGAAGGAGATCGATCAATTCTTCAAGTGCCTTACCGGAATCAAAGTTAGTTCCGGTTACTATGGGAAGATAAGCAGATTTCTAGACACCAAGAAGAAAAGGTTCAGTGGGATGAAGTCTCATGACTGTCATGTGATGATGATGCAGATACTCCCGGTTGCACTTAGAGGGATAATGGACAAGCATGTCCGTGACACGCTTACTGGTCTCTGCAACTTTTTCGACGTTATCTCTCGAAAGTCAATCAGTGTGAAGCAGCTCCGAAGGCTACAGGAATAGATCGTTGTCATCCTAAATGAGCTTGAGATGTACTTCCTGCCCGTGTTCTTTGACGTCATGGTGCATCAATGTGTCCACATTGTGGATGATATCATCGTCCTCGGGCCGACATTCCTGCACAACATGATGTCGTTCGAGAGGATGAATGGGGTCATCAAAGTATTCGTTCGTAACATGTCCCGTCCGGATGGAAGCATCATCCAGGGCTATCTGACCCAAGAGTGCATCTCCTTCTCCGAGAATTATCTAGGCGTCGGAAACCCTGTTGTTGGTTTGCCCGTCAACAAGCACCATGCGAGGCTCGGAGGATAAGGTCACCAACAACGGCCGGAGGGAATTGCATGTGGACCACACGGGTCGACGCAACGACTTTGACAGAGCAAACTTAGTAGTGCTACAGCACCTAAAGGTGCTAGAAGATTTCGTGACACTACATAAAGACACCATCGCAAAGAACTACCGTGACCGGGGGCTGCGCAAGACGGACGCCGAAGTTATTAGAGAGCACAACTACACTTTCTTGCGTTGGTTCAAAGAGCGAGTTCTGGCTAATCCCCCGGAAGAGGGTTGTACGGACGGAATGGTCATATACGCCTTAGCACATGGCCCCGCGGTCAACCTCGCGACCTATCAGGCATACGATATCAACGGATACACGTTCTACACGGAGGCCAAAGATATAAACAGTGATTACCAGAACTCCGGGGTGACGATGGAATGCATGACCAGCGACGATGATGTAACTGAAAGATACTGCGGAAGGGTCGAAGAGATCTGGGAGCTTGACTACTCTAGATTGCACAACGCGACGATGTTCCGTGTCAGATGGGCTAAGTCAGTCCAAAGGGAAAACCGGTATTTCACTACCATGTCTATACCTGACGCCAAGAGCGCTACCGTCAACGTCACTGCCAAAAATGAGCCATGGGTACACGCTAAGCACGTGACACAATGCTTCTTCATAACCGACCCGTGCAATCCCAGTCGTGTTGTCGTGAGGAGAGGCAAAAGGAGCATCGTCGGAATGGATGGAGTCGCCAACAAGGAAGACTACGACCAGTACGGCGACCTGATGAGGGAAGATGACGATGACGATGAAGCATACATCAAAAGAAGAAGCAAGACTACATTACCTAAGAAAGATCACACTCCCTGGAAAAGGAAAAGTCTTGACGAGGGGCTCAATTATTTGACAGCGAGCAAAAAAGGAAAGAAGATCACTCTGAAATGTCGTCGACGCTGAGAAACTAACATTTATATATGTACCTATTTTGTATACGCACTTAACCGCATTATCGGTCAAATGATGTAATATATATTTTGCACTAATATATCGCTAATTAATATTGTGCACTTAACTGTTATCGAAGAGAAAAAGAAATGGAAAAAGAATAAAGAATTAAAAGAATAAAAAGAAAAAGAATAAATAATAAAAACAAAAGGAAAAGGCTTAGTAGTAGCGCGGGGTCCTAACCCCGCGGGACCCCGCGCTATAGCTAACTTAGCTACAACGCGGGGTTAGGACCCCGCACTACTACTAAGTTAGCTATAGCGCGGGTTTGGGACCCCCCGCTACTACTAAGCTTGACTTAGTACCAGGGCGCACCCGTCCTCTCCATTCCCCTCTCTCCATTCCCCTGATTCCCCACTCCTCTCTTGCCGTCGCCGTCGTCGCGCCCCTGCCGTTGTCGACCTCACGCCCCCGCTCCTCCTCATCCGCGCCCCTACCAAGGCCGCCGGAGAAGATCCGGGCCCCTCCGCCGCCCGGGCCATCGTCATCGCGGTGCTCCTCCATCGACCTGACCGCCGCCTTCTCCGAGCCCGCCATCATCGCCACCCCGTAAGCCACTCCTCTTCCCTCCCCTCTTCCCTCCTCTCCCCTCCCCTCTGCTCTCTCTCTCTCTCTGCTCTCTCTCTCTCTCATATATATATATATATATGAACCCTAGGTGTAATATATATGAACCCTAGGATTTTGTGATTTTATCTGATATGACAGATTTATGATTTCAAACTCATATATATGAACCCTAGGATTTTGATGTATATGAACCCTAGGATTTTGATATATATGAACCCTAGAATTGAAATTTGGAGTCTTTCTAGTGCTAGATTATGAACCCTAGGGTTTGCAAAATTCTGTTATGTGTGTTATTGTATATATACTGATTTTTTTGTTTAGTTAACTGAATTTGTCCCTTGGGTAATGAATCAAACTTAATTTGGCTAATTAAATTATTCAGTACATGAACAATGGAGTATTAAACTGAATTTGGCTGAAAATTCAAAGTGTTAACTGTTAATGTGGAGCAGATGTTCTTGAATTGTTAACTATAGCAGTTTTTGTTTTGGCTGAAAATTCAGCAGTTGAGGCCCTAACCCTAGCTGAAAATAGAATTTTTTTGTTATGTGTAAGTTAACTCTTGAACAATGATTTAGTATAGCTTGCTGTTAGAAGTAGGACAGAAAAATACTAAGTCTTTTGATATAAAAAACAGCCACTAGGTAAAGTGTATCAAACATCTGAGAGATGACTAATGAAGGCATCATTTCTTTTGTTTTTTTTGCGTGCAGGGAAGATCACCGACGTGCCTCTCGACGACGCCCAGGAGATCACCGACGACACCCGCATCCTCGACAGCCATCTAGTGAGTAAAGATGGTCTATGTGGTTCTGCTCAAATATTATGTGCCGATCCACCAACTTGCCTAGCATTGTATGAAGTTTGCATTGTTAAAAATTCAGATTGTATCTAGTTGTAGATGTTCGACTGTTGAGCATCATTTGTATCATTTGGAAGAGTTTACTGCTCTCGATGACCACTTTGTATCATTTGTATCATGTGTGGGATGCCAAAGCAAGTGGTTTGCTGTGTATGTGGTGCTACAGATGGCCACATTTGTCTCTTTCTACTATATCTTTGCAGAGAACACCTCCGAGTGGCCTATGTTTTGCCAGAATGTTGATTCATTTCCGTTTCGGCAAATTTTAGGTGCTCGATATGTCCTGTTTTTAGCAAAGGTCATGCCGAAATTTTTCGTGAATTTCGGCATGACTTGTGCTAGAAAGTAGGACATATCGAGTGCCCGGGATTTGCCGGAACGGGAATGAAATGACATTCCGGCAAAACATAGGCCATTTTTTTATGAAAATTATTCATTTTATTAGTTCTAGAATTAAACGAGCAGATTGAACCGTAGGAAACATGTCGAGCAACGACGAAGCCGGGTGTTCTAACGCCGCCGAAGATCATGCGAACGCTTTCCTCGACTTTCTGGCTAGTCAGGAAGAACAAGGGTCGCAGGGCCCCCTTGATCTCATCACGGAGGGTGGTGGTGGCACCGACATCGGCACCGATGGCACCGACACCTGTACCGACACTGGCCCCGAGACCGGCACGGATAGTATCCAAGCCACTAAAGAAACGAAGAAGAAGAGGGCACGACGCCCAAATAAGCTCGGCACCGTAAGACTGGTGGTCACGGAGGTGCACCCCGGCGAATTCGAGCAAACAATGCCGTGGGACGTGTCAGCATGCTACGGCAACCAAATAGGATGCATCCTACGGGAGACCGCCAACATCAACGACACAGACATAAGGAAGAAACTACAATTGGAGCACCTCCTCCTAACCAGGTTGCACGCGAGATTCCAGTTCCCCGGCCGGAATGACGAAAAAATTCCGTGGGAAGATGATGCCATGCAAAAGATAAACAACAAAGCAGTTGTCAAGTTCAGCAACGCATTGAGCGCCTGGAAAGGTAGGGTGAAAAGAACGATTGAAGAAGAAGGTTCATCCTACGCCAAGATTTTTGCAGAGAATCTGACAATTACGGAAGCGGACTACGAAAAATTCAAGGAGACTTGTGCTGCCGAAGAAACCAAGGCCAAGTTGGAGAGATTCAAGGAGCTTCAGGCCAGGAACATCGGGCACCACTGCCTCGGAAGCCATGGTTACACGGGCAAGAGGCCCGTGTGGTCTAAGGAGGACGCGCAACGTGAAAGTCAGGGGCTACCAGACCCCTTGGCGGAGTTTACCGTCCCGCGGGAGTGTGACTTCATCAGGGGCCAGTACAAGTTTGACAAGAAAACCGGGCAATGGTACACGGACGCGCCGACGAGGGAGTTCATGAGAATACTGGTAATTATTTATTTACCACCTTATATTAGCTTCTGATCAAGTCGGTTACGTCCTAGTCACATTTGTAAACGGTTCAAGTTCCTTTTGTAGAGAGAGCAAAACAGGCTTGCGTCAGAAAGCGACTCGTCGTCTCAGTCGTCGACGAAGTACAAGTGGAACACCCCTTTCAACCGGGCCTTTAACATAATGCAGGGACACCCGGTGAACCAGCGGCCGCAGTATGGACGTGCGCACGGCGCCGGAGATGGCGCCACGTGGACGGACGTACTACTACCACGAGGAGACAGAGACAAAAAGGTAGACAAGGAAGTTGAGCAAAGTGTCTATCGAGAAGAGGGTGGCGCAGGTGGTCTAGAAAGCCGTAACTGAGGCCAAAGCTGATACCAAAGCTGAGGTAGTCCGGGAAGCGGTAGCTGCCTGCAGAAGTGATATGGCAGCTACGTTTAGTTCCTTGATTCCGGCTGTTGTCAACTGGGTGAAAGAAAATCCAGATGGAAAGGCAGATGATTTTCCCATTCCCAGCTTCGTCGGGAGCAACTCGGTAAACACCGCACCCGCACCTACTCTCGCAACCGCACCTGCACCTGCTCTCGCAACCGCACCCGCACCTGCTCCAGCACCAGCACCCGCTCATCACAGCCCGTCCTCCGTCCCTGGCATGCTCGGCAGGACTTCGACATTAGCTGACCTCGACGCCCTCACGGTAATTACACGTCGCACCCTCATCAACATATCTAATCTTCAGTTTCCATTGCCTTTCGAATCTCTGACGCCGCACACATGTCTTTGCAGGCCGACGACAATCCATGCACCCTACTCTACCACATCACGGGCCAGTTGGTGGATGTGGGAAGGGTACGATAACGAAGCCCAAGGATGCCCGGTGACGCCTTAAGGGTTCGTGTAGCGAGTGTGAAAGCGGGCTACGAGGGTTTGGCTATTCCCCTACGAACCGGGGGAGAGTACGACGAGACCCCGGCGCAGCTTGGCCAATGCAAGAATTGGATGCTGCTGTGGCCGAAGAAGCTTCTTCGTGTGGTGGCGTTCGGGAGCACACCAACGGCAACACCTCGGCAAGGTATGACCACCACCCCACCTATGCAATTACCATCGTCTGTCGTGCTGGGTGAGAGCGGACGACGCGAGGAAGGGGGTCCAACCATTTTGGTGGCTGATCACGTCGCCCCCGTAGAAGAAGATATGGATGATGACATGGAGGTGGATGACCCTCTCCGGTACATCAATACCGCCTATGACGATGGAGGAATGACGAGTCAGCCATATGACTCAGGCTATGAGCGTGAAGATGAGATGCATGATGTACCAGAGCCAGAACGTCCTCGGGTTGAGTGCAAGAAGTCTTTGTTCATGCAATCCTCGCAGGACACGACTCCAGATGCCGCCTCAACCCAGGGTCAACTACGCGAGGGTCGTGCAGTGCTGAGCCTGACAACACTAGGGGTGGTGGTCAGGCAGGGTCTGATAGACTCAGTACGTGAACCCAAGAAGAAGCAGAGGAAGAGACCGCTGAGGGAAGGCTCTGCTGCCGCCAAAGCTGCCAAAGCTGCTTCTAGCAGCCAGCCGCCTCCGGCGACCAGGGTTGCGGACAGTGTATTGATCACAAATGCGCCGCCACTCCATGTCACGGGCAACCTGACGCTACCGGCGAAATCGCTCGCGGCCATATCAGGGGATCTCAGGAGACTGCATGACCATGTGCTGTCGACAGAGAAGAGCCTTCTCGTCTCGGAGGCTGCAGGATACCCGCTTTATGCGGTTCATGTGCCGATGGGCAAGTGCTATGTCGATACCAGCCCCGCGGATCTGTTCTTCCTGCGGTTTGATCACATCTTCGAGATGTATCTCATGAGGCGGTTCGATTTTATGCTCGTCCGGCTTTTTGCTCTACATATGAACTACATCATCAGGAAAGAGCAAATCTCGCAAATCACGGTAGCGGACCCGTACTACATGCGTGAGGGCTTCTTGGGTATCAGCGACGTGGAACCTGAAGCAACGAGGCAGTACATCGAAGACTTCATGTTAATGAATAAGGACAAGGAAACGATTCTCCTGCCTTATCATCCCATGTAAGTCATTCCCGGATAGCCGCTATAACACATCCTTTCGTACATTTCAATCATTCCTTCGAACGTATTGAGGCTAATTTGAGGTGTATTTATTTTGTGCAGCGAGGGGCGCGCCGTCTGTATCATTCTTTTCCTGCGAGTCTCCCACGCTCTGTATTTGGACTCGTCCAAAAACACGGAGAAGAAAGACTACACACACATTATGAGTGTTCTGGATCATGCTCTCGTAGGCTTCGGCATGAGGGGTGGCCACATCCAGATCAAGAAACAAAGGCAGGGCACGCTGGCTTTCAGCCATAAAATTGACTTCTGCTGCGTCCAGCAACCGGCAGCAAGTACGAATGATGGATTCTACGTCATCCATCACATGATGGAGTTCAGAAGGGATCGCCAAAAACTTAGCATGACATCTACATCCGATGCCCATATCCGCAAATGGGCCGATGCCTTAGGAGCTGAACCGGATCATAAACTCGGAAATGACTTCTATCGCATCCAGCAGGACATTGCGACGATCATCATGAAAGATGTCGTCGAAGAGAAAGGGATGTTCCACGGCGGCCATGTATCGCGGGCTGACGTCCGAACTTGCATAGCCCTACAGCGTGTAGACATGACGCCTTTCACGAAGCTAGGGAGCATCCTCCCGGATATGGACGGATGGAAATTCTAGTGATTGAGGATGACGATGATGATGTGTCCGTTGAATTTGTAGTTTTTGTAATCGAGGGAACTTTGAATTTCTGTACGACGAAACTTTGTGATGTAAACGGTCCTCCTCAATTTACGTAGCGCTCTAGTTAATTAGTTTGGGTACGATGAACTTCGTTAATTATGTTTACTATATGTTGCTTCTATTTGCTAACTCTTTCTCTTCATGTTGATCAAGTATATTATGTTGCATATTATCATTGAATTCGCCGGATGACGATGCATCTCTGACAGGGATACAGATCATCGATGGCGAAGAAGTGCTATGCCGTGTACATAGGGAAGGTTCCAGGAGTGTACGATGAGTGGCCAGAGTGTCAGGCCCAAGTCGACCGCTTGCCGGGCAGCAGCCACAGAGGGTTTCAATGTAGAGGCCAAGCGGAAGCTAGTTACTTGAGGTTCACGCTAGCGCGAGAGAGGAATCAGAACCGGCTCAAGAACTACTACATAATCCCGCACTTGCTGATAGTGATCGCTCTTCTCTTGTATGTGATCATACATAGTTTAGATAGATGATGAACATGTGTATGTTCGAGCACTATGATGATTAATTACGATGATGTACATGTGTTATGTTGGAACATGTGTATGTGTATGTTGGATCATTATGATGATGATAATGATGTGACTATGTTGGAGCACTTTGATGATTATTGCCTCATATAGTTTCATTGTATGTGTATGTGTACTGTATAAAACCTGTATAAATACCGTGTATGTGTAGCCAGAAAAAAAATAGAGAAAAATTAGTAGTAGCGCGGGGTAATAGCGTGGCAGTAGCGTGTGATACAGCGCTGCTGCTACTACCAGAAGTAGTACCGCTGGCTCTGGGCCTGCGCTACAGGTAACTAGTAGTAGCGCGGGGTTGACCAGCGCTACTACTACCATAAGTAGCAGCAGCGCGGGGTAGGATCCCTTGCTACTGCTAAAAGTTAGCTGTAGCGGGCAAGCAGTAGCGCGGGACCCCGCGCTACTGAGAGACCCTTACCCAACGCTACTACTAGGGTTTTCCCTAGTAGTGAGGTCAACGGCAACGATGGATGCCCGCGACGGCAGCAGCACGGCCTCGACGAAGATGACAATTCCGAGCGGAAGCCGTCGATCTAAAGGGCGAGGCGGCATCCCAGAGGCTCTAGGAGCACGACAGTGTAGTTGGTTTGTGCCGAGGCTGACTACAACGGCAACATCGAGTATTGCGGCGGTGACATGGTCACGGCCAGAACACGGCAACGTCACCAGCTAGCAACGGAACGCGCACGAGATCATAGAGAGAGGGGAAATGGGCGGCAGCTCACAACAGAGCTTGCTGAAGGCTCGACGAGGCCGGGGTTCGTCAGAGTGGCGCGGATCGAAGGTGAAAGGTGGCGGTTGTCGTCGGGGAAGAGCAGTGGCGGGCGTCATCTTGGCGGCTCCTTGGTCCCGATCCAGCGACGCAGACGAGCTAGACGAAGACGGCGAGGTTTCTGGACATCCTCCGGTGGTGCGGGGACGACCTTGGCCACGACGACGACGATGGCGCGGCGGCGGTGGTACGGTTCGATGGCGTAAGCAGGGAGAAGGGCGTGAGGGGGAGAATGGGGGAAGCTAGGGTTCGTCCTGGGGTCAAGGGTGACCATATACTCCCTCCCGGACCTCCTGTAGTGACGGCTGTCGTCGATCCGACGGCGGGATCGAGCTCGGCGTGCATGGCGTCGACACGCAGGGGTTGAAGACGACGGTGGCGCGGTGCTGGGTTGGGCTGAATGGCGACTGTGCACTTGGGCTAAAGTGCACAGTATGTTTTCCTTTTATTTATTTTTCTGGCATTTGTTTGAGATACAGTTTTGCAATTAGTTTGGACATCCAGTGATTTCTGTTTGAGCTGAACCTTTGCACAAAAATCCAATGCAGTATATCAAAGCCACACACAAATTTTGGGAATATTTGGAAATGATTAAATAATTGTTTATTTTCAAATGGCTAAATTAAATGCTGTAGGTTCACTTTAAATGTTGCTAAGGGCAAATTTGGAATTCAAATAAAGTTGGTTTCATCGTGGCAATTTCTTGGGGATTTTATGGAATCATGTCAACATTTTTGTTTCTCAGTTTGAAGAAATAATTTTTGCTTTTATATTTTGAATTTGAATTTGTGAGTTGGATTAATTCTGAATTGCAATTTAATTATGAAAATCATGATGGCATGGCAGATTAATTAGGTTAATGACATGGTTAAGATCTGGCGATGTCACAATTTCCCAGCAATTTTTTTATTAGGGCTATTGAATTGTAGTGCGGATTCAATTCACTTATCGGTGTTCTCGGTTGACAAACAACTCAGAACCCGTGGAATGACTAAGACGGTGAGAGGTATTACTTCATCAAGAATTTATTTGATGTAGTGCAATGGCATGAAATTCTCGATATTGGGAATGAAAGGTATCGAGATAGAACAAAATGAAGCTGGACTCGGTCGTCGATCTGCGGAATGCAAATACTTTAGCCATGCCGGAGAAAAGGAATCAAGAAGAACAGCATGGACGAAAATGATAAGATCCACATCGTTTCCATGGGCATGAACATACATGCTCAAGGTCGACTCCCACTTCTCCAATGCACAACTTCTCATTCACTGCTCTGTTAAAAATGTTTTGAGTTTGAAAAATGTACGTGGTGAAATACCAGAAGAGTATGACCCGTGAAAACTTTCGGGTTCACACAGATGGCAAAAGCATAGATACAACCCATCGGGACATTTTGGAAATCTATACAACACACTTATAGAAGCAACGGATACAAGCTCGAAGCAGAGCACAAACGGCAAGAAGTAGAGGATACACCATTGCCAAAGGCATTTGTAACAGGGGAAGAACAACTCACAAGGTTTTTAAATATGAAGGACACTGTCGGATAATATTCCACCAAATGATCTGGCGGTCCGCAAAGGATTTGATGTGAGTATCAGTACTCATCCAGAAGAAGAAAGAATGCAAACGCGTCAGATTATGGATACATCTGAATAACTCGAAGTATAAAATACAAAGGGATTGTGATTTCCAAATCGGGGGGATCACAAGCAGACGCTCTGATCAGAGGATGAGCAAGCTGAACAAACGTAGTTGCACAATCAATCAGGGCTTGATTGGCTGAAAACCAGCTCATGTTCGAAATGACGTCTGAGCCGGAAGGATGAATTCTCGGATTGGACTGTTGATTGCGAGTATTCACATACATGTTGAATCAACAGGGCGAGAATGACAATCGCAGTGGATTTCAATGAAGATTGCTAGACATATGGAATTAACCATAGCGTAGGCAGGCAAGAAATAATTTCAAGAGCAGCAGGGACATAGGACTCTCGGAAAATCAGAGAATGTTTCGGAACATCTGGTGAAACAGGAGGTTAACTGGAACAAATGGATATCCAGAATGAAGTCATCACGTGAACCTAGAGTTAGCAAAATCTATAACCCGAAGAGGTAAGAAGTTCAGAACCCAGAGTAAGGATGTGGAATAAAAGAATTCTAATCCCATCCATATGCGATGTGGGCTCGTAAGCCACACAACACACCTAGTAGTTCGAAAATATTTTTTCAAGATAGACTCAACATCGACCAAGAGGTTTGGGGGTTCCTACAGGCAGTCGGCTCTGATACCAACTTCTGACGCCCCCATTCATAATTGTGCACGAATCATATACGCAGCATGCACGATCACAAACGGTGACTCCACGGTAGTACCACAACACAACTCTATGACACAAAATAAACATAAAACATATATTACAAACAGGGGTCGTATGACCCGATATTACAACCAAGAGTTAGGTCTGACTACAGACAAATTACAAGGGCGCCTTAAGAAGGCAGAAACAAAACAACGACACTACCCAATGGCGCAGGCCTCCTGCCTGGGACCTCCGAACTAGTCGTCGACGTCGAGCTCCAAGTAGTATCCATCGTCGGGGATTCCTGCATCAGAGAGGCTACTATCTGATAGCAGCAACTGGGTTGAAGGAAAAGAAGAGCAAAGCAACGGTGAGTACTCATCCAAAGTACTCGCAAGACTTACATCAGATCTATGCTAGATATGCATTGGTATCAAGGAATGAGGTAATATTAGTGGACTATACTGCAGAAATGCCAGAATAGAGGGGAGAAGCTCAGTGTAACTATGACTACCACCATCTTGCAGCATTAGACGAGAGGAGAGCATCTTGCAGCATTAGCAGAGAGGAGCGTATCTGATAACATATTGTATACATACTGCAATACCATTCCCTGAGATCCTTCCTCGACTCCCTGCGAGAAAGCCATCCGCGGCCATTCCTATCTATTATCTTAGTGTATTTTAATGAAGAATCCAGTTTAAGTTGTAAGAGGTCAGGTTACATCTCCAAGCCGTCCGTTACCGTGGACGCGGCTATTCGAATAGTTTAACTTCCCTGCAGGCGTGCACCACATAGCCTGACACGCTCGATTACCTCTGGCCGGACACACTTTTCTGGGTAATGCCCGGCCTCGGATGATCGACACGCCGAAGTCCTACCTAAGCTCTCCAGAGAGATCACCCACCGGTCTACATCCTAAGCGCGAAGGGCTGTTCGGCCGCTCACCCTAAGCGCTCCTGGCACGTTGCGTAACTGGCCGCGGACCAAGCCCACCTCTGACTACGCAACAGGCAGTATCCGCTCACCCCAACAATCAGCCCACATCTCTGAACTGTGACATCTGGGTAGCTTTCGGGAGGAACTGACGACACCGAGGGCCCCATAACCATTGTCGCGCGTGGAGGTTAGTGCGTATATGCCAGTGGCAGTCTCGGATCAAATCTCGTTAGCATGTTTTTGTTAAGTATCCACGGACAACCACCAGGGCCCAGGCCCACCTCTCTCTAGATGGTCTCCGCCTGCCCTGTCGTTCCGCCACACTGAATCACTCGCGGGTGCTCTTCGAGCCAATCCGACTTTAACATAAACATGTATAGCGTAACAGTATATAGTATATCAGTGATCATCGCACAGAGGGATCACGGCCCGATAATATAGCATGGCAAATGGACCAGGGTGTAGGGCCAACTGATGGAACATAAGCATCACTAACTAGGCATGCTAGGAAAACAGGTAAAGCATCAATATCAGACGACAAAAATAGGCTATGCATCAGGATAGGATCTACCGATCAATAACTATATGAATACCTAATGAAAGAATGTAGAGAGAAAGAATAGGCGATATCGGAATGATCAAGGGGGTTTTGCTTGCCTGGTTGCTCTGCTGACGAAAGGGGATCTTCGGAAGTGTAGTCTTAGTCGTACTCAGGTTCTACTGCGGTCTCGGGGTCAACCGATAAGACGCAAACAAAGGGGAAACAGATAAATAACAGGGCATACAAATCCAACACAAATGCATGTCATGGCAAATTAAGTTGATGATGTGTTCTAATGCATTACTACGCATTTTAATTGAAGAGGGAAAATATTCCCAAATATTTTCCTATCTCCAAACACTATTCATTCAGCTGATCAGACAGCCAATTATGAATGTTCAGTATGATGGAGAAGTTTGTCATGTATGCAGATGACATATTCGGAATCGTTATATTTTTCTGATCATTTTCATATATAAATTATTTTTATCCGAGTTACGGTTTATTTTATATGATTTTTCAAAGATTTATTGATTTTCTTAATTTTATGGATTTATTTTTAATTTCAAAATTTATTAAATGGAATTTGCTATGGGTACACAGAAGTGTACCCAGCAGTTTGCACCAGAGGCTGATAGAGGGGACCCAGTGTGCTGAGTCAGCAGCTGACTGGGCAGGCTTATCCATTTGAACAGTGCAAGAGGGGACCCACATGTCATAGACAGTGGCTAATTATCAGAGTTTAATCAAACAAATTAGATTAATTAGGCGGTGGGGCCAGGCTGTCAGTGACTGTACCAATTAACTGAGTTTATTTAATTTAATTCTAGTGCTACAGTGCCTGGGCCCACGTGTCAGCGACAGTAACTATTTTTAATTAGTGCTTATGACGCGGCTAATGACCTGGGGCCCACTGGTAGTGACCCAGTGGACGTTTAAACGCCTGAGCGCGCCGGCGACGAGCCAGACATGGCGGGGACGGCCGGGTTTCACCCACAGGCGACCAAACGAGCGCCGGGGTGGTGCGTTCGAACGCGCGCAGCGTCGCGTCGAACGGTACAAGTGGCGCTAGTGGGGGTGGCCGGAGACTACCGCAACGACGATGATCCGCCATGGCCGAATTACGGGCTCGACGGATCGAGCACTAGGGACTCGAGTTCGACGAAAAGAGGGCACGGGCGGCCTCGGGGAGATGGCCTAAGCACGTTGCCGTGCTTGGGCGGCCGTGAAACAGACGATAGCGACGGCGGCGAGGCCAGCAGCAGCGGCGAGCTACGGTAATGGCGGCAAGGCAGCTAGAGCATCGGATCCAAGCGCGAGGGAGAGGGGAAAGAGGCGGAGCTCACCGAGGAGCACAAGGGGGCTCGGCGAGGGGCTTAGTAGCAGCAGACGCGACGAGATCGTCGGTGACGCGCCGGTGACAGAAGCGGGAGGAAGAGCTCGATCCGCGCGCTGTCATGGCGAGGACCTTGGGCTCGAGGGCATAGTCGACGCAGTCGACGATGGCGCAGCTCCTGGACACGTTGGTAGGGCGAGATGCGGCCGGTGGCCACGGCGGCGAGGGCAGCGCGGCGACGGAGCTTTCGGGCGCTGATGAAAATGAAGGGGGCGAGTGAGGGAGGGGGAGAATGGTGATCTAGGGTTGTCTAGGGGCTCGGGAACGTCCTTATCCTCCTCCAGGCGGCCCGTTGCATCGCGGTGTCGACGATCCGCCGACGGCATCGGCCGCGGACGCGCGCGGTGTTGACACGGCGCGAGGATGACGACGACTGTGCTAGGTGGGCTGGGCTAGGCACTGTGCTATGCAGGCCTAAGTGCATAGTGGCCGTTTTTGTTCTTTTTCTTTTTCTTTTCTGCTTCTTTATTTCTTTTCTATTTTCTATTTTCTTTCGCTATCAAATGAATTTAGTTGAGTGTGAAATTTGCCGCATAAATATAATTCAATATTTTGAAGATGCACACAAGGTTTTAGACCAATTGGAAACATTTAAATTTAGGTTTGTATTTAAATGGTTTAAATAAGCGCTGCTGGTCCACTTGAAATATTGCTAGA
Organism: Elymus sibiricus; assembly: GCA_039707655.1. Taxonomy (NCBI): domain Eukaryota; kingdom Viridiplantae; phylum Streptophyta; class Magnoliopsida; order Poales; family Poaceae; genus Elymus; species Elymus sibiricus. The sequence continues at coordinate 471,275,421 of CM077668.1, read as the reverse complement.
GGCATTTTGGGGATTCAAACATGGTGGGTTTCTTCATGACAATTACTTGAGGGATTTATGGGATATTACCAACATTTTTTATTTTAGTGTGTGAAGAAATAATTTTTGACTTTATATTTTGAATTTGAATTTGAGAGTTGAATTAATTCTTTAATTGCATTTTAATTTATGATAATCATGATGACATGGCACATCAATTAGGTTAATGACATGACCAAGATCTGGGGATATCACAGCTCTCCTCCACTCAAAGAAATCTCATCCCGAGATTTAAGAGGTCGAGTAAGGGGACAAGGCCGGGTTACGAATTTCTAGGAGTCTTATCGTTCCTGGTTGCTCTTCTCAAAGAGGTCGATCCATTGCGTTGAGGTCTTCATTTTCTTCCGTGTCTTTGCGTCATGACGAACTTGGCATCTTTTCTTCAGGAACTTCATCGTGCTTACTAATAGGATAAGAGGGGAAACTCTATAAGGACAGATTCAACAAGGTCGAGTATCAGACAGTTAACTCAGGGGATGAGGCAGAAAGTATCTCTCGGGTTGAATAAATGAAACACATCGAGAGCAAGACACATTTATAAGAAGGTGTAAGAAGTTGCAAGCGGGTAGGCAATCATTCGATGCCTAGAACAGAGTGTGGAAGGGGTTCAGAGCAACGGGGGATAATATTGCGTCTGATACCGGAATGGAATAACTCAAGAAAGGTGGCTCGCGGAAATACTTATGAAGCCAAGTGCAAGGAAACTCTGATACAAAGATCATAGGGTTTATTTACATGAAACCTTAGAATCAAGAGATCTTTCGCAAGGGATTCAAAGAAATGACATGTCCAAAATAGAAGGGGAAAATGCAGTCATGGAAACAATTTTGGATACGGAAGGTAGGTACACCATTGATACCGAAGAACAAAACACATTGCACAAATATGCGACTGATGACTGGAGCAGTAGTCGAACCACAAGGATGATCAAAATCGAAGTGACCCACATTCATACCACCATGATGAATAAGAAAGGTGGTGGCATCTTGTGCGATCATGTTACAATGGCTAGTCAGAGAACTTGTCAGCTATGTTGGCAACGGATGCACTAGAGCTATAAGTGTATGAAAGCTCTCCTAATGCAACTAAGTGGGTGTCCATCCAACTTGGTTGCTCACGAAGACCTCGAGCATTTGAGGAAGCTCGTCATCGGAATATAAAAGCCAAGTTCTATAATGTAAAAATCCCACTAGCGTAATCATGAAGTATATGAAAACTCTCTATATGAAGTACATGGTGCTACTTTGAAGCACAAGTGTGTAAGTGTGTATAAAGGATAGTAGTGTGCCCCCTCTCTCTTTTTCTCTTTTTTTTGCGGGCTCTTTTTGGCCTCTTTTTATTGGGCTCATGGACCTCTTCCCCTCTATTTCGAGGAATCATGGGTCTCCTCCAATGCATATATCCTCACAGGTAGGGGCAACACTCTAATGATGATCATCACACTTTTATTTACTTACAACTCTTAATATGAAATAACATGATGACTACAATATGAATGCCTCTGGCAGTGTATCAGGATGTGCAATGAATATAGCGTAACATGTATCAATGATGAACGGTGGCCTTGCCGCAAATATCATGTCAGCTCTATGATCATGAAAAGCAAAATGACAATGAATGCTCAAGTCTTGAATAGTAACAATGGAAGTTGCATGGCAATATATCTCGGAATGGCTATGAAAATGCCATAATAGGTAGGTATGGTGGCTGTTTTGGAAAGATATAATGAGGTTTATGTGTGAGAGAGCGTATCATCCCATGGGATTGGATGCACCGGCGAAGTTTGCGCCATGTCTCAATGTGAGAGTGGGTAATGCACGGTACCGAAGAGGCTAGCAAAATATGGATGGTGGAAGTGCATGTAGACCAAAATACTCACATTAGTCAAAAAGAACTCAAATACTTATTGCAAAACTCTAGTAGCCCTCAAAGCAAGCACAACTCGCATGCCCCTAGGGGGAGGTTGGCAGGAGTTAACCATTGCGCGCCCCTGATCCGAACGCACGCGGGCGCCACTCTGACACATCCCACACTCCGACTTCTTCGCTAATGCCAGCGGCTACCACTTTCATGTATACGGACTTACAAACCTTAATACCAATATCCGTACTTGACTTTAATCATTCACCCACACAATCACATATCACCACTTTAATATCGCAAAACTATTGCAAAGAATCAAACTTATCATATTCAATGATCTATAAGTTCATGTAAGTTTTTATTATACCACTCACATACACTCATTATATTTAGACCAACATATAATTCATGCAAATTACCACTTCCTATTTAACTCTCTAAAAAGATTTAAGTGAAGCGAGAGAGTCTTAATCTTTCTACAAAAATATATCGCCATGCTCAAACAAGTATAAGTGAAGTACAAGAGAGCAATTGCCTCAACTCAAATAGATTTAAGTGAAGAACGATTGAGCATTCTATAAATATAAGATGAACGTGTGTCTCTCTTAATAGGTGTGATCAGGAAACAATGATTGTAAAGACCAGCAAATAAAATCAAACAAAAGCAAATGACGCTCCAAGCAAAATACATATCATGTAAAGAATAAAAATATAGCTTCGAGTAAGATATACCGATAGTATCGAAGACGAAAGAGGGGTTGCCATCCGAGCCATCCCCAAGCTTAGCCGCTTGAGTCTTCCTTAGATTTTACCTTGGGGTGCCTTGGGCATCCCCAAGCTTAGGCTCTTGCCGCTCCTTATTCTCCTTCATATCTCAATCTCACCCAAAATTTGAAAACTTCATTCGCACAAAACATAACAGAACTCGTGAGATGGATTAGTATAATAAAAATAAATCATCCACTCATGTACTGTCAAGACAAGATTCATAGTTATTTCCAAATGATGTCTACTGTATCCTATCATTTTCATAATTTATATCCCCCAATATAAGTCATGGAAACTCCAAAACAAGCAAACAAAGAAAACATAACATAATCTGTCAAAAACAGAAAAGTACGTAAATATCTAATAAAATATCATACTTCTGAACTCTAAAAATTCTGAAAAATTAGGAAAATGTAGAAAATTTGTAGCTCACTACTGTGTAAAAATTTCAGGAATTGGTCATGTTCGAGTAAAGAATGAAAATTCAAATACTGGGCGCAAAAGTTTCTGTTTCTGCACAGAACCTAATAAACAAGCATTTGCAACATCCCAAAGGTCTAACTTGGCACAAAAAATAAAAGAAAGATACAAACACAATTACTACAGTATAAATAATCATGTTGACACACTGAAAACAAAATAAAGCATTTAAGATAAATATTGGGTTGCCTCCCAACAAGCTCTTACTTTATAGCCATTAAGATAGGCATGAGATTTTAATGGTGCTCACATGAAAGACAAGAATTGAAGCACAAAACAGAGCATCATATAGCATGCAACAATCACATTTAAGTCTAACCCACTTTCTATGCATAGGCATCTTATAAATAAACAAATTATTAAGAAAAGCAATATCTAGCATATGCAAGAAAGTGTAATGAAACATTAACAATTTTAACATGAAGAGAGGTAACTTAGTAACATGAAGATTTCTATAACCATACTTGCCTCTCTCAAAATAATTATATGGAGGATCATAATCAAACTCAACAATATAGCTATCATATAAAACATTCTCTTTATGATCCACATGCGTACAAATTTTATAATCTTCCAAGATAGTGAGATTAACATCAACTAAAGTCATGACCTCTCCAAACCCACTTTTATCAAAAATTTCATAAGATTGATCATTCTCCAAAGGGATCATTATTACCTAAAGTTGACTCTCTTTCAAACCCATTTTCAATAGTTTTGCAAATTTTATTATCAATAATAGATTCATTATGAGGATCAAATAAATTTTTACGATCAAAAGAAGCATCATAATTATCTCCCCAATCATGATCATTATAATAACTAGTAGGCATAACAAAAGCATCCATACTGCCAACAGACATAGTGTAGATAGTTTCTTGCGATTTTATTGTATTAGAAACATAGAGAGTTGGAGATGAGGTTCCCCTCTCATGATAGTTGCCAGTAGGAGCATCATGCATATTATATCTATTAGAATCATCATGTGCAATGGTAAAACGCAACCCATCAATATAATCCTTAATAAGCACAAACTTCTCTGATATAGTGTAGTTGGGAGAATTTAAAAAGATAATAGGACTATCAAGTGTGGGTGCAATAGCAACAATTTCATTCTTAACATAAGGAATTATAGCAAGTTCATTTCCATAAGCATCATTCATAGGGGCATCATGGCCATAAACATGGCAAACATCAAGTTCATCAAAAAGGGATATTTCAAATGAATCCAAGGGATCATAGCATTCATTCCCATTGAGAACGAAGGGAAATTAAACAATGTATGAGTTAAAGAGTTACTCTCTTCTTCACTCTCCTCCTCATCTTTTTCATCTAAGGAGCTCTCAGTTTCAGCAATTTCTTCTTCCATAGATTCCTACAAAACATTAGTCTCTTCTTAGGAAGCGGAGACTCTCTTAATATAATCATTAATATGAGCGTTACAATCATAGTTTTCATAGCAATATTTAAGTATGGCAAAATTTTCAAATTTTTAAGGAGCGCCATCATATTTTTCAAGCAAAGAAGGAATTTCATAAGCACCCTTAAAAACAACAAATTTCTCAATTTTTTCAATATCATAGTAACCATAAATACCATTAGCATAAGAGGCTAGGATCTCATTATCATTAAACTCACATTGAAAGGGAAGGTGTTTTTTGTCTTTTCTAGAACAACAAGTAAAATCATATATAGAGAACAAATTCCAAGCATAGCAATATAACGTGTTTATTTGATCCTTCAAGTGTTTCCCTTTTTGAGACAAGTGATGGCGCACAAAGTAAGCATGTTATTCTAATGATTTCCCATCAACTAAGCTAGTTGGGTTTCTAGCACGAGCACAAACGGATCGAAGATGATCCAAGTAAAAAAGCTTCAGCAGTAAGGAATTTAAGTGGTTCCATACCCAATTTTTTTTCCAGTGTGTCAAAGGTAAAGATAGCATAACTGGGCAAGAAATAAAACAAGCAAATAAGAAGTTTGTGTGCAGGCACCTGATTTGGTAGATGTAGACTCCCCGGCAACAGCGCCAGAAATTCTTCTGCTACTCCCGTAGGAGTTGTTAGATTTCCCCGCAGAGGAAGGGTGATGTAGCACAGCAGTACAAAGTATTTCCCTCAGTTAAGAACCAAGGTTTATCTAATCAGTAGGAGTCAACAAGCTAACAAGGTAAATAGCACCTGCACACAAACAAAATAAATGCTTGCACCCAACTTGGCAAGGGGTTGTCAGGCCCCTTGTCTTGTTAGTTGCAAGGTTAAAAGCAAATAATAGAGAGATAATGGTATAGTAAAACGGCAAAATAGTAAAGGGAAAATAAAAGAGCAATTGTGCAAGAACAAGTATTAATGGAGAATAGACCCGGGGGCCATAGGTTCACTAGTGGCATCTCTCTCGAAAGCAGGTAATGGCATGGTAGACAAATTACTGTTGGGCAATTGACAGAAAAGCGGCAATTTATAACTATGATCATTCATGGCATAATCTAACATAGGCATTACGTCCGTGATAACTAGACTGTTATCCAACTGCATCTACTACTATTACTCCACCCCAAGACCGCTATCCAGCATGCATCTCAAAGTATTAAGTTTGCAAGAAACAGAGTAACGCAATAAGCAAGATGACATAATGTAGACAAAAAGAAATCTAGCAATAAAATTAAACACTGTCGTTTTATCCTTAGTGGCAACAATACAAATACATGTCTTCGTCCTTTCGGTCACTGGACAAGATCACCGCAAGATTGAACCCACTACTATGCACCACTCCCTCTGAAGATCTACCAATCAATCTTGGCCAAAGTAGACAAATAGATCGGAAAGCATACATAGCTCTTCAATTATGCAGTAAAGAAACTTCAAAAGATTCAATATATATCATGAACAATCTGATCATAAATCCACAATTCACCGGATCCCAACAAACACACCACAAGAATTACATCATATTGATCTCAGAAGAGAACATGGTATTGACGATCCAAAAGAGAGAGAGAAAGCCATCTAGCAACTACTATGGACCCGTAGGTCCTAAAGAAACTACTCACACATCATCATGGAGGTAGCAAGGTTGATGAAGATGGCCTCCCCAATGGTTTCCCCCTCTGGCAGAACTCCGGAACAGGGCTCCAGATGGGTTCGCTTCGGAACAGAGGCTTGCAACGATATTTCTCTTCTGGAGGAACGACGGATGGTTTGGGTATTTATAGGAATTTATGGCGGTGGAATTAGGTCAAAACGTGGCACAGGGGCCCCACAAGCCCAGGCGGCACGGCCACCTCCCCTGGCCGCGCGGCCCGGCCTTGTGGGAGCCTCGTGCCTCTCCTCTCGAGGACCAGGGGGGTGGCCTAGATATGATGCTATCGGGCTTCCAACGGCCCCGGACTGCATCCATATCAGTGTTGTCGCAGCACAGACCGATCCCAGGACAATGATTTGATATCTTGCCGGGATTGTGAGTTCTGAGCTAGATGCTCATCTTCCGAGGACTTTGACACGATGCCGGTTGATCCGATGTGTCTCCTCTGGTGTCTGCTCCACTATCCCCATGGAATTTTTAGCGCGAAATTATGAATCCGAGGAACGTAGTCCTGGGTCATGGAGCGGGGGAGGTGGAGCGCATGTCCCTATTTGGGGTCACCGTCCGCTGCTTCCGAGGTAGCGTCCATCTTGTCCTCCCGGGGTGTCCAACGTATGCCGAAGTCGTCGTTGAATGCGCCACGGGTTGACCTTGGATGCTTCGAGGGGTCGTGGCTGCTTGACCCAGCCCGAGCCTTGGATGCTTCCTCGGTGGCTTATACCTCGGCCGCGAAGGCCGTGGTCTGCTCTTCTGTTCGGAGAGAGCGTTCCATGTTGCCGTTCACTGTTATGATGCCATATGGTCCCGACATCTTTAGCTTTAGATAAGCGTAGTGCGGGACGGCGTGAAAACGAGTGAAGGCTGTTCTTACGAGGAGTGTGTGATAGCTGCTCCTGAAGGGAATGGTATCGAAGGTTAACTCTTCGTTTCGAAAGTTTTCGGGTGTGCCGAAGACTACGTCCGAGCTCACCCTTCCCGTGCATTGTGCCTCAACTCCTGGTATGATACCCTTGAAGGTGGTACTACTGGGTTTGATCCGTGCTGGGTCAATATGCATTTTCTTGACAGTATCTGCATATATGAGGTTGAGGCTGCTACCACCGTCCATTAGGACTCGGGTCAGATGAAAGCCGTCAACTATAGGATCGAGCACCAATGCTGCCGTGCCGCCGTGGTGGATACTGGTCGGGTGGTCTCGTCGGTCAAAGATGATCGGGATGTCCGCCCATGGGCTGTACTTCGGCTCTGTGGGCTCTACTGCATAGACATTGCGGAGCGCGCGTTTCCTTTCCTTCCTAGTGACATGAGTAACATAAATCATATTCTCATCTTTTACCTCGGGAGGGAATTGCATCTGGCCAGTATTGCCCGGCCCGGGCTGGCCTCTATCCTCGTTATTACGAGGTTGACTCTTGCCCTGGTTCTCGGCCGCAACCTTTCCGGCCTGCTTGATGACCCAGCAGTTCCGGTTGGTGTGTGTGGCCGGCTTATCGGGCTTGCCATGAATGGCACAGGGTTGGTCCAGGATCTTATCCAGCTGTGTGGGGCCGCCCTTTCCTCCTTGGAAAGGCTTTCTCTTATTGCCGCTGCGTTGATTGCCGAAACCGACATTAACTTCGCCGTCCTCGGCGTCACTGTTGCCTCCTCTATTACATCGCTTATTGTTCTTGTTACGCCGAGGTTTCCCGTTTCCGTCACGCACCTCGGAGGTGCCGGAGTTACCACTGCGAGTGCTTTTCTGAGCTAACCAGTTATGCTCACCGGCGTAGAATTCAGTCATGAGCTATGTGAGGCTTGCCATTCTTCTCGGCTTCTTGTGCCCTAGTTCCCTGGCTAGCCATTCATCGCTGATATTATGCTTGAATGCTGCAATTGCCTCTGCATCTGGGCAGTCCACTATCTGGTTTTTATTTGTCAAGAAGCGGTTCCAGAATTTTTGGATTGATTCCCCTAGCTTCTGCACAACGTGAGCCAGGTCATCGTCATCCGGAGGTCTGACATAGGTGCCCTAGAAGTTAGCCCGGAATTCGTCCTCAAGGTCCTCCCAGACGCCGATTGAGTTCTCGGGAAGGTTGTTAAGCCAATGCCGAGCTGAACCTTTAAGTTTTAATGGCAGGTATTTAATGGCGTGGAGGTCATCTCCGCCTGCCATATGTACTGCCATGAGGAAGTCCTCTATCAAGACTGCAGGATCCGTTGTTCTGTCGTATTGCTTGATGTTTATGGGTTTAAACCCATCGGGGAACTGGTGGTGCATGACCTCGTCCGTGAAGCATTGAGGGCGCGCAGCTCCTCGGATCCTAGCAGTAGCGTGACGCACGTCTGACACCGTCACATTGCGGTCTCGGGTGTAATCGCGTACGTCGCCATTTTTTGCCAACCAAGCCAAGTATCCCGCCTGTCCAGCAGGTGGGCGTTGCCTAGATTTGTAGATTGACCGAGGTGGAACTTTGGACCTTAAGGGCCCTTTCTCCTTTGGGTCATACCTCGTGGTCGTCCGTGGTGGATTAACTCTGCCGCGGCCTGCGGGCATCTCGGGTGCGCATTTGTTTGCGCCTGTCGGTCGATCTCGGCCCCGAGGAGGGCGGTCGAGTGTTTCCACCCAGTCGTGCTTTGAAAATACGCTATCCTCGGCTTCCGCATTCAATTCGTCAAGCAAATTTTTGCGGGGGTAAGATCGGTCAGCGCCCGTTTGACGGAATTTGTCCTCGAACACCTGTTCGGCCCTTAGGAGCTCGATCCATCTGTCGTTTAGTTCGTCTTGTTCGTCTTTAAGACGTTGAGACTTGTTTTTAATGCTCTTGGCCGTACTGGCCAATAGCTTTCGCAGAGTCTCGAGCTGGGGTGCCTCAAGGGGCTCCTCGAAAGCATCGTATTCGTCGTTTCTGAGAATTTGTTCCTCCTCGGCCTCTGCATTGTAGTCGCCGTCGTCGGGGTCGTCATCGTCCCCATCGATGTTGTCGGTGCCGTTGTCAGTGCCGGCGCCGCCATTACCGGCGCCACCATTTGCTGCATCGCCATTGACAGCGTCGCCGTTCCCGGTATCGCCGTTGCTTGCGTTGCCGGTGCCTCGGTTACTTCGGCGGCCCTTGCGTCGGCGCTTCGGATTTCCACCCCCTCCTCCGTTCTTGGGGGTGTCTACCATGTAGAAATCATAGGTGGAGTTTGCGGCCCACCTGCCGGTGCGGTTGACGGCAGGTGCCGGGGCGATGTCTGAAGTTTCACCGACATCTTCATCCATGTCGGTTGCCTCCTCGGAGGCACTGGCTAAGACGTCGGTTAAGTTCTCGACGGTAGCGACAAAGCTTCTACAGGATTTTCCCAGATCTGATTGTAAACCGAGTTCCGACCGTCCGAGATCGCAAGGCTCTGAATTCGATATAACATATCGTTCAGGAGCGCCTTGTCGCCTTCACCCATAACCTGGTTGTAGGTTGGGTTCAGTAGGAGTCAGCCCGAGATCCGATCTGACATGGTCTCGGGGTCTTCGTTGGTCAATCTAGATGCCTGATCCATGAGGGGGCTCGGCTCTGAGCTGTATGGTCTATGCCATGGTCCTGATCTGGGGCCGAATTCGAAATCTGGACAAGAGTGCTTGTGCGTTCTTCGGTCTGGTCTGGCACCCAGCCCGAGAACACAAGTTTGCCATGGGAGTTCGCAGAATATTCCAGGTTGCCGAATCTAACGATCCGACCTGGTGCGAAATTTTCGATCTGGCCGAGGTGGCCAGTCAAATCAGTGTCAAGCGTGATGCTGCCAAAGACAAAGAGTTGTCCAGGCAGAAAAGTCATGCCACAGCCGACGCTATCGTCGATCTGGAGGTGAGCCATCGAGCCGCTTCGACCACACAGAGGGACCGACATGGGCCACCAATGACGGAGTTGAATCCGGCGGATCTCGGGTAGGGGGTCCCGAGCTGGTGATCTTGGCACGATGGTAACAGGACAGAGAGGGGACACGTTGTTTACCCAGGTCTGGGCCCTCTCGAAGAGGTAAAACCCTACGTCCTGCTTGTGTTGTATTGATTGTGGATGGGGTACAAAGTACAGGTGGATCTACCTCGAGATCGAGTATGAATGAATCTACCTCTACGGGTTAAAACCCCACAGCTTATATAGATGCCGGGGGTACCTAGGGTTACACATAGGTCGGTTGTATTTGGAGATAAACATTCCGAGGATTGCACCATGCCTTGGAGTGTGCGCCAAGTCTTCGGAAGATTCCATCTTGACTCCTCCATGAAGCCTGACGAGTGGAGCCCACTGGTTGGTTATCTGGGGGTCCTCGACCCAGCCCATATCGGGGAGCCGACGTGGTTGGCACCCCCCCTATCCAGGACACCATCACTCGTGCCTCCTCTCGACTTCTCCCGAAGCTTCTAGGGTCCTCCTTGGTCCAGAAAAATTGTCAAAAATTGGCATCGTCTTTGGACCTTCCTAGGTATTGATTTTCTGTAAAACCAAAAACAAGCAGAAAACAGGAACTGGCACTGGGCACTAAATTAATATATTAGTCTAGAAAAATAATATAAAATGGTGTAAAATGATAATAAAAGCGTATATAAATGATAATATAGCAGCATGAAACAATCAAAAATTATAGATACGTTTGAGACGTATCAGCCGCCGCTCCACCACCCCGGCTTCCCCGACACACCCTTCCCGGAACACGATGACTCCATCACCTCCATCGCTACACTAGGGCTCCTCACCGCTTGTCCTCCGCCGCCGTTCCACACCTCTCCTCCGTCCACTGCATAGGTACCATCCGCCCCTACGGTACTCACCATGCCCAGCAAGTGTTCCGTGAAATGCCCATGCTAATTTTTTTTGTCCCTTCTTCTATGAAGCAATGGATTCGAATATGGAGTACATATACGAGCACTATGTTGAGTCGTCTGATGGCTCATCCGACGAGAAGGACTACACGGATGAGACGGCGATGATGCAGGCGGTCCTTGCAGACGCCGAGCGTACGGAAGAGCATGTTCTCAATTTCAAGGGATCGATCAAGGGTCATCGAGTGCTCAACCGCAACAGGGCGCGCGGCCATTTGACGCTGATGGACGACTACTTTGCCCCGGATGCCCTATTCACTGACAATTTTCGCCGCCGCTTTCGGATGCGAAAAAATGTCTTCGATCGTCTCTACCATGGCGTCCGGTCCTTTGATGACTACTTCATGTTGAAGAAGGATGCCGTGGGAAGGATTGAGTTCTCTGGTTACTAGAAGTGCACGGCCACACAGCGAATGCTTGTATATGGCACGGCCGCTGATTCGTGGGACGAATACCTACGGATGTCTGAAAGCACATGCGGAGATGCCATGGTAAGATTTGCTACTGTCGTGGTCTCGGTGTTTGGACCTCAGTACCTGAGAGAACCAACTGTCGCACTATGTTCTAAATTTGTATTAAGTGTGGCACTATGTTCTAAATTTGTATTAAGTGTGGCACTATGTTCTAAATTTGTATTAAGTGTGGCACTATGTTCTAAATTTGTATTAAGTGTGGCACTATGTTCTAAATTTGTATTAAGTGTGCAACTATGTTTGAAATTTGTATTTAGTGTGCAACTATGTTTGAAATTTGTATTTAGTGTGCAACTATGTTGTAAATTTGTATGTGCAGGAATGGCGGGAATGTGGTTGCTTAAGCGGAACATTGATAGTAAGCATCGTTCTGCGATATGTTCTACGAAGAAGCTCGAGCCCCTGGTCACTCGCACTTCTAAGGAATATTCGAAGATACACCCGCAATGGGTTGACCGGTACGTACTTTATTTATTTCCTTCAAGCATGTATATTAATGGGACATACGCCGACATCAGCCGCCGCGTCCCTCCACGCGTCCCTCCACGCACCGACATCAGCCACGTCCACGTCTAGCACATACGCCGACGACCAGGCCACCCCCTCCTGACCAACCTGGCAGTTCGACGTGGCAGCACCCACAGCAGCAGGGTCCCACGTCGAGCTTCGTGTTTCAGCCACAGCCACAGCAGCAGAGTCCCACGTCGAGCTTCGTGTTTCAGCCACAGCCAGCTGGTATGTCTCTTCATATTTATTGTTTTCAATATGAATTGGGGCGACCTAGTTCTTCATGACTTAACGTTCCCTCCTGCAGGAGCCTACGGATATCAGGCGTCCATATCCGGATCCACGTGGGGGAGTGATCAAGATCCTGAGGAGAACATACAGGATCACATGTCACAGCACACCCAGTGGATGAACATGTATTCGACTCCTCCACCAGGCCCCACACAGGATACACAGCATGACCAGGACGAGTCTGAGCTTCCTCCTCGTAACATTAGGGCACCCCACAGGTTAGGATGGTCGTCGCCTGATGCACAGCCTGAGCGCCATGGCAGACGTCGTCAGTGATTCTTCTATCTATCAGTAGAGACATGACTATCTACTTATGTATGAGACTTATGCTTATTCTATGTATGAGACAAATGACTATGTACTTATGTATGAGACATATGCATACTCTGTTTTAGTACTCTGTTATCCAACGTCGTGCGCCAACTACAACATCATATTTAGATAGAACATACTTCTCCTACAATAAGACAGTACAAACAACTGGATACAACTAAATCTGAATTAAACGGTAGGTAGGACGGAACTTACAACATACAACGTAAAAACTACATGAAGTCATCATCGTCATCCTCCGTCGATGCAGAACTCTTGGCCTTCGACGATGAAGAACTCTTGGCCTTCGACGATGCAGAACTCTTGCCCTTCGACGATGCGGTACTCTTGGCCTTGGTGCTCGGCATGAAGATATCGTCTTCGTCCTCGCTGTCTTGGGTCCATAAATAAGTATTTTCTACAGCAGCCTTTAGGAATGCTTCACTCTTATGGTGTTGCTTCTTCCATCTTCCATGCAACCTGAGAAGTTCTTTCCGTATCTCCTCAAATGTCCTGCAAGGCCACCCGGACCTACTTAATGCGTGAGCCAGCTCATTCAGTAGCGTGTCACTACTGATGAGTTCGTCCCAAGGAACTAATATGTTGTCAACCCTGAAATTGGCGGCTAAACGCAGAAGACATCGGGACATACCAGGGTGAAAACTACGATCAAAGGATATCCGGACATCTTCGCGACACTACGACACTACACTAGATTGCTTACCCACCTTACTACCGAGGGTGTTTTATAGGTTGAGAAGACAAAAATACGCGGGAACTCGGAAGCGGGGAAATATGGCGGGAGATATAGGCGGGAACTAGAAAGCGGGAAAATATGGCGGGAACTCGGAAGCGGGAAAAATATGGCGGGAACTAGAAAGCAGGAAAAATATGGCGTGAACTAGAAAGCGGGAAAAATATGGCGGGAACTAGAAAGCGGGAAAATGTGGCTAGAACTATAAAGCGGTAAAATGTGGCGGGAAAATGTGTCCGGAACTAGAAAGCGGTAAAATGTGGCGGGAGATACTGGCGGAAACGGCGGCCAGAGATATAAGCGGGAACCCAGAAGCGGAAAACGGAGGGGGAGTGTGATTTGCAGCAATAGATATCTTTCACATACAACTAAAAAAAAGTAATTTCCTTTTTCAATGGCAGTAATTTCCTTTTTGACTTATTTTTCCATAGTACAATCTTATTCTTTAGTAAAATAAAGATCATTTTCCAGCGGTAATGAGCTTCCAAAACCAAAGGGTTTTTCTGGGCAACAAACAAATAATAAGATTTTGGGGTATTTTCATTCGATCATTACAGACTTTATTATTTGTTAATAATTTGAGGATTAATATTTCACTAAGGGGAACATAGACTCCGAGTAAATAAAATTGCTAATTCTGATTAAAAAAATAATAAATATCAAGGCACCTATCGGCCTAGGGGTGGCCAATTAGTTCCTGTCGGCCACCAGTTAGCCGACAGGGTCCAGTCGGCTACCAGTTAGCCGACAGGGTCCAGTCGGCCACCAGTACGCCGACAGGATCGACTGCCAGCGGCCGAGAGGCCTGTCGACCACCCCTAGGCCGAGAGGACACTAATCGGCTTCCTCCTGGCCGACAGGGTCCAGTCGGCTTCCAGGTGGCCGACGCTGTATTATTTCTAAAAAATAAAAAAACGGCGTAATATTTCTGAAAATTCATAAAAAAAAAGTGTATTATTTAAAAAAAATTAGCGATTATATGACTACTAGTAGCTTATCTATGGTTGTCGTACCACGTCCCATGAGCTGCGACATGGACGTCAAATCACCAGTCGACATGTATGTATGCATGGTGTATATTCCACCAGCACAATAATTCAAGTTGGATCAACTGATGGATGAATCATCCGAAAATGACATGGTGTATATCTACCGTTGAAGATGTCCGCACAACAAAAAAAATGCAGGTATCTAGTGGTACTTCCCACAAAATCAGCAGTAACAACACAAACAGATTGTTTCCGTGAGGGTCGGCGTGGAAGTGGACAGGGTACGTGTGCCCGCCCTAGCTGAAAATCTATGGAATTGAGCTCATCTAACTACTGTTCCTGCTTGTGGCGCTAGTGGGCCGGCCCAGTCGGGTTGCTTACTGTTTGCCACACAGAGCAGTGTGGCAAATAGGAGGTCCAAAAGAAGAAGAAAAATCAATGAGACCCATAATATAGTGTCATGGAGTACATGATCCTCGAGAACATGACAATGGATAGGACTGCCCACACAAGGCGGCAGACCTTCATAATCGCGCGCCGCTGTCTTGGGGCAAACCAACCGGTGTAGTACAAGGTGGCCTCCAAGATCACCATCCAGAAAATACACCTGTTCCATTCCATCCCCTTCACATGGTTAATTAGGCGCAGGAGAAGCATATACTGTCAACACTTTCAAGGCGAATAGTAGCTAGGCCAACATGTAAAGAGTAAATAAATTCTTCAGGTCAGGTTTCTGCAGTACAAAACAGGGCCAACAAAGCACTTGGTGAAAGGAAGGCAGACACTTACCGGTAGGCACTTGGCCGCAGACACATGAAGCAAACAGCTTAAGCAGTTTTCCAGGACAGAGGGGACACCTGCAGTGAAAAGGAAGATTGCCCATCGGGGCCGGGGACATCAGGCAGCTTCATCCCCTCCGTCCTCCATGCTCTGCTCCATGTCCAAGTTCTGACGGGAAAGAGAGACTAGATGTGTATTAGGATCAGTATTTCTGAATTTTTTTGAGCGAGCGAAAACAGCCACGCAAGGCGAAGGCACAGATGGGCAACACGTTTGTAATAAGAGTTATTTTTCCCTATGTTGCTTGTTCAAACTCTCTCTCTCTCTCTCTTTTGATGGTTAAAAAAGATTGGAGTTTCTTGCCTGCCAAGTTCCTTAGGAACGAGGTATTGACTGTGGTGTCTGGTTGACCAACATATCCACATACCACATCATTACTTGCAGTGGAAGAAACTTAAACAAATGAGCACACAAGACTTATCTGTCCTAGTGACACTTGTATATATTCAGAGTTCTGAATGCCAATCCAATCCATTCCAAGTACCTAGAGAGGGAAGCAATGAATCCTGAATCGGTATTGAGTCCAGCAGCACTACCATGGAGCTACCTCCTCTTGGGCCTGGCGCTCCTGTGGCCAACCACCCGACTGCTAGACCAGCTGTGGTGGCGGCCGAGGCGGCTGGAGCGAGCTCTTCGCGCCCAGGGCCTTCGTGGGACGTCGTACAGTTTCCTCACCGGCGACGTGAGCGACTACGGCAGGCAAAATAAGGAGGCCTGGTCGAAGCCCATGCCGCTGCGCTGCCACGACATCGGCGCCCACGTCTTGCCTTTCCTCTACAGCACCATCCGAGAGCACGGCAAGCAGTGCATCTCCTGGTTCGGTCCGGTTCCCAAGGTGAGCATCACCGACCCTAACCTGGTCAGGGAGGTGATGTCCAACAAGTTTGGGCACATCCAGAAGGTCAAGTTCCCCGCGCTATCCAAGCTCCTCGCCGTGGGCGTGGCGACACACGAGGGCGAGAAATGGGTCAAGCACAGAAGGATACTCAACCCTGCTTTCCATGTCGAGAAGCTCAAGGTACCTGCCTGCCGTTGCAGCTCTTTTTGATACGTCTGTGACAAGCGTGTGACTGATTCGCTCGCTCCATTTACAGATCATGTTGCCCGCCTTTTCTTCGTGTTGTGAAGAGCTTGTTAACAAATGGACACAGTCCCTCGGTCCCGACGGCTCATGGGAGGTGGATGTTTCCTTAGAGCTCCAGAGCTTCACCGGAGATGTCATCTCACACACCGCATTCGGCAGCAGTTATCTGGAAGGAAGAAGGATTTTTCAACTGCAGTCTGAGCAAGTCGGGCGATTCATGGCAGCCATTCATAAGATCATGATTCCCGGTTACATGTGAGTTCCTTTTTTCTTTTCTTCTAGAAAGCCATGTATTTACCAACAGAATTATATCTTACTAGTGAGTATTGCTTCACCCCTTACAACTACTGAGTGCTTTGTGCTGTAGAAACTTTGCTTGTTCTCGTACCTACGACTGGATTAAGTTGATCTATAAATCTAGCAGCCTTAACTTCGGATGATTCCTGGAGAACATTGAATACAAGCCAAGTACACGAATCATGATAGCTTCAAGCGCATACATCTTAGGCAGTATCCAACCATTATTTTTCTTTGCAGTTGATAGATATCTTAGATCATTTTGGATTCCCTCGTAGCTAAGGATTGAGTAAAGAGATAGTTGAATGGAGGAAAAAGATAACAAATATTGTTTGTTGTTATTGCCAGACAGTGTGAGTTGGAGCTAATTTTTAAGCCATGGAGGTAGTACCATTTAAACTTCATTAGCACTCATACAAAAGGATCCTATTTGATTTACATGAATTCTTAGCTATTGAGCTATAGGTCTTATTTAGTCCTCTTAGGGCCCACTTGACGATGCCAAGGATTAAACAATGCTATTGGTTGATTTCTCAAATATCTTGGTATTTGGTAGCCGCTTTAATTAATCAAATTTCAGGTGAAGGAATTTTGTTTGTCCAAAACAGATATGGCCCATTTCGCCGGATATTTAGACAAGCAAGATTTCTTCAACATATATTTGTAAAACATACATTGCATATTCGTATTAACTGGTATACTGACAATGCACGTACATTTTAGGTCCTTCCCTACTAAAAATAATCGAAGGATGCGTCAAATTAACAACGAGATAGAGTCCATTCTACGAGGTCTAATTGGGAAAAGGATGCAAGCTATGCAAGAAGGAGAAAGCACAAACGATGACTTACTCGGCTTATTGCTGGAGTCAAACAAGACAGACATAAATGAAAATGGCCAATCCATTCCAGGAATGTCCATAGAAGAGGTAATAGAGGAGTGCAAGACGTTCTACTTTGCAGGAATGGAGACAACATCAATATTACTCACATGGACGATGGTCGTACTTAGCATGCACCCAGAGTGGCAGGACCGTGCAAGGGAGGAGGTTCTTGGCCTGTTTGGAAAACATAAGCTTGACTACGAGGGTCTTAATCGACTCAAAACCGTGAGTACTTCCTGAAATTACTTGAGTTGTTGCAAACATAGGATCAGAGATACGGGATCATATTAATATATGTTGTGTAGGTGACAATGATTCTTTATGAAGTTCTCCGGTTGTACCCACCGGCTAGTGCGTTCACCCGGCAGACATACAAGGAGATTGAGGTCGGAGGCATCAGGTACCCACCTGGCGTGATTTTCGAGATGTCCGTGTTGTACATCCACCACGACAAGGACATCTGGGGAGACGACGTGCACCAATTCAGGCCCGATAGGTTCGCAGAGGGGATCTCCAAGGCGTCCAAGGAACCCGGAGCATTTTTCCCGTTTGGATGGGGGCCACGGATATGTATCGGTCAGAATTTTGCATTGCTTGAGGCCAAGATGGCATTGTGCATGATTCTTCGGCGCTTTGAGTTTGAGCTCGCGCCGTCGTATACTCATGCGCCACATACCGTAATGATGTTGCGTCCCATGCATGGTGCTCAAATTAAGCTGCGGACGATCTCTTCGTAGTAGTATCGCCATATACACATTATTCAGTACATATATATATATATCTTGGCCATGTAATAAGGTTTTCCTTGTCTACTGTATTTGGTAATAAAGGTCCAACATGATTCAGGGCCATGATAACTCATCCGTTTCTACTCTTTGACCAAATGTATCAGTGATGCGCTCTTCAAGTGATTTTTTATCATTTCCCGTGGACTTTGGCCAACCGCTGTCTCCAAGAACAACTACCCATACTAGTGCCTAGTGCGTGGCGCACACCTGTCTGCCATGGAATGAGTGAAACGATTAAAAAAAGTCATGTGTAGATACACATCAGCCTACGGAATCACCACAGACCAGGAAGATCCCGACTATCATTAAAGAAATATAGATAGTACTCCTACAAAGTTTCCTTTTGACCACTCATGGACCAAATGAAGTACCTTAAACTAAAAGTCAAAAGTGCTAATACATATGGGTTTAAGACACGAAGTGTTAGACTTGGCACATTAGATTAATCTAGAATTACAATTTGATCAAACTTTTCATTTTGTTATTGAAATTCGATCAAAGCTCAAGAAACTTTGCAGACAATGAATCGGTATACCTCCCATAAAAGAAAGGGAAAATAATAATTGATCTACAGTGGCTGCCCAAATCTGTGCAGCTTGATGTGTATGCCCAAGACTAAGAGTTTTGCCTAATTCTAGTTAATTGAAGGTTGTACTGTGTTCTATTTATTCTAGGCAAGGAGCTTCAAATCACATGACAAATTAAGTGAATTAATTAGCTCATTTGATTGAAGCACAAAGAATGCATGTGCATCTGTCGCATCAAAAATAAAAAAGCAATGCACGCACTAACCTGGCTGGTCGTCCTCTTCTCCTGAAGTTTCTACACAGCCACAGTACTCCACCGACTCATCTGGCTGCCTGCTGCACATCACGAGCGGCGCCTTTGGACCTCGGCCAAAAAAACTCCCAAAATATAGGGTGAATGCTGATACCGAAAATACTGTGTGCATATAACCTTCAACCTTCAATTTCTTTTGCTGGTGGCCACCAGGGTTGGACCCTCGCCGGCCGCTGGATCTTTTGCTTGTGGCCACCGGCGCCCTCTGGATTCGATTTCGGAGGAGGGGTCCATCTCCGCTGCGCCCTGCTCGCTCGCTGCCACCATGCGTGCCCTGGACACCCTGCTGGTTCAGCCGGAGCGCGCCCTGGCATCCATGCTGGCCCAGCCAGAGCCATCTGTGGAAACCTTTCGCCTCCCCGCCGAGCCGCCAGTGCATGCCTTTTTCCTTTCTCATGCAAAGGCGGGAGACAAGGGAGACAGGGCCCTCTGCTCGGCTCCTGGTGGGGCCCCCCTTTCGCTGACCTTGCCACTGAGGGATGACATGGATGCTGGCTCGGTCCTTGACTCGGTCCATGTGCCTGCGGTGGGGCCACTTCCTGTGTTGGCCTCTGCGAGCGTGACGGCTCCTCCTGATCCTGTCAGGGAGGCGTTTGAGGTGCTTGCCCCAGCCCAGGTCTCTGTTGGGCCGGCAGATACCTTAGGCACTGCTGGGCCTGCTGAGGCCTTGGACCCCGCCGGGCAGGATTTGGGCCTGGCTTGCAGTCCACTGGTGGGAAGGCAGGGCCTTCTCGACATCCTGGATGCGGTGCCTTCAGGGTCCAACCCTGCTCTCGCCTGCTTCGCAGCGTCTCTGGTCTCGCCCACTGCCTCCCCCCTGCTGCGCTCCCCACCCGCCGCCTCTGCTGTCCTCATCCCCGCTGCTAGCGCCGCTATGGTAGATGCCCCCCTGCTTCACTCTTCCCCCTTAGCTGCTCCACCCCATCCGCCGCTCCTTGCTGATCCTCCACACCCCCCCCCCCCACCCCCGACGCCATCAGCCCCCTCCTTCCAGTTCAAATGGAGACCCCCTCCATTCGCTAAAGCGGGCGGCTGGCTGCGAAGCCAACGGCGGGCCTGTCCACTATGGACAAGGTCAAACTGGTGCTGCTGATGAAGAATAGAACGGACCCGGATACCCTGACATCCAAGGAAGATGGGCTGCAGAAGTATGCTGAGATCTACAAGAAGCCTCTGCCACCAAGTTTCATGGGGGCTGTGACCTCCCTCCTGGAGGCCACCGCTTCCACCAGCAAGGGTGGCGTGAAGATGGCCGCCAAGACTGCTGCCAATCCCTTGGCCTGACTGCCACTGTCTGCTCTGCTGCTGTTATGTGTTTGATTTTGTCTCCAATGTTAGGTTTCCCTTCTGCTTTGTTCAGTGGGTCTGTGCGACCATTAGTTTTTTGTTCGTCTGGTGGTGTGATCACCCTGGTTGTGTGCTGGGATCTTGTGGTGTCCTGTGTGGGGGAGATGTTGCTTAGAGATTCAAGTTGTTTGTGTGCTCCTTGGAAGGTTCGGTGTCTCTCTCTATCTGGGTGTGCTAGATGGGCGCATCGGCCTCTCGGCCTGGAGTTTATCATGGTTTTATGGATATCAAGCTCATGAATTGGAATGTGAGGGGCCTAAATAACCCTACCAGGAGGAAATCGGTTCAAAACTTGGTGTGCAACCTGGCGTGCAATATTGTTTGCTTACAGGAAACAAAACTGGAAGTTGTTAACAGGGCAATTGTGGCTGAGTCACTTGGGAATCGTTTTGCTGATAGTTTTATTTTCAAAGAGGCTGAGGGGACTCGGGGTGGGATTCTGATTGCGGTCGCTGATGGTTTCTCTATCTCACATGACCTGCCCTCATCCGGTTCTCACTTCATCACTGGAAAAGTCACCGACAGGTCCAATAATGCCAACTGGTCCATAACGGTTGTATATGGGCCCCAGACTGATGCTGATAAGATTGAATTTCTGACTCAACTCAAGAACTGCAAAGACTCCGTGGCGAAGGAGTGGCTGATTACTGGTGACTTTAACCTCATCTCAAGAGTCTGCGAGAAAAGTAACAACAATGTAGACCTAAGGATGATGGGGAAGTTCAGGAGGACAATTGATGACCTTGAGCTCAGAGAATTTGGCCTGTCCGGAAGGAGATTTACTTGGTCAAACGAAAGGGAAAATACTGTTCTGACCAAAATTGACAGGATTTTTTGTTCCAAGGAATGGGAGCTTCAGAATTTGCACTATCATGCGATGCCGGCATCTACTGGGATTTCTGACCATTGCCCAATCATTCTTCAAAAGATTGAAAAGATGCATTACAAAGGGTTCAGATTTGAGTCTAGCTGGCCTTAGTTGGAGGGCTTCCATGACATTGTCAATAAGGCTTGGTCCAAAAACTGTTGCTCGCAGAATGCGATTAAACGCCTTCACATCAAGCTCTCGAGGACAGCCTCTGCCCTCAAAGCTTGGGCAAAAAAGATTAGATTGGATCGCAATTTTAAGGAATCTGTGGTAAATGAGTTAATTTTTCAGCTGGATGTGGCACAAGAGAACAGGGTGCTCTCTGACGAGGAAAGACAGTTCAGAACCCTCCTTAAAAACAAGTTGCTTGGCTGGGCTGCTCTCGCAAGGCTTCATTGGAAGCAGCGATCAAGGATCACTGGGATCAGATGTGGTGACGCTAATATCAGATTTTTCCACCTCAAGGCCAATGGGCGTCGCCGGAAAATCTTCATCCCATCTCTCATTGACCGTTCTGGGACTGCTGTGTCTGATCACGCAAAGAAAGTGATGGGAACGCGACAGAAAACAAAAATTTTCGGTATAGCGAGCACGCCCAGGATCACTATGGAGATTGCATACAAGGTTTGATCTGATCCGTACCGACTCGTAGCGCAGCGGAAGAAGAGTCGGTGGAGATCGTTGGTGCAGATTCCCGCAGCTAGGATTTTACAACCTCCCAACCGCGAGAATGTACTCCCTCGTCGGACAGCCCTTCGGGAGGCGGTCGGACAGTCCCCCGGACAATGTCGCGGACAGCCCTTCGGGAGGACCCACGGAACCCGAACAGTTACCCGGACAGCCCTTCGGGAGGACGCCGGAAACTCGAACGGTAACTCGAACAGCCCTTCGGGCAAAAGATCGAAACTACGACCTCTCTACGGGGTTGCACACATACGGTGTCAACTATCCGGCAGGGCTTCGCCGTCCAGAACTAGTTCCTGCCGGAACCCAGACAGCCTTTCGGCTCTACGAAATACTCTTTTCGTGTGAGGGAGAAGAGAGAGCTAGCAAAGCATAGCATGTGTATGAGAGCACAAGGATGAGGAAGTGGGCTGCCCACTCACCTCTATTTATAGGCTAGCCAAGGGGTAAAGTTGTCATACAAAAAACCCCAAAATGCCCATGGAATATCCCTTTCCTAAAAGGAATATGCCATATGGGAGTGCCATGTGGAGCACCATGGTGCCCCACCCATTCTTGGCCGGCCACACCCTTGGGGGACCCCCATGAGGGGCTGCCTTGGCCCCCAAGGCCTTCTAGAAACCTTTTTGGAAATATCCAAAAAGGTGTTTTCCAAAAAAAAAACCAAAAAGCACTTTCACTATTCACGACGACATTTTTCAGCGTCTGATCGAACTGAAAATATTCATGTGGGCTTAGAACAATTCTAGTACCCACCAAAATAATTTTCAACGCGAGCCGGAACAATTCCGGTTTAGTGATTTCATCTGCGAAAAGCATCTGAAGCGGTTTCGGCAGCTCCGGAACATTTCCGGTTTTCATTCCAGAAAATTCCAAAAAGTTTCCAGAACGATTCTGGCACCCTCTAAGAATTATCAGGCATGTGCCAAGACCAATTTGACTTTATGGAATCCCCTGAAACAACTTTTCTAGTTTCACCGAAATTCATCCGGTGACCTCTCTCTGCGGAACTTTTCCGCTGTCCGAAACTTTTCCGGTGTCCGAAACTTTTTCGGTGTTTTTCTCTCAGACTCCCTGTCTAGTATTCAACAGATAGATGACCCTTAAGCGTGTGACCCTATAGGTTCGGTGAAGCATAGACATGACCCGGAACCCCTTCCGATCAATGATCAACATCGGAGCCGTGGACACCCATATCGATCCCTATACTCACACGAATAAATATTCGAGTGAACCTCCAGTTTCCGTGTGCTATTCCTGTTGCTTCGCGATATGTTACAATTACCCGAGGTGAGACATGTTGGCATCCCCGTGGATCAACAACTTGTCCACTATGCCAGTTACCTCGTTGCCGGTATTGTTCTCTTTTCTCGTTCCCGTGTTCCGGCATCCCCGTGATCAAATCACTAGGTGTCTGGCCAGACGATGATGGATACCGCAACACCGAGAGGGCCCAGAGATATCTCTCCAACGTCGGAGGAGCAAATCCCAATCTTGAGCTATCAAGTTACTTGACATACTTTTCCATGAACCCGTAAGCAGCCGTAATAGCCACCCATTTACGGATGACGTTTAACAAACCCCAAAGTTCATGAAGCAAGCATGAAGAGACTCGATACTCTCATGGTCTAAGGAATCATGCAAACATCAACCATCTCTGTGTTATTTTAACCATTAACTATTGACGAATATATCTCATAGTATAACATCAATTTGGGTCGATTCAACACAAGTGTTCTACCAACATCGTGCCCTCAAAAATGCCGGCATAGTCATGCCCATGATCAGGAAAACAGGATCATCATGCAATACTTGAGCCAGTCTTAGAGGCAAGACTAGGAATACAATTTACCGTTTATTATACCACACGTGCACATGAGTTTCCCTCCAAGCCTCGTGGTTATTGTAGACTCGAGAATCATTGCAGTTATAGCATGGATCATAAACATTCATTACAAACTTGGAGATACAAAAGTAACTGATATTACTGCCTCTAGGGCATATCTCCTACAGAAAGAGAGGGTTCTTCTAGAACATTTTCAGGCTCACCTTGGACAGGCACCTCACCGTCAGTTCAGTTTCAACTGGGAGGCCTTGCAGCTACCATCTTCTGACCTGTCCCACCTGGATGCCCCTTTCTCGATGGAGGAATTAAAAGCTGCAATCTCTGATCTTCATGGGGAAAAGGCCCCGGGGCCCGATGGATTTATCGGGATGTTCTATAAATCTTGTTGGGAGACTGTTAAAAGTGATCTGTTGGCGGCCCTAAATCAACTGCTGCTTCTCCAAGGGGACTGCTGGAACCTGCTCAATTCCGCTTCTATCGCCCTTATCCCTAAAAAAGGTGACGCCACCACTCCTGTCGACTACCGGCCTGTCAGTCTGATGCACAGTGTTGCAAAGATCCTTGGAAAGTTGCTTGCCTCCAGACTCGCACCGGAGCTCCCTCGGATTGTCTCGGTTTCCCAAAGTGCATTCATCAAACGGAGGTCCATCCAAGACAATTTTTTGTTCGTCCAGAACACAATTAAGGAGGCCTTCAGGAAGAAAAACCCTCTCCTTTTCCTGAAGCTAGACTTTGCAAAAGCCTTTGACTCCGTTGCTTGGGACTATCTGCTTGAGGTGTGGAAGCTTCTGGGTTCAGTCAAAGATGGAGGGATCTCATATCCCTTATCCTGGCATCCTCCTCTTCGCGAGTGCTCCTCAATTCCATTCCAGGAAGGCTTTTCTTTCACCAAAGGGGGCTTAGGCAAGGGGATCCCCTTGCTCCAATGCTGTTTATCATTGCTCTCGAACCTCTGCATCACCTATTCTTGTTGGCCACCTCGACTGGTCTCCTCTCGCCACTTCCGCGTCCAGCTGCTGGTATGAGAACAAGTCTTTATGCTGACGATGCTGCCTTATTCATCAACCCTCTGGCTAGTGATCTTCAAGCTGTTTCCGGCATTCTGCACATTTTTGGGCGTATCTCTGGTTTGAACGTCAACTTGGGCAAATGTATTGCCTATCCAATCAGGTGTGAGAATTTGGACTTGTCGGAGATTCTGGCACCCTTTGGGGGGACTCTGGGATCCCTACCTTGCCGTTACTTGGGTCTTCCGCTGAGCATCAGGAAACCACGGAAGATTGAAGTGCAACCCATCATTGACAAGCTGGCCGCTAGACTGAAGCCATGGAAGGGGAAGCTCATGACAAGGAAGGGCCGCCTCGCACTCATCAATTCTGTTCTGACTGCAATCACCACCTACAACTTCACGATTTTCCCTCCTCCCAAGTGGCTGATTAAGAAAATTGATCGCCTACGCCGTGGCTTTCTTTGGTGTGGTGAAGAGGAAGCTCATGGCTGCAAATGTCTAGTTAGCTGGCAGAAAGTGTGCTCTCCCAAGGATTGCGGTGGTCTGAATGTTAAAGATTTGGAGAGGTTCAGTAGGGCCCTGCGCTTGAGGTGGCTTTGGTTCGAGTGGGACAGTCTCGAGAGGCCATGGAAGGGGCTGCCACCGCCTTGCGATGACACTGATAGGAATTTGTTTGCTGCCTGCACCAAAATTCAGATTGGCAATGGCGCCAAGGTTTCCTTCTGGACGGACCGATGGCTCCTGGATTGCTCTCTCCAAGACTTTGCCCCGGATCTCTTCAAGCTTGCATGGAGGAAAAATATCACTGTCAAGGATGGTTTTCACTCTGATCATTGGATGAAAGGCTTGCAAAGGATCGACTCGGCTGAACTACTTGACTCCTTCCTGGCTATTTGGACTAAACTACAGGAGGTCGCGCTCTCTGATGCTGATGACTCCTTCTCCCGGACACTGACAGCGGA
Source organism: Elymus sibiricus (assembly GCA_039707655.1). Classification (NCBI taxonomy): domain Eukaryota; kingdom Viridiplantae; phylum Streptophyta; class Magnoliopsida; order Poales; family Poaceae; genus Elymus; species Elymus sibiricus. The sequence goes on along the minus strand of CM077668.1, from coordinate 471,249,582 downwards.
TGGCGATTACTCTGCAAAATCTGCCTATGAGATCCAATTCTTGGGACAAATCAAATGCCCAGGTTTACAAAAAGTCTGGAACACTAAGGTGGAAGGAAACGTTCAGTTTTTCCTTTGGTTGCTTCTACAGAACAGACTGTGGACTGCTGATCGTCTGATTGCGAGAGGCTGGCCTCATAATGATGTCTGTTCTTTGTGTGATCAGCTGCCTGAATCTGTCATCACTTGCTGCTGGACTGCCCTTTTGCGAAGCAGGTCTGGTTTTCTTTCAATGGCACTCACCACAGAGCTTCCGTTAAGGAGCACTTCCGTTGCTGGATGGTGGCGCAACACATCTAAAGGCATCACTAAAAAGTGCTCTCGGAAGCGAATCTCTTTTGCTGTTTATACAGCTTGGAATATTTGGAAAGAAAGGAACATGAGAATTTTTGAGAACAAAAAGGCCACCCATGATGAAGTAGTCAGGCTGATTCTGGAGGATCTCCACTCTTTGAGTTTAGCTTTTCGCGAGTAGTCCCTCTAGGCTTCCCCTCTGTTGACAATTCTCTGTAACTGGATCACCAGTGAATGTACAGTTTTCCCCCTTATATAATGATATAGGCAGAGCTCCTGCCGTTTTCCGTCAAAAAAAAAAACCCTTCAATTTCTGGGCTAATAGGCATGAAGCAATGGAAGTACCCAACATAGATGATAGCTGATGGTAGATAAAACCAAGAGGAATGTCTTCGCCATTTCGGCTCAATGCTGGAGTTCAGAGGAAGATAAAAGGTGTACATTGAGCCCTCGAACAATGATTGTATGGCTCCCAATAATGCATTTTTTAAATCTGAAGATTTACGGGCAGCGTTAGAAAAATGTAGTTTTCACTCCATAAAGACATTATGGTGTAGACAAATACAAAGAAAATGTAGTTAGAGACTTCGACATATACAAATACCAGAACATCGGCCACTGCCCCGTCATGTAGTAGAACAAGTCACAATACAAGCACGAATGGCGGGTAGCCATGGAAGCTCACACGGATAAGCAACAGTTTCAAAAGAATGCGTCTTGGATTTGTATTTAGCCACTTCCATGGTCTCAAAGTCAATGGAGAATAGCCATTTATCCTCTGCCGGAGAAAACACAATAGAGCTCATGCTAGTTGAGACAATCTTCGTAGATTGACGGAAGTACACATCCTTGTGCCCTGCCAGTCCACGGGCAGCCTCCATTAATTGGATGCTCTTCTGAAGCTCCCAGTCAGGGCTATCATACCGCCTTGCCGCAAAGATGCGAAGGTTGTCGCCCTGCAAGCAAACAAGATGCACCATGTCGTTGTTGTCGTTGATATCGATGAACCACAAAGCCGATCCTCGGATGTGGTCAGGCAATGCGAGGATCTCAAACTCATCTTTCCACCGGAAATTATAAGTTAGCAAAGAGGAAGGGTCATCTTGCATTGCCCAGAATATAGAAATTTTGGCACGGCCAAGGAAATGCAGAGATTCCGTGGCATGGAGGCGAAAGTGAGGATTGTCCATCACGGGCTGCTTGACTATGAACCAGCTGGCACGCTTCCCCCTCCAGCCCTCTTCGAACACGTAGGCGTTCGCCGTGCCAATGTTATCACATACCCCGATGTACTCATTGAAGAGCAGGCAAATCACTCTGAAACTTGACATTGCATCGATGGTGCGACCCCACCATGAGGTATCTCCTCTGTCATTGAAAGTTTGAAACCATGGAGGAACACACCAATGCATCGGTGGTATTTCTTCTCCTCCATGCGTGGGGTTAGTTGGTAACGCCGTGTGATGGGCTCGCAGACTACGAGGTCAGGCAAGGTACGGCGTCTCCACCCAGTTTTCTTCTTGGCGAGAAGGAGAAGGGTGTGGCGGCTATCAACGATCTCCCATGACCTGCTGCCACTGCCACCTGCAGGGAGGAAGTCCAGGGAGAAGTGGCGGCGATTGACGGCCAGCGCTGACGAGGAACGAACAAAGCTGAGGCGGTGGCCGTCAACAGGGGATGTGTGGTTATGATAATGGCCTGCAACAAGAGATGAGGGATGGGGGATGGAACCAATGTCAGAGAGGAAGTTTGCGTCAACGATGATGCGGCGCCATCGCTTGCAGGTGGCTGCAGCTCGGACAAGCCACTGGGGCGAGGTGAGGTACAAGAGGATGAGCTTGAGGAGCTTGTCGGGGATGTCGTGCAGCGTCGTCGGCCTGGCCGGCGACTCTCTGCATGCCAGCGCCGTGCGGTTTACTCTGTTGGCCATGGGATGGGAGCTGGTCGATCAAGAGCTTCGGCTCCTTGTTTATATATATGACCTTGATTAGTATATTAAGTAACACTAGCTCTGTCACAATGCTGGATTTGGCGTGTCGTGCCGTCCAAGTAGGTCTGAATCCCTCTTTTATCCTAAAAAAGAGTAGGTTTGAATCCCTCCAAGTAGTTGTTGTGGTTGGATTAGCATATTTTGCTCGTCAACGGGTTCCGTACCAAAATATTAATTGTATTTTGGGTATACGCGTAACTTTGCGCTGTTCGAACAAGACTTCAAACAAACAAAGCCATGCGACTATGTATTGAAACAACACCCAGTGGACCAACAACTACCCCTGGAGAGAGTCGGCCCCGCGTCGGCAAACCCCAGGCCGGCCACCCTCGCAACCCCTTCATCTGCCACTCCCCTCTTGCTGCCGCCCACTGGGCAAGCCCGTGTGGTGGTGGCGGCAAGGCTCCCCTAGCGAGATCGGATCGTGGAATGACGGACAAAGGTCTTGGCAGAAATTTCTAGGTGCCGGCAGCAGGCGTGTGTGATACGGAGGTGGCTCCATTGCGGTGTGTGGTGGAGCTTCTGGTGCCGGCGGCGGGCGTGTGTGGCGTGGAGGTGGCTCCGACTCCGAGGCAGCGTGTCGGGCTTCTCCAGGGAGCCTCCACACTATAGTAATACAAGTCACAATGAAAATCAGGAGTAATCTTACCTGTGAACAGGTACAGTTATTTTCCTAGTCTTTAGTTCCCCGCAATCTATTTTCACATTTTTTCAGTTTAACTACTTTCGTTTGCATCCTCATAGACTAGGAGGTCAGGCAAGGTACGTCGTCTTCACCCAGTCTTCTTCTTGTCGATGAGAAGGAGGGTGTGGCGGCTAAACTAGAACCGCAATAAAACCTTTCTGAGAAATAGAAAGCGACAAAATGGAAAGACGGAAACCAGCTCTCTTTTGGCGAGTGACAGATAAACAAAGGGCGCCTGCTAGGCGTCATCCGGATGATGCCAGGGGAAATAAGCCGCCTTACTCGCCGTTGATTTGCGTCAATATGATATGATTTGGGCCGCTGGATTCGCTGATGACTGGACCACGGCATTACTTCCATCTCAACTTGCACATGTCTCCCGCAGCGTCCGGCCACCAACACAGCGTCACACGCGTAACTCTAGCAAGACCAGCAGCTCGTCGGCGAGCACCAGCTGCAACCCTCAGGTTGCAGTGGCCACGTCACTGGTCACCTCACAACAAAACGGCCGATGAGCTTGCCATACATTGGCCACAGCAGCAGTGCCGACGAGCTCCGGGATTGCAGCAACGCCCCTACTGAGATCACCCCTTCAAGCAGCATTGATGCTCCATTGCTGCACCGGCGATGCTCCGGCCATCCGGATATGCTCCATTGCAGCGCCGGTGATGCTTTGACGGCTCGGCGATGCTCCGTTGCAGCACCGGCGATGTTCCCACGCCCGACGATGCTCCATTGCAGCACCGGTGATGCTCCCTTGCAGCGCCGGTGATGTTCCGACGGTCCGACAAATGCTTCATCGCAACACCGCCCGGTAACCCGACGATGCTCCATTGCAGTGCCGGAGATATTTCGGCAGTCCGACGAGTGCTTCATGGCAGCACTGGCGAAGCTCCATTGCAGCTCCATCGCGCATCGTGCGGCTAGATGGTGCTCCATCGCAGCACCTGCTACTCCTTGCAGCAAGGATGATGCTGCAACCCGGAGACCACGCTGACGCCCTCTCGCAGCATGCCTTGCACGCGGTAGCGCCACCCGCAGCCGGCGGCCTTCGCAGCACCCCTGCGCTCACCCACGACAGGCTTGCAACAAAACCTTAGGCCATCTTACAAACACCGGTCGGGAGGAGAGGGGTCACACCAGATCTAGCGGCAGCCATGGTGTTCGTGTGGAAAAAGAAGGATGAGCGGGGGAAGAAGAACGTGAGGATACCGTTAGTTGAGGAGAGGTGCGTTATGTGGGGTGGGCAGTTGACCGAGCGATGCACAACGTGGGTGGACGCGTGGCACGCAGACAACGCGGCTGAGTTCTGTCCTGAAATCAGCCAGATGGATTTAAGTGTTTTCCTAAACAAAGTGTTTCCCTATGCTTTGCTGAATCATGTTGATTACCGGAAGCACCAACTTTAACTCTACACACACACCATTGCAAACTCTATTAATCTTAAAAAATGCCATCGAATACTTAGGGAAAGAAAAATAAAGTTTTCGTACTCCGTACTTACCAAGGTCAAAGACAGAGGAATGTAAACTATGTCTGCAATCCTGAATATATATGTGGCACATGATTGCTTAGTGTAATTAAATCTATATGATGAGACTGGGACATAATTGCTTAGTGTAAGGCACTAAATGTCGAAGATATCTTGGGCCAAGTTTAAAGTAAAGCATCCAACTGTATCTTATGCCAGTATGCATAAAATAATTATTCTTATTTCTAGTTTGATGACCTCATTACTGCAAGATTATAAATTATATCTGAGCACAACGGATCTCTACAGGTGAGCAGGGCATACCACCGATAATGATAATAAATGTTTTGAGCAAACATTTTGTAATTAAACCATTCCTTACCTTAACATTATTGCCAAATCCCCGCACAAGAAATCCGAAGCATTGAGAAAAAGGGTAGATACTGCAGCTGATCATAATTCAGAGCAACTAATGCCCCAGGAAAAAGTCCAGAAACTAATGCCCCAGGAAAAAGTCCAGCTATGAATACCGCAACATATTCCATCTGTACAGCCTCGCTGTTGCATATTTAGAAATGAGCATCTCAACATTGTAACCTAAAAAAGAGATTTATACAAGTGGGTAGAAGTGATATTACAAGACAACTTCCAGATTTTCTTAGTACAAAATTAAAAATGCATTTTATTGATACATGTAAGCAACATGCAGAATATCTCACAGAAAAGGAGCACGTACGGGCAGATGAGATACATACCTTGCAGCTGCAATAGCATGTCCAAATTCATGAAAAGCGGTAGATAAGGTTGTCGATGTCATGATGATTGTGGTGTCCATTATCAACACCCTGAAGCTGGACGCCTACAACAAGTTCATGCTGAATGGCTGATGTGAAAAAGAGAAGCTGAAAGAAAAAAAAAAAGCACCAATGTCTGCCCACCAGTAGGTTTTGTAGCCTGGCAGTAACATATCCACCTCCAAAACAAAATGCATCAATTGCGTCCAACAATAGCATCTGAAATTGCAACGAAACAATGTGAGTGTGACTATCCAAAACCGTCAAGAAAAGATTTGTTAAGTTGTTAACTACCTGCTATAGGTAATGAATTCGTTAAAAAAACAAACCAATTGAGTAAACTTTGTTAAATTAATCAACAGTGCAGATATTCTTCTAGTAATTACGATTAATCTAGAACCACAGTAAACCTTTCTGAGAAAAAGTATGCGACAAAAATGAAATGCCGGAAGCCAGCTCCCTTTTGGTAAATGACAGAAAAGGGTTTCCCCATGCTTCGCTGAATCATGTGGATTTCCAGAAGCAAAAATTTCAACTCTATACATACATGAATGCGAACTCTAGTAATCTTAAAGATGGCCTTCCAATATTCAGGGAACTGCGTGAAAATTAATAATCTCGGTGCTCTGAAGGAGGAGCCGAGATTTCCATACCAAGGTCACTAACAGAGGAATATAAACTATGGCCGCAATCCTGAATATATGTGTGGCACAATCAGTTATTGTTGTACACTGTCAAGATTAAATTCCAACTGATCTAAGCCCATGGATAGATACTATCGAACTTGGAACTAGCACGCGTGCTACAATGAACATGATAGTGGGATTCCATGATGACATTATAGCTTACCAGAGACAGACCGACTAGAGCGGCGAGAGAGAAGTAAACTCCTGCAGAAAACCATGCCCTCGTGAACCTGCAAAAATGGACCAGCTCAAATGACTCCAAGGATGACGATCCATGGCCCCGCCTTCCTATACTAGACAGTGATTGAGTTTCAAGAGGCTGGCTGGCTCATGGTACTACCAGTACCTCGCATGTTTCCATCCGAAATCGCACACCACGTCGTTGTTGAAGCCGTAGATCTTGCAGTCTCAGTACCCGAAGATGGGTGCATCTCCAGCCCTCCAGCTTCCCCAAACCCGCCGAGGCTCTATCGATCCGGGCATCCTCCATCCAACAGCCGCCGGCCAGGGGAGCTCGCCCTGTCTCTCTGCGCCGCCCGCCTCCGCCTCTCTCGGGTGCCCTTAGCGGCGCCCTGCAGCAGCGAAAGCCAGAGCGGGCAGTGGCGGAGAGGAATAGGGGGTGTCCGAGGGTGAGAGAGGTGGGAGAGCCTCCGCCATGGAGCTCCGTGAAGTATTCCGGTCGCCGCCTCGCCGCCGGCGGAGGAAGACTGCTTTTTTTTGTTGTTGAGACAAACGGAGGAAGACTACTGTATGGAATCACCGAGGACGGCCCATTAGATTAGTCTGAAGCCCACCCACGCCCATGTGGTGCAGCCACCCCGCAGCCCAGCAAATAGTAGTACTCGCTCCAAGACTGGACTGGATCGCACAACACTCGACAGCTGACTCTCTCGCGCGGCCCAGGAGGAAGGAGGATGAACGGCGGCGGCAAGAAGAAGTTCGGCGGCGGGCGGGTGCCGACGGGGACCCCCTCGCTGGCGTGGTCGTCGGTGGTGGTGGTCGCCTCCCTCCTCGCCGGGGCCTCCATCGTCCACAACATCTACAAGCCCGACATTGTCCGTCATCCCCCCACACCTTGGGCATGCACCCTAACTGTTCGACGCAATGCTTCCCTGCCTGCCTGCCTGCCTGCGTGATCACCTCTCTCATACTCGGTCCCTCTCTCTTCTTCTTGTCACCGCAGACTCTCCCGCCGGTGGAGGTCGCTGACAGCAACGGATCCGGAGCCGGCAGCGGCGATCGCAAAGAGAGCTGAGCTAGACCCGACGGCGGCGCCGGTGCTCGAGGCACGAGAGGATAGTAGATGACCAAGGGCCGTTAATTTATTTCTAGCTCGCTACAAACATATGTGGAGTTCTTCGTTTTGTATCTTCAGACAGACGTGAACAAAACAATTCGAGCTTTTGGAGCTTGTACTCTGCTTAATCTGCTGTACTATTGTTCTTTGTATGGTGTGATGATTGATGATCGATCGATGGTGCTTGTTATATTACTTGGTTAGCCAAGATATCGGTGGTTGCAAAGTTAATTTGACACAAGCAAGCTTGGTTATTACCCCCTTCGGCCCATTATATTAATATAATGGGACGGAGGGAGTACTTTGAAGATGAAATTGGTTGTTAATCAATGTGTGTGGCCTTCGAATTGGTCCATGACTGGCATTCATGGGTGGTGACGTGTCACTTCCGGACACTAGGAGGAATTGAACTTAACCATACCTAAACGACACATCATGTACTATTTGCAGAAGAAGCGGCGCTGAGCACCGAGGCCGAGACAGGGGAAACATGAACAAGCATTGACGGATGCGGGTGGTGCCACCACTCAAATTGGAAAGCCAACAGAACTTTAGTAGAGAAGTCTGGCTGCGACGCGGCACATGACCTCGCTAAAGGCGGGGACAACGTTGTTTGCAACGCCGTCACCGCTGGAGGAGAAGAAGGGGGGAGAAATCATGTGCTGCATATAGAATAGAAAGAAAAATGGTTAATGATTCAGCCGTTTGTTTTCAATCCAAGCGCCGTTGGTTTGATGGTTTCCAATCGACGAAAACTGAACCTTATAATTACCTTACACATTGATTGATGCTCCAAAAAGACACGTGCGTGCGTGCGTAACGTGTGTGCGCCACGGACTCTACAAGGAAGGAGACCATGCATATCCATAGCAGCAGCCAGCAGAGACCCGGTCACGTCGATCCACGATACCTACGTAGGCCGCCCCAAGCAAACCCTACTAACAAGTTATAATCCACGGACAGACCAGTCCATCCATAGGCATCTACGATCAATGTCTTCTCCGCTGTGGCGTTCTGCGGCCGCCGCCGGACGACAACTCAGCAGGCCGCCCTCCGCCACGACAATAACGGCGATCCACAGCCACCGCCACTCCATGGCCTCCTCATCCTCTTCACGTGAGACCATGGAGGTTCGCTCGCTCGCTTCAACCCTCTAGCTCTCCAACTCCAACCGATATCAATCTATTTAGTTTACTGCCTGCATGCATGCTGCATGGTTAACCAACGATGATGATCTATATGTGACAGGGAGCCTGGCCGATCCGCTCGGCCTTCTGGTTCGTTGTTGGGACCCTGGCCTTACTGCCGCTGCCGGGGGACGCGAAGAGCCGTCGCGTCGCCGCCAAGGTCCACGAGGATGAGATTCGGAGCATGCGGGAGGAGATTCGGAGTTTGCAGGCGTCCAACACCGAGCTGCAGGACCTGCTGGAGCCCTATCTCAAGAGGCGGCGCGCCAGAAACCAAGGAAATTGAGAGATATTTGCGCATAAGTTGACACCCACGTGCATTGCACGCGCATGGTTACTAGTTATATCTATAAATCGATTAGTATTGTACATTGTGTTTTTACATAACGGTGTGCTTTGGATGTGTTTGTCGAATGTTGGTTAAGACTTCAATTCTGCACCAAGCTAGGTACCTGTGTGTGACTTATATATTGTAAATTTCATAGTTGGGGTGGATTGTTGTTCGACGAGGAATATGATGTATGAACTGAACCAAATTGACAGCACCGCAATGGTACCTAACAATGCAATGAGCATATCGACGATGAGTAAGAGCTCTTCTACCGAGATGCCGGTGTCTATTGGACGGCAGACTTTTTTGACGGGGATTGCATTGTATGAACCAAGCAACAAAACCACCAATGGTACCTAACAAAGCAACGAGCATATGGAAAATGAATCAGAGAGATGGTTTCCTCTTCTCATGAGGTGTTGGTGGAGATGGGGCTTCTCCTCTTATCCAAGTCGGGGTGTTTATTTCGGGATGGAGTGGGGGCCTGTCTGTTTCGCTTTTTTTTTTCTTCCCTGCTAGCATCGACGAGGTCATGGTGTTGATGGCACGTTGAAATTGCCTGCCTTGATCTACCTAGACGATATCCAATCAGGCGGCGACCAAGGGCATGTCATAGTTTTTTGTCACTGGATCTGTTGCTGTCTTCGAACCTTGGCAGTTTGTGTGTCTATCAAGCAGAGCAATTGGCTGTCTATTGATGCAACGACTTCAACATCTTCTTCCGTGTTGTTTTATGGCATGGTCCGGTTTCACTAACTCTCTAGATTGGTGATGATGCATTGCAAGCATGTACTGCATGGAGTGATGCTCCAGCCGATGCTACTTCAGCAATTTCTAAATCTCGCCTCAAGGGGCGAGTGGCTACCACAGTCTTTAAAGCATGTACTCTGCTTAATTTGTACTAGTATTGTACTCTTTCTTTTTTGCATCGAATTGGAAACTTTATTAAGGAACTAACATCCGGTTACAATCTACCATCAGGCAACTGATGAGAAAATCAGGGCTTTGATCAAGCCAACTCTCCGTCCCATCCAACATACAAGTACGCTGCGCACACTGATGAGCCGGCACATTAAGAGCCCTACCGACATGATGAATCAAAAAAATAAACAAAACTAATCACTATGTCCTCCAATTTCTTTAAAATAGGTGTCACAGTTGATCAGGAATTGTTGCGCACATTCCATAGGTTAACTAGCTCCAAGCAGTCCACCTCCATTATCACATGTGAATAACCATGAAGCTGGGCAAAGATCACCCCCTCACGAAAGCCAAAAGTTCAGCAACGAATGGATCCGAGATTCCTGGCAGGGGCTTGCTCCATGCCCCAAGGAATGCCAGATGTTATCGAGCTAGTCCTCTCACTCCTCCTGTCATGGCATCAACAAAGACTGAACCATCGGTGTTGATAGAATGATAGTCGCATATCCCGGGTCTGGCGGCCTCCACCATTGTCCTGCCGGCGTCTGTGTCCGGCTCGCTAGAAGCTCGTGCAGGGATGGTGTTTTGTGAACCCATTTGCTCGCCTGCACCGAATCATATCCATCACGATCATGACTCCGCCGATTTGTGAGATGACCAAATAGAGTGCATAATGGTGATAATTTTGCATTTTGTGTTGTGTGAGAACATCTGATCCGGCAAAATATCCCGAGCCCAAGTTTCCGATGAAGCCTCCGTACATGAAGATCAAACCGATCCTTGGCAACAATCCAAAACTTCTTTGCGTGAGTGCTGCACTGCAGCTGATGAGCGCATGCATCAAGTTTCATCCCTGGCCTGATGACCGAGCTAAATCTGACAGCGGCGCGGGTGCCTGAGACTCAAGAGGATAGATAATTGAGTGTCACTATCTCTTTGTTCTATTTCTCGAGACAGCAGACAAGCGTGGTGCCATTCTGGCTCGCTACAAACATATGTGGAGATCTTCGTTTTGTATCTTCATTCAGACCTGGACAAAGAGAACAGTTGGACCTGTATCTTCAGTAGTGCTCTTCTTAATCAGTACTTTGTGTGGTGATTGATGAGATCGACAGTGCTTGTTAATTTGATTATATTGCTCGATCAATCGATTAGTCCAGAGGATATCTGGTGACAGGTTTAATTTGATCCAAGTAAGCCGGCTCGCTCTTGGTTACTGTTTTGACTTTTGAAGCAGAAATTGATATCAGGTGGTAATAATCAGTTAATTTGCATCGGCTTGGACTTGTCACGCGACTGACATGCATGATACATGGGGGGCGTGCCACGGCCGGACACTGCAGGAGGAAGGAAACGTATCCATGTAGTACTAGTAGTAGGGGCATAAAAGAGACACGATACACGAAGCTACGTACGTAGGCCTCTCCATCCAAACTCCAAGCCCTAACACGTAGAGTACGTTAGTTACTCACGGACAGATCGATTCATCCATAGGCATCGCCGACCAATGTCGTCTCTGCTCTGGCGTTCTGCCGCCGCCGCCGCCACCGCCGGACGGCAGCTTGGCAGGCTACCCTCCGCGAGGACGACGATTCGCTCCATGGCCTCCTCCTCCTCATCGGAGAACACGAAGGTTCGCTCGCTTCTACCATCTACCTCTCCAACCGACCAATCGATTTGATTTGGCTTACTGCTTGCATCTGCATGGTTAACGAACGAACGATGATGATCCACATGTGACAGGGAACAAGCTGGCTGATCATTGCCAACTTCGTTGTAGTGTCGGCGTGGATCCATGTGCTGAGCAACAGGAGCAGGGCGCACACGGAGGAGATGAGGAGCGTCCGGCAGGAGATTCAGAGGTTGCAGGCGTCCAACACCGAGCTGCAGGACCAGCTGAAGCGCGATCTCACGAGGCGGCGCGCCACAAACCGAGCAAATTGAGAGATATTTGCACGCTAGTTGACGCATAGGTGCATTGCACGTGCATAATTGCTAGTTATTAACCTCGTCTAATAAATTGATCAGTAGCGTACATCATGTTCTTCCTAATGGTTTGTTTTGCGCGTTCGTCGGATGTTAGTTAAGACTTTAATTATGCACCAAGCTAGGTGTCTGTGTGTGACTGATATAGAAGATGTTGTATTTGGCGGTGGATTGTTGTTCGGTGAGGAATATGTTGTATGAACTGAACCAAATTGATAGCACTGCCCACGGTACCTAACAAAGCTACGAGCATATGGACAGAGGCAGAGGCCTCTCCTACAGAGATGCCTATGTCTGTTTGATGGTGGATATGTTGTTTGATGGGGATTGCATTGTATGTATGAACCAATAAACAAATTCACCAATGGTACCTAACAACGAGCATATTTACAACAAACTAGAGAGATGGCTTTCTCTTCTCCTGAGGTGTTGGTGTCTCTTTGGCTTACTTGTGGAGATGGGGCTTCTCCTCTCTTGTCCAGGTCGGGGTGTTTCTTTTGTGTCCTCTGAGTGGACAACGCGGCGTGCATGGGCTCCCCGGAGAGAAAGATGGTCTTTTTTGGCGGACCCGTATATAGGTGGGGCGACATGCACCAGAAGACAATATGGTCCTAATTTGATGTAAGTGCTGAGATAATGTGACTGCAGCTGAAATAAGTTTTCAAAAATAAAAGAGCAATTTTAACATGCCCCCTCTTACCTCCTCTTTTCATATGGGAGGTAAGAAGGTAAGAGTTACTCTGACCCACTAATTAATGAAATCAACGGTTCAGATCTATTATCTACTCTTACCTCTCATGTGAAATGAGGAGGTAAGAGGGCGCATGTTAAAATTTAAAATTAATGAAAAAAAATATTTGAGGTCGACTATATCACCAGAAAGGCTCAATGGTTTGCCAATATGTTGTATTCAGCAGAATGAGTTGCATAGTATTGATCTTGACACTCTCATCAATAATTTTGCATAAAAAATGTAAGAAAGAGTTGACAATTGGATGCTACTCTCCCTCCGTCCCATAATATAAGAGCCTTTTTGACACTAGGGTAGTGTAAAAAACGCTTGTATATTATGGGACGGAGGTAGTAGATGTTAAAAGCATGACATTTCTCTTTCAATGTGCGTTGTAACTTCTAGGAGACTGAATTGTTATTAAAATATTACCACCTCTATAACTTCTAGGAAACTAACGCCTTATATTAAGTTACGGAGAGAGTATTTCATAAAAATTATCATTGTTTATGGCTTTACAAGGAATTTTTCTGTTTCCCAGCCAAAAAGAAGGATAGCCATGCCTCATTCGATCTGTTTTGCCACGTGAACGAATGATATAGCTAAGCTAGCTAGCAGTAATAAAAATAATAAAAACAGCTTCTTCTCCCCTGTCTCTCCTTTTCTTTTTCGAGAAACAGACGCGTCTCGACCGGACACCGACTGATTAGGTAAGGAAACCATACCTTATAGTAATACCATACCGCATTGTTTGAGTCCTTGTCGGAGAGGGAATCCGCAGGCTTTTGCTCACCATCGGTCGACTATACACATGTACATATATATATATATATATATATTCGATCTGATCTCACAACGATCGATAGGGTAGCAACATCGAGACTCCAAGCCCCAACACGCTGAGTTCATAAATAGATAAACTGATTCGTTGCTAGGTGTCGACGTAGGGTAGTAGGAACGATGTCGCAGCTGTTGCGTGCTGCCGCTGCCGCCGGGCGAGGGCTGCTCCGGCCGACCTCATCCACCGCCGCGACGATGGTCCATGGCCGTCTCTTCATGGCCTCCTCCACCGCAGCGACGGCGGTTCATGGCATCCGCCGCTCCATGGCCTCCTCCGCCGCTACGACGGTCCATGGCGGCCGCTCCATGGCCTCCTCCTGCCGCTGCCGCGAGACCATGGAGGTTCGCGATCACTTTAATATGTTTACCGCCTGCACTGCATTGCATTGCATCCTTTACGACGATGATCTTGATTTATATGTGCATGCATGAATGACATGAGTACATGACGAACGACGTACTGTTGGATGCAGGGACGCTGGATGATCACTCTGGCCAAGTGGGGTCTCATCTGGACAGTAGGCAATGTGGTGGTGGACATGAGGGTTGAGGATGAGACCGCCAGCATCCGGGAGGAGATGTTGTTGCTTGAGGAGGAGGCCAGCAGCATCCGGGAGCAGATGTTGTTGGTGCATGCGTCCAACGCCGAGGTGCAGGCGTCCAACGCCGAGCTGCAGGAGATGATGGAGCCCTATATCAACCGGTGGCGCGCCAAAAAGGAAGAAAATTAAGACATCTTTTAGGATGCCGATAGGTCTCAAATGTTCGGGATTTGACCATGGCAAATCAAACGTTTTTTGTGGCAATTTATATTTGTTGACCATGGCAAGTTTTGACTCTATCTAGGCGTTTCTATGGTTGGAAGAAGATGTCGTATTTGTCGGTGGATTGTTGTTTGATGATAACCTGGTTCTACAAAGCAACGATGATGGTCTCTCTTTTCTCTTCTACCTTGTGAGGTGTTGGTTCCTTTGCAAGGCGGAGACTATTTCTTACTCCTTCCGGATGGCAGCCGGTGGTGGTTTTCTTCAACAACAAAGATCATGCTGATCCAAGGACCTTTTCGTTGCGGCCAATGTGCATTCATCATTATTAGATTCTGGACAGCCCTGGTGGCTCAAGTGGCTTCAAAAATCTCAAGGATGATCCTCTAACGCAGTCCTTGTGCTGACGCTGATGGTTCCTTTCTCCAGCGAAGTTCGTTCCGGTGTGAGTGGTTCTCATTGACGGCAGCTCGGAGTTAGGGGTTATTATACTTCTCTCTTGATGAGTCATTTATGTAAAACTACACTTATACCATTCTCATCGTACCAAAGAAGTATTTTGTTTTTCAAAAGACAGATTGGGCCAGATAAACGAGCAAATAAGAAAAGTGCAACCAGTAACCTCCCACCATATAGGAATTCTAAGCTACATAGAGATTATACTAGAAGGTCACACACGCCTTCATCGCGCCCCGCTTCTTTATTTTGGGTTTTGAGATTAAGAACCTGCATGGTAAATGCACAAATTGATCCGCGAAACATCTACTCGATGTGTCTCATCAAAATATTCATACATTATGTATGCAATTAGTGTAACAATACTCATAGTGTAGAGAATTAGTAAAAAATAAAAATTAGAATGAGAGAACGAAAAAACAACCATAAAATCTCGGAAATTGTAACCATCAAGTTAGGAAACTACAAGCATCAATAATTTCAGAAGCAAAAGCTGCCATGTGGCGACTCTTACCTACCGCTCAGTCATTGCAGGTAGGAGGAGGGAGGGGAAGTAACAGTAGAGCAGTAGTCGCATTCCATGTGCGAGGACTCGGGTGGGTGTTGGCGCTAGACCTGCGGGCAGAGTGGTTACATGTGGCTGAGACGGAGTGCCGGCTGCTGCGGTGCGGTGTGCATTAGAGGTGGGGATGCTCCTAGCGAGAGGAAGACAGACTAGGAGAGGGCAAGAAGTGGAGTGGCAGTGACCACGGTGGTGGCCCTATCTAATCTGGTTGAGCAGACTGTCGACCTTGCCCTCAACGACATCTGTCTCGGGACCCACACTCCCACTTTGATTGAATTTTTTAATAGAAGATCCATTCGGGCCGACACCGTCCAGTCGGCCCACAGCCTAGTGTCTCCAAGGAGAAACAGACACTCGCCTCCGTGGCGAAACGACCAAGACCACCACCGAGACCAGTACTCGGGGCAGGGTCGCAGTCGGAATACGCCCCCGCGGCGTCAGGATGATCGTCACCGCATGCAGTCGCCCCCTCCGCGGGATGGCTCGTACGCGCCCCGGCCGTATGACGCCAGGCGTCCTTACGGCAACGATCGGAGGGCCAGCCCTCCCCGTCATGGTGACGGTTATCGCCAGAGAGAGCCAGTCGACCACCGTGACCCGCAGTTCAACGCGAGATCCGTTCTCGCTCAGAACCTGGTCAACAGAGGCAGAGCTCAGAGAGAGAACTTGGACAGAGATCGTCCGAGTGGAAGCGGAGCATTCATCTCCGGGCCCGAGTGTTTCAGTAGGGCCATCCGGGCTGCTGAGATTCCGCCAAACTTCAGATTGGCAGCTGGAGTGAGCAAGTTCACCGGTGAGTCCAAGCCAGAAACTTGGTTAGAGGATTACCGAGTGGCTGTGCAGATCGGAGGAGGAAATGACTATGTGGCTATGAAGCATTTGCCGTTGATGCTTGAAGGGTCCGCCCGCGCCTGGCTCAATCAGCTCGCTCCGGCCAGCATATACTGTTGGGAAGATTTGACCCGAGTGTTCATCAAAACATTCGAGGGCACATGCAAACACCCGGCTGGATTGTCTGAGCTATAGCATTGCGTGCAGAAACCGAATGAAACATTGAGGGAGTACATCCAGCTGTGGACAACCTTGCATCACGTGGTGGAGAACGTCACAGAGCATCAAGCCGTCTGCGCCTTCAAGGCAGGAGTCAGATATCGAGAGCTCATCCTGAAATTTGGTCGGTCAGGATCTTTGACCATGAGCCGAATGATGGAGATAGCCACTCGGTACGCAAATGGAGAAGAGGAAGACCGTCTCCGTAACGGCAAAGGGAAAACCAGCGAGCCCAACCCCGGAAACAGTAATCCCAATCGGAAGCCGAAGCGCAAGGCTGATGGTTCGGCTCAGGCCGAGGCTGCCGCTCTGGCCGGTCAAGCCAAGAACAAGGGGAAGGCCAAAGATAAATGGATCCCGAATAAAAAGAAAGATCAGTCGGGCCAAGATGTCCTCGATTTACCGTGTCACATCCACACCAGAAAGGATGAAGATGGCAATCTGATATTGCCCAAACATACCACTCGACAGTGCAGACTGTTGATCCAGCAGTTCCAAGAGGGCCCGTCGAGTGAGAAGAGCCCAAAAGACGCTGATGATGGAGAAAAAGATGAGCCTTTTCCCAGTGTCAACGCAACCCTGATGATATTCGCAGATGTAGAGAGCAGGAGCCGGTTGAAAGTTATCAACCGAGAAGTGAACATGGCAGCGCCGGCGACGACAAAGTTTCTGAACTGGTCGAAGACTCCGATCACCTTTGATCAGTCGGACCACCCGGCCTACATTGCCACCCCTGGGCGGCAGGCGCTGGTGGTCGATCCAGTTGTGGGAGGCGTCCGATTGCGCAAGGTCCTTATGGACGGAGGAAGCAGACTGAACATACTGTACGCTGACACTCTGCAAGCGATGGGCATTCCGATGTCCCGACTCAGCGAGAGCAGCATGCAGTTCCACGGAGTGATCCCCGGCAAGAAAGCAAAGTCACTCGAGCAAATCGCCCTGGATGTGGTCTTTGGAGACGACAAGAACTTTCGGAAGGAAAGACTGACCTTCGAAGTGGTCGACTTCCGCAGCGCCTACCATGCCATCCTTGGTCGGCCGGCTTACGCACGTTTCATGGCCCGTCCATGTTATGTGTATCTCAAGCGGAAAATGCCGGGCCCCAAAGGTGTGATCACAGTCACTGGCAGTCAACAGCGCGCGGAAGAGTGTTTGCAGGAAGGATCCAAGATAGCTGATGAGCAGATGGCCATGGTGGAGCTGGAGGAGTACAAGAAGAACGCCGATCCGAGTGATCTGCTGCGCTCCAAGAAGCCAGCCGCAGAATCTGCATTCCAGTCGGCCGGCGACACGAAGACTGTGCACATCCACCCGGAAGATCCCAATGCTGCTCCCACCAACATATCAACAACACTCGACAGCAAATAGGAAGAAGCGCTCATCCAGTTCCTCCGAGAGAACTGGAACATCTTCGCATGGAAACCATCTGACATGCCGGGTGTTGTTGGGGAACGGAGCATGAATTTCAAAAAATTTCCTACGCTCACGCAATATCTATTCATGGAGATGCATCGCTACGAGAGGGGAGAGTGTGTCTACGTACCCTCGTAGACCGTTAGCGGAAGCGTCTCACAACGCGGTTGATGTAGTCGAACAATCCTTCGAGCTCCACCGATCGAGTACCGAACGTACGGCACCTCCGAGTTCTACACACGTACAGCTCGGTGACGATCCTCGCCTTCTTGATCCAGCAAGATGTCGAGGAAGTAGATGAGTTCCGTCAGCACGACGGCGTGGCGACGGTGACGGTGAAGTGATTCCGGTAGGGCTTCGCCTAAGCTCTCCGAAAATATGACCGAGGTGGAAAACGGAGATCGGGGCACCGCACACGGCTATGGGACAATTGTGTGTCTCCAAGGGGTGCCCCTCCTCCGTATATAAAGGAGGGAGGGGGAGGAGGCCGGCCAGCCCTCCTAGGGGCGCACCAAAGGGAGGAGTCCTACTAGGACTCCAAGTCCTAGCAGGATTCCCCTTTGGGGATGGGGGAAGAAGGAAGGAGAGGGAGAGAGAAAGGAAAGAGGGGGCTGCGCCCCCTCCCCTAGTCCAATTCGGTTTGGGCAAGGGGGGGCGCGCTCCTCCTCACGTGGCCTGCCTCTCTTTTTCCCGTATGGCCCAATAAGGCCCATTACTTCTCCCGGTGAATTCCCGTAACTCCCCGGTACTCCGAAAAATACCCGAATCACTCGGAACCTTTCCGATGTCCGAATATAGCCTTCCAATATATGAATCTTTACCTCTCGACCATTTCGAGACTCCTCGTCATATCCGTGATCTCATCCGGGACTCCGAACAACATTCGGTCACCAATCACATAACTCATATAATACTATATCGTCATCGAACCTTAAGTGTGCGGACCCTACGGGTTCGGGAATGATGTAGACATGACCGAGACGACTCTCTGGTCAATAACCAACAGCGGAACCTGGATGCTCATATTGGTTCCTACATATTCCACGAAGATCTTTATCGGTGAACCTCATATGTCAACATACGTTGTTCCCTTTGTCCGGCGGTATGTTACTTGCCCGAGATTCGATCGTCGGTATCTAATACCTAGTTCAATCTCGTTACCAGCAAGTCTCTTTACTCGTTCCGTAATACATCATCTTGCAACTAACTCTTTAGTCACGGTGCTTGCAAGGCTTCTGTGATGCTGTATTACCGAGAGGGCCCAGAGATACCTCTCCGATAGTCGGAGTGACAAATCCCAATCTCGATCCATGCCAACTCAACAAACACTTTCGGAGATACCTATAGTGCACCTTTATAATCACCCAGTTACGTTGTGACGTTTGCTACACCCAAAGTATTCCTACGGTATCCGGGAGTTGCATGATCTCATGGTCAGAGGAACGTGTATTTGACATAGTGAAAGCAATAGCAATAAACTGAACGATCATTTGCTATGCTAACGGTTGGGTCATGTCCATCACATCATTCTCCTAATGATGTGATCCCGTTATCAATTGACAACTCATGTCCATGGTCAGGAAACCTTGACCATCTTTTGATCAACGAGCTAGTCTAGTAGAGGCATACTAGGGACATAGTATTTGTCTATTATCCACACATGTATTTAGTTTCCGGTCAATACAATTCTAGTATGAATAATAAACCATTATCATGAACGGAGAAATATGATAATAATAAACACTTTATTAATTGCCTCTAGGGCATATTTCCAACAGGTGTACCCAGGGAGCTGGCTGAGCACCGTTTGTGAGTCGACCCAAAGGCGAAACCTGTGAAAGAGCATCTCCGTCGCTCTGCTACACAGAAGAGGAAGGCCATTGGTGAAGAAGTTGCTCGGCTCCTGGCCGCCGAGTTCATCCATGAAGTGTACCACTCCGAGTGGCTCGCCAACGTCGTCATGGTCCCTAAGAAGGACAAGTCTCTCCGAATGTGCATTGATTTCAAGCACATCAATCGGGTCTGCCCCAAGGATCATTTCCTGCTCCCCCGCATAGATCAGATCGTAGATTGCACCACGGGTTGTGAGCGACTGTCTTTTCTGGATGCGTACTCCGGGTACCACCAGATCCGACTGTATGGGCCAGATGAAATAAAAACAGCCTTCATCACCCCATTCGGGTGTTTCTGCTATATCACCATGCCATTCGGTCTCAAGAATGCCGGTGCCACTTTCATGCGCATGATCCAGAAGTGTTTGCAAAAACAGATCAGTCGGAATATTGAGGCATATATGGATGACATAGTGGTTAAGTACAGAAAAGGCTCCGACCTGCTGGCTGACCTAGCCGAAACTTTCGCGAATCTGCGGAAGTATGATATCAAGCTGAATCCGGCGAAGTGCACTTTCGGGGTTCCTGGGGGCAAGTTACTCGGTTTCCTCGTTTCCGAACGAGGGATAGATGCCAATCCTGAGAAGATCGGGGCGATTGTACGAATGAAACGTCCTGAACGTCTTCATGATGTACAGAAGCTCACGGGTTGCCTCGCAGCTCTGAGCCGATTCATCTCCCGTCTCGGTGAGAAGGCACTGCCCCTGTACCGATTGATGAAGAAATCTTATTCGTTCGAGTGGACTGCTGAAGCACAAGTAGCGTTTGTCGAGCTCAAAGCCCTGCTTTCCAACCAGCCGGTGCTTGCCGCTCCGAATAGCAACGAGCCGTTGCTCTTGTACATTGCGGCCACTGGTCAAGTTGTCAGCACTGTCCTCACAGTCGAGCGAGAAGAACATGGCAAGGCTTACAAAGTTCAGCGCCCAGTATATTATATTTCTGAAGTTCTAACTCCGTCCAAGCAGAGGTATCCTCATTACTAGAAGCTCGTCTATGGCATTTACCTGACTGCGAAGAAAGTAGCTCATTACTTCCAGGAGCACTCTGTGTCAGTCGTCAGCGACGCCCCACTGTCCGAGATCATGAACAATCGAGATGCGACAGGTCGAGTGGCGAAGTGGGCTATCGAGCTCCTACCCCTGGACATCAAGTTCGAGGCAAAGAAGGCGATCAAGTCCCAAGCATTAGCCGATTTCCTAGCCGAGTGGACTGAACAGTAGCAACCGACTCACAGTCACCCGGAACACTGGACCATGTTCTTTGACGGTTCCAAGATGCTGAATGGTTCAGGAGCTGGAGTGGTGTTGATATCTCCGAAGGGCGATCGTCTCAGATATGTTCTGCAGATTCACTTTGATTCCTCCAACAACGAAGCCGAGTGTGAGGCGCTCCTTTATGGTCTACGTATGGCCATCTCACTCGGCGTCCGGCGCCTGATGGTCTACGGAGACTCGGATCTAGTTGTGAACCAAGTGATGAAGGAGCGGGACATCAGAAGCCCCGCTATGACAGGATACTGCAACGCAGTGAGAAAGTTGGAAAAGAAATTTGAAGGTCTAGAGCTGCATCACGTTCCCCGAGCCAAGAATCAGGAGGCAGACGATCTGGCAAAAATCGGGTCCACTCGGAAATCCATACCCAGCAATGTTTGCCTCGAGCATCTACGTTCTCCGAAAGTAAAAGAAGATCCCTTCACGGAAGAGCCCCCGCAAGCGGTCAGTCCGTCTGACCCAACTGAAGTCGAAGTCCCGGTAGTCATTGATTTGGTGATGGAGGTCCTGGCAATCACACCCGAGTGGACAGTGCCTTACATTGCATACCTGCTCAGACAAGAACTTCCAGAAGATGAAGCTGAGGCCCGCCAGATTGTTCGCAGGTCCAAAGCCTTTGAAGTGGTCAGTGATTAGTTATACAGAAAAAGCGTCACCGGTGTGACTCAGCGCTGCAGTTCTCCGAAAGAAGGTCGACTGATCCTGGAGGAGATTCACTCGGGAACTTGTGGGCACCACGCGTCCTCTCGGACAATCGTGGCTAAAGCTTACTGAGCCGGTTTCTTCTGGTCACGCGTCAATGAAGCCGTGCAGGAGATAGTTCAACACTGCCCCGGATGCCAGTTCTATGCAAACTTATCCCACAAGCCTGCATCTGCTCTGAAGACAATTCCACTCGTCTGGCCGTTTGCAGTCTGGAGACTTGACATGGTGGGATCCCTCCGGACAGGGGCGAGTGGATTCACCCACTTGGTGGTCGCAGTCGATAAATTCACCAAATGGATTGAGGCCAAACCCATCAAGAAGCTAGATTCTCGTACAGCGATCAAGTTCATGAAGGAGATAGTCTTCAGATACGGCGTGCCCCACAGCATCATCACTGACAACGGTTCAAACTTCGACTCGGAAGAGTTCAGGGCGTTCTGTGCCGCCCAAGGCACCTGAGTCGACTATGCATCTGTGGCGCATCCGCAGTCGAATGGACAAGCTGAGAGAGCAAACGGACTGATCCTGCAGGGGTTAAAGCCACGACTCATGCGCGATTTGGAGCACGTAGCTGGAGCTTGGGTCACCGAGTTGCCGTCAGTTCTTTGGGGCTTCAGGACGACCCCCAATCGGTCTACCAATCGCACTCCCTTCTTCATGGTGTACGGAGCTGAAGCCGTCCTGCCGAGTGACTTGCTCCATAATTCACCCCGAGTGGAACTGTACTCTGAACCTGAAGCAGAGCAAGCACGGCAAGACGCTGTTGATCTCTTGGAGGAGGAAAGGGAGATGGCTTTGATCCATTCGACCATTTATCAGCAAGATCTACGACGTTTTCACAGCAGGCACGTCAGGAGTCGGACCTTTCAGGAAGGAGATTTTGTGCTCCGAGTGGATTAGCAGCGACCTCACAAGCTTGCTCCTGCGTGGGAAGGCCCTTTCGTCATTTCAAAGGTTCTGCACAATGGAGCGTACCACCTGTACAACCTTCAGAAGCAAGCAGACGAGCCCCGTGCTTGGAATGCAGATTTGCTGCGACGAGTTTATACTTGATGATGAGATGTAATAAAAGTACTCGAGTGACATTTGATGAATAAAAGCATGACTTTTCCAGTTCCACATTGAAGTTCACTCGTACGAATTCTCTGGCTTACAACCCCCAGAGGGTGTACGCCGTTCAACTTAGCTGCAAACCAGTTTTTGCCTAAGTTAAAAACGCTACTCCGAGTGAAGAGCATCCCTCTCACTTGGAGGCTTGGTTGCGAACCAGCTTTCGCCCAAGTTAAAAACTTACTCCGAGTGAAGAGCATCCGTCTCACTCGGGGGCTTGGCTGCGAACCAGCTTTCGCCCGAGTTAAAACCTACTCCGAGTGAAGAGCGTCCCTCTCACTCGGGGGCTTGGCTGCGAACCAGCTTTCGCCCAAGTTAAAACCTACTCGGAGTGAAGAGCGTCCCTCTCACTCGGGGGCTTGGCTGCGAACCAGCTTTGGCCCAAGTTAAAACCCTACTCCGAGTGAAGAGCATCCCTCTCACTCGGGGGCTTGGCTGCGAACCAGCTTTCGCTCAAGTTAAAAACCTACTCCGAGTGAAGAGCGTCCCTCTCACTCGGGGGCTTGGCTGCGAACCAGCTTTCGCCCAAGTTAAAACCTACTCCGAGTGAAGAGTGCCCTCTCACTCAAGGGCTTGGCTGCGAACCAGCTTTCGCCCAAGTTAAAACCTACTCCGACTGAAGAGCGTCCCTCTCACTCGGGGGCTTGGCAGCGAACCAGCTTTCGCCCAAATTAAAACCTACTCCGAGTGAAGAGCGTCCCTCTCACTCGGGGGCTTGGCTGTGAACCAGCTTTCGCCCAAGTTAAAAACCTACTCCGAGTGAAGAGCATCCCTCTCACTCGGGGGCTTGGCTGCGAACCAGCTTTCGCCCAAGTTAAAAACCTACTTCGAGTGAAGAGCGTCCCTCACACTCGGGGGCTTGGCTGCGAACCAGCTTTCGCCCAAGTTAAAAACCTACTCCAAGTGAAGAGCGTCCCTCTCACCCGGGGGCTTGGCTGCGAACCAGCTTTTGCCCAAGTTAAAACCTACTCCGAGTGAAGAGCGCCCTCTCACTCGGGGGCTTGGCTGTGAACCAACTTTCGCCCAAGTTAAAACCTACTCAGAGTGAAGAGAGTCCCTCTCACTCGGGGGCTTGGCAGCGAACCAGCTTTCGCCCAAGTTAAAACCTACTCCGAGTGAAGAGCGTCCCTCTCACTCGGGGGCTTGGCTGCGAACCAGCTTTCGCCCAAGTTAAAAACCTACTCCGAGTGAAGAGCGTCCCTCTCACTCGGGGGCTTGGCTGCGAACCAGCTTTCGCCCAAGTTAAAACCTACTCCGAGTGAAGAGCGCCCTCTCACTCGGGGGCTTGGCTGCGAACCAGCTTTCGCCCAAGTTAAAACCCACTCCGAGTGAAGAGCATCCCTCTCACTCGGGGGCTTGGCTGCGAACCAGCTTTCGCCCAAGTTAAAACCCACTCCGAGTGAAGAGCGTCCCTCTCACTTAGGGGCTTGGCTGCGAACCAGTTTTCGCCCAAGGTAAAATCTACTCCGAGCGAAGAGCGTCCCTCTCACTCGGGGGCTTAGCTGCGAACCAGCTTTCGCCCAAGCTAAAACCTACTCCGAGTGAAGAGCGTCCCTCTCACTCGAGAACTTGGCTGCGAACCTGCCTTCGCCCAAGTTAAAAAACCACTCCAAAGATTCGAAAGACTCGAAGGAATGCATTCAAATAACTCCTGAAGTTCAAAACCAAATACGAGTACTCGGTCCCGAAGCCCGAAAGAGTTTAACGATTACAAATCCACTCGGCATCCCGAGGATAATGGGTAGGACTTAAAGTTTTCTCACGCGGCTGTGGGGCTGGCCGGCTCGACGAAGGAATCCAGGTCGTTGTCGTCTGCGATCCGAGTAGCCACTGCGATGAACGTCTCCATGAAGTCCTCAAACTGGAGTTTCTTCGTGTTGGCGACTTGGAGAGACTTCAGCTTCTCCTCCTTGGCGTCCTTGCAGTGCACTCGGACGAGAGAAAGCGCCACGTCGGCCCCGCAGCGAGCAGCTGACTTCTTCCACGCTTGCACCCGACTGGAAATCTCGTTGAGGCGAGTCATCATCGCTTCCAGGTTGGTGTCGAAGGTGTCTTCAGGCAATAGCTCCTTGTCGATTCTCCCAAGTGCACCCCGCAGACGGATGATGTACCCTTGGACGTCTTCGATGCGGGTTTCCACCCGCAGGATGCCCAGAGCAGCCTTGTCACTGACGAGTGACCTGGAAGGATCCAGATCCCTCTCGATTCTGTCAGTTTCCAGATCGAAGTCTCGACAGTACTCTGTGAAGAAGGAAAGAAGAGAGTTGAACATCAGCATGCAAGAAGTTCACTCGGAGATAAGTTGAAATGCACTCGGACGCTATAAGTTACCTGCAAGCTTGGTGTACATCTCCTCCGGGAACTCCTCTATATGCTTCTCCAGGGCGCTCTTCTTTTTGATCAGCTGGGTGATCTTCTCATTCAGAGTCTCCTTCTCTTTCTCGTAGACTTCCGCCTGGGCCTTGAGCTTGTTCTCCCACTCGGTTTGCTGCTTCTTGAGCTCGAGTACCTCTTTCTTCAATGATGTGTTCTCTGCTTCGAGCTTCCCGAGTGAGGCCAGCTTCTCTTCGGCGGCCTTGGTCTTCTCCTTCGCCACTTGCTGCGCTCCCGCCAGCTCGTTGTCCTTGTTCTCGAGTGCCTGCTTCATGGTATCTAAAGAGATAGAGGTTCTGAGCCGCACTTGGAGTCGATGGTTTTCACTATGCACATCTGTTCGAGTGAAGTCACTCGGTTCAAAAAATACAAAAAGGTGAAAGCAGAATGCTCGGTAGTTGAACCTTACCTCCCATGGTTTTGAGATCTGCCTGAGCACGCTCCGTGTTCCTCCTCTCCACCTCTAAATCCACTCGGAGCCGAGCCGTCTCCTTCTCCAGTGCCACATACTGTGTTCCAAGCTCACAAGTTTTCTGAAACACAAGAAAGAGCAGATCAGTTAACGTTAAGAAATATTCCGAGTGCTCAGAGACTGACGCTCCTGGAAGGAACAAGCTTGACCAGTATCAGATTCTAAGTTCTAAGACTCCCACCGACTGCCCGCAGTCGACGGCAGTCTCGGGGACTACACCCAGTGGGTGCACTCAGCGTGCCCCCACTGGAACGGTATCCACTCGAACCGGTCCGCCCGACCCGAGTGACGGCCGAACAACAACAAAAAAAAGGGGAGAGAAAAAAAAAGTTCTAAGACTCCCGCCGACCGCCCACGGCCGACGGCAGTCTCGGGGACTACACCCAGTGGGTGCACTCAACGTGCCCCCACTGGAACGGTATCCACTCGGACCGGTCCGCCCTATCCGAGTGCGGCCGAACTCAAAAAAAAAGAGAGCAACAGAACAAAGTCTAAGTTCTAAGACTCCCGCCGACTGCCCGCAGTCGACGGCAGTCTCGGGGACTACACCCAGTGGGTGCACTCAGCGTGCCCCCACTGGAATGGTATCCACTCGGACCGGTCCGCCCGATCCGAGTGACGGCCAAACTCAAAAAACACCCAGTGGGTGTACCAGATATTTTCCAGCTGAAATTCGTACTGAAGAAAAAAGACTTGGAGATCAACTTACAAGGGCACTTACTCGAACGTTCTCCTGGAGAGCGGCACTGGCATCATATGCCAGCTTCCCAGCCGCGCACATCTCCCTGAGCCGTTGGGTCATCAGTTCCGCCTGGATCATCGCCTCCTTGCTGGCCCCAGTTTGGTCCTCCGTCACCTTGTACAGATTGAAGATGTTGACGAGAGGAGTCGGAACCGAAGCCAGAGCAGTCGTCGGAGCTGCGGCAGGACCAGCCCCAGCCTGAGAAGATCCCTGCCCCAGCGGCACGGTCAAGGCGGGTGCAGGTGTAGCTCGAGGCGCTTCGTGCGGCGGCGTCTTCCGTGTGGTGGCCTAAGGAGCAGTCAGAACCGGGGTCTCCTTCTCAGTGTCCCTCCGCGGCGGCTCTTTGTCATCATCTCCGACGTGGATGATCTCTGCAAGCACTACGTTCACTCGACGCAATCAGTCACAATGCACGATTCAATCAGATGACAGGACGAAGCAAAAATGAAGTCATGGTTACCTTTTCGAGAAGTGGTAGAGTCTGCCGACTCGGCCTCGGCGCAGTCCCCGTCAGTCTGCATGGGAGACGTCGTCGAGGTTGCAGCACTGGTTCATAAGATGCACACGGTCAGAAGAGTCACGAAAGTTGACAAAGACAGAAAAGAAAAGCTAAGAAGGATACTCACGTTGACGCGACAGGCACAGTGGCCTTGATCCGAGGCAGAGCCTTCCGAGGCTTGGGGGAGGCGACCTTGGGCTGCTTGGCGGCCTTCTCAGTCGGCCCAGGCGACACCGTCCGAGTGCGCTTCGGAGCCTTAGCACTCGGAACTGCCCCCTTCTCCGGGCCAACACTCGGATCATGAAGTCGTTTGGAGCGGGGCTCGGAGCGCAGCTCCGGATACAGAGAAGACTCGACCTCGTCACTCCCTTCCGAGTCCTCACTTCCTTCCTCGCTGTCCTCTGCGTAGCTGTCCCCGGCGCTGCCATGTTCGCTCTCCACGCCTCCGACAAGCCGTTCCCCATTCGGCACAGGCGATAACATGTTTCGGAACTCCTGCAAGACATGAAGATTAAAAACAGACAGTTCAGTCAGTTCACTCAGATCGATCAGTTCACTTGGATAATTTGTGCATCGGTAATTCACTCGGAAATTCGTGCCTCACCTCCATTGGTTGGTTGTTGACGTCGTAGGGTGGGATCCGTCTTGACCCTCACAGATTGTCACGTGCGCCAGTGATGCACTTGATCCACTGTTCCACCGTTTTCTCCTCGACGTCTTCCGGATGCACTCGGGTTGGATCACTGGGTCCAGTATAGAGCCACATGGGGTGAGCCCGCTCCTGCAGCGGCTGGACCCTCCGACTGAGAAAGACCTCCAGAAGGTCCAGGCCGGTCAATCCACCCTGAATCAGGCTAACCACGGCAGTCATCAAGATCCCTACATCCGTCTTCTCCTTTTTATCAACCGTCAGCGAGGGAGGAGACTGAACTCTCTCGATCGTGTAAGGAGGAAGGCCAGTTGACGAGCCCAAGCATGGCAGGTCGTTGCAGTAGAACCAGGTCGACTGCCAACCCCTCACCGAGTCGGGAAAAGACATGGATGGGAATGCACTTTTTCCCCTCATCTGAATACCTAAACCCCCGCACATCTGAATCACGTGGGTCCTCTCTCCATCGGGGTCAACCTTCTTAACCGACAGAGATCGGCACGTGAAAATGTGTTTGAACAAACCCCAGTGCGGTGGACAACCCAGGAAATTCTCACATAAAGAGATGAATGCAGCAAGATACATTATGGCATTTGGAGGCAGGTGGTGGAGCTGAGCACCGAAGAAGTTCAGAAATCCACGGAAAAAAGGGTGGGGTGGCATGGAGAAACCTCGCTCCACGTGTGTAGTGAGGAGCACTCGCTCCCCGGCGCGCGGCGCAGGCTCGGTCTCCCCTTCTTCCGGCAGCCTCCACGTCCCGTCGCGGATCAGCCCGTCCACGACGAGCCCGTTGATGTCGTCCTCCGTGGTGGTTGGCGGAAGCCAGTCACCCTGGATCCACCCGGCCGGGAGCACGGCTTGGGAGCTCGATGCCTTCCTCCCCTTCACCGGCTTCTTCGCCTTCTCGAGCTTCGCCGTCTTGTCCTTCGCCATCGCCGCCGAGCTCTCCGACGACCAAAGGGGATTCGAGCGGAGTGGATTGCTGGAGGGTGGATCGAGCGGGCTGAGAGAGTAAGGGAAAAGGGGATCTGTCCTCTATCCCTCTCCGCGTCGCGGCCTCTTATGGCATCGCTCGTTCCGCTCCCCAATCCTCTTCCGCGTGTCCTGGGCCCGCAAATCTCCTCGAATCTCGCTGGCGGAGTTGTAGCTGTACGTGGCGAGAAGTGGGGCGAAAATCGAGGCGTCACGCCCCACTTTCCCCACTCACCGTGCCGCAACCGTTCGCGCGCGCTCGTCACCGATTTCAAATCCCGCAAGATCTAGATTCCAGCGATCCGACGACTCGCCTTTGAAGACATTCCATAAACACGCGGATCCGCTCTGCCACTGGTATGAAGATTACTCATTCCACTCGGATGGGAACTACCACTCGGATGGAAATTACCCATTCGGATGGAGACTACTCGTTTCACTCGGACGTCATATGGTCCAGAATCCGTCAAGGTGCCGCACGAAGACAAGGGCGTCTAAACGACCGGTAAGAGTTCTTGAGCGCCTCCGTAGCGCCCAACTCGCCTGGGAATTCGCCTTGACTCGACCCGCCTAACCTCGACCGATTCGAGGGCTAATGACGAGGGCATGTACTAGGGATAGGGTAATAGGCCTGACCTATAGACCCTACCCTAGGACACCACACGTCTTATACTGGGCCCCAGGGCCAGATCAGCAACCAAGAGTTCCGCAGACTGACATTCACTCGGAGTTCATCAAACCACTCGGGAGGCAAGAGTTCACTCGACAGACTTGTTTCACTCGGAGCACCCGAAAGTCACTCGACCAGAGAAGACCAGGAGACTCCCGGAGTGCAACGGTCGGGAGGCACGTTCTCTCGTATTAATTGTAATCAATGCGCCCGTTACCTGGCGCATTGACACCCCTCTTAACCCCTGGTAATGGCAGGCGTGCATGGGAGGGTTGGCGAGACTATATAAGCCACCCCCCAGCTCCATTCCAAGGGTTCGCATCTTTTGTAAACCTATACACTCAAGCAATACAGCTCCAGAGCATCAAGACGTAGGGCTATTACCTCCACCACTGAGGGGCCTGAACTCGTAAATCCGAGTGTAATACCTGTGCCGTAGCTAGGCTCTGCCCTCTCATCTGTACCCCTACACACTACTGTCAGACTTGCACCCACGACATGCGCTTCGCACAATGTTGCTTCCAAGTAGCTTCCTATTATTATTCATAACTTTTTTCCATTCTTTGATTGTGATGTCTTCGTCGGTTTGAGAAATCTTGTATGAACAGCGGTGAACCCTAGGCGGACTTGGCCATAATCTAATAACATCAATGCGACCTTTCGTAAACATCAGATGAGGCACATAATCCTTCGGGATTTTCTGTTGAAGAACATAATAATAACCTAGTTAGCACTGTAGTTTAGCTTTAGAAGAATGTATGCAAAAGATGCACTGATGTCGTAATAGTAAAAAATCTTACCATGCCATCTCCATGGATGTTACCGTAGTTCAACACGTGCACTAGTGGCACGTATTGACCATAATGTGGAGGAGTTTTAAAATTGATATTGAAATTCTCAACGTCAATAATAAATGAGATAAGATGATCTTTCTCCTCGTAACTTAGTTCAGAGCC
Organism: Elymus sibiricus; assembly: GCA_039707655.1. Lineage (NCBI taxonomy): Eukaryota > Viridiplantae > Streptophyta > Magnoliopsida > Poales > Poaceae > Elymus > Elymus sibiricus. The sequence continues at coordinate 471,219,772 of CM077668.1, read as the reverse complement.
ATCAGTGTAGTAGGTTCTGTCTACTATCTTCCGTACATTTTTTGAATAATGGAAATAAGCTGTCAATGGAAATAAGCCGTCAATGATTTGTAAATAAACAATATAAATTACTGAACAAATTTATTTGACAAACTCACAAAGAGGTAGAACTGGAAGCGTCTCGACATCCACCCAAATGTTGATATTATCGTCAATTTCATCTTCGGGCCGAAGATCGAAGGTGATTTGCATATCCTCCTTAAATTCATAGGCCTTGCAAAATCCTCTCCAAGTTGAGCAACCGAAATGCGAGCTATTTGGTGCATTAAATAGCTTAACCAAAAAAGTGAAACCATGCTTCGTCCTAAGGTGAGCACTCTTCGTCTCTGTTCTCTGCCTATCTTCAAAACTGAGCTTTTCCAAGACATACGGTCTTGCATGACATGGGATGAACTATTTCAATTGAAAAAAATGGAAAATTACACGTTGAAGCCAAAATTCACAAGTCATGCATAATTACGGAAAAATACTTGTCGTCCTTACGTACCGTAAAAACGTCGAAAGTCTCCTTCAGCACGATGGTGAAGTACGTACCGTTTTGCAGATAAGGCATCCTGTCGCACATACCCTGGTCGTCTTCGTAGTAGTCGCACTCAGGAATCATATCGTCGTCAGACATTTCCTGTGTTCATAAGTCAAAGATTAAAAATCGACGGCAAATAACAGGAACTCAACACACAGATCATTATTACTCATCACGGGTTGACTTTCGGTCTGTCGAGTCTTTCCTTGAAAACTCTCATCTCACGTGGTGTTCGCAGATATTCGACCGACGGTGATGGTCGCTACTCCTCCTCCCCCTAGTGCATAACAAAGGTCTAGCACAAGGAGAATAAGGAGAAGCGACCCGCACGACAACAGTCGGCATTCTTGTTCTCTCATATATGGTGGACACTCTCCCTCACTAATTTTCTGACTGTCATGTATTGAGCCCCGACAGAGTTAAAGTCAACCCAAAATGTCGTTTAATTCTCTTTCCGGCAAATCCAAGGCACTCGATATTTCCTACATACTAGCACAAGTCATGCTAAAATTCACGGAAAAATCCGGCATGACCTTTGCTAAAATAGGACATATCGAGCGCCTGAAATTTACCGGAACGGAAATGAATCAACATTCCGGCAAAACATAGGCCACTCGGATTTTCCATGCGATACAAAGATATTCATACACATACAATGGTTCAATATTGACAAAAACATTTCAATATATCTTATAACCCAAAAATTTCATTTGGTTAAGAAGCATAACTAAATACCCTAGTTCTACTCTATTCAACACCGAGGAGTAGAGAAGGAGGAGGTGGACTTTTAGCTCACCGACTCGGGTGTAGAGGAAGTAGAGGTAGCTCCGACGACGATCACTCCAGGGAGACGCGACACTACAAAGACTGCATATTCCACCGAGTGAAAAATTTAGATCATCAAATCTCATATAGCATACCGATACCTAAAAATTTCCATATTGAAAAAGAAAATTACTAAAAATTTCCATACCTAAATTTTCTTACTAAAAATTTCTATTACTAAATTTCTCATATGGCATTCCGATACAGTTCTATATTGAAAATTTTCTATACCTAAAATATTTCTATTACTAAATTGTTTTACTAAAAATTTCTATTACTAAACTTTCTAATCAAAAGACCTAAAATTTCCTATTGTATTCAAAACACCTAAAATAGTCAAAAAAAACCTCATTTACTCAAATGACCTAAAAAATTATTCTATTAAAAAACCTACATTCTACAATGTCTACATTCTAAAACCTACATTCAAATTACCTACATTCTACAAGAACAGAGAGAGAAGGGAGGGAGGGAGGAGGGGGAGTAAGGAGGGAGGGAGGAAGGGGAAGGGAGGAGGGAGGGATCGAGGAGGAAGGAGGGAGGAGGGGGGGGGAAGGAGGGATGGACGAGAGGAGGGAGTTAGGAGGAGCTACCTCGGTGGCGGTGGCGCGCGAGCGACGGCGGCGGGCGACGGCGGTGAGCGACGGTGGCGGGCGACGGCGGCTGGCGACGGCGACCGAGCGCTGCGCGAGAGAGATGGAGTGAGAGTGAGTGTGGTGAGGGAGAGGAAACCGACTGGTGCGGGGTAGGATAAGGTGGGCTTAGCAGTAGCGCGGGCCAGGTGACCCACGCTACGGCTAAGGTCAGTACCAGTAGCGCGCGTCCGGTGCCCTGCGCTACTGATAATTTGGGCCCACCAGCTGCCCACGTGCAGTTTTAGTAGTAGCGTGGGCCATGCACCCGGCGCTACAGCTAACATATTAGTTGTAGCGCGGGTTACCCAGCCCACGCTGCTACTAAGGCTAGACCCGGGGCGGCCTTCTGGCCCACTTAGCAGCAGCGCTTGGGCCATGGGCCCGCGCTACTACTAAGGCTTACCTGTAGCGTTGGCTTTAGGCCCGCGCTGCTGCTAGTTAACAGCAGCATGGGGCTTCTACCCCATGCTACTGTTAAGCTACTACCTATAAGGTATTTCCTAGTAGTGATAGTAGGTGCATACAACTTGCAAGTATAGCCCAAACACATAAACATTATGAAAACATATAAGGTTTCGATCTGAGATTAAATCACTCGGGTCCTAGTAATAGACAGTAAGCATAACAAAGTCATAGCAACACCAATTATGGAAGAATCATCATACCAGGGATAAAAAAATCTAAATATCTTAGCAGCATTACAAGAGTGACATCATTCAGTTCCCATTCATCCCCTGTGCTTACATCCAATTACTCACACATGGATAGAGAAAACATGATGGAGTCAACGGAGAAGGGGTTGATGGGATGGCGATGAAATCCTATGTCTCGAGGCAGGATCAGCCTCCAAACAACTCTTTTGGGTTGAGAACAACATTGGCGGTGTTCTCCATTGCGCCGAAAAATATGTAGAGCTTCAAGACAAAGACTCTCTTGCTAGTCACTATATCTAATTAGTGTCCTGATAGCTAGGGCATGGTGAAGTGAGGAGATCATTTTTGCCCAGCAAAACCAAATCGAACACACCGTCCAATGTCTTGCCACAAAGTATTCTATTGCACGTGTAGTGCTATTGTGATATCCTCACTACTGGAATTCAGTTATTTGCCATCTGCCAGCTCTTTGCCGTCTGCCAGCTGATGGCAAAGAGGCTGTTTGCCGTCTGTCTTTCCAAAGCAGACGACAAAGAACCAGCTGATGGCAAAGAGGGTCTTTGCCATCTGCACTTCTTTGCCGTCTGCTGGCAGACGGCAAAGAACTCTTTGCCGTCTGCCGGCAGACGGCAAAGACCAAAGTGGGCCCCACGGGGCACGGCACTGGCTAGGTCAAGCTCTTTGCCATCTGCCACCTCTTTGCCGTCTGCTGGCAGACGGCAAAGAACTCTTTGCCGTCTGCCAGCAGACGGCAAAGAGGTGAGGGTGGGGCCCACAATGTCACGGCGGGGGCGGGCTAACGGTCGCCGTCTTTGCCGTCTGCTGGCAGACGGCAAAGAATTCTTTGCCGTCTGCCAGCAGACGGCAAAGAAATGAACTTAACTTTCGGCCCCGCGCCCCGCGCCTCTCTCTCTCTGTCACATCTCTCTCTCCCTCTCTCTCTCAGCGCCGCCGCCCCGCCCTCCCGCCGCCGCACCCTCCCCGCAGCCCTCCTCCACCACCGCCCCCTCCCCGCGGCCCTTCTCCACCACCGCCGGAGCCAGGCCGCGGCGCCGCCCGCCCCCTCCCCGCGGCCCTCCTCCACCACCTCGGCCCCGTCGCCCCCGCCGCCCCCTGCCCCGCCGCTCCGCCGCGTCGGGTCGCCGGCGAGCAGGCACCACCGACGACCCAGCTCCGCCCCTCCCCCTCCGCCGCCCCGCGCCGCCGCCTCGACCGCCCCTCCGGTGAGCTCCACCCTCCCCCCCTTTTTATGTTTTTTTTTTCTGTTTTTATTAGTTCATATTAGTTAGTTTATATTAGTTAGTTATTAGTTCATATTAGTTAGTATATATTAGGTAGAAAAAACTTAGAGGGAAAAAAGAAGAAGAAGAAGAAAAAAAAAAGTGGAGAGGAGGAGAAGAAGAAGTGGAAAAAAGGAAAGGAAGAAGAAGAAGAGGAGGAGGAGGAGAAGAAAAAAGAAGAAGAGGAAGAAGAAGAAGAAAAAAGAGGAGAGGAGGAGAAGAAGAAGAGGAAAAAGGAAAGGAGGAAGAAGAAGAAGAAGAAGAAGGAACAAAAAGGAAGAAAATGAAGAAAAGGAAGAAGAGGAAGAAGAAGAAAAGAAAAAAAGAGGAAAAACCCCGACCCCGACCCCGACCCCGACCCCGACCCGACACCCCGACCCCGACACGGCACCCCGACCCCGACCCCGACCCGACCCCGACCCCGACACGGCACCCCGACCCCGACCCCGACCCGACACCCCGACCCCGACACGGCACCCCGACCCCGACACCCCGACACCCCTGACACCCCGACACCACGACACCCAGACACGACACCCCCGACACCCCGACACCCCGACCCCGACACGACACCCCGACCCCGACACGACACCCCGACACCACGACACCCCGACACCCTGACACGACACCCCCGACCCCCGACACCTCTTCGGCCTCCTGTTGACCGAAAGGGTGCTCTTCGGCCTTCCAGAGGCCGACGGGGTCATATATGTGTGAATTATGAGTTAGGTCATATAATTTCCGATTTTGTTATGAAAAACATCATATATATTTGTGTTGATCGGGTGGATTTAAATGTGCAGTTGTTTCGTCGCTGCGAGGGTTTGGTGTTCGACGACCTCCCCGTGCGTTCGACGAGCTCCGCCCCTGCGTTCATGGGTGAGCACAAATGACATCTCCTCCTCCCCCTTCATTTGCTCTGTTCCGGTCTTCGTGCCGATGAAACTTGCTAGCTGTAGGTAGATTGAATCATCAGTATGCGTGACGACTATGCGTCTCCCGTTCGAAAGGGTTACATCTATAAATATGCATGCATTTGCATATTTATAACCGTGATTCTTTCGAATTGTCCAACGTTATCCATGGACAGCCCGAGTATGTGTAGATTGGGTTCGTTTTCCCATATGCTCTGCTCCGGATCCGATGCAGAATTTTGCCAGTGCCTCCCTGTTGTTCTCCGGGTACACATCCTCTCTGCTTATTGCCGATACGTGTATCAGGAGAACAGCGAGGAGGTGCTGCCGAAATTTTGCGTCGGATCCGGAGCAGAGCATGGGAAAACGAACCCAATCTACACATACTCGGGTGGGATTAGGACCTATCTTTACCTACTAGCGTCTAGGTTGCATGGACGTAATAAAACTGACAAACTCTATTAACTGATGAATATGGTTTGCTGAATTATGTATATATTTCTTGTGTGTTTAGTAGGTAGGCAAGATGAGTGATCGTGCTTGGATGTACACCGGTCACCCTAGTCAGAAAGAAATGACCATTGAATGGTTAACAAAAACCAAGGGGTTTCTGAGCGCCGCATTTGCAAATGGCCAGGAAATAACCTGGTGCCCCTATGTCCGGTGCAACAACCATAAAAAGTGAACACGGGATGAAATGGGTAAACACTTGCAGAAGTGGGGTTTTACGACTGATTATACGGTGTGGAGATTTCATGGTGAGTCTGCCCAACGTGCCAGAGCTGAGGTGGTTCGTCGTCGCACCGACGAGCATGGTACCGGGATCGAAGACATGGTGCAAGACTTTGATGATGCTTGGGATTCGGACGATGAGATGGAGGAATCTGCAAAGGCCTTCTATGAAATGTTGGAGTCTTCAAAACGTCCTCTCCACGAGCACACTGAGCTTTGTCAGCTGGATGCCATCGCGCAAGTAATGGCTCTCAAGGCTCAGTTCAACCTGGGCAGAGAATGCTATGACGCGATGATGACGATATTTGGACGCTTTCTACCCAAAGGCCATGTATTGCCAGCAAACCTGTACCAGTCGGACAAAATCCTACGTGCGCTTAAGATGCCCTATGAGAAGATAGATGCCTGTGAGAATGGATGTGCCTTATTTAGGCTTGAGTATGCGGGCTTCAACTATTGTCCCATTTGCAAGTCTTCCAGGTATGTTGTGGTAGACAACGGTATGGGTGAGAAGAGTCAGACCAAAATCCCAGTTAATGTTCTTCGGTATATGCCAATCATACCAAGACTTCAACGTCTTTTCATGGTCGAAGAGACGGCCAGACAGATGACGTGGCATAAATTGGGCAAAAGAACCGAACTAGATGCAGATGGGAATCCGATGTTGGGACACACTTCAGACGCTTTTGCGTGGAAGCACTTCGATGCTTTACATAAGGACAAAGCGGCAGATCCAAGGCATCCTCGAGTCGCCATCAGCACGGATGGGTTCCAAGTGTTTGGTATGACGGCAACCCAATACAGTTGCTGGCCTGTATTTGTCATTCCACTCAATCTCCCCCCCGGAGAGATTATGAAAAGAAAGAACAATTTCTTGACGTTGATAATTCCAGGGCCCAACTATCCGGGGAAGAATATGAATGTGTACATGCAGCCGCTTAAGGATGAATTGCAAGAAGCTTGGGATAATGGGATCAAGACATATGACGCCGCTACAAAACAAAACTTCAAAATGCATGTGTGGTACATGTACTCGACGCATGACTTGCCGGCGTATGCGCTATTCGTTGGCTGGTGTGTGCATGGAAGGTTCCCGTGCCCCACATGCAAGGCAGCTCTTCAATTCCGTTGGCTGCAGGCGGGTCGCAAGTATTCTTGCTTCGACTTGCATAGACAGTTCCTGGATCCTGGCCATAAGTTCAGAAAAGACAAGAAAAATTTCATGAAAGGTAGAGTTGTCAAAAATTCTGCACCACCTGCATTGACAGGCCAACAGGCCCTGGATCAGTTAAACGCTCTCGAGCCTAATCCAGAGCGTCCAGGATATTTCAAAGGGTATAATTCGGAACACGCCTGGACTCACAAGATATGCTTGTGGGATCTGCCTTACTTTAAAGACCTCATTTGCCCACACAACATCGACGTGATGCACACTGAAAAGAATATCGCCGAGGCCCTTTTTGGTATTTTGTTTGGCATAGAGGGGAAGTCAAAGGATAACCCTAAGGCTAGAGTCGATCAAGAGGCTCTATGTGATAGACCGTTACAAAACATGCGACAACCGAAAGGAAAGAAGAACTGGAGGAAGCCAAAGGCATGGTTCAATCTTGGAAGGCCAGCTATGAGGGAAATGATCTTGTGGGTGAAAATGCAGTTGATGTTCCCCGATGGGTATGCAACGAATCTAAAGAGGGGAGCGAGTCTTGACAAATTGAAAATATTTGGTATGAAGAGTCATGATTGGCACATATGGCTTGAGCGGGTAATGCCGGTGATGTTGTGTGGCTTTATCCCTGAGGATGAATGGCTAGTACTGGCAGAGCTGAGCTATTTCTTCCGTGCTCTTTGTGCGAAAGAACTATCGCCTGACATGCTAGACGAACTGGAAGAGTTGGCGCCGGAGTTGATCTGCAAGTTAGAAAAGATCTTTCCACCGGGATTCTTTAATCCAATGCAGCATTTGATTTTGCATCTCCCGACCGAGGCAAGATTGGGGGGGCCCGTGCAAAATCGTTGGTGCTTCGCAACTGAGAGGATGCAGAAGACGCTTCGAGCAAAATGTAAAAATAAACGTAGAATTGAAGCATCGATGGCCGAGGCATTCATTACTGAGGAGGCCGCAAACTTCGTGACAGCACACTACGAAGCCAAGAATCGTCATTTGCATAATCCGAAGCCTCGGTACAATGATGGCGACCATGAAAAAGGTCGATCCAACCTCAGCCTATTCAAAGGGAACCTCGCACCAGCTGGTGCTTCAAAAGCAATACCGTTGGATGTCGAAGAATTTTGGACCATTTCGTTGTATATCTTCAACAACCTAACAGAAGTGCGGCCGTACATCGAGTAAGTTCTCGATACATTGTTTCGCAACTTCTAATTCCTTTGAAATGCTCTTATTCCCGGATATGTGATACAGTCGATACGTCGCCAAATTCTCGGATGGAGCGGTGATCCAAAAGGATTCCATCGAAGAGTATGAGCTTCTGGCAAAGCATGGAGGAGGCTATCCCGGTTTCATCTCTTGGTTCAAACAAACGGTAATTTCCATTAGACCATTTCATTTCTTCGTCTAGTTTGCGGCTAATGCAACAATCCTTTCGTATTAAACTTGTAGGCTAATGCAGAGTCTATGGACTCCGAATTGAGACAAGTCGCAAATGGTTTTGACTATAAGGTCCGTTCATTTGACAAATACGACATCAACGGGTATCGCTTTCGTACTTTTGGCAAAGAGCTATCTATGGCCGACCGAAAGTCTACAAATTGTTGTGTCTCCGCTGTCGGCGAAGGAGGGGTCGAGTATTATGGAAGAGTTGAAGCAATTTATGAACTTACATTCTTTGGTGAGAACCCACCAAACGTCGTAGTCTTCAAATGTTATTGGTTCCAGCCAAAGGAGACTAGAAGGACTCATGAACATATAGGGCTAGTGGAAATCAAACAAAGCACCCATTTAGATGTTCCCGATGTCTATATTACGGCTCAACAGGCGACCCAAGTTTTCTATCTATCGTGGGCCTGCCAAACTGATCCAAATCTGAATGGTTGGGATGTCGTTTATGATGTGCCGCCACATTTTAGACCACCTCTCCTCAATGAAGATGATTATGACCCTCACATTAACCCAGACACATATGAAGGAGAATTCTTCCAAGAAACACGTGTTTCCAAAAAACGTTTCAAGAACCGCTCTACTTCACCCCAGAACATTGAGGTAGACAGCGACAGTGAATCCGACTTCACCCCTGAGCCGGAAAAAGATGAGACGGAAGAAGAAGAGGTTACTGCTGCGGATGACCTGTCAATGCTTGACCGATTACATAAAGGAGGCCTTCCACATGTTGATGCATTTATTGATGATGCTGATGAGCGCGTCATTACTGATAGTGATGATGATTCCGCATTTATTGATCCCGGAGCATATATAGACGATGAAGATTAATATTAGTAATGTCAGGTATTCAATTATTATTATGTACATATATATTATTAATTAGTTCATGTTATTAGGTATTCAACAAAATGACATTGACTTAGCTTATTTTCCTCGAAAATGACATAATAACATTACTTAGCTCCAAACTGACATACTTTACCTAGGATAGCTATAAAATGACCTATACTTAGCATTTTTCCTCCTAAATGACTTAATATGCTTAGTTAGCTCAAAAATGGCATAACCACCTAGGATAGCTCCAAAATGACCTATACTTAGCTTCTTTAGTTCATTTATGACATACTTAGCATACTTAGGTAAAAAATGGCATGATAATCTTGGTTTAGCTCCAAAATGACATTGACTTAGCTTATTTTCCTCCAAAATGACAAAATAACCTTACCTACCTCCAAAATGACCGATTTTAACTAGGATAGCTCTAAAATGACCTACACTTGCAATTTTCTTGTATGATTGTATGATTTATATAGTTACTTGTATAATTTTCTTACTTTGTATGATTGTTTCTTATACATAGTGCCATGATCTTGAAATCCGTCCCCGTCGGCCCTCGCCCGCTTTATGATTCGGATGTGGTAAATTCTCTTTTATAACTATTTGTTGCATTTCGCATTTATGACAATTATGGCCATCAAGTTGACATAGAGATATTTTAATCTAGGAGGTATGTGAACCGGAATTTGCAACCGACCCTCTTGTCAAGAAGTTAAATTTAGTTGAAAAAGAAAATGAGTATTTGAAAGAAAAAAATAAAAGAATTGAAAAAGAGAAGATGACATTGGAGTTGTATGTTGCCGATGTCGTCGATGATCACAAGATGAAGATGAATGCAATGCGCTTGAAGATGGATGCAATGCGCTTGAAGGTTAAGAAGATTAGAAAATATGCCATTGATAATGAGGCTTGGTATCATTATGCTGTTGGATCAATTGTTACCTTAGTTGCGATCTTCATCGCATTTGTTGTGATGAGGGTACGTTTTCTCTATACTTAGCTTATTTTCCTCCTAAATGGCATAATTACCTAAGTTAGATAAAAAATGAGCTATACTTACGTAAGTTCGCTCAAAAATGGCATCATCCTCGAAAATGACATAATAACCTTACTAAGCTCCAAAATGACCTATTTACCTAACTTAGCTCTAAAATGACCTACACTAAGCATTTTTTCCTAGCTTAGCTAAAAAATGGCATTTTTACCTACCTTAGTTAGAAGAAGAAGAAGATAAAGAAGAGGAGAGGAGAAAAAGAAAGAGAAGAAAAATTCTTCTTCTTCTTCTTCTTCTTCTTCTTCTTCTAGTCTTCTTCTTCTTCTTCTTCTTCTTCTTCTTCTTCTTCTAGTCTTCTTCTTCTTCTTCTTCTTCTTCTTCTTCTTCTTCTTATAGCTAGTCTTCTTCTTCTAGTCTTCTTCTTCTTCTTCTAACTTTCTTCTTTCCCAATTTGCAGATTTGCTTTCGATGAGGAAGCTTGCGATGATGTAGTCTACTCTTCTTCTTGTGCTTCCTTTTTGTTTTGATTTTGTAGGATGAACAATGTGAAACTTGCTACCTATATATGTATGTATGGATGAAACTATATGGACCTTTTGCTTAATTGTTGGATATGTTGGACTTTTCATTTGGTGTATATATGTGTTGGATGATCATATCCATATGGCAGGGATATGTTGGCTATATGTACTTGTTGAAATATTTTGAAATGAATATATATATATATATCTGTGAAATTGATTGAATTTAAGAAAAAAACAACAGTGGCAATATAGCCACGTCTACTAGCAGACGGTAAAGAGGTTTGCCGTCAGCTAGCAGACGGCAAAGCGGCCACGTGGCAGCAGCCTGTGCAACCTGGGCTGGCCTATTTGGCTTCTTTGCCGTCTGCTGGCAGACGGCAAAGAGCCTGCGCTGGCCCAGCTGACGCCTGACGTCAGCTGACGTCAGCTGCAGCTCTTTGCCGTCTGCCCCCTAACGGGGCTGGCAGCTTTTGTCTGCCGTCCAGGGTTTTTGCCGTCTGCCGGCAGACGGCAAAGAGCTTTGCTTTTTTGCCGTCTGCCAACAGACGGCAAAGGGGCCTTTGCCGTTAGCTGTTCGGCCGAACTGTTGGCCGTCTGCTGGCAGACGGCAACGGGGCTGGCAGACGGCAAAGAGCGCCGTTAGCCCCCTAACGGGGCTGGCACCTTTTGTCTGCCGTCCAGGGTCTTTGCCGTCTGCCGGCAGACGGCAAAGAGCTTTGCTTTTTTGCCGTCTGCCAACAGACGGCAAAGGGGCCTTTGCCGTTAGCTGTTCGGCCGAACTGTTGGCCGTCTGCTGGCAGACGGCAAAGGCTTTGCCGTCCGCCAGGCATGCCTTTGCCGTCTGGTATGACAGACGGCAAAGAAGCTGATTCCAGTAGTGCCTTCGTCATATTAGCAACTTGTTTGGAAACGACATGTTGCTGCGTGGGACGTGTCACGGCCGGACACCGGCCGGAGAGAAAAGAGACCCATAGTCGAAACAAAACAGCCAGCGCACGTCAGATCCGGACACTGAATGCATGCTAGGATTATAATTAAGGAGTCAAGGACTTTTGGACTATGTTGGGTCTTCTTCTCCAAGACACCCGGCCAACATCGACCAACGATGAACGTGCCATATATATCTATTCGATCATCGGTCACAAAGGTAGATGTCTGAAATCGCCTCGTTGAAACTCCATCCCCTGACACCTACGTCAATTCATCGATCGAAGCTCACAAGGCCCTAGCAAGCTAGCTCCGTCCGCCGAGACCATGGAGGTAGGTTCGCTCGCTCAACCGATCGCTTGATTTGATTTACTTACGGCATGCCTTCATGGAGGCTGACGACGACGACGACGATGATCTGCAGGGAACCTGGGTGCTCTGGGTGGGCGGCTACCTATACCTCCGCGAGAAGCTCCTCGCCGCCGCCGACAGGAGGGTCTGTCGGACGTTGGGTCCGGAGGTGGGCAAGAGGCTCCGCGCTGCCGACGAGGCCCACGAGGAGGATATGAGGAGCCTCCGGCATGAGGTGAAGGAGCTGCGGAAGCTGCTGGCCCATGGATCAACAACACGCACGCACCAGCGCGCCGAATAGATTAACTGATTACTGCATCATGTTTACCTAGTGCGTGCGTTTGTAGTGGTAATTATCAGTCAAGAGTTTTTGGTTTGCCTGTAGCGACCTAGATAGTAAACCTATCGTGTTTGACTGGATGGATTGTTGTTCGTTTGAATACAAATTACCAATTCTTGTGTTTGTAGTACAAAGTTGTACTAAGTCTGCTGCACTTATTTTAGGATGGAAGGAGTACTAGCTTATTAATAAGATATTAGACATTTCGTAAGAAGAACCAATCGAACCTACAAAGCATAAATACGAAAATCACAAACATGAATCGAAACGCAATTTAGCTCGATATCATCGGCAATTGACAACACCAAGAAATTCATCCACCAAAGTGACTCGCAAAGGACAAACCTCGTTGGATCACCGCAACAATAGACCATCAGATACGATGAAGGCTGTCAACCATGGCAATCACATCAGCGTTGGTACCAAAGGTAGACAGCCATGCCAGGATAGCTAGACAAGGGCCGACGAGCTTGCACGTTGCAGGGTCGAAAATGAGGGCTTGTTGAAGAAGACGACACTGACGCTTCGATAGATGACAACAAGAACCAACCAATCATCCATAAAGATCGGCGGAGATAGAAAAACCCCAAGTTCAAGTGCTCCAAGACAGGAACGAAGCCGGAGAACTTTTTATTCAAGGCAACACCACATCAAACCAGGCATCATCGCAATACGAATACGAAAACTTACTTAAGCAAAGGCTCTTCCTACACTCCTTAAATAGGGGTATGAGGCAAACCAACCTGTGGTTGGATGGTTAGGAGGACTATGGTATCCCCACTACGAGGCACCTATGGTTTTTTAGAAAAGGAGGTTATACCCCTAGCCTCTGCATCTGGGCGATGCATACAGCCATTTTATTAATTATTCATAAAGACCTTACAAAGTAATAGATCAGTAAGCTTGAAGACACCGTCTTGGCAACACCTGTCGCTACTCCTATCCCCTTAATGAAGGGATGCCGAATGTCCGAGCGAATGCCAAACAGACATTGCACCAAAGCCTAACATCTAAAGCCGGATACCCCAGCCAAGCCACAATGCCGGGCTTGGGTCACACACCGGGCCGGCGCACTCTCAGAAGCCGCCACCGCCGTCTTCCACCGATCCGTTTCCAGAGCAGGTACTGACGCACCAACCTTGGCAGGCCTGCCGTCGACGCCACCACGGCGCCAGACAACGCCACCATCCTGCACGTATCCTTTCACACGCGCCAGTCACCGAAACTCCGCAGCGCCATGCCGCTGGGATCCGCTGTCGGCCTTGCGGTAGATGTAATACCGCTCCTCCTCTTGTCCCCTCCAGCCAGCACTTTCTCCAAAATGACGCCCCAGGAGGGAAAACGACACCGAAGGCGCCGTCATCGTCTGAGCCGGTAGACCCAGATCTAGGGTTTCCCCCGGAACATCCCGATCGAGTTGACGCGACCTGCAACAACGATGCCTCGAGAAGGAAACGACATCAAATACGCCGCCATCGTCCGCCAAGACCGCAGTCAGGCGCGGTTTTCATCGGAAGCCGCATCGTCCCGATCTTGCGGCTGGCTAGAACCGCGTGGAGCTTCGCCATGAAGACGTATGCCGCCGACTGTTCTCCGTCGGAACCCCCATGCCGCCGGCCGGCACCCTTCATGATATGCCGTACCGAACCCAACCGGCGGCCATGGGCCAGCAGCGGGGAAGGCGGCGACAGCGCATGGGCGACCCTCTAGCTATCGGATCCGGCCCTACCATGCAGCGAAGAAGAACTGGGCAGGCGGCACGGGAGATCCACCCAGATCAGATCTAGGTTTCGTCCAACACCACCCGCCACAGCCCTGCATCCGCCACCGGCCATGGCGCCGCTGAAGAAGGTCTCAGCAACCACCCCGACGCAGGGTCGCCGCCCTGGTCGCGGATCGGCGACGCACCGACTCTCGCCGCCCCAGCAGCTCCAGCGGCGAACTCCGTCTTCCACCACCCCAAGTCACCTTCGGCGGTGAGGGGAGCCGCCACCACCGCGACAAGGGCCGGCGGCAGCGGCTGCGAGGGGGGCCGGCGTCGTAGGGGTGTTGCTGGCGGCGCGTGGGGTGCCCCTGGCATGTCCCTGGGGAGAGACGCGAGGGGGAGAAAGGAATATCTCTGAGGCACCTATGGTGACATCGTCAATCTAAAGATGTTGTGCCGGCTCAGTATCTTGGAGGTGCTCATTGGGATAGGGTGTGCATGCGTGTGTTCATAGGGATGAGTGTACGTACATGTTTGTGAGCATCTGTGATTGTATTGTGTTAAATAAAGATAGAGGCATTAGGTTCCTCCACCGTTGTCGCCTCATCGGTCGTCGGAGAGAAGACCGCTAAAATCGCCGGTGAAAGCCCTCCTTTTTTGTTTGAAAGACTAAGCATAGATATACTTGGGAAGTACGCCACAATATTGCTCAAAATGAAAACATGATGCGTGTCATCCCTATCTCCTATTTTTTTTTTTTTGACGGGAAGGTATACTTTATTTATTCAAAAAACGGTTACATCATCCGCTAGAAATTTAACAAGGAAAATAGGAGGTGCATCTGCCCAAATAAAAGGATCGTTCGCACATCCCCATCTAGCTAGTTCATGAGCTACTACATTTGACTCTCTAAAACAATGCTCAATAGTAACCTTCCCGAAATCACACAAGATATTTCGACAATCATCTAACACCGGCGCTGCTATCATTGAATGACCTTCATTTAGCTTTATTGCGTCCACCACTGTGCTGTTGTCCATCCTTACCACCAGCTTAGAGCAACCAACACTTCGGGCCAAGTTTAATCCTTCCAACAGTGCAGCTGCTTCAGCCGCAACAACATCTGCAACGTGCTCAAGCCTTGCTCTAGAGGCAGTAATGAAGTGGCCTTTGTGATCTCTGACAACTGCTCCACAAGCACCAGAGTTTGTCCCAACAGAAAAAGATGCGTCGACATTTAGCACTAGATGCCCTGCTAGGATCGATGGCCACTTATTGGTTTTTGCAATAGTCGGGCCCTTCCCTACAGCACGAGCATAGTTAAGGGCAAGCGCAATGATCGCAGACGCTGTCCTCTCTGGCGTTTGCACCTCCTCCCCTTTGATGAACTCTCTCCGTTGCCACCACAGGTACCGACATGTTATGGCTATCAACTCCGGTAACTCCACCTGGCCCATATAAGTTCTCTGGTAAGAACCATCGCACAGTAGGAAATCGATAACAGCCGCACCCGATCGGTCTGTTTCAGTAGCAAACCGGATCTCTGAATTGATTCCAAGTGCTTCCCATACCGCCCTCGATCGCACGCATTTGTAGAGGACATGAGAGATATCCTCCGTTCCCGATTGACATATTGGGCATTGGGATATACTCCCGATGTGACGATTTGCGAGAACACTGAAACATGGGATAGCATTGTGTAGGCAATGCCACATGAAAATTTTAATCTTTGCCGTTAGCTTCATACTCCATAACTTGCGCCAAATTGGATGTGGCGCCGAGGAATAGCGCATAAGGCCCAAGTTGTTCTCATCAAAATTTGCCTCCCATTGCTTATAATACGCAGAACGGACCGAGAAAATTCCATTCTTTGTTAAATGCCATGCAACAAAGTCTTCTGTCTCCACATGAAATATAGGAATCTGTAAGATGCGTTCGGCATCGATGTGCCAAAAATTCTCCCGGATCAGCTGCTCATCCCATTCTCCAGAAATTGGGTCAATTAATTCACAAACCCGGGTTAACACTTGGTTGCCACGTACTGTGATGATTTTCCTAGATGCACTATTCGGTATCCAGCAATCGTTCCAGATATTTATCTTTGCACCGTCTCCCACTCTCCAGATGCACTCCTTCTTGAAGGTCTGGATACCTGCCCAAATACTTTGCCATACGTAAGAGGATCCCTTCTTAAGTTCACAATTTAGAATATCTCCCGTAGGGTAATATCTTGCTCTAAGAACACGAGCACACAAGGATCCATAATTCTCAATAAGTCTCCAACACTGTTTGGCTAGCATCGCCAGGTTGAAACTATGGACATCTCTGAAGCCCATTCCTCCTCTCTCCTTTGGCACACACATTTTCCACCAAGCGAACCAATGCATCTTGCGCTGGTTTTCCCCCTACTTTTTTTGGGAATTTGAACACACTCATCGCATATGTTGGGATGGCTTGGGCCACCGCTTTCAGCAATGCCTCCTTTCCTCCGTAGGAGAGAGTTCTCTCTTTCCATCCATTCACCATGGCCTGAATCCTCTCAATAATATGTTTGAAACAGTCTACTCGGTCAATCCCAATCATGGACGGGAGCCCCAAGTATTTATCCGAGAGGGATTCCGTCATTATGTTTAAAATTTGGCACACTTCGACCTTAACCTCCACGTCTGTGTTCGGACTGAAGAAGATTGAACACTTCGCTTCACTCATCAATTGGCCCGAAGCTGCACAGTATTCATCCAAAACCTCGTGTAATGTGTTTGCATTTGACGCATCTGCTCTCATGAGGATAAGCGAATCGTCAGCAAATAATAAGTGAGAAATTTTTGGGGAATCTCTACACACCTGGACACCATTCAGATTGCCAACTTCTTCCTCATGATTAATTAGGGCTGACAAACCCTCAGCACATAAGAGAAACAGATATGGGGAGAGAGAGTCCCTCTGTCTCAATCCCCTCGTCGGAGTAAAAGGGAGTGTCTCATTAGAGTTAAATCGTACCTTGTACTCAACTGAAGTAACACAAGACATGACCAACTGAACCCAACTTGCATCAAATCCCAGCTTGGATAATATTGCCTCCAGAAACACCCACTCAACACAATCATATGCTTTGTGCATGTCCAGCTTCACTGCACAAGTTCCAAATTTCCCTTTCTTCCTCTTCTTCATGGTATGCAAACACTCATAGGCCACGATTACATTATCAGTGATAATACGTCCAGGGACAAACGCACTCTGGGTTTCACTGATTATATCTGGTAGTAGTACCTTTAGCCTTGCTGCCAACATCTTTGAGATCACTTTGTACACCACGTTACACAAACTGATTGGCCGGAATTGAGTGATCTTCTCCGAGTTATCCACTTTGGGAATCAAGACAATAGTGGTAGAGTTCCACCCTTCTGGGATAACCCCCGAGTTAATGGCCGCCAAGACTTCTTTCACCAAAACATCACCTAAGAGAGGCCAAAACTTCTTGTAAAAAATTGCATGTAGACCGTCTGGTCCTGGCGCTTTCAGATCACCTATGCTGAACAGGGCCTTTTTTACCTCCTCCTCGGTATAAGGTGCAAGAAGTGATTCATTCATATAGTCAGTCACACATATTTTCACTTTATTCAAAACATTTAAAGAAGGTACATTCACTTCCGAAGAGAAAAGATGCTAAAAATACTCGCTGATTAGGCTCTTCATTGATTCATTATCCTCTCTCCATGTACCATCATCATCGAGCAAACGTCTTATATGGTTCCTTTTCTTTCTAGCTGTAGCAAAGTTATTGAAAAAATTGGTGTTTCGGTCACCAAACTTCAGCCAGTTGGCTCGACTGCGCAGCACCCAGTAAATCTCCTGCTTCTCTAGATTTTCTTCTATTTCAATCAAAAGCTCGCGCTGCCTGTCCGCCAACTCGTCAGTGAGAGGGCCCGACCGCAGCCTGTCCAACTCCGCCTTGAGCTCCTGTAGACGCTGTTGCGGCGCCTTGAGGATCTCTCGATCCCAGACATGCATGTCCGCATGCACACTCGCTGTGCGGGCCGCAATGGGCGCCAGGGGATCTGTTCGCTCCCATGCGCCCGTTACCAGCTGCACCACATTCTCCTCCTCAAGCCATCTTGCCTCGAACTGCTTCTGAAATTGCCGCTGCTGCTCGCCCGCCACATCACCCTCTGTATCAATGAAAATGGGTCTGTGATCTGACTTTGTGTGAGCCGCATTTGTTACCTTGACGTGTGGGCATAAGCCAAGGAATTGCCCATTGCACACAGCTCGGTCAAGTCGCTCCCGTAGCCTTCTTCTTCGCCAAGTAAATAGTTCTCCTGTATAGCCCATATCTTCCAGTTCTCAATCCACTAGAGCATCTCGAAAATTTTGCATCATTTGCATCGGGCGAGGCGCACCGCCCTCCTTTTCGTGGGAGTAAAGGATTTCATTAAAATCACCCACTACCATCCATGGTAGATTAATCTGTTGATGCAAGGTACGTAGATATCCCCATGATAAATGTTTATCTTCCCATTTAGGCTCTCCATAAAATCCCGTAAATCTCCAAGCACTAGTAGAAAACAGGGCATCTGTCCCGGTTCCAGAGGGCCTTTAGTCCTGGTTCTGGAACCGGGACAAAACGATCGGGACTAATGCCCATCACTTTTAGTCCCGGTTGGCTTACGAACCGGGACTAAAGGTGCTCCACGTGGACGCTGTGGGGCGCCCAGGCAGGAGGACCTTTAGTCCCGGTTGGTAACACCAACCGGGACTAAAAGGTAGCCACGCGTCAGCAGCTCCCAGGCGCTAGGGTTTTTGCCTTTAGTCCCGGTTGGTAACACCAACCGGGACCAAAAGGCAGCCACGCGTCAGCAGCTCGCAGGCGCTGGGGTTTTTTTTTGAAAGGGGGGGTTTAGGGGTTTTGGAGGGTTTAGGGGTTTCATATTGTGTTAGCTAGCGAATAGAGAGAAGTGACCTCTCTTTCTCCGTGCTTGGTCGACGCTAGCTACTACATATAGAGAGAACTCGACGCTAACTAGTAAGCAAATGAAGGAAACCATTAATTACACAAGATCGTCATGAACATATATAGAGAGAAGTGACCTCTCTTTCTCCGTGCTTGGTCGAACAACAAGTTTTCGTATATCTATCCGACGCTACTACATATATACAATATAACATCCCTGACATCATCAAGCGCCAAACTCCCATTGAATTTCCGTATGGTATTCTCCCTTTTCATGTATGACGTGGTCAAGAAAGAATCCCGCCAATTCCTCTTGAATTGCTCGTATGCGATCATGTGGTAGGAGTTCATCCCGCATCTGCCAGATCTAATTTAAAGAAGGGGGTCAATACCTATATATGAATGAAACTCAACACAATTGATGGTAATAAAATAAAATTGTGAATATTGTTTACGTACTTCAAATTGTTTGTCAGACAAGAAGCCCCGCTCAGTGGTCGAGTGGCGAATGAACTCGCAAACGTAGTATCCACATAAATTATTCCCGCCTGCCTGCTACAAGCACTTTACGAGAATAGAGTTCAATCAAACTGATAATCAAGCATGATAATGGTATTGATGAAACTAGAATCAATGAGAGATGCGCGGAACTAGCTAGTACTACTTACTTTGGGGCGTGTAAATCGCAGCTCGTTCTTCAGACCCGGAACCTTTCCGGTGAACTATTTCCAAACCCTGCCAGGCAAAGAAAATGATTACTTGATATCAGGAAATGAACGAAAGTTGCCGATATGGTCCCGGTATTGATTGAACTTACTTCTGGAGCATTCCAGTCATGTCCGCATAATCCTTGGGATCTTTACGTCTCGAGTCTAAGACAGTTACTACTCCCCCGTCAAGCTTAATGGATAGCAGAATAAAGTGGAACCTGCGCACGCATAACTCATCAATTACAGTACTTAACCTCGAGTAAGCGAAACCGAATATGCACAAGACAGTAACACTCACTTGAAGTTGTATGGAAAGAGTATTTCCCTTTTGTTTTGATGTCGAAGGAACGCTTTTAGCAAGTTTTCCTCGGTATCTTTAACTCTGTTTTGTACCGCCCATTCATTTACGGTATTTGGGCTAATGAACCCAATGTCATAGATTTGTCTTTTTTTGCATTCGACGATCTTCAATCTGCATAATATAGTGAGGATAATTATATATACATGCAATGAACGAGCTAAGCTAGAGACTTAATTACAGAAGTAATACTTACAGACAGTAGCAAGTCATGACTTGTTTGTCAAGGGCCTCTTGATTGAATAACTGAAATAACTCCACAAATTCAATAGGCATCAGGTCGACTCCAATGAGGTCGTGCTCATCTTTAATTCTCACCATCAAACTATCGGACCCATTCTTCCTGCAGCTTTCCAAGTACCACTCATGCAATCTTCGCATCAGCGTTGTTAGATGAGGATGATCAGGTTTGACGAGAGGCTTCCCGTGCTCGTATCTAAAGATCTCTACTACCTCAGCCGTTTCAAACTGTACATCATCGCCCACGTAATCACCAAGAGTGGTACCGGGCAGTAGCCCCGGATGATTAGCGATATCGCTAGACACCTTGAGTGGGGGCCACGATTGCTTCTCCTGTTCGCCGAGCTGGGGAATTGTTTTCCCACTTCTTCGTCTTGAAGCACTGGCAGTACTTCCTGACCGCCGCGCTTCATCATATGTCTTTTCAATACAGCGGTCATAGTTGGATTGCGGCGGAGGCGGTGGTGGTCGCTTAAGGGCATCCAGAGTGCGCTTCGCTTTCGCCGGATCTATTGTTTCCTTCGGAGGTGGACGTTTCCGTTCAAAATGGGCCTGCAATTCGGCTTCCACGATGTCATCGGTTTCCTTATCAGTACTCTCATTTGGTAACATTGGAGGAACCCTGAGGCTTGGACCAAATTTGAATTTCTTCCCGCCTTTTGTACTGCTAGCCGCCGGAGCGGCGGCGGCTCTCTTCCACTGTTGCTGAGGCGGCGGAGTCCGCTGACGCGCCGGAGGAGGCGGAGTCCGCTGACGCGCTGGAGGAGGCGGAGGAGGAGGCGGAGTCCGCTGACGCGCCAGAGACAGCTGAGGCAGAAGAGGACTCTGCTGAGGGGCCTCATCCGGCTGAGTCTACTGAGGGGCCTCATCCGGCTGAGCTGGACTGCGAGGAGTATGCCGAGGGGCCTCATCCAGCTGCGTCTGCTGAGGCGGCGTCCAGTTTGGAAGCTTGATGTTCTCCTTTCTCCATAGACAGGTACTCCTTAAGGCATTTTCCAGAAGATTATCCCCTTCACCTGTAGGGTAGTCAAGCTCCAGCCCCTCAAATCCCTCCATTATTTCATCCACCGTGACAATAACATAGCCATGTGGAATCGGACGGCAATGGAAAGTTCCCTCAGCTCGAGGAGGTAAAACAGAGCCGACCGCCACCTTCAAGGTCAGGTTCTGGCATTTCGCCATTAGCACACAATGTTCAGCCTCCGTGATACTATCCACGGGGTAGCGAGGAGCCGTGAAATCAGGCTGAACGAGCTCCGTGGAAGCCACGCTGCTTCTCCGCTGAGATGGTGGGGTAGCTTCTGGGACAGTGTCGAAGGAAGGATCTTCGTGCCGCTGAGATGGTTGGCCGGTAGCTCGCTGGCTCTCAAGTTCCTATAGTTTTGCTAATCTTGCACTGAGCTTCTGTATTTTGCTTGCTTCCTCTTTCTTCTTTCTCTCTCGGCTTCTATAACCACCGCTGTCGGGAAACCCATGCACCCACGGAACGGAGCCTAATGTGCCTTGTGTTCGTCCAGGGTGTTCAGGATTCCCGAGGGCCTCTGTCAGCTCGTCCTTCTCTCTGTCGGGATGGAACCTCCCTTCCTGCGCTGCCTTGATTGCTGCCTCAAGCTTCTTGACGAGTATTGCAAGTTGAGCTTTCGTCCAAACACACTTCCCTGATTCTGGGTCCAAAGTTCCCCCAACCCCGAAGAACCAAGTCCTTGACCGATCTGGCCAGTGCAATGTCACTGGTTGGACCCCTTTAGCAAGCAGGTCTTGCTCAGCTTTGTCCCACGTAGGCCAGGCTTTGCTGTAGCCACCTGACCCCGTAACATGGTGATACTGCTTCTTTGCAGCATTTTGCTTGTTTGTCAGTGACCTTTACTTACCCTTCTCCGATTTCTTGTAGGCCACAAATGCGGGCCAGTGATCTCTTATTTTCTCATATTGACCGGTGAATTCTAGAGTCTCGTCTTTGTCGACAAACTTTTTCTTCAAATCTTTCTTCAGTTCTTGAATAGTTCTGCCATCTTCTTAAGAGCAAACGCCTTGACCTTTCGCTGTATAACTGGGTTATTCGGATCCTCCTCTGGCGGTAGGCTGAAATTTGTCATCAGCGAGTTCCAAAGATCATCTTTCAGTCTATCTTGGACATAAGAAACTTCAGGGTCCTTCTTCTTATTCCATTCTTGGATGCTGATCGGGACGCTGTCCCTAACAACAACTCCGCACTGATGTACAAATGTGTCCTTGGTCCGCTTGGGAACAATCGGTTGGCCATCTGGAGCGATTTCTTCGATCGTGAACCTTTCATCCTGGCCCAACCTTTTCTTCGGGCCTCGTCTCCTTACCGAAGTTTGGCTCGATCCGGAGGGCTAAAACAAGAAAGAAGCGTCAATATATGTACATACAAAACAATTAATGCATCTAGTCAGCAGAGGCTTAATTAATATATATATATATATACCTCGTCGGACTTTGAAACAGTTAAGGCTCCCTTCTCCGTTGGATCACCGGAGCCGTCATGATCTCCTTCCTCCTCCACTCGATCACCGAAGCCGTCATGATCTCCTTCCTCACCATCGGTGTCGTTGAGAAACGACAAGGTGATATCACCTCCGTCGCGGATTATATCCCCCAACAACTCTTCTTTTTCTAAGTCTCTGTCCATAGTTTCTGCAAATATTACAACATGGCAATATACAACCGTGAGAGATGGATTAGTGGCAAACATAGACCTAGCTAATCACAACAAGGAATCATATGCATATATGAGCAATGGATTAGTCGCAAACATCATGCAAAGTTATCGGGGGTTATACTTTCGAGAGAGGATACTTTGCGGACCGCCTCTCTCATGCATGTCCGACGTCCCCCCTCATGTACCTAGGGTTTGGGTGGACTCGAGAGTTGGTTGGGCGAGTGGACCGGGAGTAAATTTTGAATATATGAGTCTTTTAACTCATTTTGAATATATGGACATTTTAACTTAGTAACTTAGTAAATTGGTAAATTTTAACTAAGTTCTATGAACAAAAAATATATTCTATGAACAAAAAAAAATCATCATATGAACATTTTCTATATATATACATCCATCCATCCATCCATACATATATACATACATACATCCATCCATCCATACATACATACATCCATCCATCCATACATACATACATACATACATACATGGACAAAAAAATGCTATATGAACAAAAAAAATTGTATGAACAAGGCGGCGGCGGCTAAGCAGAGCAGGGGCGGCAGCGGCTAGCAGAGCGCAGGGGCGGCGGCGGCGACAGCGCAGGGGAAGGGGCCGGGGAGCTCACTGGGGGTTGGCGTCGGGACAGGGAGCGGCCGCGGGCATCGGGGCAGGGAGCGGCGCCCGGCGTCGGGGGCGGCGGAGCTGCCTGGCGGCGTCAGGGCAGGGACGGCGACGGGGAGCGGCGGAGCAGCCTGGCGGCGTCGTGCGTTTCGCCATCAGGGGAGAGAATGGGGAGAAATTCTCCAAGTGCTGCTTATATAGTCACACCTTTGGTCCCGGTTGGTGGCACGAACCGGGACGAAAGGCCCCCCTTTCGTCCCGGTTCGTGCCACCAACTGGGACCAAAGGTGTATTTCACCAGGCGAAAGGGCGGGAAGCCCAGACCATTGGTCCCGGTTGGTGGCTTGAACCGGGACGAAAGGGGGGCCTTTCGTCCCGGTTCGAGCCACCAACCGGGACCAATGGTCTGTGCTGCCGCATCCAAAACTTTAGTCCCACCTCGCTAGTTGAGACGGGCTCGTAGTTGTTTATAAGCGCTGCTGCCGCTTCCCTCTCGAGCTCCTCTCTACTGCAGGCAGTAAATGCCTATCTGATGCCCTGTTGGGCCTGCTTGCACTGCAGGCCTGCATCCTGGCCCATCTCTAGGGTTTCTAGTCGTATGCAGGCCGTGGTGGCTAGTAGGTGGGCCTTTTATTTTTATTTTTTGCATATGTTATGTTTTTAAAATTTTAATGTTATTTTTTGCATATGTTATTTTTAGTTATATAATTTTAGTTGTATAAATTTTAT
This sequence comes from Elymus sibiricus, assembly GCA_039707655.1. Classification (NCBI taxonomy): domain Eukaryota; kingdom Viridiplantae; phylum Streptophyta; class Magnoliopsida; order Poales; family Poaceae; genus Elymus; species Elymus sibiricus. The sequence continues at coordinate 471,195,581 of CM077668.1, read as the reverse complement.
ATAATTTTAGTTGCATAAATTTTATATAATTTTAGTTGCATAAGTTTTATTTTTTATTGATTCTTTTTAGTTGATTCCTTTTGCTATTAGAGTTTTATAAAAGCTTTTTAGTTTTCTATTAAAGTTTGTAACAAAAAATACTTTATGAAAATTCTTTTTACTATTAAATTTTTTAACAAATAAATACTTTGATAATTTTAGTTAATATTATTTTGATTATTTTTAGTTGATTCTTTTTGCTATTGAAAAATATTATATTTAATTGATTCTTTTTAGTTCATTCTTTTTGCTATTAGAATTTTATGAAAGCTTTTTAGTTCATTCTATTTTCTATTAGAGTTTTATAAAAGCTTTTCGATTAATTCTTTTTGCTATTAATTCATTCTTTGAGCTAAATGAACCTGAAATTGAAAAGCAGTACAAATGAACTTTGAAAAGGTTGAAAGTTGGCATGGTATCATCATTTCACCCACATAGCATGTGCTCAAAAGTTGAGAGTGTTATGGCAAAAACTGGATGCACTTCGTGTACAAAATGGACAATCTCTTTCGAAGTATCACGGTTTCGGACGAAAACTCATATGTTACAAAGGCATTTCATTTCTTGACATGCAACTGCAGTGATATTCTAGATGAAAGCCATCATCAGAATAGTTGTGGAGAGAAAGTCTTCACTTTTTCTTCGCGTGTGTCCCTTGCTTATTGCGACGTAACCATGGATAATCTTCATCGTTTAACAGGGTGCTTGAGTCAGCCTTCACTTTAAAGGGAGGAATTTCATGAAACTTTTCATAATCTTCAGACATGTCTGTCTTGCCCTCCACTCCCACGATGTCTCTTTTCCCTGAAAGAACTATGTGGCGCTTTGGCTCATCGTATGATGTATTCGCTTCCTTATCTTTTCTTTTTCTCGGTTTGGTAGACATGTCCTTCACATAGAAAACCTGCGCCACATCATTGGCTTGGACGAATGGTTCGTCTGTGTACCCAAGATTGTTGAGATCCACTGTTGTTATTCCGTACTGCGGGTCTACCTGTACCCCGCCTCCTGACAGATTGACCCATTTGCACCGAAACAAAGGGACCTTAAAATCATGTCCATAGTCAAGTTCCCATATGTCCACTATGTAACCATAATATGTGTCCTTTCCCCTGTTGGTTGCTGCATCAAAGCGGACACCACTGTTTTGATTGGTGCTCTTTTGATCTTGGGCGATCATGTAAAATGTATTCCCATTTATCTCGTACCCTTGGTAAGTCAATACAGTCGAAGATGGTCCCCTGGCCAACGAGTACAGCTCATCTCCAACAATGTTGTTACCCATGAAATGTGTTTGCAACCAACTGCCGAAAGTCCTGATGTGTTCACATGTAATCCAGTCGTCAGACTGCTCCGGGTGTTTGGAGCGCAGAAAATTCTTGTGTTCATTGACATACAGGGTCACCAAGGTAGAATTCTGTAGAACTGTGTAGTGTGCTTGAGCCCAAGAATGCCCGTCCCTACATATTATTGAATCCGCTCCTAGCGTGCCTTTTCCAGTCAGTCTCCCCTCATACCGCGATTGAGGGAGAACAATCGGCTTAAGGTCAGGAATAAAGTCAACACAAAACCCAATGACCTCCTCTGTTTGATGGCCCATGGAGATGCTTCCTTCTGGCCTAGCACGGTTACGAACATATTTCTTTAAGACTCCCATGAACCTCTCAAAGGGGAACATATTGTGTAGAAATACAGGACCCAGAATGGCAATCTCGTCGACTAGATGAACTAGGACATGCGTCATGATATTGAAGAAGGATGGTGGGAACACCAGCTCGAAACTGACAAGACATTGCACCAAATCATTCTTTAACCTTGGTAGGATTTCTGGATCGATTACCTTCTGAGAGATTGCATTGAGGAATGCACATAGTTTCACAATGGCTAATCGAACGTTTTCCGGTAGAAGCCCCCTCAATGCAACCGGAAGCAGTTGCGTCATAATCACGTGGCAGTCATGAGACTTTAGGTTCTGGAACTTTTTCTCTGCCATATTTATTATTCCCTTTATATTCGACGAGAAGCCAAACGGGACCTTCATACTGAGCAGGCATTCAAAGAAGATTTCCTTCTCTTCTTTGGTAAGAGCGTAGCTGGCAGGACCTTCATACTGCTTTGGATGCATGCCGTCTTTTTCATGCACACGTTGCTGGTCCTCCCGTGCCTCGGGTGTATCTTTTGTCTTCCCATACATGCCCAAGAAGCCTAGCAGGTTCACGCAAAGATTCTTCGTCACGTGCATCACGTCGATTGCAGAGCGGACCTCTAGGTCTTTCCAATAGGGTAGGTCCCAAAATATAGATTTCTTCTTCCACATGGGTGCGCGTCCCTCAGCGTCATTCGGAACAGATTGTCCGCCAGGACCCTTTCCATAGATTACATGTAAATCCTTGACCATATCAAGTATGGCATCACCAGTACGGTGGGCGGGATTCTTCCGGTGATCTGCCTCACCTTTGAAATGCTTGCCTTTCTTTCTTAAGAGATGATTGGTCGAAAGAAATCGACGATGTCCCAGGTACACATTCTTCCTGCATTTGTCCAAATATATACTTTCGGTATCATCTAAACAATGCGTGCATGCGTGGTATCCCTTGTTTGTCTGTCCTGAACGGTTACTAAGAGCAGGCCAATCATTGATGGTTACAAACAGCAACGCATGTTGGTCAAATTCCTCCTGTTTGTGCTCATCCCACACACGTACACCTTTTCCATTCCACAGCTGTAAAAGTTCTTCAACTAATGGCCTTAGGTACACATCAATGTCGTTGCCGGGTTGCTTAGGGCATTGGATGAGCACTGACATCATAATGAACTTCCGCTTCATGCACAACCAAGGAGGAAGGTTATAGATACAGAGTCACGGGCCAGGTGCTATGATTGCTGCTCTGCTCCCCAAAAGGATTAATGCCATCTGCACTTAAACCAAACCATACGTTCCTTGCATCACCTGCAATGTCCCCCCACCTTGTCTCGATTTTTCTCCACTGCGACCCGTCAGCGGGTGCTCTCAACTTCCCGTCTTTCGTACGGTCTTCCTTGTGCCATCGCATCAACTTGGCATGCTCTTTGTTTCTGAACAGACGTTTCAGCCGTGGTATTATAGGAGCATACCACATCACCTTAGCAGGAACCCTCTTCCTGGGCGCTCGCCCTCAACATCAGTAGGGTCATCTCGTCTGATCTTATACCGCAATGCACCGCATACCGGACATGCGTTCAAATCCTCGTACTCACCGCGGTAGAGGATGCAGTCAGGGCATGCATGTATCTTCTGCACCTCCAATCCTAGAGGGCAAAGAACCTTCTTTGCTTCGTACGTACTGTCGGGCAATTCGTTATCCTTTGGAAGCTTCTTCTTCATTATTTTCAGTAGCGTTCCAAATCCCTTGTCAGATACACCATTGTTTGTCTTCCATTGCAGCAATTCCAGTATGGTACCGAGCTTTGTGTTGTCATCTTCGCAATTTGGGTACAACCCTTTCTTGTGATCCTCTAACATGCGCTCGAACTTCAACTTCTCCCTTTCACTTTGGCATTGTCTCTTTGCATCAACAATGACCCGGCGAAGATCATCATCGGGCACATCGTCTGGTGCCTCTTGATCTTCAGCTTCCCCCGTTACAGTAACACCGTATTCAGGGGGATAGTTGTCATCATCCTCTTCTTCTTCGTTGTCTTCCATCATAACCCATCTTTCTCCGTGCTTGGTCCAAACATTATAGTGTGGCATGAAACCCTTCTCAAGCAGGTGCAAGTGAAGGGTTTTCGAGTTAGAGTAATCCTTCGTATTCCCACAGACAGTACATGGACAATACATAAAACCATTCTTCTTGTTTGCCTCAGCCACTTCGAGAAAATTATGCATGCCATTAATGTACTTGGAGGTGCGTCGGTCACCGTACATCCATTGCCGGTTCATCTGCGTGCATTATATAATTAAGTGTATCAAAAACCATTACAGAACATCATGAATAGAGAAGTGGCCAAATTAATACAAGTTCATCATCACATTAAAACCAAAGTACTGTAGTAATCAAATGTTATTACTGAAAAAAATAAATACATAAAGTTCATACATAGTTCTCATATATAGAACAACATATAGCTCTCTAGAGCATCTAATTAAAACATACATTGAAACTAAAATAAAACTATGTAAAACATTTAAATGCAACAACAAATCCGATCATAATCGCAACTAAGGTAACAACTGATCCAACTGTATAATGATACCAAGCCTCATTATCAATGACATATTTTCTAATCTTTAAGCGCATTGCATCCATCTGGATCTTGTGATCATCGACGACATCGGCAACATGCAACTCCAATTCCATCTTCTCCTCCTCAATTCTTTTCAATTTTTTCTTCAAGTAATTGTTTTCTTTTTCAACTAAATTTAACCTCTCGACAAGAGGGTCGGTTGCAATTTCCAGTTCACATACCTCCTAGATAAAAACATCTATGTCAGGTTGGTCGGCATAATTGTCATAAACACTAAATGAAACAAATAGTAATAAAAGATAATATACCACATCCGAATCATAGACAGGACGAGAGCCGACGGGGGCGGATACCAAAGTCATGGCACTATATAATAACGAACAATAATAAAAGTAAGAAAATTATACAAGTATCTATCTAAATAATACAAGTAAGAATTTTTTTTCTTTTAAAAAGAAGATAAGAACAAGAGGCTCGCCACGGTGGTGCCGGCGACGAGATCGGCGCGGGCGATCGACGGCGGTGAGGACGGGGACGGGGACGACACCCTACACATGTGCAGACTCTAAGAAGTTAATTTTAGCTCAAATTGTGCATCTAAATCAAAAGAACTCCCACATACACTCCTGCACTAAAACCCACAAACCACTCTACTTCTACAGCATTTGAAATGAGCTAAACTAGCAGTGAGAGATGAAACGATGAAGTTGCTAACCTTTTAGAACACTTGTGTAGTTGGTGCACCGCCAAACCTAGACAGATCTTGGGGGAAATGTAATTTGGAGGTCGAGCTTGGAGAGGAGAAAGCTTAAGTGTGGTTCGGGCATTTCATCAAACACCTCATGTGCATAGGAGGTGAGAACAGAGTAGCACAAACCTCCCACCCTTCCACGGCCAAAAAACAGAGGAGATGGGGGGGGGGGGGGGGTGGAGGGGCTGGATATATATAGGCAAAAGTTTAGCCCCGGTTTGTGTCTAAAACCGGGACTAAAGGCCAACCTTTAGTCCCGGTTCCAGCCACCAACCGGGACTAAAGGGGCTGCGCCAGGAGCGAGGCCCTTTAGTCCCGGTTCGTGTCTGGAACCGGGACCAAAGGGGTCCTGCCGAGGCCCGGCCGGCGTCCTGGCCTCACGAACCGGGACTGATGCACCCATTGATCCCGGTTCGTAGCAGAACCGGGTGTAATGCTCTTATCTGGCCTGGACCAAAGCCCTGGTTTCTACTAGTGAAGTTTCTTCCAGGCCTGCACCAACAGTGACATCAATGAAGTTCTTGCTTTTATCCCGAATATGTATAACCACAGGACTACGCCAAAACAGTAGTAAACCTCCACTAGCTCCCACACTTTCCTGCACTTCCATTCTATCCATCTTCAACCTTTTCCTTAGCTTTTCTGCCTTAACAGTATTCAGATGTGTCTCAGACAGAAAGACCACATCCGGCCCCCATTGATTCTGAACATCCAGAAGGGCACGCTCTGCCGCGGCACTGGCCATACCGCGGCAATTCCAGCATATGAATTTCATTGCGCTTTTTTCCAGCAAACAATCCAGTCAATCAGAACAATCATACGTCCAAAAACTATCTCACAAGGAGCATAATAGACGGAAAACGAAACTGAACGAACCTTGCCGAGAGATCGGCCGGTACGCCAGGACAAAGAGACCGATCGCTGCCGAAGTCAGCGCCGGGGACAAAACCTTAATCGAGCCTCCAATATTCATCAGATCCGATCAACAGCAGAGTTTCGATGCACATGCATCAGGCAGACACGTACGAAGCAAGCGAAGACCCACATGACGTAGAAGAACTGCACGGGGAAACAGCCAGCGCCAGCGCCGCCGCCACGAAGGCGGACGGCGGCGGCGAGGACGTTAACCCTAGCGGCGCCGTATGTGCTGGTCTACTCTTTGTCGTACTGTAGCTCACCCCTATCTCCTATTATTCAGTGAACATTCCTACCTACATTGTGCCTACCGGTTAATTAATCATGGACCATCCATGCCCTATATAGGTCGCTCCCACGAGGAGAGTCGTTTGTCAAAACCCTAATTAGCCCCCGACCCACCTCTCCTAAATTCCTACACCTCACGTATCATACGTCTTGCGCGGCGGTTCGCATCAACAGATGGCGCTGCTGTGGCGTGCCGCTGCCGCTGCCGCTCGACGGCCACTCGCCGGCCGGCCCTCCGTGATGACGACCATCCATGGACGTCGCCTTTCCACCTCGTCCTCATCCGAGACCGAGACCACCAAGGTAATTCGCTGGTTCGCTGCAACTTGTAGTTGTAGCCCTTCAACTAATGGTCAGTCGATGAATAATGATGATGGCGGCGCCCATGCATGCAGCCAAGCAGCAGTCCGGTCCTTGCGGCCATGGTGGGTATTGGTATTGAGTTCCTAATTCAGAATAATGTGGAAAAAATCGCGGAAATGGTCACCGAGAAGGCTGTCATCAGCCTCCGGCAGGAGGTGAAGATGGTGCAAGCGGCCAACGCTGAGCTCTCCCGCCGCCTCCTTCATCTTCAAGAGCAGCAGGAGCAGGTGCTCGTCGCCGTCAAGGACCCCCCACCGCCGCCGCACGGAACGGAAGGCGAGCACATTGGTCGTGGCGGTGGATATTGGGCCCTCGCCCTCTACACAAAGAATCGGCCGGACCCGCGGAGAAACAACCAAGCCAACTGAGAAAATAAATTACCCCACACAGAATAACTGAGAATATAGATTCGGTGGTTTCTGAACTAGCTTGCTATGGTTCTACGACCATATACTTTTTTCAGATTGCTCATACAAGTACTAGATTAGTTATTCCTTGCCATATTTCTGGGGAAGCAAAACCGTATTAGTTATTCCTTGAATAAATTGATCGATTAGTTGTGGCGGCGAGAGTCACCTTTGGGAACCAATCTCCTCGGTGTCATGGCGGCGGCAGGCGGTCTTTCCGAGCTTGTGTGGTTTGTCGCTGGTATTTCAGGCTTGATCTTCTTCACGAGTAGTTCGGGAGAACGTCAATGGCTGAACCTCCTCTCACAAGGCTTGTCGAGGTGGTGGATACAAAATTCTGGGTGAAAGCCTTGGGCAATAGGGGTCGGTACGTGATGATCGCACCCACGAGTGTATTCCCCTTTCTTTGAGACATCTTCAAAAGTTCACCCCGATGTAAGACCATAGTTGGCTGGAGCTGGGCCAAGACAGTTGTCAGCGAAAGCTTTATCCCGACGGGGTCGGTGTTGGTGACGTGGACGCATGTTGCCACCATTTTCTCCTCGGATACAATATCAAAGAGCTTGTCCACATCGCCCTATGTCTTTTCAGCTATCGGTCTTTGATTTGCCATTTGTGGTGGACTCTTGTTTCGATTAGGGGTTGTTTGTGTCCATCAACGGGGTTTTTGCATGATTGTCCTTAATGAATTATGATGTTGTAAGAAATATTTGTACGCAGCCGCCTCCTCCCAAAAAAGCCTAGGGTTTCTCTGCCTCCCGTCGGCACCGCTGCCGGTCCTTCTTGTCTCCGGTGGCCTTAGGGCAATGGCGGCGCGGTGGATCCCGGTCCTTATCGGAGGGAGGGATCTGTTTTTAGATGTTCCTTCGAGTTTTGTTAGGGTTTGTGTCCTGCTCAGGAAGACGACGCGGCGGCGGCTCACTAAAGATAGAATAAGGTTTTCCCCGTCTAGCCCCCGTCCCGGTGGTGCGTCTAGTATCGTCGATGGGCGTATGGAGTTGTGTCTCCGGCGGATCTGTCCTTGGCGGATTTGCTCGGATCTGATCGTAGTTCGTCTACGTTCATGTGTCTTTAGATTGGATCCTTCCGATCTACCTTACATTTTAGCTTTGCAACGTGACTGGATACTTTATTTTAGCTCTTTTACGGTACTCTACGACAAAGATGGGCCTTCCATTTATTAAATCTAATGGTGACGACCGATCTGCACTGCTCCAATTTACTAGTGCAATTGCACGCGGTTGGGATTGCACTGCATCGCTCCCATCCTCCAGTATACAAGCGCTGAAGGGCATTTTAGAAAGTAAAAAATTCAGCTGTCAAGCCCACTATTCCGACCGCGGCCGGCGTGCGCCTGGCCATCTACAGCGGATCAGGTGGCTGCCGAGCTAGGCCCTTTTCCTCGCCATCAACGCCCCGCGTCTCTTCATCGTCGCTCCCTCCTCCTCTTCCTCTGGCCGCGTGGCGTTCGAGGAGGATTTGCCGCCCCTGACGCCGCTGCTCCCCTGGGACCCCGTCAGGCCGTCACGCATCGCTCAGGCGCGACTGCCATCTCCTCTTCTTCGTCTCCACGAAGGCCCCTGCCGGTGCCCCGCACCAGAGCTGTGCATCCGTCTACTCCGCAGACCTCCCCTCCGGCAGGCGGCAGCTCGCGTCACAGACTTCAGCCCCACCGTCTCATCCTCCTGGTCGGCAACGTGGTGCAGGTCTCCCTCGACTGGCTGTGAGGCGTCAGCATACGACTCTCCCATGGCTGAGCACCCGGAGTCCCCAACATTGCGTTGGTTGAGTCCTGGTTGGTAGCGGTGGTAGCTACGTCGACTAGGGTTGTGCGGCCGCAGGAGCAGGTCTATGCGGGAGCGCGGGAGAGTGGCGGCAATTGGCGACGGACGACGGCAGGGAGAAGGGGGCAAACAGATCAATCAGCTGAGTCGAGTGTTGTTGCGTAGAAAAAATGCCTATCCTACCCTTAGAAAATCAATAGCCAGATTTTAATATACCGCGCCCTCTATCATCAACAGTATAGGGTAGCCTAAAAACAGTCTTTTTTTAACACAGTACAATCGAAATCACTCACATACACTAGCATACACTCCTATGAACGCAGACACGCACACCCTACCCCTATGAGCACCTCCAAGAGATTGAGCCGCCATAGCATCTTGAAATTGACGAAGTCACCAGACGCCTCATAGTCGACGGGAATGTCTCCTCCCACTGAACGAATCGCCGAAAAGCCTGAAATAAATCCAGAAAAATGCGAGCATCAGTGTCAAGTTTAGGACTTGAATCTGGTGGGCTGGGGATACCACTGTTCTTCTAAACATCCAACCACAAGTTGGTTCACAGACATGAGCGGATGCTAGTAAGAATGAAAACGCTGCCCCATGGTCACGTACAATGCAAAGCAATAATAAAACCAAATAACAGTTGGCGCGTGTATGTGCGGGTGGCACTTCCGGACATAAGATCATTTTTTAATCTATGTTAGCATGAAAAACGATTTTATATTGTGGGACGGAGGGAGTAGTATATAGTATGTTTAAGGAAATATAGAGTACCTGTCGGAATTTATTTGGTTGGGTCCTTGTTCGACTCCAAGAGGGAATCTTGCTCTAGTCGGTGGACGATACAACACGAACATACTAATATATATTCCATGGCAACGTTATTAGATCCCTGAATCATCGATCCCTCCAAGCTGTAAGCCCTAGCAGCTACGCTAGTCGATCTCTCCGTACGTCGAAGCTCACAAGCGCTAGCTCCGTCGATCGAAAACATGGTACGCATCATCATGCACGCTCTTCAATCGATCGATTTGATTTGATTTGATTTGATTAATTATTAGTGGCTGCATGTGCATGGAGGTTAGCTAGGTTGACGACGACGACGATGATGATCCGTATGGGTGTGTGCATGCATGGTTGCAGGTACTCGGCTGGGTGGCTTTGATGGGTGGCGCGATACTGGCCAGCCAGGCGCTGGGCAAGACCATGGTCGCCGTCTTGATGGTCGATCTGCACACGGAGGAGATCAAGAGGATGCGAGAGCAGATGAAGAGGCTACAAGAGCAGCTCGAGTCCTGCTGCCATGGCAAAAACAAGTAGTTTTTGGTAGTAGTCCAACAAGAGCAGCTCATGTTTAATTACCTTGTGGTGTGGTAGTATACTAGCGCCCAAGAAGCGCGGCGCACGCCGCGCCCGTGACCGATTCTGTCTGTATTTTACGAAAATAAGCAAGAAAACATCATGTATCACGCGAGAAAATAAAATAAAAAGAAGAATATTAATTCTATCTTTACCCCATGATCTACGTAGGCACGTAACAAACATTAAATGATTTAACAAATTAGGTAAACCGGCTGGTCTATTAATATATTTTTTCATAAGAACGTATTTTTCCCTTTCTCCCTTTCGTAAGTAAAAAAAAAGTGATGGGCACGGTAGTAATATGTAGTTGAATTCATTCTCATATGGCATGTTTGATCAATAGTGAGATCGAATGGGATTGCTACCAATGTGTAGACCCTATAGTAGGGAAATATTTTTTGTCCTATTTGTGCATCTTTTTCACTTTCATTTCATATCTAGTTCTTAGTCGGCATTTTTTCATTCTCTCTCAAATATGGATATATTTAATAAAATTCAAACTTCAATTTTTATAAGTAATTTAAACCCCAAATTTGTCGTGGTGTAAAAATGGATAGTAATTGGCGGAAAGCTTATTCTAACGCACTATCTATGAATGGCTAACCTGATAATAGGACGTTCAACCCAATGCGCTTTTCAAATTGTGATATATGGTAAGTGGTATATCCATAGTTCGGAAAATTTTGGCAGCTAAAGAACAACTGGTTCTACAATAGTTTTTTGAGCAAACACTACCCTCGGATGATCTATTGTCTTGTATTTTCTTTCTTTTTCCTTGAATCGGTCAAAGAAATAGAATAGGGAGTGGAGTGGAGTGAAGAGGTTGGTCGAGTGACAGTTTTTTCATGTTGCCTCTTGTCGTTGGTTGCTTATAGACTGCCGTGATGGGGCGCGTCGTAGAGGTGGCTTCAGTAATCGCATTGTGGTTAAAGCCTCGATTTGGTTGGCCACAGGGAAGGAGGAGGCGAGGTAGACGACGACAACAACACCGGTTATTCTCCTTGCGTAGGTGAACGCACCGAGGGAGAAGGAGTCTTAGTTTTTGTTGGGATTTTTTTCCTAGCATTTATTTTGGATTATTGTTCACTTGAATGCATGGTACTGATTTATTGTTTTTATTGTCCCGGTTTATTCGAGTGTATTGCTTTGGATTATAATTCGTATACTGTTTTGGTTTATGTTTGGATGGGCTAATGTTTTCAGTGTACTCAGGTGTTGTTCCGTTTCACTGTTTTACTATTCCGGGTCGAGGAAGGAAGAGTCTAAAAAAAATTGGGTTTATTTTTTTATTTTTGGTTTTCCTTCTGGATTACTGTTCACATGAATACATAGTGCTGGTTTACTATTTTTGTTGTCCCGGTTTATTCGGGTGTATTGCTCTGGGTTACAATTCGGTTATTATTTCTGTTAAAAATATGTTGGAACCCCTTAAACCTTAAAAATAAAAAAGAATGGAGTCTTATAACGCCACCCATTAGTATGTGTGTTATGGTGCATATTTTAATATTTTAAATATGTTGAGACAGATACACACTACAGGAATCAGCTAATTTGCCGTCTGTGGAACTCTTTGCTGTCAGCTTTTCGTTGGGGCTGACGGTAAAGACCACTTCGCCGTTTGTAAAAAAACACAGACGGCAAAGCGTGACTTGGAGTGTTGGGCTGAGACCAACCAATTGCGTGTAAATCACCATTAGGCATTTAAAGAATCCAAAACAAAAAAAACAAAGCCTTGCTGGTTAACCCTTTACGTAATTCTCCGATCTAAGCAGCACAAAGATAAAATAAAAAAAAGAGACCAATCCACTGCTACCTTAATATATGTGTATGTGTATATGTAGTTTTTTTTTTTAAATTGATATGTATATATTTTTCCCTGAAGCTACTGTTCAAAAGTAAGTATGGTCCAGAACTAATCACTGTTCATGCATGGTTACTGTTTGAACTCGGTTACTATTTCACATATGATTACTGTTCACGGGAGGGTACTGTTCGTTGGGTGGGGGACGTGGCTCTGGACTGAACAGTAAAATGTACAGTAGACCGCAAAAAAAACTCAGAAAAAGGAGAAAAAGAGAAAGCTTCCCGCTTTAGTATGGTGGTTACTTATTGGCCGCGTTCATCTACTAGTAGTACCGGCCAAGAGTTTTTTGTAACCTAACATAGCTTGCAAAAATACATTATGGGACGAAGGGAATATATACATAGTAACCGGCCGTCCTAAGATAACCTAAGGGCATCTCTAGCCGATCCCCTAAAACCGGTTAGAGAAGTAAAAATTCCGGTTTACTCTTCTAACCGGGACCTAGCCAAACTCCTAAACCATATAAGGGAGTAAAAAATGTACTCGTCAAGGTCGCCAACGAGTAAATATACTGGCCCGCAGAGCCACTGAGTAAACCGCATGCGTGACTCTCCCCCGCGTCCGACCGCCCAAATCCTACCCCGCCGACTTCCTTCTATGGCTGGATCCCACCGGCGCCGCTCGCCGCCGCCCGTCCGCAGCACCTGGCCGGCGAATCGACTAGGCACGGCCGCCTCCTCCCGCCCATCCTCCTACAGCGCCGACGGCGCCTCCTCTTCCTGCCCTTCCTCCTCTCGCGCCTCGCCGGGGTTTCCCGACCTCCTGTCGCAGCCACCGCCGGGGCCAAACTGCCATGGCGTGTGGCATCGCAAATGGGGAACCTGGATCACCGAGATCTACTACCGGGACACCGGGAAAACCCATTGGCTCGGAAGTTTCCGCTCAGCGGAGGCGGTGGCGCGTGCGTACAACATCAAGTCGGTGCACTTGCACGGCGCCGCCGGCCGCCGGAACTTCCCCGACGGCTATTTTCCGCCCCCCGAGCCGTCGTTGAAACGGCGGGTGGCCAATGGCCGCGAGCGCCGGCAGGACAGAGAAGCCCGCGAGCAACTCGCGTCCGAGGTTGCCGGCGCAACCCAGAGCAAGTTGAGACGGAGCGCCGCATGTATGCGGAGTACGCCGCCGGAAGGACCTAGGACATCAACTTGTCGTCTGCTGAAGAAGGCGACGACGATTCTGGATGCAAAGAGATCTCTTCAACATGATTGCAAGACCTGTTGAGAACCATTATCCTTGGTTCACACTGAGAAGTAATGGTGTGGGAGAAATCCGTACAAGTCCATTGATGAAGATTACCACGGTCGTTTGAGTTCTTACATACGGATGCTCGGGTGACGCCATCAATTAGTAGATCTGCATTAGGGAAGATACAATCCTCAGTTGTGTGGGAAGATTCACACAACCCATGATTGAAGTCTTCGGAATACTTGAGGCACCCACTGATGAAGACACCGCGAGGCTCATTGAAAAAAGTGAGGAGAGAGGTTGGCCATAGATGTTTCGATCAATTGATTGTATGCATTGAAGATGGAAGAATTTTCTTGTGTCATGGCAAGGCAAGTAGAAAGGGCATTGACATGATCGAACCATCATTCTCGAGGCATTTCTATCACAGGATCTATGAATTTGCCATTCATAGTTCGAGTTGTCTAGCTCACACAATGATCTCGATGCCCTCCATAGATATCATCTATTTGGAAGGCTCTTGCCATCGGTGAAGCTCCAGCTCGCAAGTATGTCGTCAATGGCAACACGTACAACATGGACGCTACTACCTTGCCGATTGTGCCGATTGTAATTATCCTCCATGGGCACATTTGTGAAGACGGCAACAATAATTCTTGCTTTGCGCGGTGCCAAAATATGCGATGAAGGATGTTGAAAGAGCTTTTGGTGCTTCAAAACGTTCTATGATTTTTTGTGGTCCTGTTGAGTATTCGAACCCTCAGGGACTATGACAGACCATGACAACATGTATTATCTTGCACAACATGATCATCGAGGATGAGAGAGCCGAGAAGGTCATTACCAACTCCATCATCTTGTTGAGCACATATGGCAACTTTGTAGCACTTGATTCTCACTACTGGGAAAGGGCTTATAGGTGATCACAAATTAGTGGCGGGTGCGACGGGTCACCCGCCACAGCTAATTTGAAAAGTTAGCTGTGGCGGGTACTAAAAATAGCCCGCCACAAGTTGTGCAGAAGCAGTGGCGGGCATTTTTCGCCGCCCGCCACACATAAGGTCTCTTCGTATGGTTTTTTCGCATAACTCATCTATGGCGGGCATTCCCTAGTGCCCGCCACAGCTACGTGCCCTGACAGTAGCGGGCAGTTTCTTTTGACCGCCACAAGTTGACCGGGTACGATGACCACTGTTGACAGCATGTTGCGGTGGCGGGTAAATAAGCACGCCCGCCACAGGTAGACCCCTCCACTACCTGCGTTGTAGTTTTCGCCGGCCGTCTCCCCCCAAAACCACCCTTCCCCCGAAAACGCAATTTCAAATCTATCCGCCGCTCTCGCCCCCAAACCCCGTGCCTCGTCGCCACCGTGCCCCTCCTCCGCCCTCGTGCCGTGCTCGCCGCCGCGGCCATTCTCCTACGCCGCGTCCGCGCGCGCGCCCTCGTCATCGCACTCCTCCTCTGCTGCGCCCCCCGGCCTCTCGCCGCTACGGCCCGGCCGAACCCTAGGTCGGACCCTCCTCTGCCAGGGCCCTCTTCTGCCGCGGCCCCCTCGTCGTCGGGACTCCTCCGCCGCCGCCCCTAGTCGCCGGGCCTCTCCTCCGTCGCCGCCACCTACACGCAATGGCTTCCTCCGCCAGCAGCCGGGGCAAGACACCGCCGCCGGCAGCGGGCTCCTCCACCTCCGAGGCTGCTACAAATCCCTCCTCCACCTCCCACTCAAGCAGTTCAGAGGTAAATCCCTCGTACCGATTCTATTGTCACTGTAGGAATTAATTATGGATGATGATACATGAATGTTTTTTATTCGTAAATATAATCATCTCATGCATGAACCGTGAACATTTAATTGGATTTCTCCAACAATACAGGGCTTCAAAAGAGTGTAGAAAATATCGTGAAACGTTGATTAATTTCCGTTTCACAAGATTTCAGACACTCAATGTTTCATTTTTCAGCATAAGCCATGCCCAATTTTTTTGTCCGTCCTTTAACTTATATAATTATTCCATAACATGAACTTAGGCAATAAACAAAGGATGCCCCTTCTGTGGCGACAGGAGGCTAGGCGCATGTTACAAAGTTCACCTAACTTGCGCATGTTACAAAGTTCACCTAACTTGCAGTGAGATACGTGTTGACCTTCAGGATGACTTTATGGAGTGGGCGGTATGTTCCATTTAATTGCAGTGAGATATGTGTCGACCTTCAGGATGACCTTCACGACGCCCACAATTGTCTAATTTAGGTTTTCTTTTTATCATACTCAGCGCATCCCTTGTTGGGGAAGGGAGGATTTCATGCGTGTGGCCAACCTGGCAATGGATGAGAGGTGGACGATTCAGTTCGACATGACGCTGCTTAAGAGTGGCATTCCCTTAACCCTCACTCTCACCAACGCGGGAGGGAGAACGTATTTCCATGGTCAAAATCGGATGAACATTGCCACAGAATTACGGATGCTAGCTGGGAGGTCGTTCTTACTTTACCTTCACGAATTTGAGGAGGGTCATCCGGGCGGCAACAAGATCTATCTGTGGTACGGTGTCCCACAATCACCGTAGTACCACACCGGAGGATACCTGTGCCCACGGAAGCTGCGAATACCGCCCTAGCCGAGATTAAGAAGATGATTGGAGAGATGATGGACTTAGTTTCATGTTGTTATGACGGAGCTGAACTTAATTTCATCTTGTTATGTTATCTATATGATCTGTGTCAACTTAGTTCCGTATGCCTTTATGTGGTAAATAAGCATGTTTAATTTGTTTACATATGAGTCTGCATTTTTAGTGTTGGTAATGTGTGATCTCAGTGTTGTTAATGTGAGATTGCACGAATATTATTCTGTTGATTTTTAATCTTACATCTATGAACACAGTAAATGAACGATGAGAATGAGCTCATTGGGATCCCCGAGTGTGACTACTTAAATAGGACTACCAATATTATACGGTAATTTCTGCACATATTTCCTTCTGAACTAGCATTTTCAGATCGTTAGTGTTCTTCTCAGAGAAGAGTTCATGGAATAACGACATTTGGTGAGGACTAAGTATCGTTCTAATATAATGAGTTAGAAAACTTAAAAAACTAGTTAGATGAATCAGACGGACGGGATATTGACCGCTCATGGGATCCATTATTTGCGGCAAGGCAACTGACTCTATCTTGCGTACACATCGAACAAAGATTTTGCTGGCACACAAACCTTGTTTCCATGTTACAATGGCAAGTTTGTATTGTGCCCTTGCTTCTAATTTGTAGGGTGTTTCTTGTATTATAACTTCCGTCAAAGTGTTATGTGAATTACTGGTTTTAAATCAGTAGTATACAAGGCACTTGGGCAGGAGATATAATACAAGCTGCTCCCTGCAAATGAGAAGGCAAAGGCACAATATGAACTTGCGGCTGTCGCATGGGAACAATGTTTGTGTGGGAGGAAAATCTTTGCTTGGTGTTTGCGAAAGATAGGGCTAGTTGTTCCGTCACAAGTAGTGAATCAGGTGAGTGTTTAATACCTCGTCCATCAGATTCATCATGTTTGTTTTTTGAGTCCTTTGGCTCATTTTGTTAAAACGGTACACAACCTTCATCTGATATTCTTATTTTATGAGCAACACTATAGATGTTACCGTCAAAGTACATCCTTTGAACGGTAATGTATATAATGATGAACTCTTCCATGCATCCTAGCAAAACCCATATGCTAATCGAGTAGTACTAGTGAATTACTGAGCCTTCTGGGATAGGGTTGAGGATCGCGTGTCATCTCTCTGAAGATGATTCGAGTTCACATCCGTATCTTCGGAGCGTTAGTTACTCTTCTTCTGCAATAATAGTACAAGGAGGCAAAAGACTTAACAAGCTAGCTAGATGAATCAGACAGACGGATGTTTAATACCTCGTCTATCTGATTTATCAGGTTTGCTCTTCGAGTCCTTTGACTCATTTTGTTAAGAGTCTGTCTAGGGCACATCTAGTTCGTCTGATGTTTTTATTCTATGAGCAACACTATAGATGTTACCGTCAAAGTAGATCCTTTGAATGGTAATGTATATAATGTTGAACTCTTCCATGCATCGATCCTAGCAAAACCCATATGCTAATCAAGTACTGGTGAATTACTAAACTACTCATTATGTAGTGTGAACATTCATGCATAATCTTAAAATGCGTGCTGTTTATATTGAATTTCTTAAATTGTTTTTTTTTTTGCAAAACGCAGTCATGTCAGCATAATTGTTGCCGTGGCTGCAAAAATTTTATTTAGCATGCCTAAGCTTTCAGTGGCGGGCGCTCCAGCAAGCTCGCCACTGCAACAAGAATAAGTAGTGGCGGGCACGTAAACACAGCCCGCCACTGCAAATATTCTACTACTGGCGAGCAAACTCCACCACTCGCCACTGATGAGGCTCTACCAGTGGCGAGCACCCGCCCGCCAATGATGTGCTCATAGCAGTTGCGGGAGGTCGGTGGCGGGCGCCCCTGGGAGCCTTACCCGCCACTGCTGGCCTTTTCCCACCCGCCACTGTTAGGCATTCCTGCAGTAGTGTCTTGTGCTTTTATCATGTTTTATTTGGATTATTACTTCAATTGAGACGTATGATGTGTCTGAATTTGAATATTTAAATTTGAGATGCCGTTGAACTGTTTCCATTGGAATTCTCAAGTTTGAAATTAATATGGTTTGCAAATATAAGTTCAAGAGTTTGTACGCAAACGTCCGGAAGAAATAGAAAAACAATTTTTGTAGAAAATTAAGTTTCAAGGAAAGGGGAAAAGTTTGAAAGACCCATTTTTAGGGGCTAAACTAGAGATGCTCTTAGATTATAGTCCGTTTTGCTTGTGGCATGAAATTTATTGTACCGTGGATAAATGAGAGCCTCATCGGCGAGGGGTTTCAACCAAAAATATGTGCGGACAGCTACACAAACAAATGGGCGACTTTTTAGGGCCGCCCCTTGGAGATGACCTTAACCCATGGTTAAAGTAGCACGTGTGATATCTGACGTGTCAAGTGCAATAAGGAGACAAGCACGCGCGTGTACAAGTTACATTCAGATGCTACCAGGTAGGTAGATTAACGAAACCATATTGACACACGTACTTTGTCGTGTCCTTGTCCAACTCCACTAATAGAAAACAGGGCATCAGTCCCTGTTTCAGAGGGCCTTTAGTCCCGGTTCGGCAACCGGGACAAAACAATCAGGACTAAAGGCCCCCACTTTTAGTCCCGGTAGGATTACGAACCGGGACTAAAGGAGCTCCACGTGGCCGCTGTGGGCGCCCAGGCAGGAGGACCTACCAACCGGGACTAGAAGGCAGCCACGCGTCAGCAACTGCCAGGCGCTGGGGTTTTTGTTTTTGTTTTTTTTAAAGGAGGGGTTTTGGGGTTTTGGAGGGTTTAGGGGTTTCATATTGTGTTTCCCCTTTTCTTTTTGTGTTTACCATTCAATTCCTTTATATTTAGGGTTTTCATTTTTATTTTATGCTTTTCATTCAACTCGACGCTAGCTACTACATATATATAGCAATGAAGGAACCATTACACAACATCGTCATGATCAATATATAGAGAGAAGTGACCTCTCTTTCTCCGTGCTTGGTCGAACAACAAGTTTTTGTATATCTATTCGACGCTACTACATATAGTACACGTTCATGCATATATACAATATAACATCTCTTACGATCCCTAATATCTAATTACCAACATCGCATTGCAAATCCCGATGGCATTCTCCGTCTGTAGGTATGACATGCTCAACAAAGAATCCCGCCAATTCCTCTTGAATTGCTCGTATGCGATCAGTTGATAGGAGTTCGTCCCGCATCCGCCGGATCTAATTTAAAGAAGGAGGTCAATATATATATATATATATATATATATATATATATATATATATATATATATATATATATATATATATATATATATATATATATATATGAATGAAACTCAACACCATTGATGGTAATAAAATAAAAATGTGAATATTGTTTACGTACTACAAATTGTTCTAAAGATCTGCCCCGCTCAGAGATCTTGTGGCGAATGTACTTGCAAACGTAGTATCCACATAAATTATTTCCGGGTTCCTGCCACAAGAACTTTACGAGAATAGAGTTCAATCAAAATGATAATCAAGCATGATAATGGTATTGAAACTAGAATCAACGAGAGATGCGCGGAACTAGCTAGTAGTACTTACTTTGGGTGTGAAAATCGCAGCTCCTTTTTCCATTCACCCCTAACCTGGTTGGTAAACTTTTTCCAAACCCTGCCCGGCAAAGAAAATGATTACTTGATATCATGAAATGAACGAAAGTTGCCGATATGGTGCGATAATGATTTAACTTACTTCTGGAGCATTTGACTCAGGTCCGCCCACTCCTTAGGGTCTTTACGTCTCGAGTCCAAGACATTTCTACTCCCGCGTCAAGCTGAATGGCTAGCAGAATATAGTGGAACCTGCGCACGCATAACTCATCAATTATACTTAACCTCGAGTAAGCGAAACAGAATTTGCACAAGACAGTAGCACTCACTTGAAGTTGTAAGGAAATAGTATTTCCCTTTTATTTTGTTGTCCAAGTAACGCCTTTAGCAAGTTTTGCTCTGTCTCATCGATTTTTTTTGTACCGTATATTCATTTACGGTATTTGGGTTAATGAACCCAATGTCATAGATTTTTCCTCTGTATTCGAGGATCTTCAATCT
The DNA here is from genome assembly GCA_039707655.1 of Elymus sibiricus. Classification (NCBI taxonomy): domain Eukaryota; kingdom Viridiplantae; phylum Streptophyta; class Magnoliopsida; order Poales; family Poaceae; genus Elymus; species Elymus sibiricus. Next base: position 471,175,669 of record CM077668.1, on the reverse strand, counting down.
GCATAATATAGTTTGAGGATAATTATACATGCAATGAACGAGCTGAGCTAGAGACTTAATTACAGAAAAAAAATACTTACAGACAATAGCAACTGACGATAGTTTTGTCGAGGGCGTCTTGATTGTATAACTGAAAGAATTCTTCAAATTCAATGTACAACGCCTCGACTCCATTGAAGTAGTGCTCATCTTTAATTCCCACTAAGATACTGTCGGTCCCTTCCTTGCAGGCTTTCAAGTATCAGTCATGCAATGTTCGCATCATCGTTGATAGTTTCGGGAGCTGCTCAGGTCTGACGAGAGGCTTCCCGTGCTCGTATCTAAAGGCTACCTCAGCCATTTCGAACTGTACCTCATCGCCTAAGTAATCACGAAGAGTGTAACCAGGATGAGCGGCCGCTACCCCCGGATCATTAGCGATATCGGGAAACACCTTGAGCGGGGGGCACGATTGTTTTTCCTGTTCGCCGAGCTGGGGAATTGTTTTCCCACTTCTTGCAGCACTGCTAGTACTTCCCGACCTTTTCACTTCATTAAATGTCTTTACAATACAGCGGTCATAGTGTGAGGGCAGCGGAGGAGATGGTGGTCGCTGAAGGGCATCCAGACAGTGCTTCGCTTTTACCGAATCTATTTTCTCCTTTGGATCTGGACGTTTCGGTGCAAGCTGGCGTTTCACATCGGCAGCCATGATCTTGTTGATTTCCTCGTCAGTCATGTCGTATGGTAACTTGGGAGGAGCCTTCTTGACGCTTGGACCTGCTCTGGATTTCTTCGTTGTTGTACTGCTAGCCGCCGGAGTGGCGGCGGGTCTCTTCAGCCGTTGCTGAGGTGGCGGAGGAGGCGGAGTCAGCTGACGCGGCGGAGGAGGTGGAGTCCGCTGAGGCGGCGGAGACAGCTGAGGCGGCGGAGGATTCTGCTGAGGGGCCTCCTTCGGCGGAGTCCGCTGACGCGGCGGAGACAGCTGAGGCGGCGGAGTGTGCTGACGCGGCGGAGACGACTGAGGCAGCGGAGATAGAGCTGGACTGTGAGGACTCTGCTGAGGGGCCTCCTCCGGCTGAGTCTGCTGATGCGGCGTCCATTGTGGATGCACGATGTTTTCCTTTCTCCATAGAATGGTAGTCCTTACAACATCTACCAGTTGAGTCTCCCCTTCACCTGTAGGGTACTCAACCTCCAGCCCCTCGAATCTGTTGGTAACTTCATCCACCCCGACAATAGCAAAGTCATCTGGAATCGGATTGCAATGGAAAGTTCCATCAGGTCTAGGAGGTAAGACATAGCCGACCGTCACCTTCAAGGTTAGGTTGATGCATTTCGCCATTAGCTCACAATGTTCCCTCTCCGTGATATAATCCACGGGGTAGCGAGGAGCCGTGATATCAGGCCGAACGAGCTCCGTGGAAGCCACGCTGCTTTTCCGCTGAGATGGTGGGGTAGCTTCGTGGGCAGTATCGAATGAAGGATCTTCGTGCTGCTGAGATGGTGGGTCGGTAGCTCGTTGACTGGTAAGTGCCTCTAGTTTCTTCTCATGCAACGCTAATCTTAGTTCTACATTGCTTTTTTTTTTAAATAATACATTTTTTTTAATAAATTTGAGAAATAATACACGGTTTAGACATTTTCTGAAAATAGGATCCAGTCGGCTTAGGTTAAGCCGACTGGATCTAGTCGGCCACGGTATAGCCGATTAGGTCCAGTCGGCTTAACCTAAGCCGACTGGATTCTTTTTAATTCTTTTTAACTGCAGTGGGTACTAATCGGCTTAGGCTAAGCCGACAGGTGCATGGGATCAAGAGGAGTAGTCACCATAGCAGTAGTAAGCATGGCTATGGCTGTGCTCAAGCCAGGGGTTATCCTCCTTTTATATTGTAGGCCCCGGGCAACACATAATAATTATATTAAGTATATTTGTATCCAAATATTGTAGGCCCCGGGCAACTAATTTCTAGCTAATCAACTCCCAGGTAGCTGGTGTGGTAGGTCTCGCGAATCAAGCTGGATCTCGATGTCATTGCAACCACACACACGTACACATATAGATTGTGCCATGCACTGGAGCTGGTCTGCTCATGCTCATTTGTTATTGGAAAAGAAAGATCCCCTCGATCTCATTTCGTTTGTCTTTCAGAAGACATTAAAATCCAGAGTTAAGATATAGATAGCATGTCTTTTCAATTTCTGTTAAGGGCTTAATTTTTCTACGGAATACTACATCTTTATTTGATCGAGATAATTAAGAGACACAAAGTGTTTCCCTAAATGATCCTACATATTATCAGAAAATTGGTTGAACGAACTAGCTGATCTCCTAGCTAGCTAGCTAGCTGTGGATTCTACAATGTTTCACCTCTCGGAAGCATCATACATGCATGGCTGGCTAGGAGGATGAGAAAAATAACCTTGGGATTTAGCTAGGCTAGCTGGGTACTGTGCATGCATCATCATCAGTGAGCGGGGGAGAAAGCGAGAGCGAAGAGCAGAAGCAGCATGAGCACGGGGATCCAGACGAAGAGCGCCGGTGGAGAAGGCGGCAGCGCCGGCAGGACCAGAGGGTAGCAGAGGAGGACGGCGACCACCGCAACTAGCAGCAGCACCGTTGCGGTGTCCATCACCGGCCTAGCTGTCTGCCACTCTCTAAGCAAGCTCTTGTTATATCAAAGAAATTATCTAGCTCTCTACCTATAGCTCTCTCTTTCAGCTTTCAGCTGGAAGGATATGAAGCTCTAACATATAACAACGGCTTGTGGGCTTGGCTTGAGCAGTCGTGCTTAGGAATATGTGCGGAAGATCCAAGGTATGTACGACCATGGCACAACTAACAATACTCTATATTACAATACAACTATACAAGCCAGACCCACCCTGTCATATTTGGGACAGATCACGACTACTCCTCTTGATCCCATGCACCTGTCGGCTTAGGCTAAGCCGATTGGAACTAATTGGCTTAGCCTAAGCCGATTAGTTCCAATCGGCTTAGCCTAAGCCGATTAGTACCCACTGCAGTTAACAAGAATTAAAAAGAATCCAGCCTGCTTAGGTTAAGCCGACTGGACCTAATCGGCTATACCATGGCCGACTAGATCCAGTCGGCTTAACCAAAGCCGACTGGATCCTATTTTCAGGAAATGTCTAAACCGTGTATTATTTCTCAAATTTATTAAAAAAATGTATTATTTAAAAACAATTAGCTTCTACATTCTGCATCCGGTCTGCTTCCTCTTTCTTCTTTCTCCCTCGGCTTCTATAACCAGTACTGTCGGGAAACCCATGAACCCACGGAACAGAGTCTGTTGTGCCTCGTGTTCGTCCAGGGTGTTCAGGATTCCCGAGGGCGCGTGACAGCACGTCCTTCTCTCTGTCGGGATGGAACCTCCCTTCCTGCACGTCCTTGATTGCTTCCTGAATCTTTGTGACGGGTGTTTCAAGTTGTTCTTTCGTGTAAACACACTTCCCTGTTTCTGCGTCCAAAGTACCCCCTTGCCCGAAGAACCAAGTCCTTGCCCGTTCGGGCCAGTTCGATGTCGCTGGTTGGATCCCTTTAGCAAGCAGGTCGTTCTCAGCTTTGTCCCACCTAGGCCGGGCAACCTTGTAGCCACCTGACCCCTTAACATGGTGATACTGCTTCTTTGCAGCATTTAGCTTATTTGTCTGTGACCTGTTCTTAGCTTTCTCCGATTTCTTGTACACCACAAATGCGGGCCAGTGATCTTTTATCTTCGCATATTGAACGGTGAATTCTGGAGTCTCGTCTTTCTCGACAAACTGTTCGTTCAATCTTTTCTTCCAGTTCTTGAATTGTTCTGCCATCTTCTTAAGAGCACATTTTTTGACTTTTCGCTGTATAACTGGGTTATTTGGATCCTCCTCTGGCGGTAGGCTGAAATTTATCATGAGCGAGTTCCAAAGCTGATCTTTGCATCTATCGTCGACATAAGAAACTCCATCGTCCTTCTTCTTATTCCATTCTTGGATGCTGATCGGGACGCTGTCCCTAACAACAATTCCGCACTGATGTATAAATCGGTCTTGGGTCCGCTTGGGAATAGTCGGTTTGCCATCTGGATCGACTTGTTCGATCGTGAACCTTTCATTCTCGCCCAACCTTTTCTTCGGGCCTCGTCTCCTTATAGAAGTTTGGCTCGATCCGGAGGGCTGAAAGAAGAAAGAAGTGTTAATATATGTACATACAAAACAATTAATGCATCTAGTCAGCAGAGGCTTAATTAATATATATACCTCGCCGGACATTGCAACAGTTAAGGCTCCAACACTGGCGGAGCCATCATCTTCTCTTCCCTCACCATCGGAGTTGTTGAGAAACTGTGAGGGGCTATCATTACCTCCGTCGCGGATTATATCCCCCAACATCTCTTCTTTTTCTAAGTCTCTGTCGTGTTCCATAGTTTCTGCAAATATTACAACATGGCAATATACAACCATGAGAGATGGATTAGTGGCAAACATAGACCTAATCACAACAAGGAATCATATGCATATGAGCAATGGATTAGTGGATTATCGGGGTTATGTTTTATCGACCCCCTCCCCCCTCATGTCGAAGTTATACCGAAATTATCGGGGTTATGTTTTAACACGACCCCCCCCCCCCTCATGTCGAAGTCAATGAACAACATGAAAATTTGTAAGTGATTGCTAAACTTTTATGCTTCATTTATATGAAGATCATTTATCCAATATAACTATGTTCGCGATATGATGCATTGGACATTATCTAGAATCATATCTGATGAGTCGTCCTATCTTTCGGGAGAGGATACTTTGCGGACCGCCTCTCTCATGCCTGTCCGACGTGCAAATCAGGTTTTCATATGCCTCAAAATCAAAGTTATCGGGGTTATGTTCTAACGACCCCCCCCCTTCTCATGTCGAAGTTACGACGATATTTGTACAAGATGAATACAAGATTTATACACAAGATGAATACAAAATGAATACAAGATGAATACAAGATTTATACACAAGTTGAATACACAATTAACTCAACAAATGAACCAACCATCATCCTATGAACAAAACTCAACATACGACAAATGGACACCTTTTGTCGAACAGTGGAGGGACGATCGGGGACCAACTCCACAGAGATGCAACACCACAACCTGTAATTCCACCGAGTGAAAAATTTTTTAGGCAAACCCAAGTATGCCACTGGATAGAATGGAAGATTTTAGTTGAAATGGACCTATAAAGATCATGGCAAACGGATGCACGGAACTCAAATGGTGATCAAAGCAATATGCAATGCAAATTTGTCCATTATAGCTAGATACCAATTTGAAAGCAAGATTTGAACATGCTACAAAATTTCTACATGGCAACAAATGGCATGACATGAATGTACATGTAACACATGGCAAAACATGCTTACTGAACTAATTCAAATGACCCCTAGATCAATGGAAATCATCATGACAACTTGACAAGTATTAACAGATTTTCAGACTTAGTGATATTTGAATGGCATGACAGAAATGAATAGATAGCAAGTTTACAAGCTTGTAGCACTCACTACAGGTCCTAACATGGCATGAACTAAAATCTACGAGCAAGATGGCATCAAAATGCTCCTACTTCATGTTCAAAGATTGCCCAAAAGATGCTTGCATTAAAACATACAAAAAGACAAAATGAACTCTAATGCAAACATTTTGTTCTTCAATTTGTTTTAGTAACCACTCATCATATCTCAATTTTGGAGCACATCTCACATAGTTATTTAACAACATCTCAAATTGAAAAAAAAAGCTAATGAATCTATTTTAGAAATTATTTTAGAAACTAAGTTGGAATTTATATTTATCCTAATTTCTTTGATTTACAAAGGAACCATATTTTCTATAATTCTTCTGCACCCACAAAAATTATCCTAGCAACTAGGCAGTACCCACAACCCATTTCACCAAAAACTTTGAGTTCCACAGTTCAAAATTTTCAAATTCCATCCAGTTCAAATTTGGTCCAGATTCAAACTCCATGACCAAAACCTATTTTTAATTGCTCCAAAAATTCTGAAACTTTGCCAGACCCTCTTATATGCTTCAACACCTCACCCCAAAAATTCCCAAGAATTCCTAAAATCCGTAGGACCCTCTGGCATTTCATCATACATGTGGTGTGCACACTGTTCACCCTGTCGAAAAATTCAGAAATGCAAAAGATTCAGAGAGAGAGGGAGACGGCGCCGTGCGTGGGCGGCGTCGGGGTCGGCGTCGGCGTCGGGGTCGGCCAGCAGCGTGGGGGGGGGGATAGGAGGAGGAGGAGGGGATCGGGGCGGTGCTCACAGCGATGAGGCGTCGGCGTCGGGGTCGGCCAACAGCGTGGGGGGGGGGATAGGAGGAGGAGGAGGGGATCGGGGCGGTGCTCACAGCGATGAGGCGTCGGCGACGGCGACGGCGACGTTTAGGGCGTGGCGAGGGCGTCAGCGAGGGGGGCGACGGCTCGGAGGCGACGGCAATCTCCGGCGCAGCAGCATGGCGGCGTCGTGCTGTGGTTCGGCGTCGGGGGAGAGAATGGGAGAAAAAATCTGAAGTGCTGCTTATATACCCAATCCTTTAGTCCCGGTTGGTGGCTCCAACCGGGACTAAAGGCCCCCCTTTAGTCCCGGTCCGAGCCACCAACCGGGACTAAAGGGTTGGGTTTCGCGCCCTTTCGGCTGGTGAAATTCACCTTTAGTCCCGGTTGGTGGCTCGGACCGGGACTAAAGGGGGGCCTTTAGTCCCGGTTGGAGCCACCAACCGGGACTAAAGGGTGTTGGGGAACGTTGCATGGAAAACAAAAAAAATTCTACGCACATGCAAGATCTATCCATGGAGATGCATAGCTACGATAGGGGGAGTGTGTCTACGTACCCTCGTAGACCGTAAGCGGAAGCGTTAGAACAACGCGGTTGATGTCGTCGAACAACTTCACGATCCAACCGACCGAGTACCGAACGTACGGCACCTCCGCGTTCAGCACACATTCAGCTCGGTGACGTCCTCGAATTCTTGATCCAGCAAGATGGCGAGGTAGTGGATGAGTTCCGGCAGCACGACGGCGTGGTGACGGTGATGGTGATGCTATCTCCGCAGGGCTTCGCCCAAGCACTGCGAAAATATGACCGAGGGACGGAACTGTGGAGGGGGGCGCCGCACACGGCTAAGACAATGTTGTGTATCCTTTGGGGCGCCCCCCCTCTCCTCTATTTATAAATGTGTAGGGGCTTGGAGTAGAAGGAATAGTGCCACGTGAACAGTAACCATGAATAGTACACACGTGGACTTGGACTCCAAAGTCCAATCCTATTCCTACTAGGACTCTCCCTTTTTCCTTCCCTAGCTGCGTGGGCTTTTGAGGACTTGGTGCGCCTGGCCCAATAAGGCCAGGGCGCCTCCCCTTAGCCCATGCCAGCCCTTGGTACGTGGTGGACCCACTTGTGGACTTCCGGACTCCTCCGGAACCTTCTGGAAGCTTCCCGGTACAATACCGAAAAAACTGCACCTTTTTCCGAAACCCAAAATATGACTTCCCATATATAAATCTTTACCTCTCGACCATTCCGAGACTCCTCGTGACGTCCGGGATCTCATCCGGGACTCCGAACACTACTAGAAAAAGGCCTGTTAGTGGCGCACCTATTTTTGCCATTAATAGCGCACTATAGGTGCGCCACTACTACCACGCCACTAGTAACAAATACTAATGGCGCACCTCTGGTGCGCCATTAGTATTGCAGGTAACAGTGGCGCACCTTGTAGTGCGCCATTACTATTGCTACAGGTGCGCCACTGGTAACAATTTTTTTTTTGAATTTTTTTGAATTTTGAAGGCGGGAAAATAGTAGTGGCGCACCGTCTAACCCCCACCGTGCGCCATTGCTATTTTTGAATTTTCAATCTGGATCTGGATCTAGATCTAGCTCATTTTTTTGCTCGTTTTTTTTGCTCGAATTTTTTTCAAATTTCGTTCTGGTACGTTCTTGTGTGTTTGGGTGGTTGTGTAACGCGCACCGGCGCGGACGGCTGTGGACAGTGGCCGGGATGGGTGGCACGGGCGGCGTCGGGGACAACTCCGGTGACGTCGCTGACCACCGGCGGGCGTGCGGGGCGGCGCCCTGGCTCCGTTATTGGCACAAGGGGTGGTCGGGGACGTCGGGGTTGACGGGAACGGCTTGGTGCGGAGGCGGGGTTGGTGGTGGCTCTTGCAGCTCCTCCGGGCACCTCCTCGGCGTGTCCTGCAGAGCCACGGTGGGGCAAGGGTTAGCTAGGGCGGAGGAATGCAGAGAGGGAGCAGAGTGGAGCGAGGGCAACCTCCTTGTTGCCGGAGAGCTCCGGCTCTCTCCTTCTCTCGGCGGCTGCTCCTGGTGAGCAGGGCTTCGCCCTAGGCTACTAGTTACTGGGGAGACGGGGGAGATGTGGTGCGAGGTGAGGAGGGGCTCGGGCTGGCCTTATGTAGGAGAGGGGTTACAAACTTAGCAATGGCGCACCATGGGTGTGGTGCGCCATTACTAGTTTTGAAATTTCAAAACTAGTAATGGCGCACCACACCCATGGTGCGCCATTGCTAACTTTTTTTTTCGATTTTTTTTTGAATTTAGAAGGCGGGAAAATAGTAGTGGCGCACGATGCACTGGTGCGCCATTGCTAACTTTTTTTTTATTTTTTTTGCTTTTTTTTGAATTTTGAAGGCGGGAAAATAGTAGTGGCGCACCATGCACTGGTGCGCCATTGCTAACTTTTTTTTTAACTTTTTTGAATTTTTTATAATTTTTTTGCCTCCAGATCTTAAAAGCATCATAACTTTTTTTCTGTTAGGTTTTTGAGGATTCTAAAAATCTTCAACGGGGTTCCCCCCATTGAATTCGGATATAACTTTTCGAGTAGATGATTTTTCATATAAAAAACTTTTTCATCGGAGTTCGTATGCAAAAGTTATGCCCATTTTACAAATTCTCGAGAGATTTTGCAAAAAAATCGAAAATTCATGTTTGTAAATTTTGCTAACAACTAGACCACATATCACATGGGAATCTTATTTTCTTTTATTTTTTTGACATTTCTATCATTTTCTTTTATTTTTTTTGAAACTGAAAAGGCGGTCCACAGGGGGGGGGGTGCATTTGTTGAATTTTGCTAACAACTAGACCACATATCACATGGGAATCTTATTTTCTTTTATTTTTTTGATTTCTTTTATTTTTTTTGAAACTGAAAAGGCGGTGGATAGGTGAGAGGGCAAAAGAAAAGAAAAAGGCGGGCCGGTCGGTGCAGCACATAGCAATGGCGCACCAGGGGGTGGTGCGCCATTGCTATGTGCTGCCAAAAATGCCCACCTCCCCTGGCTTACCAATGGCGCACCTTTGCCAGGTGCGCCATTGCTATTTTAGGTAGCAATGGCGCACCTGGCAAAGGTGAGCCAATGGTAAGCCTGGGGAAGGGGGTGGACCCGGGGAAAAAATAACAATGGCGCATTGGACTAAAGGTGCGCCACTACTAAAAAAATAGCAATGGCGCACCAGCTTCTGGTGCGCCACTGCTATATAGCAGTGGCACACCACCACCATGGTGCGCCACTAATAGGGATATTGGCTATAGCCATTTTTCTAGTAGTGGAACAATATTCGGTTACCAATTCACATAACTCATATAACACTATATCGTTAACGAACGTTAAGCGTGCGGACCCTATGGGTTCGGGAATGATGTAGACATGACTGAGACGCCTCTCCGGTCAATAACCAATAGCGGAACCTGGATGCTCATATTGGTTCCTACATATTCCATGAAGATCTTTTCGGTCGAACCGCAATGACAACATACGTAATTCCCTTTGTCCGTCGGTATGTTACTTGCCCGAGATTCGATCGTCGGTATCTCCATACCTAGTTCAATCTCGTTACCGTCAAGTCTCTTTACTCATTCCGTAATACATCATCCCGTAACTAACTCCTTAGTCACTTTGCTTGCAAGCTTCTTATGATGTGCATTACCGAGAGGGCCCAGAGATACCTCTCCGAAACACGGAGTGACAAATCCCAGTCTCGATACATGCCAACTCAACGGACACCTTCGGAGATACCTGTAGAGCATCTTTATGATCACCCAGTTACGTTGTGACGTTTGATAGCACACAAGGTATTCCTCCGGTATCCGAGAGTTGCATGGTCTCATGGTCTGAGGAACATGTATTTGACATTCAAGAAAGAAGTAGCAATAAACAGAACGATCATATGCTAAGCTAACGGATGGGTCTTGTCCATCACATCATTCTCCTAATGATGTGATCCCGTTATCAAATGACAACTCATGTCTATGGTTAGGAAACCTTAACCATCTTTGATCAACGAGCTAGTCTAGTAGAGGCTTACTAGGGACACGGTATTTGTTTATGTATTCACACATGTATTTAAGTTTCCAGTCAATACAATTCTAGCATGAATAATAAACCTTTATCATGAACAAGGAAATATAAAATAATAATAACTTTATTATTGCCTCTAGGGCATATTTCCATCAAAGGGTGGCACAGCCATGGGGTGGTGAAAGTTTAGTCCCACCTCGCCAAGCGAGAGCAGATCGCACCGGTTTATATACGCGGCTGCGATGTCTCTCCCAAGCTCCTCTCTAAAGCAGACAGTTAATTGCCTAACCTCTGCCCTGTTGGACCTACTAGCCCCGCGGGCCTGCATCCTGGCCCATATATAGTCGGGTTTCTAGTCGTATGCAGGCCGTGGTGTCTGCTAGTAGGCGGGTATTTTTTTATTTTTTATGTTATTTTTTGCATATGTTATGTTTTTTTATTTTTTACGTTATTTTTTGCATATGTTATGTCAATTTTAATATTCTTTCATAACCACTATAAAATATATGGCACATGTTATGTCTTTTTATTTTTTATGTTATGGCAATTTTCATTTTTTGCATATGTTATGTTTTTTTTATTTTTTATGTTATTTTTTGCATATGTTATGTCAATTTTAATATTCTTTCATAACCACTATAAAATATATGACACATGTTATGTCTTTTTATTTTTTATGTTATTTTTTATGTTATGGCAATTTTAATTTTTTGCGTATGTACCTCATTTTTATATAATTTGAAGTTAATATTATTTTGATCATATCTAGAGTTTTATAAAAGCTTTTTAGTTGACTCTTTTTGCTATTGAAGAATATTATCAGGTGGTGGTTTGTCAATATGTTTTTGAAAATATTGAGCAACCAACCGGTGCTCAGAAGACATTCAAATTTTGTTAGGACATAATTGCATTGATTAACTCCTCTGTATAATTAAAATACTAAAAGGATATGAATAATTGAAATTTCATAGCTTAATAAATAATTATTATAAAATCATGTTTCAAATGCCAAAATGCCCTAGCTAGCTCTTACAAATATTCCCTCCGGTTTGACCGAAGTGGCACTTTTCAGCTATAAGTCCGGAAACTCACACTAGAGAGAAAGTGATGGCGGTGAAGCCGGTCACATCCCAGAGTGGGATCTTGGGGTATAAAACTATTTATTCGCGTGTGTCCCTTGCTTATTGCGCCGTAACCATGGATAATCTTCATCATTTAACAGGATGCTTGGGTCAGTCTTCACTCTGAAGGGAGAAATTTCATGAAACTTTTCATAATCTTCTGACATGTCTGTCTTGTCCTCCACTCCCACGATGTTTCTTTTCCCTGAAACAACTATGTGGCGCTTTGGCTCATCGTATGATGTATTCGCTTCCTTATCTTTTCTTTTTCTCGGTTTGGTAGACATGTCCTTCACATAGAAAACCTGCGCCACATAATTGGCTAGGAAGAATGGTTCGTCTGTGTACCCAAGATTGTTGAGATCCACTGTTGTCATTCCGTACTGCGGGTCTACCTGTACCCCGCCTCTTGACAGATTGACCCATTTGCACCGAAACAAAGGGACCTTAAAATCACGTCCATAGTCAAGTTCCCATATGTCCTCTATGTAACCATAATATGTGTCCTTTGCCCTATTGGTGTTTGCTGCATCAAAGCGGACACCACTGTTTTGGTTGGTGCTCTTTTTATCTTGGGCGATCGTGTAAAATGTATTCCCATTTATCTCGTACCCTTGGTAAGTCAATATAGTCAAAGATGGTGTCCTGGCCAACAAGTACAGCTCATCTCCAACAGTGGTGTTACCCATGAGATGTGTTTGCAACCAACCGCCGAAAGTCCCCATGTGTTCACGTGTAATCCAGTCATCAGACTGCTCCGGTTGTTTGGAGCGTAGAATATTCTTGTGTTCATTGATATACGGGGCCACTAAGGTAGAATTCTGTAGAACTGTGTAGTATGCTTGCGCCCAAGAATGCCCGTCCCTACATATTATTGAGTTCGGTCCTAGCGTGCCTTTTCCACCCAGTCTCCCCTCATGCCGCGATTCAGGAACACCAATCGGCTTAAGGTCAGGAATAAAGTCAACACAAAACTCAATGACCTCCTCTGTTTGATGGCCCGTGGAGATGCTTCCTTCTGGCCTAGCACGGTTACGAACATATTTCTTTAAGACTCCCATGAACCTCTCAAAGGGGAACATATTGTTTGGAAATACAGGACCCAGAATTGTAATCTCGTCGACTAGGTGAACTAGGACGTGCGTCATAATATTGAAGAAGGATGGTGGGAACACCAACTCGAAACTGACAAGACATTGGACCAAATCATTCTGTAACCTTGGTAGGATTTCTGGATCGATTACGTTCTGAGAAATTGCATTGAGGAATGCACATAGCTTCACAGTGGCTAATCGAACATTTTCTGGTAGAAGCCCCCTCAATGCAACCGGAAGCAGTTGCGTCATAATCACGTGGCAGTCATGAGACTTTAGGTTCTAGAATTTTTTCTCTGCCATAATTATTATTCCCTTTATATTCAACGAGAAGCCAGACGGGACCTTGATACTGAGCAGGCATTAAAAAAACATTTCCTTCTCTGCTTTGGTAAGAGCGTAGCTGGCAGGACCTTGATACTGCTTTGGATGCATGCCGTCTTTTTCGTTCATACGTTGCTGGTCCTACCGTGCCTCTGGTGTATATTTTGTCTTCCCATACACGCCCAAGAAGCCTAGCAGGTTCACGCAAAGATTCTTCGTCTCATGCATCACGTCGATTGCAGAGCGGACCTCTAGGTCTTTCCAATAGGGTAGGTCCCAAAATATAGAATTCTTCTTCCACATGGCTGCGTGTCCGTCAGCGTCATTCGGAACAGATTGTCCGCCAGGACCCTTTCCAAAGATTACTTGTAAATCCTTAACCATATCAAGTATATCATCACCAGTACGGAGGACCGGCTTCTTCCGGTGATCTGCCTCACCTTTGAAATGCTTGCCTTTCTTTCTTAAGTCATGCTTGGTCGGAAGAAATCGACGATGTCCCACATACACATTCTTCTTGCATTTATCTAAATATATACTTTCAGTCTCATTTAAACAGTGCGTGCATGCGTTGTATCCCTTGTTTGTCTATCCTGAAAGGTTACTAAGAGCAGGCCAATCATTGATGGTTACAAACAACAACGCTCGTAGGTCAAATTCTTGCTGTTTGTGCTCATCCCACACACGTACACCTTTTATGTCCCACAGCTGTAAAAGTTCTTCAACTAATGGCCTTAGGTACACATCAATGTCGTTGCCGGGTTGCTTAGGGCCTTGGATGAGCACTGGCATCATAATGAACTTCCGCTTCATGCACAACCAAGGAGGAAGGTTATAGGTATATAGAGTCACGGGCCAGGTGCTATGATTGCTGCTCTGCTCCCCAAAAGGATTAATGCCATCTGCACTTAAACCAAACCATAAGTTCCTTGCGTCACCTGCAAAGTCCGGCCACTTTCTCTCGATATTTCTCCACTGCGACCCATTAGCGGGTACTCTCAACTTCCCGTCTTTCTTACGGTCTTCTTTGTGCCATCGTAACAACTTGGCATGCTCTTTGTTTCTGAACAGACGTTTCAACCGTGGTATTATAGGAGCATACCACATCACCTTGGCAGGAACCCTCTTCCTGGGGTGCTTGCCCTCAACATCACCAGGGTCATCTCGTCTGATCTTATACCGCAATGCGCCGCATACCGGGCATGCATTCAAATTCTCGTACTCCTCACCGCGGTAGAGGATGTAGTCATTAGGGCATGCATGTATCTTCTGCACCTCTAATCCTAGAGGGCAGAGAACCTTGTTTGCTTCGTACGTACTGTCAGGCAATTCGTTATCTTTTGGAAGCTTCTTCTTCACTATTTTCAGTAGCTTCCCAAATCCCTTGTCAGATACACCATTCTCTGCCTTCCATTGCAGCAATTCCAGTGCGGTACCGAGCTTTGTGTTGCCATCTTCGCAATTTGGGTACAACCCTTTTTTGTGATCCTCTAACATGCGATCGAACTTCAACTTCTCCCTTTCACTTTCGCATCCTCTCTGTGCATCAACAATGACCCGGCGAAGATCATCATCGGGCACATCTGGTGCCTCTTGATCTTCAGCTTCCCCCGTTGCAGTATCACCGTATTCAGGGAACATAGGATAGTTGTCATCATCCTCTTCTTCTTCATTGTCTTCCATCATAACCCATCTTTCTCCGTGCTTGGTCCAAACATTATAGTGTGGCATGAAACCCTTCTCAAGCAGGGGGAAGTGAAGGGTTTTCGAGGAAGAGGAATCCTTCGTATTCCCACAGACAGTACATGGACAATACATAAAACCATTCTGCTTGTTTGCCTCAGCCACTTCGAGAAAATTATGCACGCCCGTAATGTACTCGGATGTGCGTCGGTCACCGTACATCCATTGTCGGTTCATCTGCGTGCATTATATAATTAAGTGTATCAAAAAACCATTACAGAACATCATGAATAGAGAAATGACCAAATTAATACAAGTTCATCATCACATTAAAACCAAAGTACAGTAGTGATCAAATGTTATTACTGAAAAAATAAATACATAAAGTTCATACATAATTCTCATAGAACAACATACAGCTCTCTAGAGCATCTAATTAAAACATACATTGATAGTAACATACAACTATGTAAAACATTTAAATGCAACAACAAATGCGATCAAAATCGCAACTAAGGTAACAATTGATCCAACAGTATAATGATACCAAGCCTCATTATCAATGGCATATTTTCTAATCTTTCTAATCTTCAAGCGCATTGCATCCATCTGGATCTTGTGTAGATCGACGACATTGGCAACATGCAACTCCAATTTCATCTTCTCTTCTTCAATTCTTTTCAATTTTTCTTTTAAATAATTATTTTCTTTTTCAACTAAATTTAACCTCTCGACAAGAGGGTCGGTTGGAATTTCCGGTTCACATACCTCCTAGATAAAAACATCTATGTCACGTTGGTCGGCATAATTGTCATAAACACTAAATGAAACAAATAGTTATAAAAGATAATATACCACATCCGAATCATAGACCGGACGAGAGCCGACGGGGGCGGATACCAAAACCATGACACTATATAATAACAAACAATAATTCAAGTAAGAAAATTATACAAGTAGCTATCTAAATCATACAAGTAAGAATTTTTTTCTTTTAAAAAGAAGATAAGAACAAGTGGCTCACCACGGTGGTGCCGTCGACGAGATCGGCGCGGGCGATCGACGGTGGTGATGACGGGGACGGGGACGGGACGGCACCCTACACATGTGCAAACTCTAAGAAGTTAATTTGAGCTCAAATTGTGCATCTAGATCAAAAGAACTCCCACATACACACCTCCACTAAAACCCACAAACCACTCTACTTCTAGAGCATTTGAAATGAACTAAACTAGCAGTGAGAGATGAAAGGATGAAGTTGGTGCACCGCCAAACCTAGACAAATCTTGGGGAAAATGTAGCTTCGAGATCGAGCTTAGAGAGGAGAAAGCTTAAGTGTGGCTCGGACATTTCATCAAACACCTCATGTGCATAGGAGGTGAGAACAGAGTAGCACACACCTCCCACACGCCGGCCGGCCGAAAAACAGAGGAGTGAGCGCGCAGGGGCGAGCATATATATATAGGCATCTTTTTAGTCCCGGTTGGTGTCTCGAACCGGGACTGAAGACTGACCTTTAGTCCCGGTTCCAGACACCAACCGGGACTAAAGGGGTTGCGCCAGGAGCGAGGCCCTTTAGTCCCGGTTGGTGGCTGGAACCTGTAGGGTAACGAAGCAGAAAACAAAAATTTTCCGACCTACGTACCAGCCCAGGATCACTATGGAGACTGCATACAAGGTTTGATCTTTTTCGTTACCGACTCGTAGCGCAGCGGAAGTAGAGTCGATGACGATCGGCGGTGCAGATCCCCGCAGCTAGGATTTTACAACCTCCCAACCGCGAGGACGTACTCCCTCGTCAGCTCACCGGACGGATCTTTGGGCAGCCCTTCGGGAGGCCTCAGGACAGTCCCTCGGATAGTCCCACCGGACGGATCCTCGGACAGACCTTCGGGAGGCCTCTAGACAGTCCCTCGGATAGTCCCACCGGACGGATCCTCGGACAGCCCTCCGGGAGGCCTCTGGACAGTCCTTCGGATAGTCCCACCAGACGGATCCTCGGACAGCCCTCCGGGAGGCCTCACTAACAGCCCTTCGGGCGGGTCACTCGGACAGCCCTTCGGGAGGACCCCCGAAACACGGACAGTAACTCGGACGGCCCTTCGGGAGGCACTCTCGAACTAAGACCGAAACTACGATCTCTCTAAAGAGTTGCACACATACGGTGTCATCTATCCGGCAGGGCTTTGCCGTCCAGAACTAGTTCCCACCGGAACCCAGACAGCCTTTCGGCTCTACGAAACTATTTCGCTGGGAGGGAGAGAGAAGCCAGAAATGTCATGGCACTTGTATGTGAGAAGGAAGTGAGTGTGGAGGCAGCCCCTCCACCTCTATTTATAGGAAATCCAAGGGGTAGGGTTTCTTGGCCCCCAAGCCTTCTAGAATCCTTTTTGGGAAAATATCCCAAAAGGTGACTTTTCCATAAATATCCCAAAAAGCACTTTCACTATTCACGACGACATTTTTCAGCGTCTGATCGAACTGAAAATATTCATGTGGGCTTAGAACATTTCCAGTACCCACCAAAATAATTTTCAACGCGAGCCGGAACAATTCCGGTTTAGTGATTTTCATCTGCGAAAAGCATCTGAAGCGGTTTCGGCAGCTCCGGAACATTTCCGGTTTTCATTCCGGAAAATTCCAGAAAGTTTCCAGAATGATTCTGGCACCCTCCAAGAATTATCAGGCATGTGCCGAAACCAATTTGACTTAATGGTATCCCCTGAAACAACTTTTCAGTTTTACCGAAACTGTTCCGGTGTTCTCTCTGCGGAACTTTTCCGCTGTCCGAAACTTTTCCGGTGTCTGAAACTTTTTCGGTGATTTTCTCTCAGACTCCCTATCTAGTATTCAGCAGATAGATGACCCTTAAGCGTGTGACCCTATAGGTTCGGTGAAGCATAGACATGACCTGGAACCCCTTCCGATCAATGATCAACATTGGAGCCGTGGACACCCATATTGACCCCTATACCCACACGAATGAATATTCGAGTGAACCTCCAGTTGCCGTGTGCTATTCCTGTTGCTTCGCGATATGTTACAAATACCCGAGGTGAGACATGTTGGCATCCCCGTGGATCAACAACTTGTCCACTATGCCAGTTACCTCGTTACCGGTATTGTTCTCTTTTCTCGTTCCCGTGTTCCGGCATCCCCGTGATCAAATCACAAAGTGTCTGGCCAGACGATGATGGATACCGTAACACCGAGAGGGCCCAGAGATATCTCTCCATCGTCGGAGGAGCAAATCCCAATCTTGAGCTATCAAGTTACTTGACATACTTTTCCATGAACCCGTAAGCCGCCGTAATAGCCACCCATTTACGGATGACGTTTAACAAACCCCAAAGTTCATGAAACAAGCATGAAGAAACTCGATACTCTCATGGTCTAAGGAATCATGCAAACGTTAACCATCTCTGTGTTATAAACCATTAACTAATGACGAATGTATCTCACAGCATAACATCAATTCGGGTCGATTCAACACAAATGTTCTTCTAATATTGTGCCCTCAAAATTGCCGGCATAGCCATGCCCATGATCAGGAAAACAGGATCATCATGCAATACTTGAGCCAGTCTTAGAGGCCAGACTAGGAATACATTTTACCGTTTATTATTCCACACGTGCATATGAGTCTTCCTCCGAGCCTCGTAGTTATTGTAGACTCGAGAACCATAGCAGTTATAGCATGGAACATAAACCTAATTATGAACAGGGAGATAATCACTAACATTTATTATTGCCTCTAGGGCATATCTCCTACAGACTCCCACTTGCACTAGAGTCAATAATCTAGTCAATGCTAATGCACTTTACACCTATGGCATACTGGTGTAAAATATGCTTCGCTTGTGGTATAGTCTGATGTCCAACGGATCTGACGACTTCAGCTCCGTGTGTAACTTTGCATATCCTCACGTTTTCACGCTTTCACAACATTCATATTTTGTGTGGACTTGACTTTGCATATGTGTGAATCATTGGTCGAAACCTGATTCCTCAGACTGAGCTATGGAGCAACTATCTGCAATAGTGTCCCATAGACCAAAGCCATCTTGGAACCATACTAAGTACATGAATGAACTATATGATTCAACAACTTCTTTGTCGCTTCTTAAGCATCAACATACTCAGCCTTTGTTATAGAATTCGCCACAGTATCTTGTTTGGAACAATTTCCAACTACCGTGCCACCATATTGTGTATTACACAAAAAACCCTTAACTTAAATCGAAAATTGCATGGAGCATTGATGAAGACTGTATCGATGTAATTACTTTACAACGAGCACTTCATAATCTCTGCTTGCGAGAAAACATGTCATCACTACTACTCTAGTACTCAATGATATCTTTCACTGTTGTCCTATGATCAGTACTTTGATCACTTTGGTATCTATACTCGCAACAACTTTGGAGTATTGGACATATCTGGTTGTTTTTACATACCATGGAATACATGATTAATCCAAACACAAGAGTGTGTGCAATCACCATCATGTATTTTGCTCATCAGTGTTTTGGGACACCGAGTCTTGCAAAAACTCTTTCCATGTGACTTCGGCAAGAATCACTCCTTGACGTTTTTCAATGCTAAAAAGTTTTAGCATCTTGTCAATATGTATTCATAGCTTAGCCCCATTAGGTAAATCTATCTCCATAGATCATCATGCCTAATATTGAGGCTATTTAGCCTAAGAACTTCATCGAAAAACTATTTTCAAATGAAGTCCTAATTCGTGTCAAGAAATTTATTTCCAATTAACAATGTGTCAAGTACACAAGGTTTTTAGAAATATTATTATGCTCCCACTTACTTTCTTGAATCACAAGCATCTTCGATACCCATTTGATGAAGTCAAACCCCTTTGACCATTCCATCAAAAACGAAGATTCCAACTCCACTTTGCTCTCTTCTGTCCATCGCGGGAACTCTGAAGTTTGCATACTTACTAGCATCCTCTGGATCGACAAATTTCTTTGGACTGTATCACATACAAGTCCTAGGTTTCATTTCCATCAGATGGAAATCCTTTTGTCATCCATGTTTCATATCTCATGATTGAAATATGTATTAATTGCTAGTTCAACCCGAACCGACTTCAAGCATCGCTACGGTGAGACAATCTCATCGTAGTCAACTCCTTGAACTTGTTATTGCAACAAGTCGAGCTTTATGGATAAAACATTTTATCCGTATCAGTTTTTAGTTCCATAAATATTCGTTAGACTCTAAGTCTTCCGAAAGGTGTATCAAGATTTTAATCTCGAATCACTTATATGGAAACTATCTCGGATTGTATTGGCATTTAGCCAATTCCGGAGTCAGGGCCCATCAACGCTTCCTTGTGTATTGTAGGTATACTGTTGTCTAACAACAATATCTCGTTTGCGCACCTGATAGGTTTGCACGAGTTTTGCCTACATGGTTCAGCTGCAAGTTCGACCGAAGTCCATACATTTTATTGTAGAGACTTCCGTATCAGTCGCAGTAGGAAACTCCGGAATCACTTCCAAGGTTTCTTTCCTTTGATCTGATGACGAAGATACTGATTATCTCATCGAGTTGCATTGTCCTCCCACTCACCTTTTGAAAGAACTATTCTCTTTAAAAGCATACCGTTTTGCGGCAAAACCCTTTGCCTCGGTATAGTGGTGGGGGAATACCCAATGACTTGGGATAACCTTACAAAGTAGCACTTGTCTGATTTGGAATAGGTTTGTAACCTTTTACACAAGCCCCATATTCCAAATGTTAAGAAAAGATATAACATGGTTGGGCGTACCACACCATGGCGTCATTTCAACAGACCTGATGGAGCTCTTTTCAGTGTAAAAGCCGCAGTCTCTAAAGCATCACTCTATAAAAGGGATAATGGCAAATTTATTTATGTCATCTTTGATCTTACCATGTCATAAATGGTTCGATTACATCTTCATGGACTTTTCACTTGCAGTGGTGTTCCGGGAGGTGCAAGTTATGAAACCCCTTTCATAACTCATCAGACATTCGCTAAACTTGTAACTCAAATATTCCTTTCTGCAATCGAATTGTAGAAACATAATTTTCTTGTTACAATAACTTCTACTTCATTTTTGAAAACCTTATGAATGAATTCAAAAGATCCAGAATTCGTCTCAACAAGTAAATATCCATATATCTACTTGAGTCATTTCTGAAGATAGATAAATCCACTACTTGCAACAACATTTATTGGACTACACACATCACAATGTATGATCACCAATATGTTCTTTGTTCGTTCCTTATGGCCTGTGAACGGTATTTTAGTCACTTCACTTTTCAGAGGAAAGTTGCAAGTGTCAGATGATTCAAAATCCATCATAATGGAATTTTCCATGCGGGTTTCTACAATGTGACCAAATGCAGTGCCACACTTGTGTGGTATTCTTTTAGTCTTGCGACATTTAGAGTCAGTGTTATGGATGTATCATATTTTCCATCAATATTCATAACATACATCCCATCTAGGATGGAAGCATGGCCCTTCATGTTATTCATAATACTGAACAACAATTGTTGTTTTATGAACAACTCTTTTGCAGCAAACATTGTGCAATGGGCTAGAGTGTATGAAACTCTAAAATGAATTATGAAAGTAAACCCAGAGGTAATGTATTATTATCAATATTCATAACATACGTCTCATTCATAATAAAAGTATGGCCCTTATGTTATTCATAACACCGAACATCAAAAGTTCTCTTATGAACAACCTTCTTGCAAGATACCTTATGCAAAGGGCTAGAGTGTGAAACTCTAAAATGAATTATGAAAGTAAATACATAGGGAATACACCTATGGAAGGCATAGTAACATTTACTATGTTCCCTGCGTGTATCTAAACCTCATTCCTGGCTAGTCTTTCAGGCCATAGTAGTTCTTACATCGAGTTGCAACAGAATGCAATCGAGCGGGTATCTTTGTGATTAACTCACAATACCCAAGAATTAGTGATTAACATGTTTAACCATAATTCCCAAGAACTATATCTTTGACCAGCCTTCTATACATCAAAAACCTATATGACATTCATACATGAGCTGGATATTCCAGTCTTCTATCCTTTTGCCTTTATACTTCTAACAGTTTAACTTTTAGTATTTCTCCTACTCTCAGAAGAAGCATCCAACTTAAGAGTGGCGTTAGCCCCAGACTTCCTAGGCGTGAAAGTCTCACTAACACCCTTCGGACACTTCCTTTCTCTTTAAGTTGTTGTTTTATTCACCTTTCATCATATGATAGGCGTTCTCCTGGATCCCTCTCTTGTCAGTCTAATGCATAGTAAACTCCTTTACTAACAGTTTGCAAACAAACATTGCTTTGGATATCTCATATCTTTTAGCCTTTGTCTTTCTCTGAAAATGATTTTCAGATTCCATGAATATCACATAACTATCCAAACTTTCGAAGTTCGGGTCTCATGGAAGCAAACATATTGCACTTTGACTGAAAAGGAATTCTGGCTTTTGGATCGAAGGACGAGAGTCACATGATCCATAGCATTAGCGGGAGAATACCGAAAGCATGCGATAGGACAAAGTCCTTCTCGGCACTCTTGAGGACAATCCTCATATTACGTTACCAATCGTAAAGTTTTAACCAGATATTTAACAGCTATTCAATTTTAATTGGGAAGGTGGAAACGCGAGCAATTCTTCTACAACTTTTATGCAAACCACACTTGGACAGTGTTCAAAATTAATTGCACTGAGATTTAAACAAGTTAATTCTACAGTGCGCTCCCACTCAAATCAATATCTCTCATAATTGATTGTGAGTGATACAAGACCCGCATTGTCATTCAACGCCATTGAACGAGATGAACACTGATGGCGCGAACTTCAATCGGTAGGCAAACTTGCCGATCACATCTCTATGTGATTCTTGTTCATCTTTCGATGCGTGTGTTCCGAGCTCAGGGAGATCCTTCCAGAACGTCAAGACAACCAAGTGATCTCGCTGTGAGGTCTCAACTCACCTGCCTCACACTTCTCTAATCGTTCGTACCCAGGGAGATCCTGTGATACCCCGAAAAGTTAGGTGCCGTAACGGTGCAACACTTGGGAGAACACTAACTACTTGATATTTTTGTGAGAGATCACCCTAATAAAAGCGACTACCGCGCAATCAAGAAGGGCGCATCGTAAGGGATAAACATCTCAGGCAATTCATAATAGCATGATATGGTATAGCCCTTTCTGACGGAGAAGTCTTTCATTTCTTCGTCTTCGGCATTCGCGTCGGTGTTCACCTTCGCGAAGATTGCCACCACCTTGTCGATGCACCAGATAATATTGCTATCTCTATAGCTAATAAAATAATGCATTACAACAAGGTTGACACGCAGGTCATTAAAGTGACAATCATATGGCTCCAGCCATCATGTCGAATCATGACACGCAGGTCATGTTAATTTACATTATATAGTCATCTCATACATAATCAAATTAAATATGAGTACTGCTATACCACATCATATGCACATCTCATGTCATCCTGTAAAACCAAGTTAGACGCCTCTAATCGGTTTATACAAGATTTTATTTTACGTGGCTTCTAAGGTTTCGAAACACACCGAAGCTACCAACGTCCATCATCAAGCATGATAATCCAAGTCGCTAGATTAACATTGCGGGGTGTATGAAACACGAGATAATAAAATCTCGAGCCCCATACTGAACTTCGTCATACGCGTGACCCCCGTGCAGATCACATCTGCATTGCCCTTTCGTCTGCGAAACATCCATCTTTCTCAACTATGGTGGAACCCAAAGAACTGTTAGCACTTCGTTGATCTGTCAATCAGCATACTCAGGAGCAGCATGAAAGGATCGCGGATTGCCAGAACTTTGTGAGATTCCACCATGCCCTCAAGATCAGGACTACGCAAATTCCAGGGAAGCAACAAGAACATCGGGTAACAGATTTCATCTGCTACCCGCACAAATAATTTTCAGTAATAGATTTCATCTACTACCTAATTATATTGTACAACACCCATACATCTCTATGTATTCTAGATCGCAACCTGCATCTACGCATAGCACGGCTCTTGATGCCACTGTAGGGTAACGAAGCAGAAAACAAAAAATTTCCGACCTACGTACCAGCCCAGGATCACTATGGAGACTGCATACAAGGTTTGATCTTTTTCGTTATCGACTCGTAGCGCAGCGGAAGTAGAGTCGATGACGATCGGCGGTGCAGATCCCCGCAGCTAGGATTTTACAACCTCCCAACCGCGAGGATGTACTCCCTCGTCAGCTCACCGGACGGATCTTTGGGCAGCCCTTCGGGAGGCCTCAGGACAGTCCCTCGGATAGTCCCACCGGACGGATCCTCGGACAGCCCTTCGGGAGGCCTCTGGACAGTCCCTCGGATAGTCCCACCGGACGGATCCTCGGACAGCCCTCCGGGAGGCCTCTGGACAGTCCTTCGGATAGTCCCACCGGACGGATCCTCGGACAGCCCTCCGGGAGGCCTCACTGACAGCCCTTCGGGCGGGTCACTCGGACAGCCCTTCGGGAGGACCCCCGAAACACGGACAGTAACTCGGACAGCCCTTCGGGAGGCACTCTCGAACTAAGACCGAAACTACGATCTCTCTACAGAGTTGCACACATACGGTGTCATCTATCCGGCAGGGCTTTGCCGTCCAGAACTAGTTCCCACCGGAACCCAGACAGCCTTTCGGCTCTACGAAACTATTTCGCTAGGAGGGAGAGAGAAGCCAGAAATGTCATGGCACTTGTATGTGAGAAGGAAGTGAGTGTGGAGGCAGCCCCTCCACCTCTATTTATAGGAAATCCAAGGGGTAGGGTTTCTTGGCCCCCAAGCCTTCTAGAAACCTTTTTGGGAAAATATCCCAAAAGGTGACTTTTCCATAAATATCCCAAAAAGCACTTTCACTATTCACGACGACATTTTTCAGCGTCTGATCGAACTAAAAATATTCGTGTGGGCTTAGAACATTTGCAGTACCCACCAAAATAATTTTCAACGCGAGCCGGAACAATTCCGGTTTAGTGATTTTCATCTGCGAAAAGCATCTGAAGCGGTTTCGGCAGCTCCGGAACATTTCTGGTTTTCATTCCGGAAAATTCCAGAAAGTTTCAAGAATGATTCTGGCACCCTCCAAGAATTATCAGGCATGTGCCGAAACCAATTTGACTTAATGGTATCCCCTGAAACAACTTTTCAGTTTTACCGAAACTGTTCCGGTGTTCTCTCTGCGGAACTTTTCCGCTGTCCGAAACTTTTCCGGTATCCGAAACTTTTTCGGTGATTTTCTCTCAGACTCCCTATCTAGTATTCAGCAGATAGATGACCCTTAAGCGTGTGACCCTATCGGTTCGGTGAAGCATAGACATGACCCGGAACCCCTTCCGATCAATGATCAACATCGGAGCCGTGGACACTCATATTGACCCCTATACCCACACGAATGAATATTCGAGTGAACCTCCAGTTGCCGTGTGCTATTCCTGTTGCTTCGCGATATGTTACAAATACCCGAGGTGAGACATGTTGGCATCCCCGTGGATCAACAACTTGTCCACTATGCCAGTTACCTCGTTACCGGTATTGTTCTCTTTTCTCGTTCCCGTGTTCCGGCATCCCCGTGATCAAATCACAAAGTGTCTGGCCAGACGATGATGGATACCGTAACACCGAGAGGGCCCAGAGATATCTCTCCATCGTCGGAGGAGCAAATCCCAATCTTGAGCTATCAAGTTACTTGACATACTTTTCCATAAACCCGTATGCCACCGTAATAGCCACCCATTTACGGATGACGTTTAACAAACCCCAAAGTTCATGAAGCAAGCATGAAGAAACTCGATACTCTCATGGTCTAAGGAATCATGCAAACGTTAACCATCTCTGTGTTATAAACCATTAACTAATGACGAATGTATCTCATAGTATAACATCAATTCGGGTCAATTCAACACAAATGTTCTTCTAATATTGTTCCCTCAAAATTGCCGGCATAGCCATGCCCATGATCAGGAAAACAGGATCATCATGCAATACTTGAGCCAGTCTTAGAGGCCAGACTAGGAATACATTTTACCGTTTATTATTCCACACGTGCATATGAGTCTTCCTCCGAGCCTCGTGGTTATTGTAGACTCGAGAACCATAGCAGTTATAGCATGGAACATAAACCTAATTATGAACAGGGAGATAATCAATAACATTTATTATTGCCTCGAGGGCATATCTCCTACAGAACCGGGACTAAAGGTCCCAGCCGAACCGGGACTGGTGCCTGCCGAGGCCCGGCCGGCGTCCTGGCCGCTTGAACCGGGACTGATGCATGCATTAGTCCCGGTTCGTAAGTAGACCGGGACTGTTGCTCTGATCTGGCAAAAACCAATGCCCTGTTTTCTACTAGTGCTCCAAGAGGGAAATCTTACCCAACATCGGTCGACGTCACAGTACACCGTTGATGATAGAAAACATGATGAGGATATTTACTCTACGTTGGATGGCAACGCTAGATCTATATCTCTGAATCATCCATCTAGATCTATATCGACCGAAGCTCAAAGCTCACAAGCCATAGCCAGCTAGCTCCGTCCTACGTGGACATCGAGGCCATGGTTCCCTCGCTTCTACCTACCGTCTAGCAAGCTCTTCAATTGATCGACCAGTTTTATTTACATAAATCCTAAAAAGTGCAGCTGTGCTCGTTTGTTTTCTAGAGCACACACGTCTCTGCGCCGTTCGTTCCGCATCGCGCGGACAGCAGACATCGTGCGTCTTCAAGCGTCGCGCGTGTGTTTTTTCGGTGGGCGCGCCAGGTGTCGCCTGGTCTGGCTGTCTGGGGCGAGGCCCGTTGGGGTGGAGCGGCGGTCGCGGGTCCCACCACTTCCTTCTCCCCTCCCCACTCCCGTCTGCCATTTCAAACTGCACACCGCTTCCTTCGCGAGATGAACTGCCCGGCGAGTTCATCCCATCCCAAATCCCCCAAATCAGGCGAGGCGGCGACTTGGCGGCGATTCCGCAGCCAATTTTTCCGCCGGAGTTGGAAGCGACCGACGGCGTGCTTCGACAAGAGGATGGTACAGCTACCAGGAGCGTGCGACCACCCCTAGGGTCGTGAGGTAATGAGGGGCGTGCGACCACCGCAGGATACCAGGGGCCGTGTGGGAGCAGCAGTCGCGGCGGAAGGAGCAGAAGTACCGGAGAAGCGACAGAGGAGGAACGGCCCGTGCGCGGCTGCTGTGCTGTTGGCGCGGAGGGGCAGAGTCACGGTGAGCAATCCCTGGTAAGCTCATCGATCTCATTTTTTGCTCCTCCGCATTTGGCGAAATCGACGAGTACATATTGGAATGGATGAAGCACTCGTTAATTTTGGGATGGATGACGATATGGGGCATTCGGTGTGCATGATAAGCTAGGGTTTGAAAGGCAATGGTTGATGTTGTAGGCTGCTCATGACGGCTGATTTGTGGAGGGGGGTAGGGGTTTTGGGGTTAGGATGCTCACGACGACTGTAGATCAGGCGAAGTTTTGGTTCTGTAGATCTTGAGGTTGCTCCAGTTTTGTGCTTGACTTGCCCGGCATGGGCTCCTGTGTTGCCTAGTATTGTTTTTTTCAGTGTGCAATGTTTTCACTACTGATGAGCTAGGGTTTTGAAAGGCAAGGGTTGTTGCTGTAGGCTGCTCACGATGGCTGATGTGTGGTGGGGTGTAGGGGTGTTGGGGTTATGATGCTCATGACGGCTGTAGATCAGGTGAAGTTTTGGTTCTGTAGATCTTTAGGTTGCTCCAGTTTTGTGCTTGACTTGCCTGGCATGGGCTCCTGTGTTGCCTAGTACTGTTTTTTTCAACAATGCAAATGTACACGCTATGTGTGTTTGTGTTTGTGAGGTAAGAAGTATTCCAGTAGAGGGAGGGTAATAGGGTCCGTTTTAAGGACTTCATGAGGAGGACAATAGTACCATTTTGCTTAATGGACAATCGATTTTTATGAAGTCATTCAGCGATATGTGGTTAGGTGCCTGATGTGTTTCAGATTTTTTTTGCACCCGCAGTTGCCTGATTTTGTGTTAGATTGTTTTTGCTCTTTTTTCTTCATTGATCTGCTACTTAAGTCAGTGTTAAATGTTTGTAATAGAGTGAAATTCAGTTAATGTACATTTTTTGGCGCTTTAGTTGCCTGACATGGTACTGTCTTTTGCCTACCTCTGTGATGTTTTGTTGCCTGTTTTTTTGTTGCAGTATATACAGTTAGAACTAATTTTTTTTATTTGCATGATGATATCATTTCCTTTTTTGTATGCAGCAAAAAACAAATGGCTGGGACAAGCAAAAAGGGCATTTAGGATGACCCTCCTGCATCCAGTCATGATGACCATCCATCTCATGCCACTGAAGAGCATCAAACACAGGTGTGCAAATTTTCTGGAACATGTTACCTATTTTCTGTTCTCTTTTTATATAACACATTTTTTTATTCTGATTTATGTGTGTTTTCTCTTCAGCCACGGAGCACCGCACCCATAGTTGGGTACAAGCGTCAGAGAACTAAGGCAATTGTTGCTCGAGGGAAACATCATGATGATATTGTCAGCAACGAGAGCCTTGCTGGAGATGCTGAAAACACACCCGACAAAGGTGCAGCTGTGGATCAACCTCCAAATCCAAAACGCCGGAAGACCAGAGGAACTGAGGTATTTTCATAGTTGCCTCATTTTTCCAAAACAATTGCCCAACAATGTTGAATAAGTTGCCTAACCAATAGCATAAACATTCTTTGCTAATTTTCAACAATGCTGTATAAGTTGCCTAGCCAATCAAAGCTAGATGCCAACTCTTGCCTAACAAAACCACAACCCAACATGAATGACTGCCCATATCGATCAATCCCAATGAATGGTGCAAAGGGCATGTTGTGCATGTTAGTCTTATATGTTGTGTCAAAGGAGATGCAATTGTGATAACCTTCGACGTAAGCCTTCATGCCGCACCATCGACCCAGAAAATATTCTCAACCCTGTCCTCCTCATCATACTTTATCTTGTAAAAAAATTCTGGATCCTCTTTTTGCTGATCTTTAAAGAATGCAACTGTCTCTATCATATCTCCTTCTCTTGTAGCATCCTTGTTCAAGACCGTCTTGAGGTTCGTAATGTGCTTAGTGCCATAAGGGACGATGAGTTCCGTCCCATAGTATTCCGACATGATGTGCATCATACGACCTGCGGACATGAAGTCACAATGGTGGTTAATCCCTTTTTACACAAAAATAGTATCAAAAACAATTCATCAAGCTATACAAGCAACTAGCACAGAATATACAGGCAATTCAGCAGTGGGGGTAAAAAAATACATGAACAAGCTACATAAAACAAACCAGGGGGAAGTACTTTAACTATGCATTTGAGCAACAAAAAATTCAATCGTAGGCAAGTGTACCTCTAGCAGAAACAAGTGTTATCATATCCAAGTAGTTATCAGGAATTTGAGCAACAAACAGATTAATCATAGGCAAGTCCAGATCCCACATAAATTTTGGTTCCAAAAAAATCCAGGCAAGTAGTAACTATGCATTGAGCAACAAACAGATAAATATTAGGCAAGTCCAACAACCACATAAATCGACATACTCAAGACAACACAGGCAATAACTCACTTTGTTTCTTGAACAAATCAGGCATCTACTACTTAAAAAGGCTTAAAAGAGCCTGGTCCAGGTGGGAAGCAAGTATTGAATTGTCAAGCAATTCAGGCATATGTTTTCACGCAAGAAAGATACAATCATTAGGCAAGGCCAGGGTGTTAAAGTTGGGGGGGGGGGTTAAAACCTGTAGTCAAATTGCTGTTATGAAGGTGGGTAAGGAAGGCCCTTTCATCTGCTGGGATCCCTTGGTGTGATCATCGCAAATACTTGGTCAAAGATGGTTTGTCAACCAATGGATGGTTCTGCTCGCCAACAAAATAGATCACTTCCCATCTGCCATCTATTAGTTTCACAACCATCTTAGCTTTGCAACCAGTTTGCAGTATTGTATCTCTCTTTCGTTTCTTGCTCCTCCTTTTTTCTTTACTCTCATCATCAACAAAGACAATATCTTCGTCTCCATCCACATCTTCTGTTTGTTCAACTATATCATCTACCACAGGAATCTTTTCTGCCCCTCTATCATCGACTTTAGGTTTTCGAAACTTGTTGAAAACAAACTGCTGCTTTATCAACTCACCTGTGTAAACAGACTTCCTTGAAGTATTCATTTTGATTGAAAACCCACTCTGCATGGAATATGCATTGTAGTGTTCTTTGGCACCTTCCAAAGTGTCAAACCTCATGCCCACATAAGGCTCCCTAGGTTGTGACCCAGCTTCATCATCATTTTCTGCACCTAAACCATTACCAACAGTCCCACCAGTATCACCCGCAGCACCTGTGCCATCAAGGGTATGACCATCAGTCTCAGTTGCTACTGCTGCAGGTGCTTGTGTATTGCCTGGAGCCCCTATACCATTAAGTGAGTGCCCATCTGTCTCCATTGGTTCTGCTGCAGCAGCAGCGACATTTTGCATGATAGGAGGATTAGGAAATTCAGCCACAAACTCCGTATTTCCAGCAGCATGTTGTGTACAGTACACAGGATCACCACTATTCATACCATCAACAATGAGGAATGCAGGATTATTTTCATCTGGTTCCTCATTCAGGTCAATCATCTTCAACCTGTGCATTTTTTCAACCAGAAAAATTAAAGCAAGTTAGCTTGATGAGGCAAGCAAGTACTACACTAAATACAGGCAAGCAAGTAACACAGCAACCCAAGTAACAAGATTCACAAGATAACATTCATTTTGTTTTTAAGGAAACATTTGAACATAACCAGGCAATTCAAAGTATATGATGTCTACTACACAACTTATTCTTGTAGACTCGTGTTGGGCCCCCAAGCGCAGATTTTTGTAGGACAGTAGCAATTTTCCCTCAAGTGGATGACCTAAGGTTTATCAATCCGTGGGAGGCATAGGTTGAAGTTGGTATCTCTCAAACAACCCTGCAACCAAATACAAGCAATCTCTTGTGTCCCAAACACCCAATACAATGGTAAATTGTATAGGTGCACTAGTTCGGCGAAGAGATGGTGATAAAAGTGTAGTATGGATAGTAGATATAGGTTTTTGTAATTTGAAAATATAAAAACAGCAAGGTAGTAAGTAACAAAAGTGAGCACAAACGGTATTGCAATGCTTGAAAACAAGGCCTAGGGTTCATACTTTCACTAGTGCAATCTCTCAACAATGCTAACATAATTGGATCATATAACCATCCCTCAACGTGCAATAAAGAATCACTCCCAAGTTCCTATTAGCGGAGAACATAAGATAGAAATTGTTTGTAGGGTACGAAACCACCTCAAAGTTATCCTTTCTGATCGATCTATTGAGCTATTCCTATAAGTGTCACAAACAGCCCTAGAGTTCGTACTAAAATAACACCATATGATACACATCAACCAACTCTAATGTCACCTAGATACTCCAATGTCACCACAAGTATCCGTGAGTTGATTATACGATATGCATCAAACAACTTCATAATCATAATATTCAATCCACACAAAGAACTCCAAGGAGCAACCCCAAAGTTTCTATCGAAGAAAAGATAATGAAAACGTGCATCAACCCCTATACATAGATTACCCCAATGTCACCGCGGGAATCCACGAGTTGAGTGCCAAAACATATATCAAGTGAATCAATATAATACCCCATTGTCACCACTGGTATTCATATGCAAGACATACATAAAGTGTTCTCAAATCTGAAATATTCAATCCGACAATAACGAAACATCAAAGGGAATAGATTCGATTCATCACATCAGAGATAGAGAGGGAAGAAACACCATATGATCCAACTATATTAACAAAGCTCGCGGTACATCAAGATCGTGCCAAATCAAGAACACGAGAGAGAGAGAGAGATCAAACATATAGCTACTGGTAAAAACCCTCAGCCCCGAGGGTGAACTACTCCCTCCTTGTCATGGAGACTGCCGGGATGATGAAGATGGCCTCCGGTGATGATTCCCCCCTCCGGTAGGGTGCCGGAAAGGGGTTGTAGATTAGATCATGGAGGTACAGAGGCTTGCGGCGGCGTAAAAGCTCATCTAGGTTAACTTTCGGGGGTTTCTGAATATATATGAATTTTCAACGTTGGAATCACGTGAAGAAGGGCCACAGGGGGCACACGAGGCACCAGGGCGCGCCTGGGGGGGTGGCGCGCCCTGGTGGCTCGTGGAGCCCCTGTGGGTCTTCTGGCCTCCTCCCGAAGCTTCTAGTGTCTCTTATGTTACAGAAAAAATCGTCAAAAGTTTCGCTACATTTGGACTTCATTTGATATAGATTTTCTGGAAAACCAAAAACAAGCAGAAAACAACAACTGGCACTGGGCACTAGGTCAATATGTTATTCCATGCAAATCATATAAAAGCCATATAAAAGTGCACCAAAATCATTCAAAACTATAATAAACATGGCATGAATACTTCATAAATTATAGATACGTTGGAGACGTATGAGCATCCCCAAGCTTAATTCCTGCTCGTCCTCGAGTAGGTAAATGATAAAGAAAATAATTTATGAAGTGTGAATGCTAGCATAGTGCATAAGTTTGATCAATGATAATTTCAATCACCTTTTCTACCATCAATATATATCATAATCAGTAGCTCATCTCATAAAACTTCTCATGATCAAGTGGCAAGCTATTCACATGTTTAAAGTATAGGCCATAAACTTCCTTGAAAATTAACAAACTATGTTCTCGGTCATCGAACAATTGCAATTCATCTTATTTTCATGAAGGGTCTATGTAAGAGCTTTGATCTAGCAAATTCCACATACTCAACCATCATTTAGTCTTCCATGATTGCTGACACTCAAAGCATATTTTTAGAACAAACCGTTTCAGTCAAACACATAGGAAGATAGTGGCTTAATATTTCGCCTCCCAACTTATTTATCTCAAGGATAATGTCAACAATAATAACTCATGATCACCTATAATCAACTGGATATATGTGCCTGGATCTTTCCCTACCACATAATGCTTGCCAACTAAAGAATAAATAGAGCGGAATAGGGATGAACATTAATGACTCTTGCATAAAAGTAAATACAGAAAAGTAAATGCATAAAAGTAAAAGATAGGCCCTTCGCATAGGGAAGCAGAGGTTGTCATGCGCTTTTTGTTGTTGGATGCACAAGCCCTTAATGTAAAGGAACGTCACGTTATATTGCCCCTTGTGATAGCAACCTTTATTATGCAGTCTATCGCTTTTATTTCTTTACCATCACAAGTTCGTACAACGCTTATTTTCCCTTGCAATAAAAGATCATACATATTTTAGGAGCAATTTTTATTGCTTTTTACACCAATGACAACTTACTTGAAGGATCTTATTTAATCCATAGGTAGATATAGTGGACTCTCATGGCAAGAAACTGGGTTTAAGGGTTTTTGGATGCACAAGTAGTATCTCTACTTAGTACGAATTTTTGGCTAGCAAAAGATCCTAAGAAAGAACCACATGTTAGAGGATCCATGACAATATAACTTGTATGTGAATATAAACAAACATAACTCATTACGTTGTCTTCCTTGTCCAATGTCAACTACTTGATCAAGCTTGAAAATAATTAATGGGGGGTCACAATCATAGAAGATGTCGAAGATAATATATTTATATGTGAAATTTCTCTTCCTTCAAAATTCTTTCATGAATTGTTCAAGTGACCAATGCTATGTTTGTTAACTTTCAATAAATTTTACCACTTATACTTCTTGTATGTGAAGTCACTACTCCCCATGGGACAAGCATATGAAGAATATAAAATTTCAACTTTATGATATTCAATTCTTTCACAATTTACTCATAGGATATAAGTGAAGCACAAGAGTAAATGACAAACTACTCCAAAAAGATATAAGTGAAGATCAAATGAGTAGTTAAGTAAATAGGTAGCTATGTGAGGACTCTCTCTCATTTAAAAATTTCAGATCTTAAGTATTTTATTCAAACAGCAAAGAAAACAAAATCAAATGACATTCCAAGAATAGCAAAACTCATGTGAAGGAGCAAAAACATAGGCTCAACAAAAACTAACCGATAATTGTTGATGAAGAAAGGTGGGATGCCTACCGGGGCATCCCCAAGCTTAGATGCTTGAGACTTCTTAAAATATTAATTTGGGATGCCTTGGTCATCTCCAAGCTTGAGCCTTTGTGTCTCCTTAATTCCTCTCATATCACGGTTTCCCTAAATCTTAAAAACTTCATCCACACAAAACTCAACAAGAACTCGTGAGGTAAGTTAGTATAAATCAACTCAAAACCTTAACATTCTCTACTATAGAAAATCACTAAAATTATAATTAAACATTTCATACTAAATGCCTCTGCATATTTAATACTCCTATCCTCAAATAGAAACATTAAACAAGCAAACATATGCAAATAATGCAACTATAACCGAAATCTGCCAAAACAGAATAGTCTGTAAATGGGAATAAGAATCCATACTTCCCTAACTTCAAATATTCTGAAAAATTACCACGTGACATAGAACTCATGCATGCTTATTGTGTAAAAATTTCAGATTTTTATCACGTTCTGACTATTCAGGAATATTCTGGACATAACAGAAAACTTTCTGTTTTCAAACAGCAACACATGAACTTGCAAACCGAGCATCGTAAAGGCTATAATTGGCATTTTATTGAACTAAAAGATACAAAACATGATTATTGATAACACCAATTAAATATCAACAGAAGAAAATGACGCTCCAAGAAAAACTCATATTATGTGACGAATAAAAATATAGCTCCGAGTGAGGTTACCGATAGTGTTGAAGACGAAAGAGGGGATGCCTTCCGGGGCATCCCCAAGCTTAGACACTTGAGTCTTCCTTGAATTTTACCTTGGGGTGCCTTGGGAATCCCCAAGCTTAGGGTCTTGCCACTCCTTATTCTCCTCATATCGATATCTCACCCAAAACTTGAAAACTTCAATCACACAAAACTTAACGGAACTTCGTGAGATAGGTTAGTATGACAAAAATAAATCATCCACTTAGGTATTGTCAGGACAAGATTCATAATTGTTCTCACATAATTCCTACTGTATTCTATCATTTCCGCAATTTATATTACTCAATATAAGCTATGGAAACACTAAAACAAGCAAACTATGAATCGAAAACGGAATCTGTCAAAAATAGAACAACGTGTAGTAAGCGATTTAAAAACCATACTTCTGTACTTCCAAGAATTCTGAAAAATTAGGACAACGTAAACAATTTGTAACCCAATACTGTGTAAAAAGTTCAGAATTTTTTCACGCTCCAGTACAGAATAGAAATTCCAGCACTGGACGCAAGAGTTTCTGTTTTTGCACAGAATCAAATCAACAAGCATCCACACTATCCCAAAGGCTTTACTTGGCACATTATTGAAAGAAAACATATAAAACATGATTACTACAGTATATTAATCATGTGGACACACAAAAACAGTAGTAATAGGAGGCGGAGGGGGAGAAGAAGATGGGGACGATGCTGTTGGCTGCTGGCGCCTGAAATAGATGGCGGAGGGAAGGCGGGAGTGGGGGCTGGCGGGCGGAATCACGTTGATTAAACTACTGTTTTTGTGTGTCCACATGATTAAGCTACTGTAGTAATCATGTTCTATATGTTTTCTTTCAATAATGTGCAAAGTAAAGCCTTTGGGATAGTGTGGATGCTTGTTGATTTGATTCTGTGCAAAAACAGAAACTTTTGCGTCCAGTGCTAGAATTTCTATTCTGTAATGGAGCATGAATAATTTCTGAAATTTTTACACAGTATTGAGTTACAAATTTTTTACGTTTTCCTAATTTTTCAGAATTTTTGGAGGTACATAAGTATGGTTTTTAAATCTCTTACTACACGCTGTTCTGTTTTTGACAGATTCCGTTTTCGATTCATAGTGTGCTTGTTTTAGTGTTTTCATAGCTTATATTGAGTAATATAAATTGTGGAAATGATAGAATATAGTTGGCATTATGTGAGAACAATTATGAATCTTGTCTTGACAGTACCTAAGTGGATTATTTATTTTTGTCATACTAACCTATCTCACGAAGTTCCGTTAAGTTTTGTGTGATTGAAGTTTTCAAGTTTTGGGTGAGATATCGATATGAGGAGAATAAGGAGTGGCAAGACCCTAAGCTTGGGGATTACCAAGGCACCCCAAGGTAAAATTCGAGGAAGACTCAAGCGTCTAAGCTTGGAGATGCCCCGGAATGCATCCCCTCTTTCGTCTTCAACACTATCGGTAACCTCACTCGGAGCTATATTTTTATTCATCACATAATATGAGTTTTGCTTGGAACGTCATTTTCTTCTGTTGATATTTCATTGGTGTTATCAATAATCATGTTTTGTATCTTTTAGTTCAATAAAATGCCAATTATAGCCTTTACCATGCTCAGTTTGCAAGTTCATGTGTTGCTGTTTGAAAACAGAAAGTTTTCTGTTATGTCCAGAATATTCCTGAATAGTCAAAACAAGATAAAAATCTGAAATTTTTACACAGTAAGGATGCATGAGTTCTCTGTCACATGGTAATTTTTCAGAATTTTTGGAGTTAGGGAAGTATAGATTCTTATTCCCATTTTACAGACTGTTCTGTTTTGGCAGATTTCGGTCATAGTTGCATTGTTTGCATATGTTTGCTTGTTTAATGTTTCTATTTGAGGATAGGAGTATTAAATATGCAGAGGCATTTAGTATGCAATGTTTAATTATAATTTTAGTGATTTGCTACAGTAGAGAATGTTAAGGTTTTGAGTTGATTTATACTAACTTATCTCACGAGTTCTTGTTGAGTTTTGTGTGGATGAAGTTTTTAAGATTTAGGGAAACCGTGATATGAGAGGAATTAAGGAGACACAAAGGCTCAAGCTTGGAGATGACCAAGGCATCTCAAATTAATATTTTAAGAAGTCTCAAGCATCTAAGCTTGGGGATGCCCCGGTAGGCATCCCACCTTTCTTCATCAACAATTATCGGTTAGTTTTTGTTGAGCCTATGTTTTTGCTCCTTCACATGAGTTTTGCTATTCTTGGAATGTCATTTGATTTTGTTTTCTTTGCTGTTTTAATAAAATACTTAAAATCTGAAATTTTTAAATGAGAGAGAGTCCTCACATAGCTACCTATTTACTTAACTACTCATTTGATCTTCACTTATATCTTTTTGGAGTAGTTTGTCATTTACTCTTGTGCTTCACTTATATCCTCTGAGTAAATTGTGAAAGAATTGAATATCATAAAGTTGAAATTTTATATGCTTCATATTCTTGTCCCCATTAATTATTTTCAAGCTTGATCAAGTAGTTGACGTTTGACAAGGAAGACAACGTAATGAGTTATGTTTGTTTATATTCACATAGAAGTTATACTATCATGGATCCTCTAACATGTGGTGCTTGCTTAGGATCTTTTGCTAGCCAAAAAATTGTACTAAGTAGAGATACTACTTGTGCATCCAAAAACCCTTAAACCCAGTTTCTTGCCATGAGAGTCCACTATATCTACCTATGGATTAAATAAGATCCTTCAAGTAAGTTGTCATCGGTGCAAAAAGCAATAAAAATTGCTTCTAAAATATGTATGATCTTTTATTGCAAGGGAAAATAAGCGTTGTACGAACTTGTAATGGTAAAGAAATAAAAGTGACAGACTGCATAATAAAGGTTGCTATCACAAGGGGCAATATAACGTGACGTTCCTTTGCATTAAGGGCTTGTGCATCCAAGCGCATGACAACCTCTGCTTCCCTCTGCGAAGGGACTATCTTTTTATTTTATGCATTTACTTTTCTGTATTTACTTTTATGCAAGAGTCATTAATGTTCATCCCTATTCCGCTCTATTTATTCTTTAGTTGGCAAGCATTATGTGGTAGGGAAAGATCCAGGCACATATATCCAGTTGAATATAGGTGATCATGAGTTATTATTGTTGACATTATCCTTGAGATAAATAAGTTGGGAGGCGAAATATTAAGCCCCTATCTTCCTATGTGTTTGACTGAAACAGTTTGTTCTAAAAATATGCTTT
This sequence comes from Elymus sibiricus, assembly GCA_039707655.1. Taxonomy (NCBI): domain Eukaryota; kingdom Viridiplantae; phylum Streptophyta; class Magnoliopsida; order Poales; family Poaceae; genus Elymus; species Elymus sibiricus. The sequence continues at coordinate 471,137,906 of CM077668.1, read as the reverse complement.
GAGTGTCAGCAATCATGGAAGACTAAATTATGGTTGAGTATGTGGAATTTGCTAGATCAAATCTCTTACATGGACCCTTCCTGAAAATAAGATGAATTGCAATTGTTTGATGACTGAGAACATAGTTTGTTAGTTTTCAAGGAAGTTTATCGCCTATACTTTAAACATGTGAATAGCTTGCCACTTGATCATGAGAAGTTTTATGAGATGAGCTACTGATTATGATATATATTGATACTAGAAAAAGTGATTGAAATTATCATTGATCAAACTTATGCACTATGCAAGGATTCACACTTCATAAATTATTTTCTTTATCATTTACCTACTCGAGGACGAGCAGGAATTAAGCTTGGGGATGCTGATACGTCTCCAACGTATCTATAATTTATGAAGTATTCATGCCATGTTTATTATAGTTTTGTATGATTTTGGTGCACTTTTATATGGCTTTTATATGATTTTCTTGGACTAACATATAGACCTAGTGCCCAGTGTCAGTTGCTATTTTCTGCTTGTTTTTGGTTTTCCAGAAAATCTATATCAAATGAAGTCCAAATGCAGCGAAACTTTTTGACGATTTTTTCTGGAACATGAGAGACACTAGAAGCTTCGGGAGGAGGCCGGAAGACCCACAGGGGCTCCACGAGCCACCAGGGCATGCCACCCCCCCAGGCGCGCCCTGGTGCCTCGTGGGCCCCCTGTGGCCCTTCTTCACGTGATTCCAACGCTGAAAAAGCATATATATTCAGAAACCCTCGAAAGTTAACCTAGATGAGTTTTTACGCCGCAGCAAGCCTCTGTACCTCCACGATCTAATCCACAACCCTTTTCCGGCACCCTGCCGGAGGGGGGAATCATCACCGGAGGCCATCTTCATCATCCCAGCGGTCTCCATGACGAGGAGGGAGTAGTTCACCCTCGGGGCTGAGGGTTTGTACCAGTAGCTATGTGTTTGATCTCTCTCTCTCGTGTTCTTGATTTGGCACGATCTTGATGTACCGCGAGCTTTGTTAATATAGTTGGATCATATGGTGTTTCTTCCTTCTCTATCTTTGTTGTGATGAATCGAATCTTTTCCCTTTGATGTTTCGTTATTGTCGGATTGAATATTTCAGATTTGAGAACACTTGATGTATGCCCTGCATATGAATACCCGTGGTGACAATGGGGTATTATATTGATTCACTTGATATATGTTTTGGCACTCAACTCGCGGATTCCCGCGGTGACATTAGGGTAATCTATGTATAGGGGTTGATGCACGTTTTCATTATCTTTTTTCCGATAGAAACTTTGGGGTTGCTACTTGGTGTTCTTTGTGTGGATTGAATATTATGATTATGAAGTTGTTTGATGCATATCGTATAATCAACTCACGAATACTTGTGGTGACATTGGAGTATCTAGGTGACATTAGAGTTGGTTGATGTGTATCATATGGTGTTAGTTTAGTACGAACTCTAGGGCTGTTTGTGACACTTATAGGAATAGCTCAATAGATCGATCGGAAAGGATAACTTTGAGGTGGTTTCGTACCCTACAAACAATTTCTATCTTATGTTCTCCGCTAATAGGAACTTGGGAGTGATTCTTTATTGCACGTTGAGGGATGGTTATATGATCCAATTATGTTAGCATTGTTGAGAGATTGCACTAGTGAAAGTATGAACCCTAGGCCTTATTTTCAACCATTGCAATACCGTTTGTGCTCACTTTTGTTACTTACTACCTTGCTGTTTCTATATTTTCAAATTACAAAAACCTATATCTACTATCCATACTACACTTTTATCACCATCTCTTTGCCGAACTAGTGCACCTATACAATTTACCATTGTATTGGGTGTGTTGGGGACACAAGAGATTTCTTGTATTTGGTTGCAGGGTTGTTTGAGAGATACCATCTTCAACCTACGCCTCCCACGGATTGATAAACCTTAGGTCATCCACTTGAGGGAAAATTGCTACTGTCCTACAAAACTCTGCGCTTGGTGGCCCAACACGAGTCTACAAGAATAAGTTGTGTAGTAGACATCATATACTTTGAATTGCCTGGTTATGTTCAAATGTTTCCTTAAAGACAAAATGAATGTTATCTTGTGAATCTGGTGTGCTTGGGTTGCTGTGTTACTTGCTTGCCTGTATTTAGTGTGGTACTTGCTTGCCTCATCAAGCTAACTTGCTTTAATTTTTCTGGTTGAAAAAATGTACAGGTTGAAGATGATTGATCTGAATGAGGAACCAGATGAAAATAATCCAACATTCCTCATTGTTGATGGTATGAATAGTGGTAATCCTGTGTACTGTACACAACATGCTGCTGGAAATACGGAGTTTGTGGCTGAATCTCCTAATCCTCCTATCATGCAAAATGTCGCTGCTGCTGCAGCAGAACCAATGGAGACAGATGGGCACTCACTTAATGGTATAGGGGCTCCAGGCAATACACAAGCACCTGCAGCAGTAGCAACTGAGGCTGATGGTTATACCCTTGATGGCACAGGTGCCGCGGGTGATACTGGTGGGACTGTTGGTAATGGTTTAGGTGCAGAAAATGATGATGAAGCTTGGTCACAACCTAGGGAGCCTTATGTGGGCATGAGGTTTGACACTTTGGAAGGTGCCAAAGAACACTACAATGCATATTCCTTGCAGAGTGGGTTTTCAATCAAAATGAATACTTCAAGGAAGTCTGTTTACACTGGTGAGTTGATAAAGCAGTAGTTTGTTTGCAACAACTTTCGAAAACCTAAAGTCGATGATGGAGGGGCTGAAAAGATTCCTGTGGTAGATGATATTGTTGAACAAACAGAAGATGTGGATGGAGACGAAGATATTGTCTTTGTTGATGATGAGAGTAAAACAAAAAGGAGGACCAAGAAATGAAAGAGAGATACAATATTGCAAACTGGTTGCAAAGCTAAGATGGTTGTGAAACTAATAGATGTCAGATGGGAAGGGATCTACTTTGTTGGCGAGCACAACCATCCATTGGTTGACAAACCATCTTTGACCAAGTACTTGCGATCACACCAAGGGATCCCAGCAGAAGAAAGGGCCTTCCTTACCCACCTTCATAACTGCAATTTGACTACAGGTTTTAACCCCCCCCCCCCCAACTTTAACACCCTGGCCTTGCCTAATGATTGTATCTTTCTTGCGTGAAAACATATGCCTGAATTGCTTGACAATTAATACTTGCTTCCCACCTGGACCAGGCTTTTTTAAGCCTTTTTAAGTAGTAGATGCCTGATTTGTTCAAAAATCAAAGTGAGTTATTGCCTGTGTTGTCTTGTGTATGTCGATTTCTATGGTTGTTGGACTTGCCTAATATTTATCTGTTTGTTGCTCAATGCATAGTTACTACTTGCCTTGATTTTTTTTGGAACCAAAATTTATGTGGGATCTGGACTTGCCTATGATTAATCTGTTTGTTGCTCAAATTCCTGATAACTACTTGCCTATGATAACACTTGTTTCTATTAGAGGTACACTTGCCTACGATTGAATTTTTTGTTGCTCAAATGCATAGTTAAAGTACTTCCCCCTGGTTTGTTTTATGTAGCTTGTTCATGTATTTTTTTACCCCCACTGCTGAATTGCCTGTATATTATGTGCTAGTTGCTTGTATAGCTTGATGAATTGTTTTTGATACTATTTTTGTGTAAAAAGGGATTAACCACCATTGTGACTTCATGTCCGCAGGTCGTATGATGCACATCATGTCGGAATATTATGGGACGGAACTCATCGTCCCTTATGGCACTAAGCACATTACGAACCTCAAGACGGTCTTGAACAAGGATGCTACAAGAGAAGGAGATATGATAGAGACAGTTGCATTCTTTAAAGATCAGCAAAAAGAGGATCCAGAATTTTTTTACAAGATAAGGTATGATGAGGAGGACAGGGTTGAGAATATTTTCTGGGTCGATGGTGCGGCATGGAAGGCTTACGTCGAAGCTTATCACAATTGCATCTCCTTTGACACAACATATATGACTAACATGTACAACATGCCCTTTGCACCATTCATTGGGATTAATCGACATGGGCAGTCATTCATGTTGGGTTGTGGTTTTGTTAGGCAAGAGTTGGCATCTAGCTTTGATTGGCTAGGCAACTTATACATCATTGTTGAAAATTAGCAAAGAATGTTTATGCTATTGGTTAGGCAACTTATACAACATTTTGGGCAACTGTTTTGGAAAAATGAGGCAACTATGCAAATACCTCAGTTCCTCTGGTCTTCCGGCGTTTTGGATTTGGAGGTTGATCCACAGCTGCAGCTTTGTCGGGTGCGTTTTCAGCATCTCCAGCAAGGCTCTCGTTGCTGACAATATCATCATGATGTTTCCCTCGAGCAACAATTGCCTTAGTTCTCTGACGCTTGTACCCAACTATGGGTGCGGTGCTCCGTCGCTGAAGAGAAAACACACATAAATCAGAATAAAAAAATGTGTTATATAAAAAGAGAACAGAAAATAGGTAACATGTTCCAGAAAATTTGCACACCTGTGTTTGATGCTCTTCAGTGGCATGAGATGGATGGTCATCATGACTGGATGCAGGAAGGTCATCCTGAATGCCCTTTTTGCTTGTCCCAGCCATTTGTTTTTTGCTGCATACAAAAAAGGAAATGATATCATCATGCAAATAAAAAAAAATCAGTTCTAACTGTATATACTGCAAGAAAAAAACAGGCAACAAAACATCACAGAGGTAGGCAAAAGACAGTACCATGTCAGGCAACTAAAGCGCCAAAAAATGTACATTAACTGAATTTCACTCTGTTACAAACATTAAACACTGACTTAAGTAGCAGATCAATGAACAAAAAAGAGCAAAAACAATCTAACACAAAATCAGGCAACTGCGGGTGCAAAAAAAATCTGAAACACATCAGGCACCTAACCCCATATCGCTGAATGGCTTCATAAAAATCGATTGTCCATTAAGCAAAATGGTACTATTGTCCTCGTCATGAAGTCCTTAAAACGGACCCTATTACCCTCCCTCTACTGGAATACTTCTTACCTCACAAACACAAACACACACAGCGTGTACATTTGCATTGTTGAAAAAAACAGTACTAGGCAACACAGGAGCCCATGCCGGGCAAGTCAAGCATAAAACTGGAACAACCTAAAGATCTACAGAACCAAAACTTCACCTGATCTACAGCCGTCATGAGCATCATAACCCCAACTCCCCTACACCCCTCCACACATCAGCCATAGTGAGCAGCCTACAGCAACAACCCTTGCCTTTCAAAACCCTAGCTCATCAGTAGTGAAAACATTGCACACTGAAAAAAACAATACTAGGCAACACAGGAGCCCATGCCGGGCAAGTCAAGCACAAAACTGGAGCAACCTCAAGATCTACAAAACCAAAACTTCTCCTGATCTACAGCCGTCGTGAGCATCCTAACCCCAAAACCTCTACCCCCTCCACACATCAGCCGTCGTGAGCAGCCTACCGCATCAACCCTTGCCTTTCAAACCCTAGCTTATCATGCACACCGAATGCCCCATATAGTCATCCATCCCAAAATTAACGAGTGCTTCATCCATTCCAATATGTACTCGTCGATTTCGCCAAACGCGGAGGAGCGACAAATGAGATCGATGAGCTTACCAGGGATTGCTCGCCGTGACTCTGCCCCTCCGCGCCAACAGCACGGCAGCCGCGCACGGGCCGTTCCTCCTCCGTCGCTTCTCCGGTACTTCTGCTCCTTTCGCCGCGACTGCTGCTCCCACACGGCCCCTGGTATCCTACGGTGGTCGCACGCCCCTCGTCACCGCACGACCCTAGGGATGGTCGCACGCCCCTGGTAGCCGTACCACCCTCTTGTCGAAGCACGCCGTCGGTCGCTTCCAACTCCGGCGGAAAAATTGGCCGCGGAATCGCCGCCAAGTCGTCACCTCGCCTGATTTGGGGGATTTGGGATGGGATGAACTTGCTGGGCAGTTCGTCTCGCGAAGGAAGCGGTGTGCAGTTCGAAATGGCAGACGGGAGTGGGGAGGGGAGAAGGAAGTGGTGGGACCCGCGACCGCCGCTCGACCCCAACGGGCCTCGCCCCAGACAGCCAGACCAGGCGACACCTGGCGCGCCCACCGAAAAAACACACGCGCGACGTCTGCGCGATGCGGAACGAACGGCGCAGAGACGTGTGTGCTCTAGAAAACAAACGAGCACAGCTGCACTTTTTAGGATTTAGGTTAATTTTAATCTACTTTGCTGCGTGCTTAAACTTAAAGCTGTTCATCTGATCGACGTGCGTGCGTGCGTGTAGCTTAAGCGTGTGGCTGCAGGGGCTGCGTGGGTGGCCTTTCTCGGCGCCTCGACGCTGGTCAGCTTTGAGTTGGCCGATGGGATCCGTGACATTGCCAGGGCCCGCGGGGAGAACAAAAAGCGCACCGCGGAGAGGATCAGCCGGGTGGTGGCCGCCGTCGAGTCCCACGAGGAGGATATGAGGAGCGTCCGGGAGGAGATGAAGAGGCTACAGGCGGACAACGCCCAGCTGCGGGAGCTGCTGCAAAAGAATCAGTGATCAAATAGTACGACGCCCAGATGCGGGAGCTAGGCCGCCGCTGCACTCACCATCCGGAGTCGCCACACTGGAACCAAAGAAGCTACCTAGCCCGTTGGAAACGGGCAACAGATGCACGGCAAGCCACCCCCGCCGCCGGACGAAAACCCCACCACCACCCACGCCCCGCCTTTGGGCAAACCCCACCCACCTGATGACGACAATGCAGTGTGTGAATGTCTGCCATGGCCCTGGGCCTACCCACCTGGTGGTGCTGAAGGATGATGGCGGTAGCCCCCCTCCCCCATCTTGGGCGGGCTTCTCCCATCGAAGGCACTGACCACTGATGGTCACGCTCGCTCGCTCTTCAGCCGGTCGATTTGATATACTGCATGCTGATCTACATGCGTGCATGTGCGCGTGCGTTCATGGCTGCTGTGCAGGGAACCGGGGTGATCTGGGAGAGCGCCGTGTTTCTCGCCGGACAGAAGCTCTTGCCGCCGCCAAGGACCACGAGAAGAGGATTTGCCGGGCGATTGGTCGGGAAGTGGGCGAGAACCTCTGCGACGCCACAAGGCACACGAGGAGGAGGTGAGGATCGTCTGGGATATGTACTACCTAGTGATAGAAAAAACCGATCTTATGGATGATGGGTTGAAATCGCCAGTGAAAGCCCTCGCTTAGGAAACCTAACCCAAGCTGTGGCAGATGAGAAATACCAGTAGATAAGGCTACTGATGCTTGCGAAAACTCGGAAGCAAGGGTTCTTGAAAGGTTGTTTAAGAAGATGATACTACCGTCAAGACTGGCCACAAAGATATGTCAATGCCAACAAGAATGGAGCCCAGGGTTCCCCCGGCATTCCGAGATGAGAAGGGAGACAGAAAACTTTTATTTCAGGAAACATGACCAGCACTGCTAAATCTGCATCCTTGAAATACCATGACGTACCTAACCGACAACTCGTCCTACACGCGGAGCATGGAGGCCCGCGGTTCCCCGACCCTCTATCGCCTCATGATCGATTGAAGGGAGGGGAAAGCCCTCACATTTGGAAGCCTGCCCTAGCCACTTCGGAAGGAAAAATCAGACAAGAGTGGTTTTTCTAAGAGCATCTCCAACAGGCGTGCGAAATTTGCGGCGCGCTGGAAAAACCGCCAGTTTGGCGCGCGAGAGGCCGCGCGGTGCGCTCCAGCAGGCGCGCGCGTTAGTTTTGCCGCACGACGCCCAGCGCGCTGGTTAAAAGCCGCGCGCCTGCGCCCGCCAACCGCCAGAAACTTCCCTCCCGCCGCGCCTTCTTCCCCAGCCTATACCAGCGCCCCGCCGCCGCCGCGCCTTCTCCCTCAGCCTCTTCCAACGCCCTGCCATGCCGCCGCCCCCCCGGAGCAGCTTGGGCTACCGCGGCGTCCGCCTCCGCCCCTCCGGCGTGTATTACGCGAAGATCCGCTCCGGCGATACACGCCTCGGGCTCGGAACATTCAACACTGCCTACGAGGCCGCCCGCGCGTACGACGTGACGGCGTTGCGCCTCGGGCGGCCTCGGTCGCAGATGAATTTCTCCGACGTGCGGACGCGCCAGCAGGCGCAGGATCTCGCGCCTCCCCCGCGACTAATCAGCGACGAGGAACGCCGCCTCCAGTGGAGGCGGGAGCGCCGCCTCCTCATCGCCGAGGCGGACGAGCACGCCATGGCGGTGTGACGCGAGCGCTTCCCGCAGGATGTCACCGCCGAGAACGAGTTCTGGGCGCAGAGGAGGGCGGAGCGAGCCATGCGTCGGGCGGACAAGCGTGCACGGAAGGAACTGGCGGAAGCCCAGATCGACCTGGGACATGCGTCGACCTGGGACGATGAAGATCCTCGGTGGCTCGACGCGTTTACGTCGTCGGACTACACCACCGAGGAGGACGAGGAGTAGTCTAGCATCGTTTTATCTATTTTTATTTAGCATCGTATGAACTTGCTTGTGGTTTGGGGCTTGAACTATGCTATGAATTTGAACTATGAATGTTTCCGTATGTGTTGTTTCATAATTTTTCCGAGCGCCGGCCGGGTGCGCGCGCTAGATTTTTACCGCGCCTGGTGAAGCGCTACAGAGACGCGCTAAATTTTGCAGCGCCTGGAAAAGCAACTGCCCTCCTGCGCGCGCTAAAACGCTATTTCGGCGTTGCAAAAAAAATTTAGCGCGCCGCGCTACCGCGCGCCTGTTGGAGATGCTCTAAGTACCCTCTATCATTACCCTCCAGCATTGCTTTGAGATTTGTGTTACCAATTTAACGTGCTACATGAAATTTGTCTCTTTGCAGGTCAACAGAACTTTAGAACCACAATGTGTGGCTTTTTTTTGGGATTTTGTGGTCTAGCATAAATATACAAAACACGATTGTTTTGTGAGTAAAAATATATTATTTTATGTATTTATGGTGCATCACAAAAAATCCAATTGTACCCACATTGTAGTTATATAATGTTTTGTTGTCCTGCAAAGTTTGAAATTCATATGTTGCCTTATTTGAGAGAAACAGAAAAGGAGGAAATGTATTAACATTGAGCTTGTACCTCTAGAAATTCGTGTGAAGGAACTCGTTTCCGTTTTTCGCTTCATTCTAATAAAATGGGGCGGGGAACCCCTTTCATTAAAAAAAAAAGAAATTCGTGTGAATAACACTAAAAAAATCATGTGTTTAATATATTGAGTTAACACGTGTAGGTGTCACATCCGGACACCGAAACACACTAGTAGAAAATCCCCTTTAGTCCCGGTTCGTAAGGGCCTTTAGTCCCGGTTCTGGAACCGGGACTAAAGGGTCGGGACTAATGCCCAAGACCTTTAGTCCTGGTTGGCTTACGAACCGGGACCAAAGGCCCTCCACGTGGCCGCTCTCTGTGCGTGGGCTGGAGGACCTTTAGTCCCGGTTGGTGTTACCAACCGAGACTAAAGGTAGTCCCGGTTGGTAACACCAACCGGGACTAAAGGAATTTTTTTTTTCAATTTTTTTTTTCAATTTTTTTTTTCAATTTTTTGATTTTAATTTTTTTTCTGATTTTCACAATTTAATCTGTAATCACCCCTCCTCACTGCTTCAGAATTTAATCTCTAGTCTCTAATCAGCACTCATTCCAAATCGTCTAACTTCCCAGCCGGTCACCCATCCTCTCACTACTCCAGCCCCAGCACGCTTAACTTTCAGGTTCTATCTCCCCTAGTTTCCAAGACTGCACTTGTTGTTTTCCTGACAATCTTAAGCTATCAATCCTGTTAACCCTTAGGTCTTGATGTCACATGATTTAATTTTTTGAATTCTAAACAATTATTAAAATAAACAAAATAAGTACTAATAATATTGAATTTCAATGAAAATAAAATAAGTAATAATATTATTTTATTAATTTGTTTGCCATTTATTCATTTAATATGACATAATTAATATCTTTAAATCTGTAAATCGAAATTCGACAAATAATATATCCATTATTATCAGAAAAATGTGAGGAATCCAAATATGACATCATTTATTTTTTTTAAATTATTTTTTAAAAGTTTTAACATTATTTTTTTGATTTGAAATAACTTTTTTTCCTTTTGGAATTTTGAGAATCTGAGAAAACTTCACCGGGTAAACCCTGGTGAAATCGAGTCCCAATTTTTCTCTAGTTTTTTTTTTATATATTAAACATTTTTTTCGACATCGTATGCAAAAGTTGTGGCCGTTTTACATTTGTTTTTCGTTTTTTTGCAAAAAAGGTCAAAATTCATATTTCAAAATTTCTATACCAACTAGACACTAAAACCTAACTACATCTCAAAGGATTTTATTTTTTGAAGATTTTATCATTTTTGTTTATTTTCTACAAAACTAAAAAAGGCGGTCCACAGGGGGTAGAGTTTCAAAATTTCAGAACCCCTTTAGTCCGGGTTGGTGTCCATCCAATCATACCGTCGACTACACATCTGCTAGCACCGTCCCAGCCAGAGTCACAACTAAGGTTAACCAAGCCAGAGTCAACCATTTCTAACTTCATTTGCTATTTTTTATGCATTTAATGATTTTTTTGAGCTAAATGATCCTGAAATTGAAAAGCACTACAAATGAACTCTGAAAAGGTTGAAACTTGGCATGGTATCATCATTTCACCCACATAGCTTGTGCTAAAAAGTTGAGAGGGTTACGGCAAAAACTGGATGCACTTCGTGTACAAACTGGACCATCTCATTCGAAGTATCAAGGTTTCGGACGAAAACTCGTCTGTTACAAATGCATTTCATTTTTTTTAATTAAAATCCTAATTTAAATTATTTTAAAAATAACCAAATAAATCTTACTGTGACAACAATCTAACACGTGACTAGGAGCAAAAAAAATTAAATTAAAAACTATTTGTAAACTCAAGTTATTCACAATCTAGGGTTTGAAGCAAATTTGAACAAATTCAAATTTAAACCATTCAAATTTGAAAACTAATGGCACAAACAGAAACTAGACAAAATTTTAAATGTAATGCAGAAAAAATCAGTCAAAAACATCAAATATCTTAAAAGATATAAGCAATTTAAAACAGAAACTAAAAACAGAAAACAAATGTAAAAACAGGAAAACTACCTTTAGTCCCGGTTGGTAACACCAACTGGGACTAAAGCCTCAACCCCTTTAGTCCCGGTTGGTAGCCTTTAGTCCCGGTTGGAGATACCAACCGGGACTAAAGGGGCTGGCACTGTTCGAAGCCCTTTAGTCCCGGTTGGTCTCTCCAACCGGGACTAAAGGCCCCGTTCTAACCAGAACTGATGTCTGCGCCGCTCGAACCGGGACTAATGCACCCATTAATCCCGGTTCGTAACAGAACCGGGACTAATGCTCTGATCTGGCATGGACCAATGCCCTGTTTTGTACTAGTGACAGTACACCATACGGACTTGGGTCCTCCTCCGACTCCGGCCAACGATGCACCTACATATAGGTTTGATCGATCTCGCGGCGTTAGACCTCTGAATCATCGATCGATTGCTCCGTCGAAACTCCAAGCCCCAAGCCGATCCGTTCGTTCAAAATGAATACGTTCGCTAATCGATCGAAAAACTGCAAGCCCAGCCCGTACGTTCGCTAATCGATCTCTCCCACCGAAGCTAGCAAGCCCCAAGCCAATCGTCCCAAAACCAAAAGCTGTAGCTAGCTCCTTCGGTCCACACCATGGTACGTTCTACTACTAATCTAGCAACCTCTTCTTCAACCGACAGATCTGACGTGTTTAATTAGCACTTGCATGCATGTGCATGGAGGTTAATTAGGTTAACACTTAACGCCGACGATGATGATCCATATATCTTATATATATGTCTGTGTGCATGGCTGCAGGTACCCAAATTGGTGGTTTGGATCGGCGGCGTGTGGTTGATCAGCGCGGCGGTGGGCAAGACGATGTTGGCCTTCCACACCATCGATCGGCACAAGGAGGAGATGAGCAGAATGCGGGAGGAGATGAAGAGGCTGCGACACCAGCTCCAGACGTCTCCAAAAATCCCCTCGCAGCGGCTCTCCTTCTCGTCCCTTCTCCACAGTAAAAGCGACTCAGGGGGCGAACCAGCTTCTGGCGGCGGATCCGGCGATTTCCCTCCGCTGAGGGCCGTGTGCTCGTCGGCGTGGGTGAAATCGTCGGATCCGTTGCGCAGATCTGTATAGCTGTAGGTAGTTTAGTACCTAGGGGCTTGAGTTTTTGGCCGTTCGTCGCTCGCTGCAGTGGTGTTCGACGGCGGCTTCGAATAAAGTTGCCTCCAGATCCCCTCCGACGTGGTCTTCTCCTTCGTCGGCCATGGATCTGGGTGGAAAGCGTGCTGGGCGGGGCCGTCGTGGCGGCGGCGGCAGCCTCGTTGTGGCTTTTGTTCCATTGGTCTCTGTTCCGCGTCGGCGGTGTCTCCTCCGTCACCAACGACTGGCCGACGGATTTTGTACAGGAGGTTTGGTGCGGTCAGCTGTTCTTTGCAGATCTTGGATCTACGTCCGCGCCGGAGTATCTGTTCGTGCTTGTCTTTCTTCTCTCTGCTGGGCTGCCGCGAAGGAGGGAGGGCCTGCTATGCCCGGGAGGAGTTCCCGGCCGCGGTGCTGGAACCGGAGATCAGTTCCCGTCTGCGTTTTGGCTTTCGGTTTGCATTTTTTTTCGGTCCTGAACGAGATGGCCGAAATTCGGCCATTTTAAAAATTTCGGTAAAATCTCGGACGAAATTACAAAACCAAAATTTGAATTTTAAACGAAATTTAACCAAAATTCGGCCGAAAATTTTGAAAACAAGCAGAGCAAAAGTATGGCAGTCGCACTACACTGAGGAGTACGTATATAAATGTTTACCAAACTAGCTTTGGGGATTAAAAACTGTGCATCGGTCCAACATCATCATGAGCTCCAAAAGAGAAAGATTGAAACATGGACAGGGAGAGGTGCTTCAGAGTTGAGGAGGAGTTGCCAATGGATTCAGCCGCAGCGCACAGCGTGCAGCGTGCAGCCCGCAGCCGGCAGAGGTCGGCAGCAGAGGCTGGGCCGTCCGGAAGGCGCGAAAGGGGCAGGAGCGGCAGGCTCGAGCGGGGAGGCAGGCGGCGACGAGCGGAGGAGCTTTGTGTGGGCGTAGCGCCGCCGCCGCACACACGGGTCGAGCCGAGCAGGGGGTCGTGATTTGTTCAGGCTAGGGTTAGGGCGTTTCGTTCGATCCTTTTATCTTTGGCAGAGCGTGGGGAGGCTCCATAAGTTGGATTGGGCCAGAAAACGTTCAAACTGGGCCGGAAATTTCGGCCGGCACAGACATTTACCGGGCCCAGGCGAGATGGACGGAATTCGGCCGAAAATTGATTTTTTCGGCCGAAAATCAAAACACAGGTTCCCGTCCCCTGGGATGGGGCACTTTGTGCGGTACTCAAAGCCCATCGAGGCGACGGCTCAAGCAGGTTGACTGTGTTAGATGTGTATAGTTCCTTTTCTGTATATCCCCAGTGTATAAGGGGTTTCCTGCAGTTCTACCTCACATGTATATGTACTGGCCTTTGGCCCCTGTGAATGTTAGTTGCTCATTCCTAACATGGTATCAGATGCTTAGGTTCCTCTCCCGCTCCCGCACACCGCAGCTCCGTGCCCCGCCGCCAGCCATCTCCTCCCTCGCCGCCGGCCCTCTCCTTCCCTGCCGCCGCGCCGCGCCGCCCCGGCCTGCGCTCGGCCGCGCCGCCCCTCCCCGAGCTCTTCTGTCGCCGCCCCGCGCCGTCCAGCGCGCGGCCGCGGCCTCCCCTGCTGTCGCCGCCCCGCGCCTCCCCCCGCGCGGCCGCACCCGGTCGCCACTGCCCCGCGCCGCCCCGCGCCCGGCCACGCCCGGCTGCCGCCGCCCCGTTCCTGTGCCGCCCCGAGCACCACGGCAGTACCGCTTAGGCGGTACTACCGCTGTGCACCACGGTAGTACCGCTTAGGCGGTACTTCCGCTGTGTACTGCCGCAGCAAGTTCCGCTTGGGAATCTCCCTCCGTGCAACTTTCTGTTTCCCCTGTTGCTTTAGCGGTAGTAGAGCGGCACTAGCACGGTAGTACCGTGCAGTTGACCAAAAAAAAGGGTTCCTCATGTCTGCTTCAGGCTACGTTGCTGTTCCTCGGTGCTCGGTGATCTTCGATGGCACCAACTATGCTGAGTTTGCGGGCTTCATGCGGATCCACATGCGCGGCCTTCTCCTGTGGGGCGTTCTCTCTGGCGAGGTCCCCTGTCCGCCTTGCCCTGTCGCTCCTGTGGCTCCTACCCCACCGGTGCCGCCTGTTCTTGCTGCTGGAGCTTCCCAGGCTGATCGGGATGCAGCCAAGGCTCTCGATGATGCTGCGGTGGATGCTTATGATCAGCAGGTATCAGCCTATTCCGATGCTCTTTCTCTCTATCGGGATGCTCTGTCTGCTTACACTCAGTGGTGCAATGATGATGCTCGGGCTGCTGCTGTTCTCACTGCTAGTGTCCTACCTCAGTTTGCTTCGGAGTTCATGAGCCTCGGTACTGTTCAAGCGATGTGGTCTTACCTCTGTCAGCGCTATCAGCCCTCTGGTGATGCGCTCTACTTATCTGTGATGCGTCAGGAGCACGCCCTTCAGCAGGGTGACTCTTCTGTTGATGAGTTCTACACACAGAGTTCTGCCATCTGGCGCCAGCTTGACTCTCTTCGGACTGTTGTTTGTGGAACTTGCCGTTGCTGCCAGACTATGAGGTCCGACTTGGAGTTTCAGCGTGCCCATGAGTTCTTATCTCGCCTCCGTTCCGAGTTTGAGCCTCGACGTGCTCACTTGCTTGCTCGTGGTCGTGTTCCTATCTCGGAGGTGCTTGCTAAGCTTCGTGCTGAGGAGACCCGCCTCCGCTCTGCTGGGTTGCTTGCTGTTCCCTCTGTGTTGGCTGCTCGAGCTCCTGTGTTGTCTGCTCGTCTCACCGCTCCACCGCTTCTGCCGACACCTTCAGGGGGGGTGGCTCGCCCTCCTTCTGCTGAGAAGGGCCGATCGCGCCGTGACACTTTCTGTGGCTACTGCTCCAGGAAAGGTCACCCAGAGTCTGAGTGCCGCCAGAAACAGCGAGACCAGAGGCGCTCTTCTTCCAGTGGGACTCATGCGCCTCCCTCGACTCCGTCACTCACTGACCAGGATATTATGCGACTCAAGCGCATGCTGGCTTCCTCTGGTTCTTCCTCGACGGGCTCTGTTGCTGCTGTGACTGCCACCACCACCCCGCCCTCGCTGGAGCTTACTCAGTCAGGTACATCCTCGTGGGTTCTGGATTCTGGAGCTTCTTTTCATATGTCCTCTGATTCTTCTGCTTTATCTTCCCTTCGACCTCTTGATTTTCCTCTTAATGTTTTCACTGCCGATGGCACACCCCTTCCTGTTGCTAGTCGTGGCATTCTTTCTACTCCATCTTTTTTTGTTCCCAGTGTTTCTCATGTTCCTCGTCTTACCATGAATCTTTTTTCCGCTGCCCAACTTACTGATTCTGGTTGTCGTGTCATTCTTGATACCGACTCTTGCTCCATGCAGGATCGTCACACCAAGGCTTTGGTTGGTGCTGGCCCCCGGCGCCGTGAGTCAGAGGGCCTTTGGGAGGTTGACTGGCTTTGTGTTCCTTCCGCAGCCACCACTTCTGCCAGCTCTCATGCTCTTGCTTCCTCTTCGTCTGCGTCCTTCCAGCAGTGGCATCATCGCCTTGGTCACATCTATGGCTCTCGCTTGTCTTCTTTAGTTCGTCAGGGCCTCTTAGGGTCTGTATCTGGAGATGTCTCCTTACATTGTAATGGTTGCAGACTTGGCAAACAGACCCAGTTACCTTATCCTACCAGTGAGTCCGTATCTCAGCATCCTTTTGACTTAGTTCATTCTGATGTCTGGGGTCCTGCTCCCTTTGATTCGAAAGGTGGTCATCGCTACTATGTTTTGTTTATTGATGATTTCTCTCGCTACACTTGGCTCTACTTCATGAAATCTCGTAGCGAGGTTCTCTCTATATACAAACGTTTTGCTGCCATGGTTCACACCCAGTTTTCCACGCCCATTCGTACTTTTCGCGCTGACTCCGCTGGAGAGTATATCTCCCAGCTGTTGCGTGGTTTTCTCGCGGAACAGGGTACTCTTGCCCAGTTCTCATGTCCTGGTGCTCATGCTCAGAATGGCGTTGCTGAACGTAAGCATCGTCATCTGCTTGAGACGGCTCGTGCGCTGATGATTGCCGCTTCCCTTCCACCCCACTTTTGGGCTAAGGCTGTTTCTGCATCCACCTATCTCATCAACATTCAGCCCTCGACTGCTCTGCAGGGTGGTATTCCTATGGAGTGTCTCACAGGTCGATCTCCTGACTACTTAGCTCTTCGTATGTTTGGATGTGTGTGCTATGTCCTGCTTGCCCCGCGAGAACGCACCAAACTGACGGCTCAGTCGGTTGAGTGTGTTTTCCTTGGCTACAGTGATGAGCACAAGGGCTATCGCTGTTGGGACCCTGTTGGTCGTCGCTTGCGCATCTCGCGTGATGTGACCTTTGATGAGTCTCGCTCTTACTACCCCTGCCCTTCCTCCTCGAGTTTCTCTGTGGACGATATTTCTTTCCT
The DNA here is from genome assembly GCA_039707655.1 of Elymus sibiricus. Lineage (NCBI taxonomy): Eukaryota > Viridiplantae > Streptophyta > Magnoliopsida > Poales > Poaceae > Elymus > Elymus sibiricus. The sequence goes on along the minus strand of CM077668.1, from coordinate 471,121,285 downwards.
TCTCCTTCCTGCTACATTCTCCTCTGTGCCTCAGGTCTCTCCCCTTCCTCAGACCCATCTCACTCTTCCTCACATGCCACCGACACCACAATCCCCTCCACCCTCCTCTCCACCATCCTCTCCGATCCGTCGGCCTCTCTCTCCTTTTCCTCTCCACTACACTCGCCGGCCTCGTGTTGAGGATGATTCTCCTGACACATCTTCCACTTCCGATGTTCCTCCTTCCACACCTCCACCAGTTCATAATCTCCGTGCTAGACCTCGACCCCCTCCTGAGCGCTACTCTCCTGCCAAGTACGGCCTCTCTGTTGTTGCTGAGCCGACTTCCTATCAGGCTGCCCTGACTCAACCTGAATGGCAGCTTGCGATGGCCCAGGAGCTCGCTGCCCTTGAGCGTTCTGGCACATGGGATCTGGTTTCCCTTCCTTCTGGTGTTCGTCCCATCACATGCAAGTGGGTCTATAAGATTAAGACTCGCTCTGATGGTTCTCTTGAGCGCTACAAAGCTCGTCTTGTGGCTCGTGGCTTTCAGCAGGAACAGGGACGCGATTATGATGAGACATTCGCTCCTGTGGCCCACATGACCACTGTCCGCACTCTCCTTGCTGTCGCCTCTGTTCGTCATTGGTCTGTCTCTCAGCTTGACGTTCTGAACGCCTTTCTCAATGGTGAGTTGCGTGAGGAAGTCTATATGCAGCCACCCCCAGGGTACTCTGTTCCTGATGGTATGGTCTGCCGACTTCGCCGCTCTCTCTATGGTCTGAAACAGGCCCCTCATGCCTAGTTCGAGCGGTTCGCCTCTGTCGTGACTGCCGCGGGTTTTTCGCCCAGTGATCATGATCCCGCCTTGTTCGTTCACATGTCTCCTCGTGGTCGGACTCTTCTCCTTCTCTATGTTGATGACATGATCATCACTGGTGACGACTCTGACTACATTGCCTTTGTTAAGGCTCGCCTTCGCGACCAGTTCCTCATGACTGATCTTGGTCCACTTCGCTATTTTCTTGGGATTGAGATCTCCTCGACCTCTGATGGCTTCTATATCTCCCAAGAAAAATATATTCAGGATCTTCTTTCTCGCGTTGCTCTTGGTGATGAGCGCACTGTTGTGACTCCTATGGAGCTCAACGTTCAGCTTCGTGCCTCTGATGGTGACCCTCTTCCTAATCCCACTCGCTATCGTCACCTCGTTGGCAGTCTTGTCTATCTTGCTGTTACGCGTCCTGACATCTCCTATCCTGTCCACATCCTGAGTCAGTTTGTTTCAGCCCCCACCTCTGTCCACTATAGTCATCTCCTCCGTGTTCTACGATATCTTCGTGGCACGATCTCTCAGCGCCTTTTCTTTCCCCGCTCCAGCTCTCTTGAGCTCCAGGCCTACTCTGATGCTACCTGGGCTAGTGATCCCTCCGATCGACGCTCGCTATCTGCTTACTGTGTCTTTCTTGGTGGCTCTCTTATTGCCTGGAGGACAAAGAAGCAGACTGCTATTTCCCGCTCGAGTACAGAGGCTGAGTTACGAGCCATGGCTATGTTGACGGCTGAGGTGATCTGGTTACGGTGGTTACTTGAGGATTTTGGTGTGCCTGCTACCACCTCGACTCCCTTACTGTCTGACAGTACCGGTGCTATCAGTATTGCGCGTGACCCGGTGAAGCATGAGCTCACCAAGCACATCGGTGTGGATGCCCACTTTGTACGTGCTGCTGTGCAGGATGAGGTTCTCGCTCTTCACTATGTGCCCTCTGAGTTACAGCTCGCGGACTTCTTCACGAAGGCACAGACTCGAGCGCAGCATGGGTTCTTTCTCTCCAAACTCAGTGTTGTTGACCCACCATGAGTTTGCGGGGGGGTGTTAGATGTGTATAGTTCCTTTTCTGTATATCCCCAGTGTATAAGGGGTTTCCTACAGTTCTACCTCACATGTATATGTACTGTCCTTTGGCCCGTGTGAATGTTAGTTGCTCATTCCTAACAGACTGGAGGCTGCTGTGCGTCCGCTTCCACCTTCTGCTGCTTTGAAGAGGAGGAGGGGCTGTGCGGAGGAGATGCTGCCGGCGTCGGTGTTGATGCCTTGCCTTTGCTTTGTTACTCTGCATAGTTCAGCTGTGCTGTCGGAGCTCCCCAAGGGTCTTCGTTTTCTTCTGTTGTTCTTGGGGTGCTTTCTGATAGAGTTCAGGGGCTTGTGTGCTTGTATGTGAGCTTGGCCTTGTACTGTTTTGTGTCTTGAATACAGGCATACTTTCTCAAAAAAAAAAAAAAAAAAAACACCAGCTCCAGACCTGTTGCCATGACAAAAAGACGTAGCTTTAATACCACGTACCGGCTCACCAGGCCTGCTACGTTCTCTCGTCCTCACGGAGTACATACATACATACATTAATTATTACTAGTACTACACTGCATCGTGTGTTTAATTACCAAGCTAGTGGTGTATATTGCGTGCGTTCATGAAATAGTAAGTAGTATCAGCGAGCAGTTTTTTATCTGCATGTGGCAGAGGATATCGTATTTGACGGCGGGTTGACTGTTGTTCGATGAGGTCTGTGCTGTATATATGAACCAAAATAACAACACCTCTAATGGTCATCACACACAAAAAAACACCTCTGATGATAGTTCTTTTTTGAGGGGGAACATGCTACACTTTATTGCTGAATAATAAGAGGAATACAATGTATGTCTGGGGGTTGTAGGAGCCGCAGATGGCGCCCTACCGGGAGACTAAGCGCGTACTTAGCGAGGCAATGTGCCTCAATGTCTGATGCTCGACCTTCAAACTGAACTGAGCATTGCTGAAACTCAGGAATCGCCATCTGAATTTCGCGGATGATATGTGCATGATTCCCTCCATTGCCTTCCACAATATTTGAGACCACCTCTTTGCAATCAGACCCGACAATAACCTGCGTTTGTAGAAGATCATTTGCTAGTGCTAATGCTTCACGGCATGCCAAAGCTTCCAAAGTTGCCAGATCAGTCACGCCGGAGTAAACCAACGCTGAAGCTCCCATGTACTGGCCCTCGGCATTCCTGCATAGTATTACACTGCACGCACCCAAATTAGTCGTCTTTGATACTGCCCCGTCTACTTTAATTTTCACAAAGCCTGATGGTGGAGGAATCCAACGAGGAGTAGCAATACGTCCAGCAGCCGCTTGCTGTGTACTTACTTGTGGTTTGCAGACTGCAATTTCAGATATGAATACAGGTGGCAACCCACAGATAACTGCAAAGCATGTTTCGCTAAATGGTGTGCCTCCATATTAGAGGAGTGACCCACATGAACAAAAGAGTAGGAGTCAAACTCTCCCTTCGTCTCGTTGATATCCATATGACTGTGCTAATGTGACCAAGCGTGCCAATATTGATATCAGCGACCACTGATGTACAATCTGATGCTATCTTCATCCGTTCAACCATAAGATCTTCAGTGTTAAAATTTTGTCGAATATTGTGTATTGGGAAACAGTTAGACTTGGAGTAAGTAGAGGGTTAGGTGTTTGAATCGGACATGTGTAACCCGGGACTATTATATAAGATCACCGCGGGTAGCCAAAATAAACTAGACATAAGTTAGGTTATAAGACAGAGATCACGAGAGGGACGGCCGGACGCCCGTGGCAGGGGTGCCCGGATCAGCCGTGGCGCGGTGGTTGGAGCGCTGTCTGTTGGCCTGGAGGTCTTATCGACGACGTACCATGTGATTGGTACATGGGAAGATGCGCCCGTAATCATGCCCCGGAGATTAGCCACATGTTTTTTTTTTTGAAAAGGAGGTTAAGACCCCCGGCCTCTGCATCAATCGATGCATACGGCCATCTTTATTTATTATTCAACAAAGGTCTAACAAGAACATACATCAAGCCACCCGAAGTCACCACTCACACCTACAAAACTCGATAATGTGGAGTGCTCTCACTCCCCATATCTAAAACCGGTGTCGTCGCCGATCCATCCACATAACGTATCGGAACCAACAGCCGGTGCAGCAGACCTAAAGCGTACACCAGATGCACACGTTTTAGACGCCGCCATCGTCATCGGACCGCTGACCCATCTTCAGGAGGGAGATCCGCATCATCCTTGCCAGTCCGTCCATCCGTCGACGCCACCACGGCGCCCAACGGCGCCACCGCCCTGCGCTCGTCCATCCAAATGCGAAGATTCTGGAAGATCTGTCGTGCGTAGCACCTGCCGATCAGGCATGACATAGCGTAGCACCTGTCGGCCAGGCATGACTTCACATCTCCACCGAATGCTCCGTGCAAGACGAAGCCGCTCCACCTCCTGCCTCTGTCTTCCAGCGCTGCTCCACAAACGATGCTCCCAAAAGAGAAAACGACACCGCAGTACCGCCATCATTCGATCTGGAAGACCAGATCCTAGGGTTTTCCCCAAAGCAGCACGAGTGGGTCGACAGTAGTTACACGACGATGCCTTCATCAAGATTACGACGCAGAACGCCGCCATCGCCTGCCATCGGCTCGGTTTTCACCGGCAACTATGTCTTCCCGACTCGCAGCCGAAACTGGATGACGGATCTGGAGATCTGACCATCCAGCCTCAGGCCGACCACCACCGACGGAGGAGATGGCCACCACCGCCGGCTGCACCGGCCAGATCAGATCTGACCGGAGGCGCCGCCGACCAGTCCACCATGGCCTCCACGCCGTCGCCGCCGACCCGACACTCGATGGCGCGCCGACCGCAGCCGCCGCCTTCCAGGTATAGGGCCGTGCCGTGCCTGCAGCTGCCGCCGCCCGAGACAGGGCCGGCCACCACGCCGTCGCAGCCATCGCCGCCGCACCGCATAGATTGGATCGGCCGCGCCACCGCACGTTTAGGGGCCCCGCATCACCCCTAAGACGCGGGAGAGAGGAAGTCCCCCACCACCGCCGTCGGCCTCTGGACTTAGCCCGGCGGCGTCCTCTGACGGCGGCAGAGGGAAGGGAAGAGGGAGATCGCGCCCCCGGCGGCTAGGGTTTGGGCGCCGCCCGAGTCGCCCTAGCGGGGACGACGCGGGGGCGAGTCCATCTGCTCATGCGCGCGCTAGCGTCTCCCCGAATAACCACATGGTGAACCCCATTAACAAAACATCGCGTGTCTCTTGCCCAACATTGACAGACAATACACCGGATGCGTATATATCCATCCCATCTCTAGATCGCCTCATCGAAACTCCAAGCCCAACCACGTTAGCTAGTAGGTCTCACCAGCCCTTGCTCCTCCTAGTCTATCAGCACCGAGACCGTGCATGGAGGTACCAACTAGCTAGCTCTTCGATAGATCGATCTAACCTAGCACTTGTGTGCCTTGTCAATGATGATGATGATGATGATGATGATGATGATGATGATGATGATGATGTATGTGTGCATGGGAGGAATCCTTTCTTCATGGTCTGTTCATGGATTTGTTGTCGTGCTTGTCGTTGCCAAACGATCGAACGAGAGAGAGGAACTAGCTCGAGAGTGAGATGAACACGAACGAACTTGCGAGAGTGTTTTGTGCTGCGGCAACTGCGCAGTGTTTTGTGCTCTTCCCTTAATCTTTTATCTGTTACAAAACTGAAACAACTAACTACCCCGGCCAGCTCGCTGTGATCCGGATTGGCCGTTCCATCCCACGTCCTCCAGATGCACAAGCGCGCCACGCTGACCGGGTTAACAAAACAAAAAAGAAACGGGAGGGAGATCGGGCCTACAGCATGTCCCCAACTACTACGTGCATGCTGCATGGAGGTGTCACATTGTTCGCACATGAACACGTCACCGTATACCCTCGACGCCGGGGGTGATGCACCGCAGCTCACGTCGAAGGAGACCCGTCCGGAAGCACGGTACGCAAGCAATCCGGCGGGCACTTTTGAGGACCCGAAACCCCACACGCCCGGGAGGGACCCCGTCTGGACGCGCGGCGGCTATGGGCTGCCCTAAGTCGACCTGATCGCCCCTAGGGCCTCGTGGATCGCTGCCCTCGAAGAAGAAGAACGAACGAAGAACGAGAAGAAAGATACAAGGGAGAGAGATAAAAGTAGATGAATACGAAAAAGTAGTAAATTGATTTGTTCGATTGTGTGTTGTTCAATCGGCCGTCACCTCTTATCTATTTATGAGGCGGCTGGACTTCCCGTACAAGAAAAGGACTCCAAATCCCGTCCAAATCTTTCCAAAATAAACCGAACTCGGATTCATGTAAGTCTGAGACAGCAGTTCGGTATTTATTTTGCAGATAATCAACAACGAACTTTCTCCAATCATTGCTTTCGCCTGCATAAAAATTTCATTAGTGGCCGAAGCGGTGGGCTTTGATTCGGCCTTACCTATGTCGATGAGACTAAGCATCGGCTATTTATAGAAATGCAATACACCATGATCAACATAGTAGCCGGATGCTTGCTGTGTCAACTCTTTCCAATTGTCAAGTCTAGATATATGAACAATTTGAAAGCAACCCAAGGAGAATATTACATCTAGACATGACTCAAGATAAATTATAAATGATTCATCAAAACATCAATAACTTTTTGATATTCATCGCACTACTAGTAACGAATCACCAAAAGCCTCAATACGTATAGCACATATAGCAAGTAAAAGCTCCAATCTGAATAACAATGTATATACAACTTTGATTATTTGTGCAAAAAATATTCTAAGCGGCATGAGGCTTTAAAAAATAGTACCATAAGGAGACATATAAACAACACCAACACCTTGGCCATTGTTATGAATCTCTATAGTACTAGCGAGACAAGGCCAATATCAATATCATGCATGTCATATATCCGATGCTCAATAATAAAACCAACAATGATTTGGCCTCTCGTAAATTTGAAATATTTGTAGACCAAATCATATTAAATCAAAGCATAAGCCCACTCACCAATTTTACAACGAATTGGTGGCAACATATTTTGAATGGCATCAGTCATAATGTCTCAACTCCATGCAAGCATAATATAGGTATACATATAAATTTTCATGAGCACGTACCATGTCTTGCTCTCCAATCGAACTAAGGACGATGTTAGAATACTACACCGGCCATGCATTGACATATTCTTAGGATGATAGATAGATATCGGCCATTACCATAAGGTCCATGTAAACTTTATCCACCAAAGCGCGTATAGCCGAAATAAACAAATGAAATAACAAATCAAATATTTCGGCCCTTTGGATCAGCAAAACACTTGTAGCTAATCAAATGTATAGTGATTTGGTAATACCCTTTCATGATATAAGAAATTATATTGCATCCATGGATCTAAATAAGCCCTTGTAGGATATCCTATCATACCTGGGGATGAATTCCATGGCAAAGACATCAATGGCGTGTTTGACGAATACGGATGATGTGCTAACCGAAGATTTTGATGGGGTGATGCACACCTTCGGCTTAATTGTTTTTCGCTTCCATCCTTCTCTTTCTTCACTTTTGTAATACTTGTTGCAATATAAGTCTGGACATCATTTTTATTTTGACTGCTCCTCTTGGGAACCCATGCCATGTTCTTCTTTCTCAACTCTTGTGCACTAAGCTTGTGTAATTCCTTCTTTTGCCAATACGATAAGCCGAGTGGGCACCTCGGCTGTGATTCTGTTTCGACCAATGGCAATTCTTTTTTGGCCTTGTGCATTCTCAACTTCTTTTCTTCAGATTTGGCACTTTGACTCTCAGCAATTGATTGCTTCACTTCTTTGCCTTTTGTAGCCAATGTTAACTTTTTATTTGGCTCTTTATCTTTTAAGATCAAATATGAATTGGCACTCTTGCGACCATCTTTTTTAACTCGATATACTTGCTTGACCACCTCTATCTTCTTTCTTGAGCTCCGGACCGATTCTTTTTTATTGAAACGGTCTTGAACATATGACTGCTCACTGAACGTTGGTCTTCTTGGAGCTGCATAATATTGGTGAGATGGTTTATAATAAGATGGAGAATGTGCCCTTGTATCATACCTGTCACATGATAAATATGGATTTACGTGAACATAGGGAGGCATCCACGACATTGGCATTGGCGGCCCAAAATAAGGATATGAATATGTTGCATTGAAATTCTCATTTTGCCAATACGGGGTGATCTTGATGCTTTTGCATTAGCTGACCGATAAGCACTTTTCTCTTCACTCTTCTTTTGATATTTATCTAATAATTGTGCAAAAGTGACTTTGGATTTCTCGCACTTGTGCTTATTGCGGCCTTTATCTCCTTTGGCTTGACTGGCATCGATCTTTGGATTTTCTTGTTGCCCCCCAGTCCTTGGCGTCTTCATTGTAGCTTCGATGGAATTCTCGCCCTCAAGATTATGTTCATTGTGCTCTTCATGTAGGAGATATGCCCTAGAGGCAATAATAAATGTTATTGATTATCTCCCTGTTCATAATTAGGTTTATGTTCCATGCTATAACTGCTGTGGTTCTCGAGTCTGCAATAACCACGAGGCTCGGAGGAAGACTCATTTGCACGTGTGGGATAATAAACGGTAAAATGTATTCCTAGTCAAGCCTCTATGACTGGCTCAAGTATTGCATGATGATCCTGTTTTCCTGATCATGGGCATGGCTATGTCGGCAATTTTGAGGGCACAATTTTTGGTAGAACACTTGTGTTGAATCGACCCAATATTGATGTTATGCTATGAGATACATTCGTCATAAGTTAATGGTTAATAACACAGGAAGTTAATATTTGCATAATTCCTTAGACCATGAGAGTATCGAGTTTCTTCATGCTTGCTTCATGAACTTTGGGGTTTGTTAAACGTCATCCGTAAATGGGTGGCTATTACGGCGGCTTACGGGTTCATGGAAAAGTATGTCAAGTAACTTGATAGCTCAAGATTGGGATTTGCTCCTCCGACGATGGAGAGATATCTATGGGCCCTCTCGGTGTTACGGTATCCATCATCGTCTGGCCAGACACAGGGTGATTTGATCACAGGGATGCCGGAACACGGGAACGAGAAAAGAGAACAATACCGGCAACGAGGTAACTGGCATTGTGGACAAGTGTTGATCCACGAGGATGCCGATGTTTCTCACCTCGGGTAATTGTAACATATCGCGAAGCAACAGGAATAGCACACGGCAACTGGAGGTTCACTCGAATATTCATTCGTGTGGGTATAGGGGTCAATATGGGTGTCCACGGCTCCGATGCTGATCATTGATCGGAAAGTGTTCCGGTCATATCTATACTTCACCGAACCTATAGGGTCACACGCTTAAGGGTCATCTATCTGCTGAATACTAGACGAGGAGTCCGAGAGAAAGTCACTGGAAAGGTTTCAGAGACGATGGAAAAGTTCCGGAGAGAACACCGGAAAAGTTTCGGTAAAACCGAAAAGTTGTTTCGGATAAAACCATTGATCCAAAAAGGTTTCGGCAAGCACCGGGAATGTTTTGGAGGTTGCCAGATTGGTCTGGTAATTTCTGGAATTTTTCCGGAGAAAAAACCGAAAAAGGTTTTCGGAGCTGTCGGAATTGTTTACCGGGTAAACGAAGATGGTTTTAAATTAAACCACCATACCGGAAATGTTCCGGAGCGCGTCCAGATAATTTTACAGGGTGCCGGAAATGTTCTGGGACCTTCCGGAATTTTTCAGAAGAAATAGTTTCGGAAAACATCTTGTCCCAGCGAGAGGGGACAAGATCCCACGGATCGTGGGGGCTGTTTTTGGGCTGGTTTTGGGGGCGCCCCCTTTAGGGGACAGCCCCCTTGTGGCTGGAAAAAGTGTTGGCCCCCCCCCCCCCCATGGTGGGGGCAGCCCCCACAAATGGTGGAGAGTGTTGGGAGGAAGGTGGGGCCCCATGGGGGAACACCATGGACAAGGGAACATGTTTTCTCCATGTTTGGTGGGAACATGTTTCCTTGTTTGGTGGGTGCTTGTTTTGTGGGCTGAAATTTCAGCCCCCCCCCCTCACCCCTTCCACCACTATATAAGGAGGTGGAGAGGAGCTCTCCATACTCACTCTAACTCTCACACACATGGCATGCATGATCTGCCTTTCTTCTCTCCCTCCCATGAAATAGTTTCGTAGAGCCGAAAGGCTGTCTGGGTTCCGGTGGGAACTAGTTCTGGACGGCGAAGCCCTGCCGGATAGATGACACCGTATGTGTGCAACTCTGTAGAGAGATCGTAGTTTCGGTCTTAGTTCGAGAGTGCCTCCCGAAGGGCTGTTCGTGTGACCGTCCGAGTTTTGGAGGTCCTCCCGAAGGGCTGTCCGAGTGACAGTCCGAGTTTCGGAGGTCCTCCCGAAGGGCTGTCCGCGACACCGTCCGGGGGACTGTGCGACCGCCTTCCGAAGGGCTGTCCGCGGGGCAGATGAGGGTATACATCCTCGCGGTTGGGAGGTTGTAAAATCCTAGCTGCGGGGATCTACACGGCCGTTCGTCATCGACTCTACTTCCGCTGCGCTACGAGTCGGTAGCGAAAGAGATCAAACCTTGTATGCAGTCTCCATAGTGGTCCTGGGCTGGTGCGTAGGTCGGAAATTTTTTGTTTTCTGCTGCGTTACCCTACAGTGGCATCAAGAGCCGTGCTATGCGTAGATGCAGATTGCGATCTGGAATACATAGAGATGTATGGGTGTTGCACAATATAATTAGGTAGTAGATGAGATCTATTGCTGAAAATTATTTGTGCGGGTAGCAGATGAAGTCTGTTACCCGATGTTCTTGTTGCTTCCCTCAAATTTGCATATTTCTGATCTTGATAACAGTATGGTGGAGTTTCAATGTTCTGGCAATCCGCGATCCTGATTGATCAACGAAGTGCTAACAGTTCATTGAATTCCACCGTAGTTAAAAAGAAAGATGAAATTTTGCAGACGAAAGGGCAATGCAGATGTGATCTGCACGGGGGTCACGCGTATGACGAAGTTTAGTATGGGGCTCGAGATTTTATTATCTCGTGTTTCATACACCCTGGAATGTTAATCTAGCGACTTGGATTATCATGCTTGATGATGGACGTTGGTAGCTTCGATTTGTTTCGAAACCTTAGAAGCCACGTAAAATAAAATTTCGCATGAACCGATTAGAGGCGTCTAACTTGGTTTTGCAGGATGGTTTGCATCTGCATGTGATGTGGTATAGCAGTGTTCATAATAATTTGATTATGTATGAGATGACTATATGATGTAAATTGATTAACATGACCTGCGTGTCATGATTCGGTATGATGGCTGGAGCCATATGATTGCACTTTAATGACCTGCGTGTCAACCTTATGTAATGCACTTATTTTATTAGCTATAGAGATAGCAATATTATTTGGTGCATCGACAAGGTGGTGGCAATCTTCGCAAAGGTGAACACCGACGCGAATGCCGAAGACGAAGAAATGAAAGACTTCTCCGTCAGAAAGGGCTATACCATATCTTGCTATTATGAATTGCCTGAGATGTTTATCCCTTATGATGCACCCTTCTTGATTGCGCGGTAGTCGCTTTTTATTAGGGTGATCTCTCACAAAAAATATCAAGTAGTTAGTGTTCTCCCAAGTGTAGCACCGTCACGGCACCTATCTCTTCGGGGTATCACATGGTTACATGGGTACGAACGATTAGAGTAGTGTGAGGCGGGTGAGTTGAGACCTCGCAGCAAGATCACTTGGTTGTCTTGACGTTCAGGCATGAAAGTCATGAGCTCGGAACACAAGCATCGAAAGATGAACAAGAGTCACATAGAGATGTGATTGGCAAGTTGGCCTACCAATTGAAATTCTCGTCACTTGAGATGGTTACATCCTTGACGCTGAATTGAAAGTTGGATCTTGCATCACTCACAATCAATTATGAGAGATATTGATTTGAGTGGGAGCGCACTGTAGAATTACCTTGTTTAATTCTCAGTGCAATTAATTATGAACTCTGTCTAAGTGTGATTTGCATAATAGTTGTAGGATAATGGCTCGCGTTTCCACCTTCCCTATTAAAAATTGAATAGCTGTTAAATATCTGGTTAAATCTTTACGGTTGGTAACGTAATGTGAGGATTGTCCTCTAGAGTGCCGAGAAGGACTTTGTCCTATCGCATACTTTCGGTATTCTCCCGCTAATGCTATGGATCATGTGACTCTCGTCCTTCGATCCAAAAGCTAGAATTCTGTTTCAGTCAAGTGCAATACGCTTGCTTCCATGAGACCCGAACTTCAAAAGTTTGGATAGTTATGTGATATTCATGGAATCTGAAAATCATTTTCAGAGACAGATAAAGGCTAAAAGATATGAGATATCCAAAGCAATGTTTTTTGCAAACTATTAGTAAAGGAGTTTACTATGCATTAGACTGATAAAAGAGGGATCCAGAAGAACGCCTGTCATATGATGATGGTGAATAAAACAACAACTTAAAGAGAAAGGAAGTGTCTGAAGGGTGTTAGTGAAACTTTCACGCCTAGAAAATCCGGGGCTAACGCCACTCTAAAGTTGGGTGCTTCTTCTGAGAGTAGGAGAAATACTGAAAGTTAAACTGTTAGAAGTATAATGGCAAAAGGAAAGAAGACTGGAATATCCAGCTCATGTATGAATGTCATACAAGTTTTTGATGTATAGAAGGCTGGTCAAAGATATAGTTCTTGGCAATTATGTTTAAACATGTTAATCACTAATTCTTGGGTATTGTGAGTTAATCACAAAGATACCCGCTCGATTGCATTCTGTTGCAGCTCGATGTAAGAACTACTATGGTCTGAAAGACTAGCCAGGAATGAGGTTTAGATACGCGCAGGGAACATAGTAAATGTTACTATGCCTTCCATAGGTGTATTCCCTATGTATTTACTTTCATAATTCATTTTAGAGTTTCACACTCTAGCCCTTTGCATAAGGTATCTTCCAAGAAGGTTGTTCATAAGAGAACTTTTGATGTTCGGTGTTATGAATAACATAAGGGCCATACTTTCATTATGAACGAGATGTATGCTATGAATATTGATATTAATACATTGCCTCTGTATTTACTTTCATAATTCATTTAGAGTTTCATACACTCTAGCCCTTTGCATAAGGTATTTTGCAAGAAGGTTATTCATAAGAGAACTTTTGATGTTCGGTGTTATGAATAACATGAAGGGCCATGCTTCCATACAGGATGGGATGTATGCTATGAATATTGATGGTAATATGATACATCCATAACACTGACGCTAAATGTCGCAAGACTAAAAGAATACCACACAAGTGTGGCACTGCATTTGGTCACATTGGAGAAACCCGCATGGAAAATTCCATTATGATGGATTTTTGAAGTCATTTGATTTTGAATCATCTGACACTTGCAACTTTCCTCCGAAAAGTGAAGTGACTGAAATACCGTTCACAGGCCATAAGGAACGAGCAAAGAACATATTGGTGATCATACATTATGATGTGTGAAAGTCCAACAAATGTTGTTGCAAGTAGTGGATTTGTCTATCTTCAGAAATGACTCAAGTAGATATATGGATATTTACTTGTTGAGACGTAAGTCTGGATCTTTTGAATTCATTCATAAGGTTTTCAAAAATGAAGTAGAAGTTATTGTAACAAAAAAATTATGTTTCTACAATTCGATTGCAGAAAGGAATATTTGAGTTACAACTTTAGCGAATGTCGATGAGTTATGAAAGGGGTTTCATAACTTGCACCTCCTGGAACACCACTGCAAGTGGAAAGTCCGTGAAGATGTAATCGAACCATTCATGACATGGTAAGATCAAAGATGACATAAATAAATTTGCCATTATCCCTTTTAAGGTGATGCTTTAGAGACTACGGCTTTTACACTGAAAAGAGCTCCATCGGGTCTGTTGAAATGACGCCATGGTATGGTACGCCCAACCATGTTATATCTTTTCTTAACATTTGGAATATGGGGCTTGTGTAAAAGATTACAAACCTATTCCAAATCAGACAAATGCTACTTTGTAAGGTTATCCCAAGTCATTGGGTTTTCCTCCCTCACTATACCGAGGCAAATAGGATTGCCACAAAACGGTATGCTTTTAAAGAGAATAGTTCTTACAAAAGGTGAGTGGGAGGACAGTGCAACTCGACGAGATAACCGGTATCTTCGTCATCAGGTCAAAGGAAAGGAACCTTGGAAGTGATTCCGGAGTTTCCTACTGCGACTGATACGGAAGTCTCTACAATAAAATGTATGGACTTCAGTCGAACTTCCAGCTGAACCTCGTAGGCAAGGCTCGTGCAAACCTCTCAGGTGCGCAAACGAGATATTGTTGTTGGACAACAGTATACCTACGATACACAAGGAAGCGATGATGGGCCCTGACTCTGGAATTGGCTAAATGCCAATACAATCCGAGATAGTTTCCATATAAGTAATTCAAGATTAGAACCTTGATACACCTTTCGGAAGACTTAGAGTCTAAACGAATATTTATGGAACTAAAAACTGATACGGATAAAAATGTTTTATCCATAAAGCTCGACTTGTTGAAATAACAAGTTCAAGGAGTTGACTACGATGAGGTTGTTTCACCGTAGCGATGCTTGAGGTCGGTTCGGGTTGAACTAGCAATTAATTCATATATCAATCATGAGATATGAAACATGGATGACAAAAGGATTTCCATCTCATGGAAATGAAACCTAGGACTTGTATGTGATACAGTCCAAAGTAATTTGTCAATCCAGAGGATGCTAGCAAGTATGCAAACTTCAGAGTTCCAGCGATGGACAGAAGAGAGCAAAGTGGAGTTGGAATCTTCATGTTTTGATGAAATGGCCAAAGGGGTTTGACTTCATCAATGGGTAACGAAGATGCTTGTAATTCAAGAAATTAAGTGGGAGCATAATAATATTTCTAAAAATGTTGTGTGCTTGACACATTGTTAATTGGAAATAAATTTCTTGACACGAATTAAGGACTTCATTTGAAAATAGTTTTTTGATGAAGTGCTTGGGCTAAATAGCCTCAATATTAGGCATGATGATCTATGGAGATAGATTTACCTAATAGGGCTAAGCGATGAATACATATTGACAAGATGCTAAAACCTTTTAGCATTTAAAATGCCAAGAAGTGATTCTTGCCGAAGTAACATGGAAAGAGTTTTGCAAGACTCGGTGTCCCAAAAACACTGATGAGTAAAATACATGATGGAGATTCCACACACTCTTGTGTTTGGATTAATCATGTATTCCATGGTATGTAAAACAACCAGATATGTCCGATACTCCAAAGTTGTTGAGAGTATGGATACCAAAGTGATCAAAGTACTGATCGTAGGACAACAGTGAAAGATGTCATTAAAGTACTAGAGTAGTAGTGATGACATGTTTTCTCGCAAGCAGAGATTATGAAGTGCTCGTTGTAAGTAATTACATCGATACAGTCTTCATCAATGCTCCATGCGATTTTCGATTTAAGTTAAGGGTTTTGTGTAATACATAATATGGTGGCACGGTAGTTGGAAATTGTTCCAAACAAGATACTGTGGCGAATTCTATAACAGAGGCTAAGTATGTTGACTCTTAAGAAGCGACAAAGAAGTTGTTGAATCATATAGTTCATTCATGAACTTAGTATGGTTCCAAGATGGCTTTTGTCTATGGGACACTATTGCAGATAGTTGCTCCATAGCTCAGTCTGAGGAATCAGGTTTCGACCAATGATTCACACATATGCAAAGCCAAGTCCACACAAAATATGAAGTTTGTGAAAGCATGAAAACGCGAGGATATGCAAAGTTACACACGGAGCTGAAGTCGTCAGATCCGTTGGACATCAGGCTATACCACATGCGAAGCATATTTTACACCAGTATGCCATAGGTGTAAAGTGCATTAGCATTGACTAGATTATTGACTCTAGTGCAAGTGGGAGTCTGTAGGAGATATGCCCTAGAGGCAATAATAAATGTTATTGATTATCTCCCTGTTCATAATTAGGTTTATGTTCCATGCTATAACTGCTGTGGTTCTCGAGTCTGCAATAACCACGAGGCTCGGAGGAAGACTCATTTGCACGTGTGGGATAATAAACGGTAAAATGTATTCCTAGTCAAGCCTCTATGACTGGCTCAAGTATTGCATGATGATCCTGTTTTCCTGATCATGGGCATGGCTATGCCGGCAATTTTGAGGGCACAATTGTTGGTAGAACACTTGTGTTGAATCGACCCAATATTGATGTTATGCTATGAGATACATTCGTCATAAGTTAATGGTTAATAACATAGGAAGTTAATGTTTGCATAATTCCTTAGACCATGAGAGTATCGAGTTTCTTCATGCTTGCTTCATGAACTTTGGGGTTTGTTAAACGTCATCCGTAAATGGGTGGCTATTACGGCGGCTTACGGGTTCATGGAAAAGTATGTCAAGTAACTTGATAGCTCAAGATTGGGATTTGCTCCTCCGACGATGGAGAGATATCTCTGGGCCCTCTCGGTGTTACGGTATCCATCATCGTCTGGCCAGACACAGGGTGATTTGATCACAGGGATGCCGGAACACGGGAACGAGAAAAGAGAACAATACCGGCAACGAGGTAACTGGCATTGTGGACAAGTGTTGATCCATGAGGATGCCGATGTTTCTCACCTCGGGTAATTGTAACATATCGCGAAGCAACAGGAATAGCACACGGCAACTGGAGGTTCACTCGAATATTCATTCGTGTGGGTATAGGGGTCAATATGGGTGTCCACGGCTCCGATGCTGATCATTGATCGGAAAGTGTTCCGGTCATGTCTATACTTCACCGAACCTATAGGGTCACACGCTTAAGGGTCATCTATCTGCTGAATACTAGACGAGGAGTCCGAGAGAAAGTCACTGGAAAGGTTTCAGAGACAATGGAAAAGTTCCGGAGAGAACACCGGAAAAGTTTCGGTAAAACCGAAAAGTTGTTTCGGATAAAACCATTGATCCAAAAAGGTTTCGGCAAGCACCGGGAATGTTTTGGAGGTTGCCAGATTGGTCTGGTAATTTCTGGAATTTTTCCGGCGAAAAAACCGAAAAAGGTTTTCGGAGCTGCCGGAATTGTTTACCGGGTAAACGAAGATGGTTTTAAATTAAACCACCATACCGGAAATGTTCCGGAGCGCGTCCAGATAATTTTAGAGGGTGCCGGAAATGTTCTGGGACCTTCCGGAATTTTTCAGAAGAAATAGTTTCGGAAAACATCTTGTCCCAGCGAGAGGGGACAAGATCCCACGGATCGTGGGGGCTGTTTTTGGGCTGTTTTTGGGGGCGCCCTCTTTAGGGGACAGCCCCCTTGTGGCTGGACAAAGTGTTGGGGGGGCCCCCCATGGTGGGGGGCAGCCCCCACAAATGGTGGAGAGTGTTGGGAGGAAGGTGGGGCCCCATGGGGGAACACCATGGACAAGGGAACATGTTTTCTCCATGTTTGGTGGGAACATGTTTCCTTGTTTGGTGGGTGCTTGTTTTGTGGGCTGAAATTTCAGCCCCCCCCTCACCCCTTCCACCACTATATAAGGAGGTGGAGAGGAGCTCTCCATACTCACTCTAACTCTCACACACATGGCATGCATGATCTGCCTTTCTTCTCTCCCTCTCACGAAATAGTTTCGTAGAGCCGAAAGGCTGTCTGGGTTCCGGTGGGAACTAGTTCTGGACGGCGAAGCCCTGCCGGATAGATGACACCGTATGTGTGCAACTCTGTAGAGAGATCGTAGTTTCGGTCTTAGTTCGAGAGTGCCTCCCGAAGGGCTGTCCGTGTGACCGTCCGAGTTTTGGAGGTCCTCCCGAAGGGCTGTCCGAGTGACAGTCCGAGTTTCGGAGGTCCTCCCGAAGGGCTGTCCGAGTGACAGTCCGAGTTTCGGAGGTCCTCCCGAAGGGCTGTCCGCGACACCGTCCGGGGGACTGTGCAACCGCCTCCCGGAGGGCTGTCCGCGGGGCAGATGAGGGTATACATCCTCGCGGTTGGGAGGTTGTAAAATCCTAGCTGCGGGGATCTGCACCGCCGTTCGTCATCGACTCTACTTCCGCTGCGCTACGAGTCGGTAACGAAAGAGATCAAACCTTGTATGCAGTCTCCATAGTGGTCCTGGGCTGGTGCGTAGGTCGGAATTTTTTTGTTTTCTGCTGCGTTACCCTACACTTCAACAGGTCGTTTACTTGAAAGATTCATCCCATCACCTGCAGTTTTTACCTTCTCTTTAAACGGATTTGCTTGAAGCAGCCGATGCAAAAACTGTTTGCCATCAGGACCAATTGGAATAGACTGGTCATCTCTTCGTGTTTCAACAAATTTCAATCGTCCTTTTTCAATGGCTGATTTAACTATTTGACAAAACATGTTGCAATCCTGAAAATTATGCTTGAATGAATCATGCAACTTACAATATATTCGTCCTTGGATAGATGGTTTTACATGGTGATCACGAATTTTAATATAATCATTTTTCAGAAACAAATCAAAGATTTGATCACACATGCTTGAATTAAAGGTAAACTTCTTATTTTCTAGCCGATTTTGCTGTGAGAACGGCTTTGGAACTAAGCACATGGATGGTTCGGATTTGGCATCTGTCCATTCGGCTATGAATTTTTTTTCGCATTGTTTTTCCGATGTCATTGGATAAGACATTATACTAGCATCGGTTTTCTCAAAAGAATTTAACCTTGGCT
Organism: Elymus sibiricus; assembly: GCA_039707655.1. Taxonomy (NCBI): domain Eukaryota; kingdom Viridiplantae; phylum Streptophyta; class Magnoliopsida; order Poales; family Poaceae; genus Elymus; species Elymus sibiricus. The sequence continues at coordinate 471,102,669 of CM077668.1, read as the reverse complement.
TTAAATTTCTGAAACGAAAATAGTTAGAACATACATGCCTCAATCGTGACCAAGTGTAAGTCAAGTATGAAACAAGCAAAGCTACCCATATAGATATAAACTCTAAATAAAACAACGAAGAAAGCTTTGATTGTAATAATTTTTCATTATCGGTCTTCCTGAATGGTGCAATATGTTGACCGATATGCTTTGTGACAATCTGATTGCTAACAAATAAATTACCCTTCTTCATTGGTCTCTCAATATTGCTTATGAAGATTTTTCTAATAGATGCATCAACAACAAAGTTATGACCAAATCGAAACATAGGTGGATCTCACAGGCCACAAACGACCTCGGATGAAGATGCGCCCAAAAGAAAATTTAACCGTTTCGACGAGATGAACAACTTTCATGTTGAACGTTTATCGATCCGAGGCCATCTTCAATACCATAGATGGCCATCTTTAACTTCCAGTCGGACTTGGTCATGCAGTTTTCTGGACTGTATGAGTTTTGTAGCAACTTTGCAGGCTGTATACTATCTCAGATGATGATGACTCCAAAACAAAAGTTGACCGCTTCGACGATATGCACAACTTCCGTGTAGAACACTTTTCCATCCGAGGTCATCTAGATAATCTTTTGAGCCCATCTTCAACTTCTGGTTGGATTTTCACTCAAACCGGCAAGCCTTTCACTCAAACCGGTAAGCAAACCGGCAAGCTTTTCTCTTGGCCGGCAAGCCTTTCACTCATCCGGCAAGCCTTTCACTCAAACCGGCAAGCAAACCGGCAAGCCTTTCACTCAAACCGGGAAGCTTTTCTCTTGGCCGGCAAGCCTTTCCGGCAAGCTTTCTGGCCGGCAAGCTTCACTCGTCCGGCAAAGGCCAAATATCTCGTGCGACCCATCATACATCATCTAGGTGGGTGTCTGGTACCTCGCGCCACTTTTTCATCAGGACCGGTCCGCGGAGTGTTGCCTCTAATTTTTGCATACGAACTCGGATTGGGACGATTTTTATATCAAAATCGACCGTTTCGACGAGACGAAGATAATTCATGTAGAAAGTTTTCTCATATGAGGCCGTCTTGAAGGTGTAATTGGCCGAACAGTACTCTGAATGCCAAAATCTTAGTACTTCAACCACAGTTTCGGCCTTTTAATTGAGATCGGATAGTGATGACCCAACGTGAGCTTAGCATGGCTAACAGTGCTGCCCAGTGTGGTGTCGGCCGAAGCGGTCTGGACACGAGAGGAGATGAGGAGCGCCTGGGAGGAGATATAGAGGTTGCAGATGTCCAACGCTGATCCGCAAGAGACGACCGTTGGCGTGCCACAAAGTAACAGTGATCGATCTAGAAATTCACCGTGGGGGGTGCCAAGCTTAACACTCGTGCATTTGATCACTTGTAATACACACATGTTAGCCTAATAGTATATGACAAAACAACTTTTTGCATTTCAGAGGCGGTGATGGCACCCCCACTGGATCCGTCCCTGCAAAGTGATCATCACCACCTATATTATGCACTACGTGCTTGTATACTCCCTCATTGGATCCGCCCTGCAAAGTTATTGAAAAAACTATCAACATCTAAAGTATCAAATTGGTGCCATTTGATTCAATGTGAAATCCCAACAAAACAAATAAAAAATCCCTGCAAAAGGTTTGTCAACAAATTTTTTTATATGATATATATTTGTTGTTGTAGATATTTATAATTTGATCTATAAATTTGGTCAAAGTTTGTGAAGCTTAACTTTCGTAAAAAAAACAATTGTTCACCATATTATGGGATGGAGGGAGTACTACACCATGTTTATCATCGAGTATAGGCTATTTATGACTTTTTAACTTGATCATAGCATAAAAAGGATGTCGTATTTGGCGATAGACTGTCTCAAAATGTGGATGCCAGGACATAATGTTTTCCATTTCGATGTTCAAATTCTGCAATTGTCCTAAGGACAACATGTGTGAAACGAGCGAGTCATTAACCGTCCAGGGCACCAACGAGGACGACCAGTTAGGCCCGAGACCATATTTAGTGAGAGTGATTTGTAGGAATTCCATATTTGGCGCCTTAAGCACCTGTTACGACAAAAATCCTATTTGACGTTGTCTGCGTCAGACAGTGGACGAAACACTCAAGGCAGCGAACAACCAGAGTGGATTGGGTTCGCCCATTTAGCGCCAAGCAGACCGGGTTCTGCTTTCAGTTCTAACTGGTTTCTCGTCTATTTTTTCTTTTCTTTTATTTTTTGCTTTTTGGCTTTTTTATTTTTTCAGTTTTAAAAACGTTTGGGCTTTATAAAAAATGTTAAACAGATTCAGAAATGTTTTGCTTTAAAAACATGTTTAAACTTTGATTTTGTTTGTAATTTATTAAAACATTGTTCACCACTTCAAAAACAATTCTTGTTTTTCAAAAAATGCAGAAATTTCTAAATATTTCAAAATTTCAAAAAATGTTTGGGTTCTCAAAAAATGTAAAAAATTACAAAAAATGTTCTAAATTAAAAAACAATTAGTGTTTTCAACAATTGTTCACAGATTCAAAAAAAATTGGGTTTTAAAAAACAGAGGTTTAAAAATAAAAATATGTTCATGTTTTTTTAAAAATAAAACAATTTTCAGAATTTTAAAATAGTTTAATAAATTAAAAACCAAGTAAGAAATACCGATAAAAAAGTTGCTTTCTAAAATGTTGAAGTCGCTACAATGGGTGGTCGATACCGGAAAAAACCATATATAAGAAAAATCCGCTGCAAAATAGTGATGCGCTGCAACCCAGATGAATGCCCCGTGCGTTTCTTGGTTTACTTGACGCAGAGCTCCCGCCGATTACTGCTCGTTTCGCAGGCACACCGTGTGGTGAATGGCGCTGGCCTTTGAAGAAGCTAGTTTCAACCATTTTTTATGTTTCCACCGGATTCGTCAAGCTTCCACAAGCTTCCGTTCGTGTTTTATATTTTGTTTTTTCCTATTTGTCTTTTTTTGTCTATTTTGATTCTTGATTCGCAAACTATTTTCAAATGTATGAACTTTTTTCAAATTCATGAACATTTTCAAATTCATGATTTTATGAATTCGTGATATATTCTTTTCAAAATTTTCAACTTCTTTCAAATACGTGAAAATTTCGAATTAATAGAATAACTGTGGTCGGAGTTTTAAAACCAGCAACCTACCGAAAGAAAACAAATGTCCGTGCAAGCGAGAAAAAAAAGCGTGCAAGCGACTGAGCTGCAGCTGGCTGTCGGAGATCGATAATCCTGCACCTACGAAAGAGGCTACGAAGGCCTACGTAAATTTCCAATCTAAACCTGTTAGCGACCTTCCCTCTGGCGGCCCAGCGGCAGACCAAGGCCCAGCCCACCACCAGCCCTAGCAACACTTGGACTACATATATGAGAGAGAACAGAACGAGGAAACCATCCAGGAAGGAGCACGAACCGGCGGCGGCGGCTCTCCTTCTCCCACCTCTGGCTCTCAACCCTTCCCCTGTACATGCTTCTTCCAATTTCAGCACACTTGTGCTTGTAATACCCAGACTACCTGTCCTCTGAATCCTATCCAGTGCACTGAAGTGAGAATTAGTAGAGAGAGGTTAACAAAACCTATGGGCCCCCCTGAATTTCACGGGGGTGGGCCCCTTCCCCCCTAACTATCCAGTTAAAACGTTCCACATTACTCGCTACGTAAATCACGTAGCAACTTTTACGTACGTCTAGCATTACCCGTCGCCGTCGGAGACTGGGTCGCTGCCCTCGAGCGGCAGTGCGTGAGCACTGGTTCTCCAGTGTGCGCCTTAAGCGCCGAAGAGGTGGTCTCAGATCTGTAATTATAATTACCGTAGTAAATGTATTATAATAAATTATTTTCTTGTCGATTTTTTTGCGATCATGATTTTATTTTACATTCTCACACTATTGTGTAAGTCAAACAAAGTGAGCTCGATCATGATTTTTTTGCAGAAAGGCCAAAGGCCATATATTAAGTATCACATTTCCTTATAAATATACCCTTATGGAAAAAATTTATACCCAAATCCTTGGGGTGCCAAAGCCTTCTTCCTCTTGTATCCACCAGCGGCGTGTCACCCAGGATCTTGTAAAGGCAGCGGCCGAGAAGTCGTCGGTGTAGACAAGAAGACGGCGGCGGCCACGATCTGCGTAGCAAATCCCCGCCCCGAGAAGATACAACCGAAAAGGGCTTGCAAGTACTTCAAAGACCACGATTGCCGGCCGATCATTTCATTGTAACATGCACACATGGGTTAGTTTTAAGGTTACACAGGACAGAACAAAACACACAGATGGAAATATGTGTTAGATTGTTTGAGAGATATAATATTTAAATTCTTAAAAACTAAGAGAATACTGTTATCAGGGTTCTGGAATCTGAATTGAGTTGCACGCACACATGGAGCGGATGATGAGATACTAGTGCAGATCACCTCGTCGCACACTATTAGAATCGCTCCGACCTCCTCATTCGCAAATGAACGGAGGTAAAATCCCTAGAAGAAATAGTAATGCATTTAATTTCGTTACCATCCCTCGCGGTTCGCCTACGTCTCGCGTACAACCGTTACTAATTGTTGGCAGTAAAATGGGTTGAGGTAATGCTTTACTGGTCACCTACGTCCCACCGTCACTAATTGTTGGCAGTAAAATTGGTTGATGAATGCTTTACCACTTCAGATGAATTATTGTTGGTTCAATTTGTGCATCGTAAATCTATAAAAAAAAACATGGTAATATATGCAGTAGATAATTACTACATATGCCTCGCTCTACGAATTACCAACTCGAATGGTCTCTTTGTATCTTAAAACACACTGAAAATATAGTAACGATGGTAATGCCTGCCGTATGCATTAGTAAAACAATGTATGGTCAAGTAAAACAAAAGAACACATGGTAATGTTAAAATAAAGGAACACATAGTAAGCGATCCTTCCGATTATTGGTTTATCGGATATCAGGAGTACAATTATCATGTATTAGTGCCATCATAATTAAACTTACTAATGATGTATATGTTCAATCGTAATTATTAAGATTGTACGTACACTATAGTAGTATGCACGCTAGCATGTAGTGAAAGTATTCCGTTATTCAGTAATTATGTTACCATGTAGTAACCTGTTACTATGTGTTACCATGTAGTAACCCGTACGTTACTATGGTACGCACGTTCAGTAACCCGTTTACGATGGTTTCGGTGCATAGTACGGGCGGGGCAATTATTCTATTCGTTACGATATTACCATGAGTAATTACGATTGACTAAGTGACTCTTGCATCAGGAGACAGACGAGCGGAGGGGGAGGTTGTGTCACGCTGCGCGCTCACACCGTTGGGTAGCCGGAGCGTACGCTAAACTTATTACGCTCAGGCTCAGTTTAGCAGACCTAATACATATCGATTAGTGTATCTGGCGAACCACATCATCTTGGCAACAAATGCGAACGATCTGATCGCCGTCCGACCCGGCCTCGTGCGTGCTCCAATCGTGATTGCAGCTATGATATGATTTAAGAGCGATACATGGGCCACAAGGTGACAGTTGGCGCTTTTAATCAAAGTTTCCATTTCAGGGAGCACTTCTTCGTTTGAGGCCATCTTCAGGGGGTGTTCTGGTGCAGGGAGAGATGCTACACTTACGCGCTGATTCCCACGGATGGAAGTTACGGACTGATCTGTCAAAGTTCGACTGGAAATCAGGAGGGGTATGGGACCCATAGCAAGAATCAGGGGGAGGGGTTATTGGTGAGTGGAGTCCGTAGGTGTGTTTCCGTAGGTTTCTGCCCGTAAGTATAGGATTTTAGGCAGGTCTTCGTATGTTGTCCTGCAAGTCCTTGTCGAGCCGTCCGCACACCCGGCTGGTAAGGCTGATTCTGGTATGACTCGACGCTAAGCATGATGACTTGCTGAGTAGGTATAATAGCGTGCCGGGAGGAACATGGCGGCCTCCCTATCGACTGGGACATATAGCCTGCCGACTGGGCATACCAGTAGTCGGATAGAACCTACCGGCTGGGACATGACGGCATGCCGACGGGAACATGGAACATGCCGAATCGGTGAGCTTGTCGATTGGGACAAGGCATCTTGTAACACCTTGGGAGAGCTAGAATTAGTCACTCCTAGACCCCTTGTGCACCTTGCTCCCAAGTGTTTCCTGCATGTCTCTTACCTATTCTTCACGTTCTGAGTACTTCCTCGAGTGCGCTCACCCGTGTCGCCTGTCATGGCAGGAATGTCTCGTTTGGCAGGAGGTTTGCCAAAAACGAGTGCGAACACTGCTCCAGCATCGAAGACCAAATTCATCAACGTCACAAGAACTCATGGGCGCCACCCACCAGAGGACAAGCACAGGCTTCCCCAACCTTCCCACAAGAACCCACCTCGAAATGGATGGACGTGGCCTAGCGACACGGGTAGCGCAACAACTCTTTAATGGTCAAAGCAGGACAACGACGGCACCCGGCGACCGAGGTTACAATGGTCAAACCGGGACTAGAGGTCGGTTCATGTCACAAACCGGGACTAGAGGTTACCCTTTAGTCCCGGTTTGTGACACAAACCGGGACTAAAGGTCTGGTGGCAGGCTGGTGTCAGGCTGGGGCCCCACGATCCCCTTTAGTCCCGGTTCGTGTCACAAACCGGGACTAGAGGTTAACCTTTAGTCCCGGTTTGTTACATGAACCGGGACTAAAGGTGTCACTATATAAACCCTTCGTCCAGCCCGAGCCGAAGCTCTCTGTTTTTCCCCTTTTCTCTCCTCTCTGTTCTTCCCCTCTTGCTCGAGCTCATCCTCCATTTTTGCAAAAAATTGTCAAGATTTGAAGGCACCCCATCAATCCAAGTGTTCACAAAGGTTAGCAACTTTGTCCTTTCATCTCTCATTGCTAGATTAGCTCTGCAATGCTCTATAAGTATAGTGATTTGTGGGTTCTAGTTTGGGAATAATTATGTGGGAGTTTATTTGATTTATATGCAATTTGAGCTCAAATTAACTTCTTAGTTTGCATATGTGTAGGTGTGGTTTACTTAGTGCCTTCCCGTCCCCGTCCTAACCACCGTCGATCGCCCGCACCGTCCCGTCGCCGGCACCACACCTTGGTGAGCCTCTTGTTCTTATCCTTTTTATAAAAAAAATCTTATTTGTATGATTTAGATAGTTAAATGTATAATTTTCTTACATGTATGATTGTTTGTTATACATAGTGCCATGACTTTGATATCCGTCCCCGTCGGCCCTCGTCCGGTTTATGATTCGGATGTGGTATATATATTCTCTTTTATAACTATTTGTTGCATTTCGCGTTTATTACAATTATGCCCATCAAGTTGACATAGATATTTTTATCTAGGAGGTATGTGAACCGGAAATTCCAACCGACCCTCTTGTCGAGAAGTTAAATTTAGTTGAAAAAGAAAACGAGTATTTGAAAGAAAAATTAAAAACAATTGAAGAAGAGAAGATGAAACTGGAGTTGTATGTTGCCGATGTCGTCGATGATCACAAGATCAAGATGGATGCAATGCGCTTGAAGATTAGAAAATTTTAAAAATATGCCGTTAATCAAGAGGCTTGGTATCATTATGCTGTTGGATCAATTGTTACCTTAGTTGCGATCTTGATCGCATTTGTTGTTGCATTTAAATGGATGTACGATGACCGATGCTCACCCCAGTTCATTAATGGCGTGCGTACTTTTCTGGTTGCGGCTGAGGCAAACAAGCGGGCGGATGGTTTTATGTGTTGTCCATGTGTTGTCTGTAAGAATGATCACAATTACTCTAACTCAAGAACCATTCACGTCCACCTGTTTACGTCCGGTTTCATTTCCGGCTATAACTGTTGGACCAAGCACGGAGAAAGAGGGGTCCTAATGGAAGAGAATGAAGAAGAAGAGGATGATGACAGCTATCCTGGATATGGGTTTCCTGAATACGATGGTACAACAATGGGGGAAGAAGCTGAGCCGGCAATGGGGGAAGAAGCTGAAGAAGAGGCATCAGATGAGCCCGCTGATGATCTTGGTCGGGCCATTGCCGATGCAAAGAGAAACTGCGCAAGTGAAAAGGAGAAGCTGAAGTTGCAGCGCATGTTAGAGGATCACAAGAAATTGTTGTACCCAAATTGCGAAGATGACAAGAAAAAGTTGGGTACCACACTGGAATTGCTGCAATGGAAGGCAGAGAATGGTGTATCTGACAAGGGATTTGAAAAGTTGCAGATAATGTTAAAGAAGATGCTTCTAAAGGACAACGAATTGCTCGACAGTACGTACGAAGCAAAGAAGGATGTCTGCCCTCTAGGATTAGAGGTGCAGAAGATACATGCATGCCCTAATGACTGCATCCTCTACCGCGGTGAGTACGAGGATTTGAATGCATGCCCGGTATGCGGTGCATTGCGCTATAAGATCATCCGCGATGACCCTGGTGATGTTGAGGGCGAGCGCCCCAGAAAGAAGATTCCTGCCAAGGTGATGTGGTATGCTCCTATAATACCACGGTTGAAACGTTTGTTCCAAAACAAAGAGCATGCCAAGTTGATGCGATGGCACAAAGAAGACCGTAAGAAAGACGGGAAGTTGAGAGTACCCGCTGACGGATCGCAGTGGAGAAAAATCGAGAGAAAGTGGAAGGACTTTGCAGATGACGCAAGGAACGTATGGTTTGGTTTAAGTGCAGATGGCATTAATCCTTTCGGGGAGCAGAGCAGCAATCATAGCACCTGGCCTGTGACTCTATGTATCTATAACCTTCCTCCTTTGTTGTGCATGAAGCGGAAGTTCATTATGATGCCAGTGCTCATCCAAGGCCCCAAGCAACCCGGCAACGACATTGATGTGTACCTAAGGCCATTGGTTGAAGACCTTTTACAGCTGTGGAGTATAGAAGGTGTACGTGTGTGGGATGAGCACAAACAACAGGAATTTGACCTACGAGCGTTGCTGTTTGTAACCATCAATGATTGGCCTGCTCTTAGTAACCTTTCAGGACAGACAAACAAGGGATACCACGCATGCACGCACTGTTTAGATGATACCGACAGTATATATTTGGATAAATGTAAGAAGAATGTGAACCTGGGACATCGTCGATTTCTTCAGATCAATCATGTCTTAAGAAAGAAAGGCAAGCATTTCAAAGGTGAGGCAGATCACCGGAAGAAGCCTCGCCACCGTACTGGTCATGATATACTTGATATGGTCAAGGATTTAAAAGTAATCTTTGGAAAGGGTCCTGGCGGACAATCTGTTCCGAATGACGCTGACGGACATGCACCCATGTGGAAGAAGAAATCTATATTTTGGGACCTACCATATTGGAAAGAACTAGAGGTCCGCTCTGGAATCGAATTGATGCATGTGACGAAGAATCTTTGCGTGAACCTGCAAACTTCTTGGGCATGTATGGGAAGACAAAAGATACACCGGAGGCACGGGAGGACCAGCAGCGTATGCATGAAAAAGACGGCATGCATCCAAAGCAGTATCAGGATCCTGCCAGCTACGCTCTTACCAAAGAAGAGAAGGAAATCTTCTTTGAATGCCTGCTCAGTATGAAGGTCCCGTCTGGCTTCTAGTCGAATATAAAGGGAATAATAAATATGGCAGAGAAAAAGTTCCAGAACCTAAAGTCCCATGACTGCCACGTGATTATGACGCAACTGCTTCCGGTTGCATTGAGGGGGCTTCTACCGGACAACGTTCGATTAGCCATTGTGAAGCTATGTGCATTCCTCAATACAATCTCTCAGAAGGTAATCGATCCAGAAATCCTACCAAGGTTACAGAATGATTTGGTGCAATGTCTTGTCAGTTTCGAGTTGGTGTTCCCACCATCCTTGTTCAATATCATGACGCACGTCCTAGTTCACCTAGTCGAAGAGATTGCCATTCTGGGTCCTGTATTTCTACACAATATGTTCCCCTTTGAGAGGTTCATGGGAGTCTTAAAGAAATATGTTCATAACCGTGCTAGGCCAGAAGGAAGCATCTCCAAGGGCCATGAAACAGAGGAGGTCATTGAGTTTTGTGTTGACTTTATTCCTGACCTTAAGCCGATTGGTGTTCCCGAATCGCGGCATGAGGGCAGACTTGGTGGAAAAGGCACGCTAGGAAAGGACCAAGTAATATGTATGGACGGGCATTCTTGGGTGCAAGCACACTACACAGTTCTACAAAATTCCAGCTTGGTGGGTCCGTATATCGACGAACACAAGAATATTCTACGCTCCAAACACCCGGAGCAGTCTGACAACTGGATTACACGTGAACACACGGGGACTTTCGGCGGTTGGTTGCAGACACGTCTCATGCAAGACGACAGTGTTGGAGATGAGCTGTACTTGCTGTCCAAGTTACCATCTTCGACTATATTGACTTTTAAAGGGTACGAGATAAATGGGAATACATTTTACACGATCGCCCAAGATAAAAAGAGCACCAACCAAAACAGTGGTGTCCGCTTTGATGCAGCAAACACCAATAGGCCAAAGGACACATATTATGGTTACATAGAGGAGATATGGGAACTTGACTATGGACGTGAATTGAAGGTCCCTTTGTTTCGCTGCAAATGGGTCAATCTGTCAGGAGGCGGCGTAAAGGAAGACCCGCGGTACGGAATGACAACAGTGGATCTCAACAATCTTGGGTACGCAGACGAACCAGTCGTCCTAGCCAATGATGTGGCGCAGGTTTTCTATGTGAAGGACATGTCTACCAAGCCAAGAAAAAGAAAAGATAAGGAAACGAATACATCATACGATGAGCCAAAGCGCCACATAGTTCTTTCAGGGAAAAGAAATATCATGGGAGTGGAGGACAAGACAGACATGTCAGAAGATTATGAAAAGTTTCATGAAATTGCTCCCTTCACAGTGAAGATTGACCCAAGCATCCTGTTAAATGATGAAGATTGTCCATGGTTACGGCGCAAAGGGACACACGCGAAGAAAAAGTGTTATACCCAAAATCCCACTCTGGGATGTGACCGGCTTCACCGTCATCACTTTCTTCTCAAGTGAGTTTCCGGACTTATCTCGAAAGTCCCACTTCGGACAAACCGGATGGAATCTTTGTAATAGTTAGGGTATATATGTGTTTTGGCATTTGAAAGGCGAAGAAATATATCTTTAAGGACTAGATGCAATTTTCAACCCTTTCTGACTTCATTCGCTATTTTTAATGCATTTAATGAATTTTTGGAGCTAAATGACCCTGAAATTGAAAAACACTACAAATGAACTCTGAAAAGGTTGAAAGTTGGCATGGTATCATCATTTCACCCACATAGCATGTGCTAAAAAGTTGAGAGGGTTACGGCAAAAACTGGATGCACTTCGTGTACAAAATGGACAATCTCTTTCGAAGTATCAGGGTTTCGGACGAAAACTCATCTGCTACAAAGGCATTTCATTTTTTTAACTTATTTCTACTGCAGACATTTTGTGAGTTCAACATGCACCATTCAAAGCCACATCATCAATTTTCAACCCTTTCTGACTTCATTCACTATTTTTCATGTATTTAATGATTTTTTTGAGCTAAATGACCCTGAAATTGAAAAGCACTACAACTGAACTCTGAAAAGGTTTGAAAGTTGGCATGGTATCATCATTTCACCCACATAGCATGTGCTAAAAAGTTGAGAGGGTTACGGCAAAAACTGGATGCACTTCGTGTACGAAATGGACAATCTCTTTCAAAGTATCAGGGTTTCGGACGAAAACTCATCTGTTACAAAGGCATTTTCATTTTTTTAAATAACCTAAGAATTACCAAATTGAATATAATGATAAAACACACTAATATTAAACAGCAGAAAAAAAATCACTGATAAATCTATTTTTAAAGTAAAGTTATTCACAAACTAGTGATTCACACAAATTTCAAATAATTCAAATTTAAACTATTCAAATTTGAAAAGTACTGGCACTAACAAAAAGTTTATAATTTTTGTGACCTAAAGCAAAAAGATTCACTCAGAAACTCTAAATATTTGGCTGTAAGTAGAAACAAAAGAAAATAAATAAAGCAAAAAAAATGGAAAAAAAAGCCCGCCTACTGGGCCGCCACGGCTTGCATACGACTAGAAACGCAACCTCTAGTTGGGCCAGGATGCAGGCCCGCACGGCCCAATAGGCCCCACAGGGCAGCACAAGTTCGGTAGGCCCACAAAGGCCTGCTTAGAGAGGAGCTCGACACGGTAGCCGCGGCGGGGCTTATAAACCGCTACGAGCTCCTCTCAACTAGCGAGGTGGGACTAAACATTCGACACGGGAAGCCAGGCCTTTAGTCCCGGTTGGTGGCTCCATCCGCGACTAAAGGCCCCCTTTAGTCCCGGTTGGAGCCACCAACCGGGACTAAAGGCCTGGCTTCCCGCCGCTTGGCCTGGGTGAATTTCACCTTTAGTCCCGGTTGGTGGCTCCAACCGCGACTAAAGGGGGGCCTTTAGTCGCGGTTGGAGCCACCAACCGGGACTAAAGGCTTTCATATATAAGCGGCACTTACGAATCCATCCTCTCCATTCTCTCGACACCAAACACAGATACGCCGCCAGGCTGCTGCGCCGCCGGCCGCCCGCGCCTCCTCCCCGACGCCGCCCGCGCCTCTCCTCTCCGACGCCGCCCCTGACGCCGGCCGCCCGCGCCTCCTCCCCGACGCCGCCCGCGACTCTTCCCCGATCGACGCCACTTGCGCCTCTCCTCTCCGACGCCGCCCGCGGCCGCCGGCCTTGACCTCGCCGTCGCCGGCCTCGATCGACCTCGCCGTCGCCGTCCTCGACCTCGCCCGCTGTGAGCTCGCGCCGCCCCCTCCGGCGATTTTTTTTCACTAGATATGTTTTAGATTATTATTGACTAGTATACAATGTATGTATATATGTATGTAGATGAACGGTGGAATTTGCATAGATTTTCTGTTTTTTAGTTTTTTATACTTATAGAAAAAAGTTGCATAGGAAAAAGTTGCATAGAAAAAAGTTGACCATGTATTAATGTTAATATATATCTTAATGTTGTATTTGCAAAAGTTTTTCATGTATTTGCAAAATCAAGTGAAAAAGAATTACAAAAATCACAATCAAGCATTTAAAAAATGTTAAATTTGCATAGAATTTGTTCTCGACGTCTATGATGCCTGGCCCGCATCCTCGTCGTCGACTCGGTGGCGAGAACCTGCATGAGAGGTACCATGTCCGGGACTGGGCTCCGCCGGGCTGGCACTGCGAGGTGCTACCTTCCGGGACGCGCAACTTGGTGAGGAACCGAGCTCCCGTCGTCGACCCGGAGCTTCTTTGGTGGCGGTCGCGTGGGCCACTTTCGGTGCGGAGGCAGCCGGCCCCTGCGGATGTGGTACGTCGTCGTGTCAGGAAGGAGGACGAGCACGTCCGTCGCTACATGGTTGCGTTGGACGTCAGCTGGTTCACCAATACCTGGCAGGTTCTTCAGGGATCTCACCCGAGCTATGATGCTGTGATGGTTCCTTCTCTTTGGGTGTCCACTGCCCGCGCCTCAGGAACCGCGAGTGAACTAGATTCTTCGATAATATTCGATCTGTATTAGCTAGTGATGTTATATGATAATATTCGAGATGTATTAGTGATAATTAATACTCGAGATGTATTCGAGATTATATTCGATAATATTCAAGTCGATGTATTCGATATTATATTCGATGATGCATATTATCTGGATTATTCGAGATGTATTAGTGATATTATTCGAGATGCATATTATCTACTATGATTCAGTTTTTCCTTATTTATTGCATTCTAATTTGAATACTAAATTGTTTTGTCTTTCTTCTGGATTAGTTAATATAAGCTATGGACAATACCGGCAGAGACGGAGAAGAGACCATGTTCGACATCATACGCTCCCCGAGCCCAGATGAGAATGAACCCGAAGATGACGGCTCGCAATATCTGAACATTAATAATTCCGGTGAGGGAGTATTAATATTTGATGAAGACGAACGAAGAGATGAAGGCCACAACAATGATGACGAAGGAAATGTTCTTCAAATAACAAAGACCGGCGAGGTATATATATATATATATATAAGGCCTCTGGTGATCATTACATGTATTAATTGATTTATATATATTAAAGAATCGATCTTTCTTCTTTTAGCCCTCCGGATCGAGCAAATCTTCTACAAGCAGGGCAGTACGAGGCCCGGCCAGAAGGTTGCAGGCTGGCATAAAGTACAACATCGATGCCATCAAAGAAAATGGAGAACCGCTTGCTCCTAAAAAGAATGTGGACAAATTTACTCGTCAACGCGGAGTTATTGTCAGGGACCAAATCCCGATCTCCGTTCAAGAATGGAATAAGCCAGCAAAGTGAGATCAAGGAGTTACTTTTGTTGACGGAAGAGCAAAAGATCTGCTTTGGGAATCGCTCATGGCACATTTCACCCTAGCAGATCATTTGACAGATGAAGAATGGGAGAAAGTCAAGAAGAGTGCTCTTAAGATGATGGCGATAGCATTCAACAACCACAAGAAAAGAATATGGGCCAAGTACCAAGCAGACGGAAAGAAGACTCCAGCATTCAAGGGAACACTGGAGAAGGCAAAAGATCACTGGGACGCTTTCGTGCAGTTCAAGGAATCGGAAGAAGCTAAGGAACGGTCGAGAATAAACAAGATTAATGCTGTGAAAAAAAGTGGCACCATATGTAACAGCCCGAGACCGATTCCTTCCGTAATTATTATCATTTTATTGTTTGAGCCATTTTATTTTATTTTATTTGCATCATGCATCATGATCATCATTCTTTGTTATTTGCATACTTTATTTTCGTGTTGTGCTCTTGTGTGAACACCTTCTCCTCATCTTATTTTCCGTTGCATCTTGCTCATTTCCATTTATACCATCATCAAGTGCAAGACCCCCATCACTAGCTTCTCCCTTTCAATTTCTCCCACTTGTTGCAAGTGACATTTTTCTGTCCCGGATAAATGTTCACTATGTTCCTGAAACTCCTAAACCATGCCAAGATCCTCTCTTCCAAATTTCAGACCATTGGGAATTATTTTGGTCAGATTCAAAATTCATGCAAGTTTGAATTAAATTCAAACTTGTCTAAATTTTCTATCTTTAAAATTACCAAACCCAATTTTATTAAATTGGGCATAATTCCAGGTTTCCAGATATATTTTTGTCTCTCCCGAATTCCCCTCCTAACTCCCTGTGCATTTCTCGTTGTGGTTCTGTTTTATTTGAATGGAAAAGGAAATGCCAGGGGAGAGAGAGAGAGGAAGCCTAGCCGTAGCCTCCAGCCGGCCCAACCTCCCTTAAGCCCAGCCGGCGCCCTATAACACTAGCGATCGATCCTCCTCTCCCTCTCGATCCCCTTCCTCTCGTTCCCCCTCACGCCGTCACAGGGAGGAGCACCACCCCGCGCCCGATCCCGCTCGTCCCTGCGCTCTCCTCCGCCCCCTCCTTCATCTACTCCTCGCCCATAGCCTCGCCTTGCTGCTCGAGCGCAGCAGCGCCGCCCTGCACGCCTGAGCCTCCCTGCCTCTGCTCCGACCGCGCCACCCCAACGCCGGAGATCGCCATAGTCGTCGCCCCCTGAGCTTCTGCCTCGCGAGAGCTACGCGTTGCCATCGCAACGCCCGAGCATCCGCTCTGTAGTTGCTAGCTTGCCGTCACCCCTTGCCTCTCCGTGTGTTCCCTTCCTGAGCCGTCCGCGCCGCCCCAGCCGTTCCTCTGCTCGCCTCCTCTGCACCCGGCCAGCTCAGCCAGCTGCCGGCGAGCTCCTTAGCTCCGCCTCGCCTCTGCGCCACCCCGTCGCTTCCATCCCTCTCCTCCTCTTCGACTTCCCGCACCGCGCCTTGCCGCTGCTGATGTACATGAGCTCGCTGGCTACGCAGGTCTTCCTCCGGTAGTTCACAGCTCCCCCCGTTCCTTCTCCTTCACTGTTTTTCCCTAACCCTGAGTCGCCGTCGCTCCTGCTGCAGAGACACCATGGCCGAGACCACCTCCAGCAGCTCCTCCTCTGTGCCTCCTTCCCCTTCCCTCGCTGCACAACCTCGCCCTTGCCCGCTTATGTCTCTGGTCGACTATGGAGCTCCATGCACCAGCCTCAAACAACCCCGCCTTGGCCTCCTGTGCACGAGACCCACGCCTTCGTCTGCCACATGCATGTTGCAACCTTCCTGAATCAGGAGCAGGAGCACTGTGGAACGCCATGACCACATCCGTGGTTGTCGCAAGACCCGAAGACTACAAGTACACCTCAGATGGCCAAGTTCGACTACCATCGCTGTGAACCGCTTCCGGAGCGTGAACTACTACTTCCACGACGATACGAGTACCACTACCGCCGGTGTGCATTTCACCAAGTCCGGCTACACAATTACCCCGAAGACCTCGGATTCGTCAAGTTCCCCTCCGTCCCCGTGTACCACTACTTCCGTCTACGCCACTTTGAACTCGAACCGCCCCGAACGCTTGCTTCGAAGGTATAACCGCCGAGATAACGCCCAAGAACAATGCATGTTTTGTATGAGATGCTTGCGTCACACCGTGTCCGAATTGTTTCTTGCACGTTCCCCATTTCCATGCCATCGGCACGTGGGAACCCGGTATCCGGGATCACCCCACCATCTCTTGCGTGATCCGCACACTTGTCCTTTGCACCGGTATCTCGACGAGTTACCGGAACCGGAATGTTGCCATGGAATCATTTCCGTTATCGCCGCCGTGGCACCCATTTCTTTCCGTCATGGCGACAAATGCTCCATGTGCTTTGATGCCATCATTTTCATTAAAATTACAGATAACTTGAATATATCATCCTCATGCATGTTAACAACATTTAATATTGTTGCTTGAATTAAAATTGCCGAATGACTTGCTAAAATGGTTTATTTCATAGCTAAATAACCGTAGCTCCGAATTAAATAACCATTATATGTAAATGGTCTAGAAAAATGCGTAGATTAACATGGTGCACTTATCTTTCCTGTTTAACAACAATAAAATATGATTTAGGGCAGAACAGTACCAAATTCGAAATTTGCATATGGGGATTTTCCGGAATTGTTGTTTGCTGTTTCCGGCCTCATTTAAATTGCCTAGATAGGTAGTTTAATCTTGCTTCACCTCTTGCCATGTTAAACAACATTTAATCTTGCCATGTACATAAACGAGAGTGAACTAAATAATCGTTGTGGAGTTTCGTCAATATGCAACTCGTTACATATTGGGCTTCACTTAATATGTAGTCTTGTTTGTTGCACTCTTGCCATGCCATGCCTATTGAAACTGGACATGCATCATACTTGATTGTGCATTATGCCATGATTATGTGTTGTGTGTTCACCATGTTGTTTGTTTCTTTCCGGTTGTGCTTCTCGATAGTTCCGGTTTCGTTGCGATTGTGAGGATTCGTTCGACTACGTTGGTTCGTCTTCTTCATGGACTCGTTCTTCTTCCGAGTAGGATTTCAGGCAAGATGATCATGACCTTGGATATCTTTACTATCTTTGCTTGCTAGTTGTCTCGATGCTATCGCTATGTCGCGCTTCCTACCACATATATGTCAGCCTCCCATATGCCATGATACAGCCTCTAACCACCCTTACCCAGCAAACCGTTGTTTGGCTATGTTACCGCTTTGCTCAGCCCCTTTCTTATAACGTTGCTAGTTGCAGGTGCTCTTGCAGGTTGTTCCATGTTGGGACATGGATATGTTGGGATATCACAATATCTCTTATTTAATTAATGCATCTATATACTTGGTATTGGGTGGAAGGCTCGGCCTTTTGCCTAGTGTTTTGTTCCACTCAAGCCGCCCTAGTTTCCGAAATGCTGGTGTTATGATCCATGTTTAGCGTTCCTAACATGCTCAGGGGAATGGGACCCTCTTGACTGTTCGCTTTGAATAACAGCTTCCAGCAAGGCCCAACATTGGTTTTAACATTTGCCAACATAATAATACTGAATGAAATAATTAATTTTGCATAGGGCGTCATGAACCTGAGGATTCTTAATTCAACATAATACAGGTGGGCCAGTGCTGATGGTGCTGGTCCAAAACTAGAGCACTGTGCGGGGCCGCCCCTTGGCAACTTGGGGTATTTGGCACCTGTACGCGTCGCTTATCCACCGTGTCCTGAGAACGAGATACGCGGCTCCTATCGGGATCGTCGACACGTCGGGAGGTCTTGCTGGAATTTTGTTACCATTGTCGAAATGTCTTGTGCACCGGGATTCCGAGGATACTTCGGGCTATCTCGAGGTTGAGGTATTTCCACCGCAGCTTGTGTAGGCTTATGATGGGCCAGGTTGGAACACCCCTGCAGGGTTAAATCTTATGCGAAGCCGTGCCCGCGGTTATGTGGCACATGGATATTTATAACCTCCGGTTGTAGAGAACTTGACACTAAATCCTAATTAAAATACACCAACCGTGTGCGTAACCGTGACCGTCTCTTTTCGAGGAAGTTCGAGAAGAGAACACGGTGGGGTTATGTTTGACTCGTAAGTAGATGTTCAGGATCACTTAGTGGTCATTTGTAGTTTGCGACCGTTTTGCGTAGTTTTACTCTTCTTATTCTTGTACTCGTAAGTTAGCCACCAGATAATGCTTAGTACTTGCTGCAACCTCACCACCTTACCCTTCCATACCCATTTAAGATTTGATAGTCTTGCTACCCATGGTTATGGGATTGCTGAGTCCTCGTGGCTCACAGATTACTACAACAACAGTTGCAGGTACAGGTAATGCGATGTCTTGACGTGAGAGCGATGCTTGTTTGCTTTTGGAGTTCTTCTTCTGCTTCTTCTTCTTCGTCGATCTGGGGATAGGTTCCCGGTCGGCATCCTAGGCTAGCAGGGTGGATGTCGTTCGAGTTTTTCGTTTGATTTCATCCGTAGTCGGATGCTGCCCTTCTGTATGATAATTGTTATGTATTGATGTATTCATGTGATGATTGTATGTATTTGTATGTATCCCCATCTATTATGTATGTGGTACGATGTAATGATATCCACCTTGCAAGCGTCTCCAATATGCGTTTCTACTCTTGGTGGGGCCTCCGAGTTCCTCGAGAATAGGATCGCATATTGGGCGTGACACCATACTCTGGGGCCAGGTGGCTACCAAGTCGGCCGGCCTAAGTGGGATCTCGCTGAGGAACAGATGATTGCTGCAGGGGTCACTCCAATTACATTGAGTTGGCCCCCCAGGTACAGGACTTGGTTTTATGCGCATGGGGGGAAGTTGGACCCAGAGACAGGGCTGGTTATGGAGCGGGCAAGTCTTAAAGAAGCCTCCGACGCTTTACTTGTTGCAATACAAGCTGCTCGAACGGGAAAGTACAAGCCCGACAGAGAGAATGACGAGCTCACGCGCGCCCTGAACAATCCTGAACACCCGGGACGAACACGAGGCAAAGGCGTTGTTCCGTTGTTTGAGGGGTTTGCGGATTGGAACGCCACTTACAGAAGCCGTGCGAGAAAGAAGCAGCAGGAGGAGGAGCAGAGGAAGCAGGAGGAGGAGCAGAGGAAGCAGGCAGCAGACCACCTTCAACTGGTAGAATCAAAGCACGCGGAGTTCGAACGCGCTTACCTAAGGCAGCAGGAGCAGATCGACTCACTTAGCCAGGAAAGGGCGTCTCAGCGGCAGCAGCAAGCAGATCCAGCATTGGATACAACCGTCCCATCTATGCCGAAAATGTTGGGGAACGGAGCATGAATTTCAAAAATTTCCTACGCTCACGTAAGATCTATCCATGGAGATGTATCGCTACGAGAGGGGAGAGTGTGTCTACGTACCCTCGTAGACCGTTAGCGGAAGCGTCTCACAACGCGGTTGATGTAGTCGAACAATCCATCAAGCTCCACCGATCAAGTACCGAACGTACGGCACCTCCGAGTTCTACACACGTGCAACTCGGTGACGTTCCTCGCCTTCTTGATCCAGCAAGACGTCGAGGTAGTAGATGAGTTCCGTCAGCATGACGGCATGGCGACGGTGACGGTGAAGTGATTCCGGCAGGGCTTCGCCTAAGCTCTCCGAAAATATGACCGAGGTGGAAAACGGAGATCGGGGCACCGCACACGGCTATGGGACAATTGTGTACTTTGGGGTGCCCCCTTGCCCCCGTATATAAAGGATGAGAGGGAGGAGGCCGGCCCCCTAGGGGTGCGCCAAGTGTGGGGAGTCCTACTAGGACTCCTTAGTCCTAGTAGGATTCCACCTCCCATACGGAGTAGGAAAGAGGGAAGGGAGAGGGAAAGGAAAGAGGGGCCTGCGCCCCCTCCCCTAGTCCAATTCGGTTTGGGCAAGGGGGGGCGCGAGCCTCCTCACGTGGCCTGCCTCTCCTTTTCCCGTATGGCCCAATAAGGCCCATTACTTCTCCCGGTGAATTCCCGTAACTCCCCGGTACTCCGAAAAATACCCGAATCACTCGGAACCTTTCCGACGTCCGAATATAGCCTTCAAATATATGAATCTTTACCTCTCGACCATTTCGAGACTCCTCGTCATGTCCGTGATCTCATCTGGGACTCCGAACAAACTTCGGCCACCAATCACATAACTCATATAATACTAAATCGTCATCGAACCTTAAGTGTGTGGACCCTACGGGTTCGGGAATGATGTAGACATGACCGAGACGACTCTCCGGTCAATAACCAACAGCGGAACCTGGATGCTCATATTGGTTCCTACATATTCCATGAAGATCTTTATCGGTGAACCTCATATGTCAACATACGTTGTTCCCTTTGTCTGGTGGTATGTTACTTGCCCGAGATTCGATCGTCGGTATCCAATACCTAATTCAATCTCGTTACCGGCAAGTCTCTTTACTCGTTCCATAATACGTCATCTTGTAACTAACTCTTTAGTCATGGTGCTTGCAAGGCTTCTGTGATGTTGTATTACCGAGAGGGCCCAGAGATACCTCTCCGATAGTCGGAGTGACAAATTCCAATCTTGATCCATGCCAACTCAACAAACACTTTCAGAGATACCTGTAGTGCACCTTTATAATCACCCAGTTACGTTGTGACGTTTGATACACCCAAAGTATTCCTACGGTATCCGGGAGTTGCATGATCTCATGGTCACAGGAACGTGTATTTGACATAGTGAAAGCAATAGCAATAAACTGAACGATCATTTGCTATGCTAACGGTTGGGTCAAGTCCATCACATCATTCTCCTAATGATGTGATCCCATTATCAAATGACAACTCATGTCCATGGTCAGGAAATCTTGACCATCTTTTGATCAACGAGCTAGTCTAGTAGAGGCTTACTAGGGACACAGTATTTGTTTATCTATTCACACATGTATTTAGTTTCCGGTCAATACAATTCTAGCATGAATAATAAACTATTATCATGAACGGGGAATTATGATAATAACTAATATATTATTGCCTCTAGGGCATATTTCCAACAGTCTCCCACTTGCACTAGCACTAGTAGAAAAAGGCCCATTAGTCCCGGTTCCAGAGGGGCTTTAGTCCTGGTTCTGGAACCAGGACTAAAGGGTCGGGACTAAAGCCCAAAACCTTTAGTCCCGGTTCGCTTACGAACCGGGACCAAAGGGGCTCCACGTGGCTGCTGTAGGGAGCCCAGGCAGGAGGACCTTTAGTCCCGGTTGGTAACACCAACCGGGACTAAAGGAGCTCCACGTGGCCGCTTCGCTGCACTCAGGCAGGAGGACCTTTAGTCCCGGTTGGTAACACCAACCGGGACCAAAAGGCGCTGGGGTTTTTGTTTTTTTTTTTGAAAGGGGGGGTTTAGGGGTTTTGGAGGGTTTAGGGGTTTCATATTGTGTTAGCTAGCTAATAGAGAGAAGTGACCTCTCTTTCTCCGTGCTTGGTCGACGCTAGCTACTACATATAGAGAGAACTCGACGCTAGCTAGTAAGCAAATGAAGGAAACCATTAATTACACAAGATCGTCATGAACATATACAAAGAGAAGTGACCTCTCTTTCTCCGTGCTTGTTCGAACAACAAGTTTTCGTAAATCTATCCGACGCTACTACATATATACAATATAACATCCCTGACATCATCAAGCGCCAAACTCCCATTGAATTTCCACATGCTATTCTCCCTTTTCATGTATGACGTGGTCAAGAAAGAATCCCGCCAATTCCTCTTGAATTGCTCCTATGCGATCATGTGGTAGGAGTTCATCCCGCATCTGCCAGATCTAATTTAAAGTAGGGGGTCAATACATATATATGAATGAAACTCAACACAATTGATGGTAGTAAAAAAATTGTGAATATTGTTTACATACTTCAAATTGTTCTTCAGATCTGCCCCGCTCAGAGGTCCTGTGGCGAATGTACTCGCAAACGTAGTATCCACATAAATTATTCCCGGGTTCCTACCACAAGAACTTTACGAGAATAGAGTTCAATCAAACTGATAATCAAGCATGATAATGGTATTGATGAAACTGGAATCAATGAGAGATGCGCGGAACTAGCTAGTACTACTTACTTTGGGGTGTGTAAATCGCAGCTCGTTCTTCAGACCCGGAACCTGTCTGGTGAACTGTTTCCAAACCCTGCCAGGCAAAGAAAATGATTACTTGATATCAGGAAATGAACGAAAGTTGTCGATATGGTACCGGTATTGATTGAACTTACTTCTGGAGCATTGCAGTCATGTCCGCATAATCCTTGGGATCTTTACGTCTCGAGTCAAAGACAGTTACTACTCCCCCGTCAAGCTTAATGGATAGCAGAATATAGTGGAAACTGCGCACGCATAACTCATCAATTATAGTACTTAACCTCGAGTAAGCGAAACCGAATATGCACAAGACAGTAACACTCACTTGAAGTTGTAATGAAAAAGTATTTCCCTTTTGTTTTGATGTCGAAGGAACTCTTTTAGCAAGTTTTCCTCGGTATCTTTAACTCTTTCTTGTACCGCCCATTCATTTGCGGTATTTGGGCTAATGAACCCAATGTCATAGATTTGTTTTTTTGGGCATTCGAAGATCTTCAATATGCATAATATAGTGAGGATAATTATATATACATGCAATGAACGAGTTGAGCTAGAGACTTAATTACAGAAGTAATACTTACAGACAGTAGCAAGTCATGATTTGTTTGTCGAGGGCCTTTTGATTGAATAACTGAAATAACTCCACAAATTCAACAGGCATCAGGTCGACTCCAATGAGGTCGTGCTCATCTTTAATTCTCACCAGCAAACTATCGGACCCATTCTTCCTGCAGGTTTCCAAGTAACACTCATGCAATTTGTACATCATCATTGTTAAAGGAGGATGATCAGGTTTGACGAGAGGCTTCCCGTGCACGTATTTATATTCTTCTTTTGGTACCTCAGCCATTTCAAAAAATACATCATCCCCCAAGTAATCACCAGGATTGGTACCGAGCACCATCCCCGGATGATTAGCGACGATATCGCTAGACACCTTGAGCGGGGGGCACGATTTCTTCTCCTGTTCGCCGAGCTGGGGAATTGTTTTCCCACTTCTTCGTTCTGCTAACCTTGCATCACTAGAAGTACTTCCCGACCGCCGCGCTTCATCATATGTCTTTTGAATAATGCGGTCATAGTTGGATTGCGGCGGAGGCGGTGGTGGTCGCTTCAGGGCATCGATAGTGCGCTTCACTTTCATCGGATCTATTGTTTCCTTCGGAGGTGGAGTTTTCTTTGCAAAATGGGCCCTCACATGGGCACGAACTGTGTCCTCGTTTTCCTGCTCGGTCCTCTCATATGGTAACTTTTCCAGAGGCTTGAGAGATGGACCGTATCTGAATTCCCTCCCGCCTCTGCTTGTACTGCTAGCTGCCGGAGCGGCGGAGTCTCTGTTCCGTCGTTGCTGACGAGGCTGAGAAGGAGGCGGAGTGCTCCGACGCGTCGGAGGAGCCGGACCAGTGGCGTCTGTCTTCCGCCGTTGCCGACGAGGCGGAGGAGGAGGCAGACTGCTCCGACGCGCCGGAGTAGGCGAAGGAGGAGGCGGAGTGCCCTCACGCGTCGGAGGAGCCAGAGAAGGAGGCGGAGTGCCCTGATCACTCGCCGGAGGAGGAGGAGATCCACTGTTGTCATTCTGTACTGTGGGTCTACCTGTACCCCGCCTCCTGACAAGATTGACCCATTTGCACTGAAACAAAGGGACCTTGAAATCATGTCCATAGTCAAGTTCCATATGTCCACTATGTAACCATAATATGTGTCCTTTCCCCTCTTGGTTGCTGCATCAAAGCGGACACCGCTATTTTGGTTGGTGCTCTTTTGATCTTGGGCGATCGTGTAAAATGTATTCCCATTTATCTCGTACCCTTTGTAAGTCAATAAAGTCGAAGATGGTCCCCTGGCCAACGAGTACAGCTCATCAGAAACAGTGTTGTCACCCATGAGACGTGTTTGCAACCAACTGCCGAAAGTCCTGATGTGTTCATATGTAATCCAGTCGTCACACTGCTCCGGGTGTTTGGAGCGCAGAATATTCTAGTGTTCATCGACATACGGGGTCACCAAGGTAGAATTCTGTAGAACTGTGTAGTGTGCTAGAGACCAAGAATGCCCGTCCCTACATATTATTGAGTCCGCTCCTAGCGTGCCTTTTCCAGTCAGTCTCCCCTCATACCGCGATTGAGGGAGACCAATCTTCTTAAGGTCAGGAATGAAGTCAACACAAAACCCAATGACATCCTCTGTTTGATGGCCCATGGAGATGCTTGCTTCTGGCCTAGCGCGGTTACGAACATATTTCTTTAAGACTCCCATGAACCTCTCAAAGGGGAACATATTGTGTAGAAATACAGGGCCCAGAACGACAATCTCGTCGACTAGATGAACTAGGACGTGCGTCATGATATTGAAGAAAGATGGTGGGAACACCAGCTCGAAACTAACAAGACATTGCACCAAATCACTCCTTAACCTTGACAGGATTTCTGGATCGATCACCTTCTGAGAGATTGCATTGAGGAATGCACATAGCTTCACAATGGCTAATCGAACGTTTTCCGGTAGAAGCCCCCTCAATGCAACCGGAAGCAGTTGCGTCATAATCACGTGGCAGTCATGAGACTTTAGGTTCTGGAACTTTTTCTCTGCCATATTTATTATTCCCTTTATATTCGACGAGAAGCCAGAAGGGACCTTCATACTGAGCAGGCATTCAAAGAAGATTTCCTTCTCTTCTTTGGTAAGAGCGTAGCTGGCAGGACCTTCATACTGCTTTGGATGCATGCCGTCTTTTTCATGCACACGTTGCTGTTCCTCTCGTGCCTCCGGTGTATCTTTTGTCTTCCCATACACTCCCAAGAAGCCTAGCAGGTTCACGCAAAGATTCTTCGTCACGTGCATCACGTCGATTGCAGAGCGGACCTCTAGGTCTTTCCAATAGGGTAGGTCCCAAAATATAGATTTCCTCTTCCACATGGGTGCGCGTCCCGCATCGTCAGTCGGAACAGATAGTCCGCCAGGACCCTTTCCAAAGATTACTTGTAAATCGTTGACCATATCAAGTATGTGATCACCAGTACGGAGGGCGGGCTTCTTCCGGTGATCTGCCTCACCTTTGAAATGCTTTCCTTTCTTTCGACATTGATGGTTGGTCGGAAGAAATCGACGATGCCCCAGGTACACATTCTTCCTGCATTTGTCCAAATATATACTGTCGGTGTCATCTAAACAGTGTGTGCATGCGTGGTATCCCTTGTTTGTCTGTCCTGAAAGGTTACTGAGAGCAGGCCAATCGTTGATGGTTACAAACAGCAACGCATGTAGGTCAAATTCCTCCTGTTTGTGCTCATCCCACACACGTACACCTTCTCCATTCCACAGCTGTAAAAGTTCTTCAACTAATGGCCTTAGGTACACATCAATGTCATTGTCGGGTTGCTTAGGGCCTTGGATGAGCACTGGCATCATAATGAACTTCCGCTTCATGCACAACCAAGGAGGAAGGTTATAGATACATAGAGTCACGGGCCAGGTGCTATGATTGCTGCTCTGCTCCCCAAAAGGATTAATGCCATCTGCACTTAAACCAAACCATACGTTCCTTCCGTCACCTGCAAAGTCCCCCCACCTTCTCTCGATTTTTCTCCACTGCGACCCGTCAGCGGGTGCTCTCAACTTCCCGTCTTTCTTACGGTCTTCTTTGTGCCATCGCATCAACTTGGCATGCTCTTTGTTTCTGAACAGACGTTTCAGCCGTGGTATTATAGGAGCATACCACATCACCTTGGCAGGAACCCTCTTCCTGGGGCTATCGCCCTCAACATCACCAGGGTCATCTCGTCTGATCTTATACTGCAATGCACCGCATACCGGGCATGCGTTCAAATCCTCGTACTCACCACGGTAGAGGATGCAGTCATTAGGGCATGCATGTATCTTCTGCACCTCCAATCCTAGAGGGCATAGAACCTTCTTTGCTTCGTACGTACTGCCGGGCAATTCGTTATCCTTTGGAAGCTTCTTCTTCATTATTTTCAGCAGCGAACTAAATCCCTTGTCAGATACACCATTGTCTGCCTTCCATTGCAGCAATTCCAGTGTGGTACCGAGCTTTCTGTTGTCATCTTCGCAATTTGGGTACAACCCTTTTTTGTGATCCTCTAACATGCGATCGAACTTCAACTTCTCCCTTTCACTTTCGCATTCTCTCTGTGCATCAACAATGACCCGGCGAAGATCATCATCGGGCACATCGTCTGGTTCCTCTTGATCTTCAGCTTCCCCCATTGCAGCATCACCGTATTCAGGGGGCGGGTAGTTGTCATCATCCTCTTGTTCTTCGTTGTCTTCCATCATAACCCCTCTTTCTCCGTGTTTGGTCCAAACATTATAGTGTGGCATAAAACCCTTCTCAAGCAGGTGGAAGTGAAGGGTTTTAGAGTTGGAGAAAGCCTTCGTATTCTCACAGACAGTACATGGACAATGCATAAAACCATTCTGCTTGTTTGCCTCAGCCGCTTCGAGAAAATTATGCAGGCCCTTAATATACTCGGAGGTGCGTCGGTCACCGTACATCCATTGCCGGTTCATCTGCGTGCGTTATATAGTTCTTATTATTGAACAACATAAAACTCTCTAGAGAATCTAATTAAAACACACAAGTAAGAACTTTTTTCTTTTAGAAAGAAGATAAGAAGAAGAGGCTAACCACGGTGTTGCCGGCGCCGAGATGGGCGCGGGCGATCGACGGCGGTGAGGACGGGGACGGGACAGGACGGACCGCCAAACCTAGACAAATCTTGAGGAAAATGGAGCTTGGACAAGGAGCTTCGAGAGGAGAAAGCTTAAGTGTGGCTCGGGCATTTCATCGAACACCTCATGTGCATAGGAGGTGAGCTAGAGCACCAAAAAAGCTCTCCCACGGCCGGGCAAAAAAAAACAGAGCAATGCATTGCTCTGCTCGCGGGAGGGGGCTATATCTAGGCCAACCATTGGTCCCGGTTCCAGCCACAAACTGGGACCAATGGTTGTGAGCCAGGAGCGAGGCGCATTGGTCCCGGTTCGTGGCTGGAACCGGGACAAAAGGGGTCACCTTTTGTCCCGGTTCCAGCCACAAACCGGGACCAATGGTTGTGGGCCAGGAGTGAGGCACATTGGTCCCGGTTCGTGTCTAGAACCGGGACAAAAGGGGTCAGACGAACCGGGACCAATGGCCCACGAGGCCCGGCCGGTGCCCTGGCCTCACGAACCGGGACCGATGCCCCCATGGGTCCCGGTTCGTGAGTGAACCGGGACTAATGGGCTTCTCAGGGGTGGACCAATGCCCTGTTTTGTACTAGTGTAGAGTCAATAATCTAGATTACATCTCCATGTAATTAACACTTAATCAGTTCTAAAGCTGATCATGTTTTGCTTGTGAGATAGGTTTTAGTCAATGGGTCTGCAATATTCAGATCCGTGTGTTCTTGGCAAATCTCTATGTAGATGCTGCTACCACACTCTGTTTGGAGCTACTCCAAAAAATTTCCCCACTATACTTCTCCGGTCTGAGACTCATAGTCTTTCGGATCAGTGTTTAAAGCTTGCATCGACGTAACCCCTTACGACGAACTCTTTATCATCTCTATTCCCGAGAAATTCTTCCTTAGTCGTCTTAAGGATAATTTGACCGCTGTCCAGTGATCTACTCCTGGATCACTTTGGTACCTCTTTTGCTAGACACATGGCAAGGCACACAGCTTGGCATACTTTATAGAACCTATGGCCGAGGCATAGGGGATAACCTTCATCCATTCTATTTATTTTGCCGTGGTCGAGATTTGAGTCTTACTCAACTTCACACCTTTCACCACAGTCAAGAACTCCTTCTTTGACTGATCCATTTTGAACTTCTTCAAAATCTTGTCAAGGTATATGTTTTGTGAAAGTCATATGAGGCGTCTCAATCTATCTCTATAGATTTTGATGCCTAACATGTAAACAACCTTTACCTAGATCTTCAAGTCTTACTCCACTTCACACCAGCCAAGAACTTATTTCTTTTGACTTGATCCATTTTGAACTTCTTCAAAATCTAATCAAGGTGTGTGAAAATCTTTTATCAGGTGTCTTGATCTATCTCTATAGATCTCGATGCCCAAACCGTGGATAACTCAAAAAACAGGTTTTTACTGAAAAACTCCTTTCAATTAATTCTTTATGCTTTCCAGAAATTCTACATCATTTCCAATCACATATACTTATTAGAAATGTTATAGAGCTCCCACTCACTTTGTTGTAAATACAAGTTTCTCCATAAACTTGCATAAACCCAAACGCTTTGATCACTTCATCAAAGCGAGTATTCCAGCTCCGAGATGCTTGCACCAGTCCATAGATGGATCGCTGGAGCTTGCATACTTTGTTAGCACCTTTAGGATCAACAAAACCTTCCGATTGTATCATATACAATTCTTCCTTAAGGAATCCATCAAGGAATGCCGTTTTGACGTCCATTTGCCAGATTTCATAATCATAAAACGCAGCAATTGCTAACATAATTCTGACAGACTTTAGCATCGCTACGGGTGAGAAAGTCTCATCGTAGTCAACTCCTTGAACTTGTCGATAACCTTTCGCAACAAGTCGAGCTTTATAGACGGTGACATTACCATCAGCGTCCGTCTTCTTCTTAAAGATCCATTTATTTTTAATAGCTCGCCGTTTCATCGGGCAAGTCTACCAAAGTCCACACTTTGTTCTCATACATGGATCTAATCTCGGATTTCATGGCCTCAAGCCATTTGTCGGAATCCGGGCTCGCCATCGCTTCTTCATAGTTCGTAGGTTCACCGTTGTCTAACAACATGACCTCCAAGACAGGATTGCCGTACCAATCTGTTGCGGAGCGTGTCCTGGTTGACCTACGAGGTTCTGTAGCAACTTGATCCGAAGCCTCATGATCATCATCATCAACTTCTTCTCTGGTCTGTGTTGGTGTCACAAAAATTTCTTTCTGTGGCGTACTACTATCCAGAGGAGGTACAATTATCTCATCAAGTTCTACTTTCCTCCCACTCACTTCTTTCGAGAGAAACTCCTTCTCTAGAAAGGATCCATTCTTAGCAACGAATACTTTGCCTTCGGATCTGTGCTAGAAGGTGTACCCAACGGTCTCCTTTGGGTATCCTATGAAGACACACTTATCCGCTTTGGGTTCGAGCTTATCTGGCTGAAGCCTTTTGACATAAGCATTGCATCCCCAAACTTTCAGAAACGACATCTTAGGTTTCTTGCAAACCACAGTTCATACGGTGTCATCTCAATGGATTTAGACGGTGCCCTTGTTTAAAGTGAATGCAGCTGTCTCTAATGCATAACCCCAAAATGATAGTGGCAAATCGGTAAGAGACATCATAGAACGCACCATATCCAATAGAGTACGATTATGACGTTCGGACACACCATTACGCTGTGGTGTTCCATGTGGCGTGAGCTGTGAAACAATTCCACATTGTCTTAAGTGATTGCCAAACTCGTAACTCAAATATTCTCCTCCACGATCAGATCGTAAGAACTTTATTTTCTTGTTACGATGGTTCTCTACTTCACTCTGAAATTCTTTGAACTTTTCAAATGTTTCAGATTTATGCTTCATCAAGTAGACATAACCATATCTACTCAAATCATCAGTGAACATGAGAATATAACGATATCCACCGCGCGCCTCAACACTCATCGGACCGCATACATCGGTATGTATTATTTCCAATAAGTTGGTTGCTCGCTCCATTGTTCCGGAGAACGGAGTTTTAGTCATCTTGCCAATAAGGCACGGTTCACATGTCTCAAATGATTCATAATCAAGAGATTCCAAAAACCCATCTGCATGGAGTTTCTTCATGTGTTTAACACTGATATGACCTAAGCGGCAGTGCCACAAATATGTGGTACTATCATTATCTTTTGGCATTCATGTTATGAACATATGTATTACTACGATCAAGATTCTATAAACCTTTCATTTTAAGTGCATGATCATCAATGATATTATCCAAATAGAATAACAATTATTCTCTGAAATTGAATAACCGTCTTGCAATAAACACTATCAGATATAATGTTCATGCTTAACGCAAGCACCAAATAACAATTATTTAGGTTCATCACTAATCCTGAAGGTAGAGAGAGCGTGGCGATGGTGATCACATCAACCTTGGAGACACTTCCAATGCACATCGTCACCTCGTTCTTAGCTAGCCCTCGTTTATTCCGAAGCTCCATGTTTCAAGTTGTAAGCAACTGAACAAGTATCAAATACACTAGTAAGGTACATATCAATAACATGTATATCAAATATCTTTGTTGACATTGCCAGTCTTATTATCTGCCAGTTACTTTGGGGAAGTTCCGCTCCCTGTGACATTTCCCTTTGCAATGGGAGCACTAAGTCTCGGGTTTGGTTCAGCCTTGGGTTTCTTCGCGTGAGCGGCAACTATTTTACCGTTCTTCTTGAAGTTCCCTTTTCTTTCCCTTGCCCTTCTTGAAACTAGTGGTCTTATTAACAATCAACACTTGATGCTCCCTTTTTTTTTTATTTCTACATCCGCAGATTGTAGCATCGCGAATAGCTTAAGGATCTTCTATCCCTTGCATGTTTATAGTTCATCACGAAGATCCAGTTGCTTAGTGATAGTGACTAGAGAACTCTATCAATCACCACTTTATTCGGAAGTCTAACTCCCACTTGATTCAAGTGTTTGAAGTACTCAGACATTCTGAGTACATGCTCACTAACGGAGCTGTTCTCCTCCATCTTGTAGCTATAGAACTTGTCGAAGGTGTCATCCCTCTCGACCCGGGTGTGAGTCTTGAAAAACAAATTTTCAGCTCTTGGAACATCTCATATGCTCCGTGTTGCTAAAAACATATTTGGAGCTCCGGTTCTAAGCCGTAAAGTATGGCGCACTGAACTATCGAGTAGTCATCTTTTCTTGTCTGCCAGACGTTCATAACGTCGTCAGACGAAGCCGTAGGGGTATTTCACTGAGCGGTGCATTAAGGACATAAGCCTTCTGTGCAGTAGTGAGGACAATCCTCAGATCACGGACCTAGTCCGCATAGTTGCTTCCATCAACTTTCAACTTCGTTTTCTCTAGGAACATAATAAAAACAGGGGAACTACAGCGCGGTCTATGGATCTACAACATAAATTTGCTAAGACAAGTAAGACTATGTTCAAGACATTGAAGTTCAATTAATCAAATTACTTAAGAACTCCCACTTAGATTAACATCCCTCAAGTTGTCTAAGTGTAACATGATCCACATCAACTAAACCACGTCCGATCATCACGTGAGGTGGATTAGTTGTCAATGGTGAACATCTTTCATGTTGATCATATCTACTATATGACTCATGTTCGACCTTTTGGTCTCTTGTGTTCCGAGGCCATGTCTGTACATGCTAGGCTCGTCAAGTTTAACCCAAGTATTCTGCGTGTGTAAAACTGGCTTACACCCGTTGTATGCGAACGAAAGAATCCATCACACCCGATCATCACGTGGTGCTTAGAAGCGTCGAACCTTTGCAACGGTGCATACTAGGGGAGAACACTTATCTTGAAATTTAGTGAAGGGATCATCTTATAATGCTACCGTCGTCCTAAGCAAAATAAGATGCATAAAAGGATTAACATCACATGCAATTCAATATACGTGACATGATATGGCCATCATCGTCTTGTGCTTTTGATCTCCATCAGCAAAGCACCGTCATGATCTCCATCGTCACCGGGTTGACACCTTGATCTCCATCGTAGCGTCGTGACACCTTGATCTCCATCGTAGCGTCGTGGTCGTCTCGCCGGCTATTGCTACTACTACTACTGCTAACTAATAGCGGTAAAGTAAAGGAATTACATAGCGTTGGCATTGCATACAATAAAGAGACAACCATAAGGCTCCTGCCGGTTGCCTGATAACTTACAAAACAAGATCATCTCATACAACAGCTTATATCACATCATGTCTTGGCCATATCACATCACCAGCATACCCTGCAAAAACAAGTTAGATGTCCTCTACTTTGTTGTTGCAAGTTTTACGTGGCTGCTACGGGTTTGCAAGAACCGTTCTTACCTACGCAAAACCACAACGTGGTGTAGTGATTGCTTTTTAATCTTCTAAAAGAACCCTCTTCATTGAAACCGATTCAACTAAAGTGAGAGAGACAAACACCCGCCAGTCACCTTTACGCAACGAGTGCACGTAGCGGTGAAACCTGTCTCGCGTAAGCGTACGCGTAATGTCGGTCCGGGCCGCTTCATCTCACAATACCGCCGAATCAAGTAACAACTAGTAACGGCAAGCAATATGTATACACCCACGCCCACAACTCACTTGTGTTCTACTCGTGCAAATCACATCTACGCATAGACCTGGCTCGGATGCCACTGTTGGGGAACGGAGCATGAATTTCAAAAAATTCCTACGCTCACGCAAGATCTATCCATGGAGATGTATCGCTACGAGAGGGGAGAGTGTGCTCGTGCAAACCACATCTACGCATAGACCTGGCTCTGATACCACTGTTGGGGAACGGAGCATGAATTTGAAAAATTTCCTACGCTCACGCAAGATCTATCCATGGAGATGTATCGCTACGAGAGGGGAGAGTGTGTCTACGTACCCTCGTAGACCGTTAGCGGAAGCGTCTCACAACGCGGTTGATGTAGTCGAACAATCCTTCGAGCTCCACCGATCAAGTACCGAACGTACGGCACCTCCGAGTTCTACACACGTGCAACTCGGTGACGTTCCTCGCCTTCTTGATCCAGCAAGACGTCGAGGTAGTAGATGAGTTCCGTCAGCACGACGGCGTGGCG
Organism: Elymus sibiricus; assembly: GCA_039707655.1. NCBI lineage: Eukaryota > Viridiplantae > Streptophyta > Magnoliopsida > Poales > Poaceae > Elymus > Elymus sibiricus. The sequence continues at coordinate 471,069,340 of CM077668.1, read as the reverse complement.
ACGGTGACGGTGAAGTGATTCCGGCAGGGCTTCGCCTAAGCTCTCCGAAAATATGACCGAGGTGGAAAACGGAGATCGGGGCACCGCACACGGCTATGGGACAATTGTGTACTTTGGGGTGCCCCCTTGCCCCCGTATATAAAGGATGAGAGGGAGGAGGCCGGCCCCCTAGGGGTGCGCCAAGTGTGGGGAGTCCTACTAGGACTCCTTAGTCCTAGTAGGATTCCACCTCCCATACGGAGTAGGAAAGAGGGAAGGGAGAGGGAAAGGAAAGAGGGGGCTGCGCCCCCTCCCCTAGTCCAATTCGGTTTGGGCAAGGGGGGGCGCGAGCCTCCTCACGTGGCCTGCCTCTTCTTTTCCCGTATGGCCCAATAAGGCCCATTACTTCTCCCGGTGAATTCCCGTAACTCCCCGGTACTCCGAAAAATACCCGAATCACTCGGAACCTTTACGACGTCCGAATATAGCCTTCCAATATATAAATCTTTACCTCTCGACCATTTCGAGACTCCTCGTCATGTCCGTGATCTCATCCGGGACTCCGAACAAACTTCGGCCACCAATCACATAACTCATATAATACTAAATCGTCATCAAACCTTAAGTGTGCGGACCCTACGGGTTCGGGAATGATGTAGACATGACCGAGACGACTCTCCGGTCAATAACCAACAGCGGAACCTGGATGCTCATATTGGTTCCTACATATTCCACGAAGATCTTTGTCGGTGAACATCATATGTGAACATACGTTGTTCCCTTTGTCTGGCGGTATGTTACTTGCCCGAGATTCAATCGTCGGTATCCAATACCTAGTTCAATCTCGTTACCGGCAAGTCTCTTTACTCGTTACGTAATACGTCATCTTGTAACTAACTCTTTTGTCACGGTGCTTGCAAGGCTTCTGTGATGCTGTATTACCGAGAGGGCCCAGAGATACCTCTCCGATAGTCGGAGTGACAAATTGCAATCTTGATCCATGCCAACTCAACAAACACTTTCGGAGATACCTGTAGTGCACCTTTATAATCACCCAGTTACGTTGTGACGTTTGATACACCCAAAGTATTCCTACGGTATCCGGGAGTTGCATGATCTCATGGTCACAGGAACGTGTATTTGACATAGTGAAAGCAATAGCAATAAACTGAACGATCATTTGCTATGCTAACGGTTGGGTCAAGTCCATCACATCATTCTCCTAATGATGTGATCCCATTATCAAATGACAACTCATGTCCATGGTCAGGAAATCTTGACCATCTTTTGATCAACGAGCTAGTCTAGTAGAGGCTTACTAGGGACACAGTATTTGTTTATCTATTCACACATGTATTTAGTTTCCGGTCAATACAATTCTAGCATGAATAATAAACTATTATCATGAACGGGGAAATATGATAATAACTAATTTATTATTGCCTCTAGGGCATATTTCCAACAGAAAAGCAGCGTGGGTTCCACCCCGGCCGATGATGCACTGCTGGATAGATACCCTGTGGATGATATCAAAGATACGACACCTTGTGAGCTACACATGAAAGTGAAGAACATATCCATGAAGGTGGCGGACGGCTATCCTTTAACAAATCCCCTTGAAGCAAACTTCCATTGCAATCCGATTCCAGCTGGCTATGCTTGTGTCGGGGTTGATGAAGTGATGTCAGGATATTATGAGCTACTGCTTGACATTCCTGGAGGTGACGAGGAGCGCACACTGGGAGAGGCCATACATCGTATGATTCTATGGAGAAAGGATTGCATCGTCTTTCCAAGGCCACCGACTCCTCCTCCAAGTCCGCCACCGCGTCAGCCGACTCCAACCCTGCCCGAGACGCAGCGCGGCGCTAGTCCGCCACCGCGTCAGCCGTCTCCACCACCCCACCCCGGGACGGAGCCCATCAGCGCGAGTTCGCCATATCGATCTCAGGCACGTCAGCCTTCTCCAAAGCGGAATAGACCACCAAGCAAGAAAGCCTCTCCTCCTGCCAAAAAGAAGTTGGCTTACGAGATGACTATCGAGGAAAACAAGGCCGAAGTGGCTGCCCAAGTGAAGGCCCATTTTGCACGGAAACAGCCCCTGCCGAAGGAGAAAATACCTGATGAAGTCATACAACACTTTATTGATAATGCTCAACCGGCTGTGAAGAGGACGGACTCAGACTATGAGCGTTCTATTAAGAAGTTATATGTGGCGCAAAAACATAAGGAGTCGAGCTCTAGCCAAGCAAGGAGTAGTAAATGCGGGAAAACTGTTCCCCAGCTGGGAGAACAGGCAGTGCAATGGATCGCTCATTGTACAATCACATGGTGTGAGTACCGCCGATCAGCCGGTAATAACCGACGCTCATAGACAGATGGCTAGAGAGGCCGGTGTCACTGTTGAACAACTCCTAGGCATTCAAGATCACGAAGTAGCATGGAAATATGTCCCCGGCCAACATCTGGTCAGGGAGGTCGAGAATCTATCAACGAGAATGCGCAATTTGCATGACTGGTACCTGAGAGAAGTCAAGAAGGGGCGAGATTCCCTCATGGTGAAAGTCAAGGAAGAGCATTACTTCCATGCAAAAGATTTGTGTGTTGAGTTTCAAGAATTGTTTCAGTTATTCAATCAAGACGCACTCGACAAATCTCTCGTCAGTTGCTATTGTCTGTAAGTGATTTCTTTCTGTAATTTAAGTCTCTAGCTGTGCTCGTTCATTGCCTGTAATTATCCTCACTATATTCTTTTCTGTGGTATTATGCAGAATGAAGATTTATGAAATGAAAAGAGATGGACGCTATGGCATTGGGTTCATTGACCCAAATACCATTAATGAAGAGGTGTGGTCACGTCACCCAAAAGAGACAGAGAAGTACTTGCTAGAGTTTTTGAAGCAACTAAATACCCAACCAGAAATAGTATTTCCTTACAACTTTGGGTAAGTTTTACTGTCTTGTACTACAAATTCTATTTTGCTTACTAGATGTTAATAAGTGTAGTTGATGAGTTATGCACATGCCCGCTTAATTATACAAACGTGTGCGCATGCAGTTTCCACTGGATCCTGCTAATCATTGAAGTTGACGAGGGAAAAGTTAAAGTACTGGACTCACTACTTAAAGAACCTAAAGAGTACTTAATCGTGAAGAGGATGGTCGACAGGTAATTTCAATCATTATCGCACTATGTCAGCCAGCTCTTTATTTCATTTCCTGATATCAACTAATTAATAACTCCTTTATTCATTTTCTTTGCCGGGCAGGGTTTGGCAAAGCTTCATCAAACAGGTCCCGGGCGCATGGAAACAAGAGCTGAAATGGGTGCGATCTAGGGTACGTAAATAAGTAGTACTAGCTACGTGTCCGTGCATCTCTTTAATTCTAGTTTCAATACCATTATCATGCTTGATTAATTATTATCTGATTGAATTCTATTCTCGTAAAGTGGATGAGTCAGGCGTCGGGGAATAATTTATGTAAATGGTCTAGAAAAATGCGTAGATTAACATGGTGCACTTACCTTTCCTGTTTAACAACAATAAAATATGATTTAGGGCAGAACAATACCAAATTCAAAAATTTTATATGGGGATTTTCCGGAATTGTTGTTTGCTGTTTCCAGCCTCATTTAAATTGCCTAGATAGGTAGTTTAATCTTGCTTCACCTCTTGCCATGTTAAACAACATTTAATCTTGCCATGTACATAAACGAGAGTAAACTAAATAATCGTTGTGGAGTTTCGTCAATATGCAACTCGTTGCATATTGGGCTTCACTTAATATGTAGTTTTGTTTGTTGCACTCTTGCCATGCCATGCCTATTTAAACTGGACATGCATCATACTTGATTGTGCATTATGCCATGATTATGTGTTGTGTGTTCACCATGTTATTTGTTTCTTTCCGGTTGTGCTTCTTCTCGATAGTTCCGGTTTCGTTGCGATTGTGAGGATTCGTTCGACTACGTTGGTTCGTCTTCTTCATGGACTCGTTCTTCTTTCGAGTAGGATTTCAGGCAAGATGATCATGACCTTGGATATCTTTACTATCTTTGCTTGCTAGTTGTCTCGATGCTATCGCTATGTCGCGCTTCCTACCACATATATGTCAGCCTCCCATATGCCATGATACAGCCTCTAACCACCCTTACCCAGCAAACCGTTGTTTGGCTATGTTACCGCTTTGCTCAGCCCCTTTCTTATAGCGTTGCTAGTTGCAGGTGCTCTTGCAGGTTGTTCCATGTTGGGACATGGATATGTTGGGATATCACAATATCTCTTATTTAATTAATGCATCTATATACTTGGTATTGGGTGGAAGGCTCGGCCTTTTGCCTAGTGTTTTGTTCCACTCAAGCCGCCCTAGTTTCCGTAATGCTGCTGTTATGATCCATGTTTAGCGTTCCTAACATGCTCAGGGGAATGGGACCCTCTTGACAGTTCGCTTTGAATAATAGCTTCCAGCAAGGCCCAACATTGGTTTTAACATTTGCCAACATAATAATACTGAATGAAATAATTAATTTTGCATAGGGCGTCATGAACCCGAGGATTCTTAATTCAACATAATACAGGTGGGCCAGTGCTGATGGTGCTAGTCCAAAACTAGAGCACTGTGCGGGGCCGCCCCTTGGCAACTTGGGGTATTTGGCACCTGTACGCGTCGCTTATCCGCCGTGTCCTGAGAACGAGATACGCGGCTCCTATCGGGATCGTCGACACGTCGGGAGGTCTTGCTGGAATTGTGTTACCATTGTCGAAATGTCTTGTGCACCGGGATTCCGAGGATACTTCGGGCTATCTCGAGGTTGAGGTATTTCCACCGCAGCTTGTGTAGGCTTATGATGGGCCAGGTTGGAACACCCCTGCAGGGTTTAATCTTATGCGAAGCCGTGCCCGCGGTTATGTGGCACTTGGATATTTATAACCTCCGGTTGTAGAGAACTTGACACTAAACCCTAATTAAAGTACACCAACCGTGTGCGTAACCGTGACCGTCTCTTTTCGAGGAAGTTCGAGAAGAGAACACGGTGGGGTTATGTTTGACTCGTAAGTAGATGTTCAGGATCACTTAGTGGTCATTTGTAGTTTGCGACCATTTTGCGTAGTTTTACTCTTCTTATTCTTGTACTCGTAAGTTAGCCACCAGATAATGCTTAGTGCTTGCTGCAACCTCACCACCTTACCCTTCCATACCCATTTAAGCTTTGATAGTCTTGCTACCCATGGTTATGGGATTGCTGAGTCCTCGTGGCTCACAGATTACTACAACAACAGTTGCAGGTACAGGTAATGCGATGTCTTGACGTGAGAGCGATGCTTGTTTGCTTTTGGAGTTCTTCTTCTGCTTCTTCTTCTTCGTCGATCTGGGGATAGGTTCCCGGTCGGCATCCTGGGCTAGCAGGGTGGATGTCGTTCGAGTTTTTCGTTTGATTTCATCCGTAGTCGGATGCTGCCCTTCTGTATGATGATTGTTATGTATTGATGTATTCATGTGATGATTGTATGTATTTGTATGTATCCCCATCTATTATGTATGTGGTACGATGTAATGATATCCACCTTGCAAGCGTCTCCAATATGCGTTTTTACTCTTGGTGGGGCCTCCGAGTTCCTCGAGAATAGGATTGCATATTGGGCGTGACACCATACTCTGGGGCCAGGTGGCTACCAAGTCGGCCGGCCTAAGTGGGATCTCGCTGAGGAACAGATGATTGCTGCAGGGGTCATTCCAATTACATTGAGTTGCCCCCCCCAGGTGCAGGACTTGGTTTTATGCGCATGGGGGGAAGTTGGACCCAGAGACAGGGCTGGTTATGGAGCGGGCAAGTCTTAAAGAAGCCTCCGACGCTTTACTTGTTGCAATACAAGCTGCTCGAACGGGAAAGTACAAGCCCGACAGAGAGAATGACGAGCTCACGCGCGCCCTGAACAATCCTGAATACCCGGGACGAACACGAGGCAAAGGCGTTGTTCCGTGGTTTGAGGGGTTTGCAGATTGGAACGCCACTTACAGAAGCCGTGCGAGAAAGAAGCAGTAGGAGGAGGAGCAGAGGAAGCAGGAGGAGGAGCAGAGGAAGCAGGCAGCAGACCACCTTCAACTGGTAGAATCAAAGCACGCGGAGTTGGAACGCGCTTACCTAAGGCAGCAGGAGCAGATCGACTCACTTAGCCAGGAAAGGGCGTCTCAGCGGCAGCAGCAAGCAGATCCAGCATTGGATACAACCGTCCCATCTATGCCGAAAAGCAGCGTGGGTTCCACCCCGGCCGGTGATGCACTGCTGGATAGATACCCTATGGATGATATCAAAGATACGACACCTTGTGAGCTACACATGAAAGTGAAGAACATATCCATGAAGGTGGCGGACGGCTATGTTTTAACAAATCCCCTTGAAGCAAACTTCCATTGCAATCCGATTCCAGCTGGCTATGCTCGTGTCGGGGTTGATGAAGTGATGTCAGGATATTATGAGCTACTGCTTGACATTCCTGGAGGTGACGAGGAGCGCACACTGGGAGAGGCCAAACATCGTATCATTCTATGGAGAAAGGATTGCATCGTCTTTCCAAGGCCACCGACTCCTCCTCCAAGTCCGCCACCTCGTCAGCCGATTCCAACCCTGCCCGAGACGCAGCGCGGCGCTAGTCCGCCACCGCGTCAGCCGTCTCCACCACCCCACCCCGAGACGGAGCCCATCAGCACGAGTCCGCCATATCGATCTCAAGCGCGTCAGCCTTCTCCAAAGCGGAAGAGAGCACCAAGCAAGAAAGCCTCTCCTCCTGCCAAAAAGAAGTTGGCTTACGAGATGACTATCGAGGAAAACAAGGCCGAAGTGGCTGCCCAAGTGAAGGCCCATTTTGCACGGAAACAGCCCCCGCCGAAGGAGAAAATACCTGATGAAGTCATACAACACTTTATTGATAATGCTCAACCGGCTATGAAGAGGACGGACTCAGACTATGAGCGTTCTATTAAGAAGTTATATGTGGCACAAAAACATAAGGAGTCGAGCTCGAGCCAAGCAAGGAGTAGTAAACGCGGGAAAACTGTTCCCCAGCTGGGAGAACAGGCAGTGCAATCGATCCCCCCGCTCATTGTACAATCACATGGTGTGAGTACCGCCGATCAGCCGGTAATAACCGACGCTCATAGACAGATGGCTAGAGAGGCCGGTGTCACTGTTGAACAACTCCTAGGCATCGAGGAACTCCCCAAGATTCAAGATCACGAAGTAGCATGGAAATATGTCCCCGGCCAAGATCTGGTCAGGGAGGTCGAGAATCTATCAACGAGAATGCGCAATTTGCATGACTGGTACCTGAGAGAAGTCAAGAAGGGGCGAGATTCCCTCATGGTGAAAGTCAAGGAAGAGCATTACTTCCATGGAAAAGATTTGTGGGTTGAGTTTCAAGAATTGTTTCAGTTATTCAATCAAGACGCACTCGACAAATCTCTCGTCAGTTGCTATTGTCTGTAAGTGATTTCTTTCTGTAATTTAAGTCTCTAGCTGTGCTCGTTCAGTGCCTGTAATTATCCTCACTATATTATTTTCTGTGGTATTATGCAGAATGAAGATTTATGAAATGAAAAGAGATGGACGCTATGGCATTGGGTTCATTGACCCAAATACCATTAACGAAGAGGTGTGGTCACGTCACCCAAAAGAGACAGAGAAGTACTTCCTAGAGTTTTTGAAGCAACTAAATACCCAACCAGAAATAGTATTTCCTTACAACTTTGGGTAAGTGTTACTGTCTTGTACTATAAATTCTATTTTGCTTACTAGATGTTAATAAGTGTAGTTGATGAGTTATGCACATGCCCGCTTAATTATATAAACGTGTGCGCATGCAGTTTCCACTGGATCCTGCTAATCATTGAAGTTGATGAGGGAAAAGTTAAAGTACTGGACTCACTACTTAAAGAACCTAAAGAGTACTTAATCGTGAAGAGGATGGTCGACAGGTAATTTCAATCATTATCACACTATGTCAGCCAACTCTTTATTTCATTTCCTGATATCAACTAATTAATAACTCCTTTATTCATTTTCTTTGCCGGGCAGGGTTTGGCAAAGCTTCATCAAACAGGTCCCAGGCGCATGGAAACAAGAGCTGAAATGGGTGCGATCCAGGGTACGTAATTAAGTAGTACTAGCTACGTGTCCGTGCATCTCTTTAATTCTAGTTTCAATACCATTATCATGCTTGATTAATTATTATCTGATTGAATTCTATTCTCGTAAAGTGCATGAATCAGGCGTCGGGGAATAATTTATGTGCATACTACGTTTGCGAGAACATTCGCATTATGACGTCCGAAAGGAGCAGATCTAAAAGACAACTTTGGGTACGTTTGCCAGAACACTATCCACAATTTTTTTATCATGATCTAATATATATACACATAACTAATATATTCATCTTGATCTCCTTCTTTAAAGCTGAGGGAGATGCGGGAAAAGCTCCTACCAACGGACCGCATACGAGCACTTCAAGAGGAAATTGCGGGATTTTTGGTTGACCAGGTCATACATCCCAAAGGTGCATACGATTACATGGCTGAATAAATTGCGGGATTTTTGGTCTACAAATTGCGGGATTTTTGGTTGACCAGGTCATACATCCCAAAAATCCTGTTTTTGCATGCATGTAATTATCTGCAAATTGTAGGAGAAATTGTATATACCAAATTGTATATATATATATGTGTATGCGCATATGGTCGTACGAGAAATTCTATGATATATATATGATTAGCTACGAGAAATTCTATTTATATATGCATGACGTGTACAGTATGTATGTAGTAGCGTAAAATATGTTTGAAATGAAAAAGAATTTCTCGCAAAAAAAAAGAATTAAATGAAAAACACAAAATTAAAAGGAAAAATAAAACATAAACCCCTAAACCCCTATACCTTTTAGTCCCGGTTGGTGTTACCAACCGGGACTAAAGGCCCCCCAGCCCCCGGCGCGGGCTCGTGCCACGTGGACTTTTTAGTCCCGATTGGTGTTACCAACCGGGACTAAAGGTCCTCCAGCCCCCGGCGCGGGCTCGTGCCACGTGGTGGGCCTTTGGTCCCGGGCCGTGACGAACCGGGACTAAAAAGGGGGAGGCCTTTAGTCCCGACCCTTTAGTGCCGGTTGTTGAACCGGGACTAAAGGCTGATTCTACAATAGTGCTCCAGATCTGGTAGCGGCTGGTAGGCGGCCGTTTGCTGCGTCCGTCAGCACGCAGCGGAACAGTGAGGCCCAGGAAAAAACCTGATCCATCCACGAGTATCCTGTACAGGTCCGACGGAGTGGTTGAGCAGCAAATTAATGCGTGGGCCCCGCCCTGGAATACTTTGGCAATACGGTTGTCGCATACAGTGTGGAATACAGAAAACGCATGCATCCCGAGGACAGCCAACGAACGTGATTTCGGTATCAGCTGTCGCCAGGCTCAGATGCGAATTTTCGTCACCTAAACCCCTAGTTACAAGGTATGTCGACCAACCTTGCTGGTGCAGGAGCTGTATGCTCTGAGAGCTCCAGCGAGAGCGAGATGTGCCTTCCTAGCTTCATATAGTTTATTATGAGGAGAGGAAGCTACCATGAACAGGAGCACGAAGGACAGTTGCCAACCCATCGAGATCTTATCATCTTGTCATATAGGCATGCATTGGAATTCAATTTTCTTGTGTTTGGGCGGGCGGTACCTTTCACAGCACAGGATGAGGACCATCTTGTGTGCTTGGAAAGCGCGATCATCATCCGGCTGTATGAGCATTCCCGAGGTGTTGGTGATTGCTGTTGTTGAATATGAGACTTGTTCAAAGATGTCGGGCCTCGGCGCTCTCATATCAGGCTTAGACGATGATCTCTGGTATTCCTATTCTTCTTCTTCACCTAGTCTAGAATCCTGTCCCAAGCTCTAGTTAGTATTTTTAAGTGTTTACTTTGTACCTTTTTTTGGTCTTGTTTCCCTCGTAAATTAGGCCAATTTCCCTACCTATATGAAACGTAGGAACACTTTGTCCTCGATGTTTGCCAAAAAAAATAACGGGACAAGTCTCTCAGCATAAACATATATGCATGGACACCTAATTAAGCATGTGTTTTTCTACAACACAAAGTTGCATATATCCAAATGTACAAGCAATGAGTACATAGCTCAAATCCGTAAATGTTGTATTGCATATGCTATGTACACAGAATTAATTAAGTGCCTTTATTAGGTAAGATGTCTCTATCATAACATTTTTAGTCTGGGAATTAACATGAAGCATGTACTCATTTTCGTAGTACTCCACATATATATTATTTCTAATGTTAATAACTACTTGTTGGGAGCACAAAATCCTATTGATAATTACTCGCTCCATCCATAAATGGATCTTATTTTTAGCTATGAGCATAACCTATGGAACACAACCTAATTTGACATTACTTTTCTAATGCACATGCTAGTATCGGAAGATATTTCAATTGCCAAAGATTACGTGATTATATGATATAAAAGGATGGATAAATCTGGCAGATCAATATGTTTGGCCGTGCAATTTCTTGGTGAGATGTTGTGATTATCGATTAATGTTTTGAGTCGTGAATGACCACGGTGTAGTACATAATGTACCAGGCACCAAACAGTGGATACTACAAGCATGGACAGTGACCCAACTTAATTATATTTTCTTTTTTGTCAGTTTTGGTAAAACTCCTTTTGCAACGCAAGTCTACAAATGGACTCAATATCAACCAAAGGGAGTATATATATGGAAAATTCCAACCTAAGCTATCTTCTTATTTTTCATATTTCAAGACATCCAAATGCATTCACTCTTCTTCTTCCTTTCTTCATACTCTTTAAGACCTCCTGAGGGCAACTCCAACGAGGGTCATCAAATCGCCCGCAATGTCGATCCGGACACTTAAAGCAATCCAACATAATTCATTGAATTTATACGGACCGGTCCGGAAGTCCGAAATCCTCAAAACGGCGGCAAACTGGGGGGGTGGGGGGGGGGAGGTTTGGGGGAGTCCAGACGTTTACCTAACCCACTGTTAGTTGGACCACATCTTCCCACAACCCATGTGTCCCACTCCTATTTTTTTTCTCTCGGTCCTCCTGGCCCGTTTTTAGTCATAGCCCTCTTTCCAGATTTGGTGACTATGGTTGGATGACCGGCGCCTACCCGCTGTCCATAAACATGTCTGCAGACATTTGGTGTCGTTCGTTTGGTGATCCCCGTTGGAGTTGCCCTGATATATGATTCTTCAAATAGCTTGAACTAATTGAGGTGCATGTTCCCTTATTTCGATCACATATATGTGGCACAGAATAATTTTATGTTTGGCATTGTAAATAAGTCTACTTTTCCTAAGAGTTTAACATGGTACCTAACTTGAGGAACAACCCTGAGTGGACATTAGTGTAGTGTGTACTGTGTAGTAGCAGTCAAGTGATATAAAGTATCATGGAAGGTGATCGATGTAATATGTGCACGTGCATTAGTTGTTTAACTCTTAACGCAAAAGAAAAAATGAAGGGAGAGAAAAATAATTGTTGTCTCGTATTCATGGTGACTGTTTCATGTCATGGACCGCTATGAAGAACGCAAGAAGTCACTGACGTACATACGTGCAGTACCCACTTGCAAACCACCTGGACAAACAATGACGTACTGACGTACATATGTACAGTGCCTTCCACTATCACATAGCATGGACGAACAATGACACTTGCAAACCACCTGGCTTCAAATAAACCCTCGAGTAATAGAAGAAGGGCTCCTAGTTTGGTCTCTGCACCCGAGCATGCACACAACCAAGAACACTGTCATGTGCACTGACCAAGGAAGTTGAATCGGACAGAAAAAACTCCGCCCAGCACACCTACCTAAACTGGTGGTTGTAGTTAATTTGTTACCATGTGGCATACGTGGCAAACAATCAAAGCATGATGAAAAAGTTGTTTAATTTGCTTCCTAGATTTTGAAATTAGAATTTTTTTTTATCCTAACTTCCGGTATTGAGCAGATTCGGGCTTTGACCCTATTCAAATCAGTATGGTTGATAACATGAGAGAGATTTTGCACACGTAGCAACCATGTCAAGATGACAGACATAAATAAAATAATTACGAACTGATATATTGTATTATGGAAGGCGATCGATGTTATATAGGCACGTGCATTAGTTTTTTTAACTATTAACATGCAAGAAAAGTTAATGCAAGAGAAATTTAGTTGTCATCTCGTATTCATGGTGACTATTTCATGCAAGACAACCTTGCTGGTGCAGGAGCTGTATGCTCTGAGAGGTACGTATTTCATTGTGCTCCAGCGATCAAGATGTGCCTTCCTAGCTTCATATAGTTTATGAGGAGAGGAGGTTACCATGAAGAGGAGCACGAAGAAGACTTGCCAAGCCATCGAGATCTTATCATCTGGTAATATATATAGGCATGCATTGGAAATGGGAATTCTATTTTGCGGCGTATGGGTGGGCGGTACCTTTCACAGCACAGGATGAGGACCATTTGGTGTGCTTGGAAAGAGACACGGCGATGATCATCCAGCTGAAGGAGCTTTCCTGATGTAGTGGAGATTGCTGTTGCTGAATATGGCCTCGGCGCTCTAGTATCATCAGGCTTGACGATGTTCTCTTGTATTCCTACTCTTCTTCACCTAGTCTAGATCCCGTCCCCAAGCTCTATTTTTTTTTGAAGTGATTACTTTGTAGCCTTTTTTGGGTCTAGTTTCCCTCATAAGAGCATCTCCAACAGGCGAGCGAAATATCCGGCTTGCTGGATCAACCGCCAGTTTGGCGCGCAAGAGGCCACGCGGCGCGCTCCAGCAGGCGCGTGAAAAAAATTTGGCGCGCGCGCGGTAGTTTTGGCGCGCGACACCCAGCGCGCTGGTTAAAAGCCGCGCGCTTGCGCCCGCCAACCGCCATGATTTCCCTCCCGCCGCGCCTTCTTCCTTGCCTCTTCCAGCGCCCCGCCGCCGCCGCGCCTTCTCCCCCGCCTGAAAGGGCATGTAGCCCCTAAGTGTGGTTTTGGTAATTAATGACAATCTCTATGGACTAATGTTGTCAATGAGATATATTTGAAGATTTTGTCCATAGATGGTGCCTCAATGATATTGGATGGAATCAAGTATGAAGTCCATATATATGAAGATATATTTGCTCTAAGCTTTGGAATTAAATGACAATTCCTATGGAGCATCAAGTGCATTGAATCTTATATGAAGATATGTTCCATAGTGATGCTTGAAGTGCCTTGTGTTGTTTTGTGAAGAATGCCATCAAAGCATCCGAAGAAGTCCTTATGGTATCCCTCTCTGGATACCCCGTGCTCACGGGCTTGTACCGTGTGCACGGGGTCGAGTGTCAACTCTCTGGATACCCCGTGTTAACGGGGCCAATGTTTTTGGCTTTCAAGATCCCATGTCCAGTGAGGTTTCAAGTTGGTCTTCGAGGAATTCTATTGAAGCCATCAAGATTGATTTCAATGCCTAATCTAATTATGTTCATGGTAGAGTTCATTGGAGGATCTCAAAGATTGACATATTTGGGCTTTTAAGGATCAAGGGCTTGAGAAAATAATCAAAGAGAAGAATTCAAGTTATGGTTTCAAGACAAGATCATGATGAGCTCATGTGTTGGGTTTAGGTTGATCAAGTCTTGAAGCAAGCAACTAGAGTGAAGAATTCATTGTGCCTCTCAAGAGCTTGTGATGGAGTTTTTAAAAGGGCAAGTGGTGACCAAGATGATATTCATAGCGGAACTTGATATGGTCATGAAAGAGTCTTTGGTGATATAGTCTTGAAGCAATGAAGGGAAATGAAGAGTTCATTGTGGCTTTCAAGAAACCAATATGGGGCATAAAGTAAAGATGTTGGTTGGCCAAGATGAAGCTCGAAGATTATATCTAGATGGTCAACTCACAAAGCGCAAACATTGTACCACATGGGATCAAGTGATCTAGTGGTATGGTAAGTAGTTATGAATTGTGCTTTGTTACCTAACCCATGCTATGTGTTTGTTATGTCTATGTGGGTTAGGTGTTTCTCATGGGCTTGCATCAAAAGGAAAGATTTCAAGTAGCCTATGTGTGGATGACATCAAGTGGTGATGGTCATCGGGTTCGAGGAGTCCAAGTGCAAGATGACAAGCCGGAGGTTATATGCTTTGAAGCTTGCGGTCCACATCATGATTATGTGCATGTGAAGATGGGCTTAAGTTAAGGCTTCCCTCATTGCATTACGAGGAAGCAATTCGAGTATCTTCACCAAGTGGTTGTGGACAAGAAAGGGATTCCAACTTGAGGCAAGCATTAAAGTCATCATCAAGCTCAAGTTGTATATGCAAGGCAAAGGTATAACTTATCTAGGTTTCCCTAGTTTTGCCGGTCTCATGGTGCTTGGTGGGAGACCGGATTATAGGTTTGATAGCCGTACTATCAAGAGGGACTTTCGGACGAGTAGCTTGATCACGTCGCATGTAGAGAGCTCAAACCTTTGAATAATTTGCATCATTCTTTCTTGTTGATCTTGGGTGGTTCTCTATGTGAGGACCTTGGGCTTTTCCATAGCTTCAAAACGAGCCCAAGATCATCGAATTCGGAGTCCGTATGCCAAAGTTATGCATGTTTCAGTGGGCTGCTGCAGGCTGTTCTGGGTACCCCGTGCGCACGGGGTTGTTTGGCCTTGTACCGTGCACACGGGACCCCGTGTGCACGGGGTCTAAACCTCCGTGGGCACGGGGTGTACAGAATCAGCCCGTTGGAGCCCCAACGGCTAGTTTCGAAGTTTGGCTATTTAAGGGGTTGGTTCTTACACTTTCTAAATATCATTTTGAGCCTCTTACCACCTCTCCCAAACCCCTATCTCCCTCTATGTGAAGGGGGATTTGTGGATGGTTCTTGGAGTCATTTGTTGATTTCCTCCATTGCATCTTCTCTCTTCAATCTCCTACTTTCTTGAGTTACATCTTGTGAGATTGAGAGAGTGATTTAAGCATTTGTTGCTTGACCTTGCTTTGCATTTGTTGCATTAGTTTGAGCTCCCCACATCGATTAGTTCGAGTGAGAGTCCGTGAGTTTATTACTCTTGGAGGTTTCCGCCTCCTAGACGGTTTGGTGATATACTTGAGAAGATTGTGAAGAGGCCTAGGTGGCCGTGGTTCCCCCGGAAGCTTCCTCTTGTGGTGTGCTCCGGGGAAGGGTGTGAAGTGGCCTAGGTGGTCAAGGTTCCTCCGGAAGCTTCCTTGCTTGTGGTGTGCTCCGAAGAAGTTTGTAAAGGTGTGGTGGTCGCCTTGAAGACCAACCCCGAGTGAATCGAGGCTCATCCGTTGGGGGTGACTCGAAAGGGAGAATACGGTGAGTCACTTGGTGGCGCCCCGAAGCTTTGGCTTCGGCACCGCTCTAACGGAGATTAGCACTCTCACGAGTGTGAACTTCGGGATAAATCCGCGTCCCAGACTCACTTGTGGTTATCTCATACCCACACCCTTTACTTTTCGCAATTCATACTTGCTCATATTGATATATCTTGTTCTAGTTGAATTGCTTAGTTGTTCCTACATTTCCATATCTTGTGATATAGTTTGTGCTTGCTAGTTTCCTTAAGTGCCTATCTTGTTTAGCATAGGTTGTTGGTGCACTTAGTTGAGCCTAGCATATTTAGGATTTGTGTTTGAAAGGTATCCGTTTAGTTTAATTCCGCATTAGGATAAAGCCAAATCCGTAACAGTTTTAAAACGCCTATTCACCCCCCCCCCTTTTGGTCGTCATCTAGATCCTTTCACCGCCTCTTCCAGCGCCCCGCCGCCACCGCACCTTCTCCCCCCGCCTCTTCCAGCGCCCCGCCATGCCGCCGCGCCCCCGAAGCAGCTCAGGCTACCTCGGCGTTTGCCTCCGCCCCTCCGGCGTGTATTACACGGAGATCCGCGCCGGCGATACACGCCTCGGGCTCGGAACGTTCGAGACCGCCAAAGTTCTAAATTGCCGGCTATTGCGGCGTTATTTGCCGGCCATAGCGGCTAGAAAAGCTGGGGGCAACGCAATGCCATTTTTTTACGCTACAGGAACTGAACCGCAAAAGGCCTGAATTAGCCAGTTGTAGCCGCTATTTCCTGGAAAATATTGCGCCGCTATTACGAGTTTGGGCCACAAGGGAGTACGCTCAGTACGGGAATTCTGGGCCTTTTCGGAATCATCGCACAGAGGCCCAAAAAAGGAGCTACAAAAGAGCCGAGCCCTAACCCTAACAAAGCAAAACATCCACTCCGCTTCCCTGATCTATATCTCTGGCGACGGCGGCACGGCGGTGAGCCTGCAACACAGATGCGAAGAAGAACTGAAGGACCATGTCTCAGCCGGACTCAGAGATTCAGGGAGGCAAGTTTCCTAGTCTGTCTTTCCATTAGTTCATCTTCTATTATCTCAGTTACTATCTCTTCTACTCGCATATGTAGATAGATTGTTCCAAGTAGAGGGAACGTAAGTTTATATTCCAATAGAAGAGAAACGTATTTTACCTTTTACGTTCTGAAATCTAACAAGTTTATGTTCCACCTCCCGTATCGATCTGAAAGCTAATCAAGACTGTGAGCCTGCAGTCCTTGATGGCTATGCGTGTTGAAACAATGCCGCAAGCTGCTTCTTCTTCTGAATCGGAGTCTGATAAGTCTCCTTCAGATTCTGGAGATGAATAGAAGAGAATGCACCATTACCTTTATGGATTATTTATCTGCAAAACTTACTAGTTCATCTTTGTGAGGTAGTCAATGCTCTGTTATATAGTCTGTCAGTCTGTGTCTAGTGTCTACCGAACTATTTGCTTTGTCGCTTGAGACGATTGCTGAATGTTGGCTTAATGGATGACCTTATGGTTCATTTATTATGTTCCTGTTTGTGTCAACTATTTAATCGATGCTGAATTTCTGTAGTTTGACATGTATCTTGCACTTATTTTCGGAATTCTTGCATGTATTCTGCAAAACCGCTATTTGGCAAAGCGACAGCTATTGCTGGCAATAGCTGCTCATTGCTGCCGCTAGAGGATGCCGCTTTTTTCCATAGCCGGCAACTTTAAACATTGGAGACCGCCCATGAGGCCGCCCGCGCGTACGACGCGACGGCGTGGCGCCTCGGCGGCCTCGGTCGCAGATGAACTTCTCCGACGTGCGGACGCGCGAGCAGGCGCAGGATCTCGCGCCTCCCCCGCGACTAATCACCGACTAGGATCGCTGCCTCCAGTGGAGGCGGGAGCGCCGCCTCCTCATCGCCGAGGCGGACGAGCACACAATGGCGGTGTGGCGTGAGCGCTTCCCGCAGGATGTCGCCGCCGAGAACGAGTTCTGGGCACAGAGGAGGGCGGAGCGAGCCGTGCGTCGGGTGGACAAGCGTGCGCGGAAGGAACTGGCGGAAGCCCAGATCGAGCTGGACCTGCATCGACCTGGGACGATGAAGATCCTCGGTGGCTCGACGCGTTTACGTCGTCGAACTACACCACCGAGGAGGACGAGGAGTAGTTTTATCTATTTTTATTTAGCATTGTTTTATCTATTTTTATTTAGCATCGTATGAACTGGCTTGTGGTTTGGGGAACTATGCTATGAATTTGAACTATGTGTTGTTTCATATTTTTTCGTATGTGTTGTTTCAATTTTTTTGCAAGCGCCGGCTGGTCGCGCGCTGTGGATTTTACCACGCCTGGTGAAGCGCTATAGCAGCGCGCTAAATTTTGCAGCGCCTGGTAAAGCAACCACCCTCCTGCGCGCGCTAAAACGCTATTTCACCGCTGCAAAAAAAAAAAATTAGCGCGCCGCGCTACCGCGCGCCTGTTGGAGATGCTCTAAATCAGGCCAATTTCCCTGCCTATATGAAATGTAGGAACACTTTGCCCTCTTACGAAGTTTGTTAAAAAAAACCCGGAGAAAGTCTCTCATCATAAACATATGCATGCACAACTAATTAAGAATGTGTTTTTCCCTTCTTTTTCTACAACACAAGGTTGCATCGATCCAAATGGATACACAATGAGTACATAACTTGCATCTGTATCTGTGGTAATGCATATACTACGTACACAGAATTAATGAAGTGCCTTTATTAGGTAAGATGTCTCCATCAAATTTTTTTGGGTCTGGGGATATATTATCATCTAACTAGAATTAACATGAAGCATGTGCTCATTTTGGTACAGCTCCATATATATGTTCTTTCCAGTGTTTATCTACGTGTTGGGAGCGCAAAATCCTACTGATAATTATTCGCTCCATCCATAAAAAGATATTATTTTTAGCTATAAGCAACCTACGGCACGCAACCTAATTTGCCTTTACTTTTTAGTGCACATGCTAGTATGGTAAGATATTTCAGTTGCCAAAGATTATGTGATCATGAGTTAAAGGGGTGGATAAATTTGGCCGATCGATATGTTTGGGCGGTGCAATTTCTTGGTGACATGTTGTGACTATCAGTTAATGTTTTGAGTCGTGAATTGGCACAGCATAGTACGTAGTGTACTGGGCGCCAAACAGTGGCCGCTACAAGAAAATGGACAATGACCCAACTGAATTAGATTTTCTTTTTTGTCAGCTTTGGCAAAACTTGTTTCGTAATGTCAGTCTACATATGGGCCCAATATCAACCAATGGGAGTAGATGGAAAACTCCAACCTATGCTATCTTCTTAATTTTCATATTTCAAGACTTCCAAATGCCTTCACTCTTCTTCTTCTTTCTTTTTTCTTACTATTTAAGCTTTCCTTGATATATGATTCTTCAGCAAGCTCGGATTAATCAGGTGCATGTTCCCTTATTTCAATCACATATATGTGGCACACAATAATACTTCTATTTGGAATTGTAAATAAGTCTACTTTTCCTAAAAGTTTAACATGGTAGAGAGGAACAACCCTGCACTAGTAGAAAAAGGGCCATTTGTCCTGGTTCCAGAGGACCATTTGTCCCGGTTCTGGAACCGGGACTAAAGGGTCGGGACTAATACCCAAAACCTTTAGTCCCGGTTTGCTTACGAACCGGAACCAAAGGCCCTCCACGTGGCGCTGCCTGTGGCGGGGGAGGGAGGACCTTTAGTCCCGGTTGGTGTTACCAACCGGGACTAAAGGCTCCACCTTTAGTCCCGGTTGGTGACACCAACCGGGACCAAAAGGCGGCCACGCGTCAGCAGCTCGCAGTCGCTGGGGGTTTTGTTTTTTTTTTTTGGAAGGGGGGGTTTTGAGGTTTTGGACGGTTAATTTAGGGGTTACATATTGTGTTAGCGAGCTAATAGAGAGAAGTGACCTGTCTTTTTCCGTGCTTGGTCGACGCTAGCTACTACACATATAGAGAGAACTCGACGCTAGCTAGTAAGCAAATAAAGGAAACCATTAATTACACAAGATCGTCATGAACATATATAGAGAGAAGTGACATCTCTTTCTTCGTGCTTGGTCGAACAACAAGTTTTCGTATATCTATCCGACGCTGCTACATATGTACAATATATAACATCCCTTACAACAATTTCAATTTCACATGGTATTCTCCGTGTTCAGGTATGACGTGGTCAAGAAAGAATCCCGCGAATTCCTCTTGAATTGCTCGTATGCGATCATGTGGTAGGAGTTCATCCCGCATCTGCCAGATCTAATTTAAAGAAGGGGGTCAATACATATATATGAATGAAACTCAACACAATTGATGGTAATATATAAAATAAAATTGTGAATATTGTTTACGTACTTCAAATTGTTTCTCAGAGGAGGCCCGTTCAGAGGTATAGTAGCGAATGAACTCGCATACGTAGTATCCACATAAATGAGTGTTGGGTGCCTGCAACAAGCACTTTACGAGAATAGAGTTCAATCAAACTGCTAAGCAAGCATGATAATGGTATTGATGAAACTAGAATCAATGAGAGATGCGCGGAACTAGCTAGTACTACTTATTTGGGGTGTGTAAATCGCAGCTCCTTCTTCAGACCCGGAACCTTAGCGGTGAACGTTTTCCAAACCCTGGCAGGCAAAGAAAATGATTACTTGATATCAGGAAATGAACGAAAGTTGCCGATATGGTCCCGGTATTGATTGAACTTACTTCTGGAGCATTGCAGTTATGTCCGCATAATACTTGGGATCTTTACGGAGCGAGTCTAAGACAGTTACTAATGCCCCGTCAAGGTTAATGGATAGCAGAATATAGTGGAAGCTGCGCACGCATAACTCATCAATTACATTACTTAACCACGAGTAAGCGGAACCGAATATGCAGAAGACAGTAACACTCACTTGAAGTTGTAAGGAAAGAGTATTTCCCTTTTGTTTTGATGTGTAAGGAACGTTTGTAGCAAGTTGTTCTCGGTATCTTCAGCCGCCTTTCGTACCGACCATTCATTTACGGTATTTGGGCTAATGAACCCAACGTCGAAGATTCCTATTTGTTTGCATTCGACCATCTTCAATCTGCATAATATAGTGAGGATAATTATATATACATGCAATGAACGAGCTGAGCTAGAGACTTAATTATAGAAGTAATACTTACAGACAGTAGCAAGTTGTTTGTCGAGGGCCTTTTGATTGTATAATTGAAATAACTCCACAAATTCAACAGGCAGCAGGTCGACTCCAGGGAAGTCATGCTCTTTTTTAATTCCGACTAACAAACTGTCTTTCCCAGACTTCCTGCAGGTTTCCATGTACCAGTCATGCAATTTTTGCATCATCGTTGTTAGATGAGGATGATCAGGTTTGACGAGAGGCTTCCCGTGCTCGTATCTAAAGACGTCTACTACCTCATCCGTTTCAAACTGTACATCATCGGGCAGGTAATCATCAAGAGTGGTACCGGGCAGTAGCACCGGATGATTAGCAATATTGCTAGACACCTTGAGCGGGGGGCACGATTGCTTCTCCTGTTCGCCGAGCTGGGGAATTGTTTTCCCACTTCTTCGTTTTTTCGCTCTTGCAGCACTGGAAGTACTTCCCGACTGCTGCGCTTCAACATGTGTCTTAGTAATTATGCGGTCATAGTTGGAATCCGGCGGAGGCGGTGGTGGTCGCTTCAGGGCATTGATAGTGCGCTTCACTTTCACCGGATCTACCTTCTCCTTCGGAGGTGGAGTTTTCTTTGCAAAATGGTCCCTCAGTTGGGCACGACATATGTCCTCGTTTTCCTGCTCGGTCCTCTCATATGGTAACTTTTCCAGAGGCTTGAGGGATGGACCGTATCTGAATTGGCTCCCGCCTCTGCTTGTACTGCTAGCCGCCGGAGCGGCGGCGTCTCTCTTCCGTCGTTGCTGACGAGGCGGAGAAATCCGACGCGCCGGAGGAGCCGGAGCGGCGGCGTCTGTCTTCCGCCGTTGCCGACGAGGCTGAGGAGGAGGCGGACTGCTCCGACGCGCCGGAGTAGGCGAAGGAGGAGGCGGAGTGCCCTGACGCGTCGGAGGAGCCAGAGAAGGAGGCGGAGTGCCCTGATCACTCGCCGGAGGAGGAGGAGGAGGAGGAGGCGGAGTGCCCTGACTCGCCGGAGGAGGAGGAGGAAGCGGAGGCATCCAGCTTGGAAGCTTGATGTACTCCTTCTGCCATAGACATGTACTCCTCAGAGCATGAACCAGCCGATTCTCCCCTTCACCTGTAGAGTGGTCAAGCTCGAGCTCCTCAAATCCCTCCATTACTTCATCCACCATCACAACAGCATAGCCATGTGGAATCGGACGGCAGTGAAAAGTTCCGTTGGATTGAGGAGGTGCAACAGAGCCGACAGCCGCCTTGAAAGTGAGGTTTCGGAATTTCGTCATAAGCTCGCAATGTTGAGCCTCTGTGATATTATCCACGGGGTAGCTAGGAACCGTGAAGTCAGGCTGAACGAGCTCCGTGGAAGCCACGCTGCTTCTCCGCTGAGATGGCGGGGTAGCTTCTGGGGTAGCTTCGTGCCACTGAGATGGTTGGCCGGCAGCTCGCTGGCTCTCAGCTTCCTCTAGCTTTTGTAGTCTTGCATTGAGCTTCTGCATGTCGCTCAGCTCCTCTTTCCTCTTTCTCTCCCGGCTTCTGTAACCGCCTGCGTCGGGAAACCCAACCTTCCACAGAACGGAGCCTGGTGTGCCTCGTGTTCGTCTAGGGTGCTCAGCATTCCCTAGGGCCTCAGTCAGCTCGTCCTTCTCTATGTCGGGAATGAACGTCCCTTCCTGCGCTGCGGTGATATACTTCTGAAGCTTCGTGACGGGTATTGCAAGTTGCTCGTCCGTCCAATGGCACTTCCCTGTTTCAGGGTCCAAAGTTCCCCCAACCCCGAAGAACCAAGTCCTTGAATGGTCTGGCCAGTTCAATGTCTGTGGTACGACCCCTTTAGCAATCAGGTCATTCTCAGCTTTGTCCCACAACGGCCGGGCTTTGAGGTAGCCACCTGACCCCGTGTGATGGTGATACTGCTTCTTTGCAGCGTTGTTCTTGTTTGTCTCTGACATTTTCTTACTCTTGTCCGATGTCTTGTACGCCACAAATGCGGGCCAGTGATCTCTTATCTTCTCAAATCGGCCGGTGAATTCTGGAGTCTTCCCTTTTTCAACAAACTTTGATTTCAACTCCTTCTTCCACCTCCTGAATAGATCTGCCATCTTCTTAAGAGCACACGCCTTGACCAGTGGCTCTATAACTGGCTTATTCGGATCCTCCTCTGGCAGTAGGGTGAAATTTGCCTTCAACGCGGTCCGAAGATCATCTTTCTGTCTATCGGTGACATAATCACCTTCAGGGGCGTCGTCCTTAGGCTTATTCCATTGCTTGATGCTGATCGGGATGTTGTCCCTAACAATAACTCCGCACTGAGCAGAAAATGCGTCATTGGTCCGCTTGGGTTCAATCGGATGGCCATCGTCCGCGAGTGCTGTGATCGTGAACCTTTCATCCTTGCGCAACCTCTTCTTCGGGCCTCGTCTCGTTACCGAAGTTTGGCTCGATCCGGAGGGCTATAAAAGAAGAAAGAAGAGTTAATATATGTACATACCAAAACAATTAATGCATCAATTAGCTAGTCAGCATAGGCTTAATTAATATATATACCTCGCCGGACTTTGTAACAGCTCCCTCCTCCGTTCGGTCACCGGAGCCGTCATCATGGTCTCCTTCTTCCTCCCGCATTCGGTCATCGGAGCCATCATGATCATGTCCTTCCTCCTCCATTGTTCGATCACCGGAGCCGTCATCCTCTCCTTCCAGACCATCGGTGTCGTTGAGAAATGACAAGACATCACGTCCGCCGAGGATTATGTCCCCCAACAACTGTTCTTGTTCCAAGTCTCTTTGAGCCATAGTTTCTGCAAATATTACAACATGGAAATTAATATACAAACATGAATGTCCGACGTCCGGACCGCCTCTCTCATGAATGTTCGACGTCCGGACCGCCTCTCTCATGAATGTCAAACAAGGGATTCTCTTAACCTTTATGGGATTTAATTAACAAATGATACATAGACTTGTTCGGGCGAGAGGGGGTTGATCGACGTCCCCCCTCATGTCGAAGTTACCAGAGTTTTCTTCTAGTGGTTTGGGTGGCCTCGAGAGATTGTCGGGTAGGGGCGGCAGGGGGTA
Source organism: Elymus sibiricus (assembly GCA_039707655.1). Lineage (NCBI taxonomy): Eukaryota > Viridiplantae > Streptophyta > Magnoliopsida > Poales > Poaceae > Elymus > Elymus sibiricus. The sequence goes on along the minus strand of CM077668.1, from coordinate 471,045,762 downwards.
GGAGATCGACAGCGCTTTTTTTCTAGGGTTTGGGTGGCCTCGAGAGTTGGTCGCCCGGTATATCGAGAGGGGGTGAACATTTTACCTTAGTAAGTTAGAAAAAAAATGTTATCGGGGAGGGGGTATATCGACAACGCTTTTTTTCTAAGGTTTGGGTGGCCTCGAGAGTTGGTCACCCGGTATATCGAGAGGGGGGTGAACATTTTACCTTAGTAACTTAGAAAAAAAATGTTATCGGGGAGGGGGTATATCGACAACGCTTTTTTCTAGGGTTTGGGTGGCCTCGAGAGTTGGTCGCCCGGTATATCGAGAGGGAGCCGGCGATGGCGTCGGCTGTCGAGGGCGACGGCGGGGGCGGCGCACGAGGGAGCCGGCGACGACGGCGACGGCGGGGCGGGCCGGGGCACAGGGGCGCGACCGGGCGCGCTCGGGGGCGGCGGACGGCGACGGCGTGGGCGGCGGACGGCGACGGCGTGGGCGGCGGACGGCGTCGGCGTGGGCTCGGGGGCGGGGCAGGGTCACGGGTGACGGCGACGGCGTCGGGGCAGCATGGCGGTGTCGAGGAGGTCGGCGTCGTCGGGGGGAACTGCGAGATGAAAATGAAAATTTTCACAAGTGCTGCTTATATACACACAGCATTGGTCCCGGTTGGTTGCACCAACCGGGTCTAATGCACCCCTTTAGTCCCGGTTGATGCCACCAACCGGGACCAAAGGTCTCTTTTCAGCAGCCCAAAGGGCGGGAAGCAGAGACCTTTGGTCCCGGTTGGTGGCACGAACCGGGACCAAAGGTAGGCATTGGTCCCGGTTGGTGGCACCAACCGGGACCAATGGCCTTGCACAGCGGCGTGGTGGGAGTTTAGTCCCACCTCGCTACTTGAGAGAGTGCCGCACCTGTTTATAAGGCGCGGTGCGCCAGAGCCTTCGAGCTCCTCTCTAAAGCAGGCTTACGGGCCTAACCACTCTGTATCTGCCTGTGGGCCTTCTAGTCCTTCTGCGGGCCTGAATCCTGGCCCGACTGGCTGGTTGGGTTTCTAGTCGTATTCAGGCCGTGGTGGCCCAGTAGGCGGCATTTTTTTTAATTTTTTTGCAGTTTTTTTGTTTTGTTTTTTGCATTATTTATTTCTTTTCTTTTTTGCTTTATTTTTTTTAATTCTTTTTCCTGTTAGGTCACAAAAATTATAAACTTTCTGTTAGTGCCATTAGTTTTCAAATTTGAATAGTTTAAATTTGAATTCTTTTAAATTTGTGTGAATCACGAGTTTGTGAATAACTTTACTATAAAAATAGATTTTTGAGTGATTCTTTTTCCTGCTATTTAATATTACTGTGTTTTATCGTTATATTCAATTTGGTAATTTTTAGGTTATTTGAAATGTCCGTTTTAATCAAAAACAGATTTTGTTATTTTAGTTTGCTATTAAAGTTTCTAAGAAAAAAAATCTTTATGAAAATTATTTTTGCTATTAATGTTTTGAACAAAAAATACTTTGATAATTTTAGTTGCATAAATTTTATATAATTTTAGTTTCAAAAATATTTTAATTGATAATTTTAGTTTCATGCATTTACTGATTTTTTTGAGCTAAATGACCCTGAAATTGAAAAGCACTACAAATGAACTCTGAAAAGGTTGAAAGTTGGCATGGTATCATCATTTCACCCACATAGCATGTGCTAAAAAGTTGAGAGGGTTACGGCAAAAACTGGATGCACTTCGTGTACAAAATGGACAATCTCTTTCGAAGTATCAGGGTTTCGGACGAAAACTCATCTGTTACAAAGTGATTTCATTTTTTTGAACTTATTTGAACTCCAGACTTTTTGTGTGTTCAAAATGCACCATTCAAAGCCACATCATCAATTTTCAACCCTTTCTCACTTCATTTGGTATTTTTCATGCATTTACTGATATTTTTGAGCTAAATGACCCTGAAATTGAAAAGCACTACAAATGAACTCTGAAAAGGTTGAAAGTTGGCATGGTATCGTCATTTCACCCACATAGCATGTGCTAAAAAGTTGAGAGGGTTACGGCAAAAACTGGATGCACTTCGTGTACAAAATGGACAATCTCTTTCGAAGTATCAGGGTTTCGGACGAAAACTCATCTGTTACAAAGGGATTTCATTTTTTTGAACTTATTTGAACTCCAGACTTTTTTTGTGTTCAAAATGCACCATTCAAAGCCACATCATCAATTTTCAACCCTTTCTGACTTCATTTGGTATTTTTCATGCATTTACTGATATTTTTGAGCCAAATGACCCTGAAATTGAAAAGCACTGCAAATGAACTCTGAAAAGGTTGAAAGTTGGCATGGTATCATCATTTCACCCACATAGCATGTGATAAAAAGTTGAGAGGGTTACGGCAAAAACTGGATGCACTTCGTGTACAAAATGGACAATCTCTTTCGAAGTATCAGGGTTTCGGACGAAAACTCATCTGTTACAAAGGGATTTCATTGTTTTGAACTTATTTGAACTCCAGACTTTTTTTGTGTTCAAAATGCACCATTCAAAGCCACATCATCAATTTTCAACCCTTTCTGACTTCATTTTGTATTTTGCATGCATTTACTGATTTTTTGAGCTAAATGACCCTGAAATTGAAAAGCACTACAAATGAACTCATCTGTTACAAAAGGGATTTCATTTCTTCACATGTAACTGCAATGATATAGTTGTGGAGAGAAAGTCTTCACTTTTTCTTCGCTTGTGTCCTTTGCTTATTGCGCCGTAACCATGGATAATCTTCATCGTTTAACAGGGTGCTTGGGTCAGCCTTGACTTTGAAGGGAGGAATTTCATGAAACTTTTCATAATCTTCGGACATGTCTGTCTTGCCCTCCAATCCCACGATGTCTCTTTTTCCTGAAAGAACTATGTGGCGCTTTGGCTCATCGTATGATGTATTCGCTTCCTTATCTTTTCTTTTTCTTGGTTTGGTAGACATGTCCTTCACATAGAAAACTTCCGCCACATCATTTGCTAGGACGAATGGTTCGTCTGTGTACCCAAGATTGTTCAGATCCACTGTTGTCATTCCGTACTGTGGGTCTTCCTGTACCCCGCCTCCTGACAGATTGACCCATTTGCACTGAAACAAAGGGACCTTGAAATCATGTCCATAGTCAAGTTCCCATATGTCCACTATGTAACCATAATATGTATCCTTTCCCCTATTGTTTGCTGCATCAAAGCGAACACTGCCGTTTTGGTTGGTGCTCTTTTGATCTTGGGCGATCGTGTAAAATGTATTCCCATTTATCTCGTACCCTTTGTAAGTCAATACAGTCGAAGATGGTCCCCTGGCCAACGAGTACAACTCATCAAAAACAGTGTTGTCACCCATGAGACGTGTTTGGAACCAACTGCCGAAAGTCCTGATGTGTTCATATGTAATCCAGTCGTCACACTGCTCCGGGTGTTTGGAGCGCAGAATATTCTTGTGTTCATCGACATACGGGGTCACCAAGGTAGAATTCTGTAGAACTGTGTAGTGTGCTTGAGACCAAGAATGCCCGTCCCTACATATTATTGAGTTCGCTCCTAGCGTGCCTTTTCCAGTCAGTCTCCCCTCATACCGTGATTGAGGGAGACCAATCTTCTTAAGGTCAGGAATGAAGTCAACACAAAACCCAATGACATCCTCTGTTTGATGGCCCATGGAGATGCTTCCTTCTGGCCTAGCGCGGTTACGAACATATTTCTTTAAGACTCCCGTGAACCTCTCAAAGGGGAACATATTGTGTAGAAATACAGGGCCCAGAACGACAATCTCGTCGACTAGATGAACTAGGACGTGCGTCATGATATTGAAGAAGGACGGTGGGAACACCAGCTCGAAACTAACAAGACATTGCACCAAATCACTCCTTAACCTTGGCAGGATTTCTGGATCGATCACCTTCTGAGAGATTGCATTGAGGAATGCACATAGCTTCACAATGGCTAATCGAACGTTTTCCGGTAGAAGCCCCCTCAATGCAACCAGAAGCAGTTGCGTCATAATCACGTGGCAGTCATGAGACTTTAGGTTCTGGAACTTATTCTCTGCCATATTTATTATTCCCTTTATATTCGACGAGAAGCCAGACGGGACCTTCATACTGAGCAGTCATTCAAAGAATAATTCCTTCTCTTCTTTGGTAAGAGCGTAGCTGGCAGGACCTTCATACTGCTTTGGATGCATGCCGTCTTTTTCATGCACACGTTGCTGTTCCTCCCATGCCTCCGGTGTATCTTTTGTCTTCCCATACACTCCCAAGAAGCCTAGCAGGTTCACACAAAGATTCTTCGTCACGTGCATCACGTCGATTGCAGAGCGGACCTCTAGGTCTTTCTAATAGGGTAGGTCCCAAAATATAGATTTCTTCTTCCACATGGGTGCGCGTCCCGCATCGTCAGTCGGAACAGATAGTCCGCCAGGACCCTTTCCAAAGATTACTTGTAAATCATTGACCATATCAAGTATGTGATCACCAGTACGGAGGGCAGGCTTCTTCCGGTGATCTGCCTCACCTTTGAAATGCTTTCCTTTCTTTCGACATTGATGGTTGGTCGGAAGAAATCGACGATGCCCCAGGTACACATTCTTCCTGCATTTTTCGAAATATATACTGTCGGTGTCATCTAAACAGTGTGTGCATGCGTGGTATCCCTTGTTTGTCTGTCCTGAAAGGTTACTGAGAGCAGGACAATCGTTGATGGTTACAAAAAGCAACGCATGTAGGTCAAATTCCTCCTGTTCGTTCTCATCCCGCACACGTACACCTCTTCCATTCCATAGCTGTAAAAGTTCATCAACTAATGGCCTTAGGTACACATCAATGTCATTGCCGGGTTGCTTAGGGCCTTGGATGAGCATTGGCATCATAATGAACTTCCGCTTCATGCACAACCAAGGAGGAAGGTTATACATACATAGAGTCATAGGCCATGTGCTATGCTTGCTGCTCTGCTCCCCAAAAGGATTAACGCCATCTGCACTTAAACCAAACCATACGTTCCTCGGGTCACCTGTAAAGTCGCTCCACTTTCTCTCGATCTTTCTCCACTGCGACCCGTCAGCGGGTGCTCTCAACTTCCCGTCTTTCTTACGGTCTTTTATGTGCCATTGCATCAACTCGGCATGCTTTTTGTTTCTGAACAGACGTTTCAACCGTGGTATTGTAGGAGCATACCACATCACCTTGGCAGGAACCCTCTTCCCGGTGCTCTGGCCCTCAACATCACCAGGGTCATCTCTTCTAATCTTATACCGCAATGCACCGCATACCGGGCATGCGTTCAAATCCTCGTACGCACCGCGGTAGAGGATGCAGTCATTAGGGCATGCATGTATCTTCTGCTTCTTTGCTTCGTACGTACTGCCGGGAAATCCGTTATCCTTTGGAAGCTTCTTCTTCATTATTTTAAGTAGCGAACTAAATCCCTTGTCAGATACACCATTGTCTGTCTTCCATTGCAGCAATTCCAGTGTGGTACCGAGCTTTCTGTTGTCATCTTCGCAATTTGGGTACAACCCTTTTTTGTGATCCTCTAACATGCGATCGAACTTCAACTTCTCCCTTTCACTTTCGCATTCTCTCTGTGCATCAACAATGACCCGGAGAAGATCATCATCGGGCACATCGTCTGGTTCCTCTTGATCTTCAGCTTCCCCCATTGCAGCATCACCGTATTCAGGGGGCGGGTAGTTGTCATCATCCTCTTCTTCTTCGTTGTCTTCCATCATAATCCCTCTTTCTCTGTGCTTGGTCCAAACATTATAGTGTGGCATAAAACCCTTCTCAAGCAGGTGGAAGTGAAGGGTTTTAGAGTTGGAGAAAGCCTTCGTATTCTCACAGACAGTACATGGACAATGCATAAAACCATTCTGCTTGTTTGCCTCAGCCGCTTCGAGAAAATTATGCAGGCCCTTAATATACTCGGAGGTGCGTCAGTCACCGTACATCCATTGCCGGTTCATCTGCGTGCGTTATATATTTCTCATTATTGAACAACATATAACTCTGTAGAGCATCTATTTAAAACATACAAGTAAGAACTATCTAGAACAACATATAACCAAAACCATCGCACTATATAATAACAACAATAATAAAAGTAAGAAAGTTACACAAGTATCTATCTAAATCATACAAGTAAGAACTTTTTTCTTTTAGAAAGAAGATAAGAAGAAGAGGCTAACCACGGTGGTGCCGGCGCCCAGATGGGCGCGGGCGATCGACGGCGGTGAGGACGGGGACGGGACAGGACGGACCGCCAAACCTAGACAAATCTTGAGGAAAATGGAGCTTGGACAATGAGCTTCCAGAGGAGAAAGCTTAAGTGTGGCTCGGGCATTTCATCGAACACCTCATGTGCATAGGAAGTGAGCTAGAGCACCACAAAACTCTCCCACGGCCGGCCAAAAAAACAGAGCAGTGCACTGCTCTCCTCACGGGGGTATATATAGGCCGACCATTGGTCCCGGTTGGTGGCTGGAACCGGGACTAAAGGACATCATTTGGTACCGGTTCCAGCCACAAACCGGGTCCTTTAGTCCCGGTTCCAGCCACAAACCGGGACCAATGGTTGTGGGCCAGGAGCGAGGCCCATTGGTCCCGGTTCGTGTCTGGAACCGGGACCAAAGGGGTCAGACGAACCGGGACCAATGGCCCACGAGGCCCGGCCGGCGCCCTGGCCTCACGAACCGGGACCAATGCCCCCATTGGTCCCGGTTCGTGAGTGAACCGGGATTAATGGGCTTTTCAGGGCTGGACCAAAGCCCTGTTTTCTACTAGTGCTGAGTGGACATTAGTGTAGTGTGTACTGTGTAGTTGATGTCAAGCAGTGCCTGCATATATACTACTCCCTCCGTTCCATAATGTAGTGCATATAATTTTTTTGAAAAGTCAACCTTTAAAAACTATGACCAAATTTATAATGAAAACTATTTATATCTACAACACCAAAATGTATCCAACATGAAAGTACATATTGTGATGTATCTAATGAAATGTATTTGGTATTCTAGATGTATCTGTTTTTCTCTACAAACTTGGTCAAAGTTAGTAAAGTTTGACTTCTCAAAATATTTATACGCAACACATTGTGAAACGGAGGGAGTAATATATTGCATCATGGAAGGTGATCCATGTTATATATGCACGTGAATTAGTTTTTGTGACTGTTAACATGAAAGAAAAATTGCAGTGAGAGAAATTTAGGCCCCGTTTGATAGCTCTGCATTTTCTAAGTATTTTGGGAATACTACAGTTTTTTCAAATACTATGGTTTTAATTACTTTGAGCTGTTTGGTCTCCACAGAAACTGTAGTGTTTATACTGCAGTATTCCCCAAAACACAGCTTTTTCCCTGTCTAAAAAAAAGAACCCCAGACCTCTTTTTTTAAAACAGAGCAGGCGAGCAAAACGAGCATGTGTTGACACACGAACACGTCACGTGTACCCTCGATGCCGGGGTGATGCACCGCAGCTCACGTCGAAGGAGGTCCGACCGGCAGCGCGATACGCAGGACAGCCGGCGGACGCTTTTGAAGACCCGAAATCCCACACGCCCGGGAGGGACCCCGTCAGGGAGTGCGGCGGCTATGGGCTGCTCTAGGTCGATTCGCTCGCCCCTAGACTCTCGGGATTCGCAGCTCTCCAACACGAAGAACGACGAAGAACGAGGAAGCAATAACGAGGGAGAGACAAAACATAGATGAAAAAGTAGTATATTGATTTGTTCGATTGTGTGTTGTTCAATCGGCCGTCACCCCCAACATATATAAGAGGCGGCTGGACTTCCCGTACAAATAAAGGATTCATCTAGGCTTTCTTTACAAGAATATTACATCAATTCATGTCCTAAATACTCCTAGTTCTAGTCCAACTCGGATTTGGCTCGGATCTGTCCCATACTTCTGTCCTGCTTCTTTCGTGGGCTATAGAAATCGCATACTAACTCGGATGGAGTCGAGACCAACATCAAACTTGTCTGCCTCGACGATCTGCATAATACAACGCAGGAGACTTATCTTTTTAAGGCAGTCTTGATGACTTTTAGGGCCCATCTTTATCTTCTGGTCGCCGGCAAGGTTTTCATGCCGGCAAGCTTTCACGCAGGCAAGCTTTCCACACCGGCATGCTTTTCACGCCGGCAAGATTTTCATGCCAACAAGCTTTCCACATCGGCAAACTTTTCATGCCGGCAAGATTTTCACTCGACCGGCAAGCTTTCATGCCGGTAAGCTTTCCACTCGACCGGCAAGCTTTCATGCCGGCAAGCTTTCCACATCGGCAAACTTTTCACGCTGCAAGATTTTCACTAGACCGGCAAGCTTTCATGCCGGTAAGCTTTCCACATCGGCAAACTTTCACGCCGGCAAGGTTTTTACTCGACCGGCAAGCTCTCATGCCGGCAAGCTTTCCACATCGGCAAACATTTCACGCCGGCAAGCTTTTCACTCGGCCGGCAATCTTTTCACCGGCAAGCTCCATTCAACCAGCAAAGGCTGAATAACTCACGCGACCCATCAGACACCACCTAGGTGGGTCTCTGGTCAAAATCTGGTGTCAACACATGCCCCCCTGTTTTTCGGCAAAGCTTGTGTGCCGAAAAATAACTCGCACAACATTTGTTCCAAGGACGACGTCAACACTCCATCGGCCATTTTAAATTTTCTTAGCGCGATAAGTATATATCGGCCATGTTTTATCCTAAGGGCGATAATCATATATCGGCCATTGCCTTTCTAGGCTTCTTGCCACACACTTGGGTGGTACTTCTTTAAATATTTGCCATTGAGAGCTCGAGGTAACAATGTCCCTTGTATAGACTCCACCAAATATGAGGTTCCGGGAACTACTCTTGTAATCTTAAAAGGACCTTCCCAACTTGGGGACCACTTCCCGAATTTTCTGTCTTTCGAACCAATTGGTAGGATTACTTTCCACACAAGGTCGCCAACTTGAAAATTCTTCAACTTGACCATCTTATTGTAAGCTCTTGCCACCCTCAACTTATCTCTCTCTATGGCCTTCAAAGCATCCAAACGTTTATCGGCGACTTCATCAATATTATCCATCATCAAGTTATAAAAATCCACCGCCGATAAATTATTTTGTTTGGCTATTCTCAAAGCATTCAAATTAACCTCCACTGGTAAAACGGCCTCTTGACCATATACGAGCTCATATGGAGTTACCTTTGTCGCACCATGCCTTGAGATTCTATGCGCCCACAAAGCCTCGGATAATAGCTCATGCCATCTCCTTGGATTATCCTCAATCTTCTTCTTGATGAGCTTGATCAATATTTTATTGCTAGACTCAGCTTGTCCATTGGCTTGGGCATAATACGGAGAGGAATTGAGCAACTTTATCTTATATAATTCGGCAAATTCTCTAACTTGATGTGATATGAAAGATGAACCTTGATCTGTAGTTAATGTCTGAGGAATGCCAAATCTATGAATAATGTGCTCACTTATGAATCGAATTACCTCTGTATGCGTCATATTTTTGAGAGGTATTGCTTCAGACCATTTAGTGAAATAATCAGTTGCCACCAACACGAACCGATGCACCTTTGAAGAAGAAGGATGAATCTCTCCAATAAAGTCTAATCCCCAACCTCTAAAAGGCCACGGCTTAATAATAGGATGTAACATAGCAGTGGGAGCCAACTGAATATGACCAAACTTTTGACAAGCTTCACATCCTTTATAATACCTGAAGCAATCATTAATCATCGTCGGCCAATAAAACCCTGCCCGTCGCAATAACCATTTCATCTTTGGAGCCGACTGATGAGTGCCACAAATTCCTTCATGAACCTCTCCCATAGCAACTCTTGCTTGGTCCTCATCCAAGCATTTTAAAAGAACATCATCCACCGTTCGGCGATAAAGATTATCATCTCTCATTGTATATTTGAAAGCCATACGCCGAACGGTCCTGTCCACCCTTTTACTAGGATCACGCAAATAATCAATAATGGGTTTCCTCCAGTCTTGATTTCCACCTGCACTAGAATTTTCATTAGTGGCTGAAGCAGTGAGCTCTGGTTCGGCCTCTACATTGGCGAAGCTAGTCATCGGCCTTTGAGAAATATGAAACATGCCATGATCAACATGATAGCCGGATGCTTGCTGTGCCAACTCATTTGCTCTCCAATTATCATGTCTAGATATATGAGCAATGCTAAAATAATCCAAAGTAGAAATTATATCTAGACACTTATCAAGATAAACATTAAGTGATTCGTCCAAACACAGAAAAACTTTGGATATTTGTTGTACTACTAATAATGAATCACCAAAAGCCTCAATATGTGTAGCACCTATGGCCAGCAACATCTCCAAGCCGAATAACCACTACTAGAAAAAAGGCTGTTAGTGGCGCACCTATTTTGGCTATTAATGGCGCACTATAGGTGCGCCACTATTATCACGCCATTACTAACAAATAGTAATGGCGCACCTCTGGTGCGCCATTAGTAATCCAAATACTAGTGGCGCACCATGTGGTGCGCCATTACTATTGCTACAGGTGCGCCACTGGTAACTTTTTTTTTTATTGAATTTTTTTGAATTTTTTTTTTGAAATTTGAAGGCGGGAAAATAGTAGTGGCGCACCAGTGCTTGCTAACTTTTTTTTGAATTCTAGATCCGGATCTGGCACGATTTTTTTTTGCGATTTTTTTTGTGATATTTTTTCAAATTTCGTTCTGCTACGTTCTTTGTGCCGGGGAGCTCCACATGTGGCCGGAGAGGAGGTCGCCGGAGAGGAGGGAGGAGAGACCATGAGGAGGAGAGGAGGGAGGAGGAGGTCGCCGGAGAGGAGCTCGCCTAGGTCGCCGGAGAGGAGGAGGAGGTCACCGGAGAGGACCGGAGAGGAGGTCGCCTAGGTCGCCGGAGAGGAGGAGGAGGTCATCTAGGTCGCCGGAGAGGAGGAGGAGGTCGCCGGAGAGGACCGGAGAGGAGGTCGCCTAGGTCGCTGGAGAGGAGGAGGAGGAGGTCGCCGGAGAGCACCGTGAGGAGGTCGTCGGAGAGGATGTCGCCGGAGAGGAGGTCGCCGGAGAGGAGGAGGGGAGTATGGTGGAGGAGAGGAGGAGATGGAGTGGAGGAGAGGAGGAGAGGAGGAGAAGAATGAAGAGGTAAGGAGGAGAAGGACCCCGCCCAGCCATATATACGGCATAGTAATGGCGCGCCGTGGGCAGGTGCGCCATTACTAACTTTTTTTTTATTTTTTTGATATAGTTTGAATTTTGAAGGCGGGAAGATAGTAATGGCGCACCATGGGCAGGTGCGCCATTACTGAGTTTGATTTTTAAATTAGTAATGGCGCACCATGGGCAGGTGCGCCATTACTAACTTTTTTTTTATTTTTTTTATTTTTTTTCAATTTTGAAGGCGGGAAGATAGTAATGGCGCACCTTGGGCAGGTGCGCCATTACTAACTCTTTTTTATTTTTTTTGATATAGTTTGAATTTTGAAGGCGGGAAGATAGTAATGGCGCACCATGGGCAGGTGCGCCATTACTGAGTTTGATTTTTAAATTAGTAATGGCGCACCATGGGCAGGTGCGCCATTACTAACTTTTTTTTTATTTTTTTATTTATTTTGAATTTTGAAGGCGGGAAGATAGTAATGGCGCACCATGGGCAGGTGCGCCATTACTGAGTTTGATTTTTAAATTAGTAATGGCGCACCTGGGAATGGTGCGCCATTTCTATTTTTAAATTTTTTTGAATTTTGAAGGCGGGAAAATAGTAATGGCGCACTATGCACTGGTGCGCCATTGCTAACTTTTTTAAATTTTTTTATTTTTTTGCCTCCAGATCTTAAAAGCATCGTAACTTTTTTTCTGTGGGGTTTTTGAGGATTCTAAAAAATTGAGAACGGGCATAGCCAGTTAAATTCGGATGTAACTTTTCGAGTAGATGCTTTTTCATATAAAAAACTTTTTCATCGGAGGTCGTATGCAAAAGTTACGGCCATTTTACCGAAACACGGCGGCTTTTTGCAAAAAAAATTCAAAATTCATGTTTGTTAATTTTCCTAACAACTAGAACACATAACACATGGGCATCTATTTTTTTGAATTTTTTTGAATCTTTTATCAGTGGCGCACCACATACATGGTGCGCCATTAATGTCCATATTAGCTATAGCCGTTTTTCTAGTAGTGAACAATGCTTCATATTCGGCCTGATTATTTGTGCAAAAATATTCTAAGCGGCATGAGGCTTCAAACACAGCACCATGAGGAGATATATAAACAATACCAACACCTTGGCCATTGCTACAAACTGAACCGTCAAAATATAATCTCCATGGTACTAACGAGACAAGGTTTATATCAATATCTTGCTTGTCATCAATCCGATGCTCAACAATAAAATTAGCAATGATTTGGCCTTTCATGGATTTCAAAGATTCATAAGCCAAATCATACTCAATTAAAGCATAAGCCCACTTGCCAATTCTACCACTAAGAATTGGTCTATGCAACATGTACTTAATGACATCGGTTTGACAAGCTACTATGCAAGCACTCGGCACTAGATAATGTCTCAATTTTGTGCAAGCATAATATAAGCATAGACATAATTTTTCAATAAATGTATACCTTGTCTCAGCATCTAATCTGCTCAAATAAGTAATAGCATGCTCCTTTCCTTCAGTCTCTTGAGTCAAAACAGCACCAATAACACCTTCCTCTGCTGCAATGTAAAGCCTAAAGTGCTCTCTATGCTTAGGCGCTTTCATCACCGGAGGAGTGCACAAATAATTCTTGATCATATCAAATGCTTCTTGCTGTTTTGCCCCCAAGCAAAATTAACATCATTCTTTAACCGAAGTATAGGAGTAAATGCATGAACTTTCCCTAACAAATTAGCTATGAACCTCCTCAAATAATTGACCTTGCTGAGGAATTTTTGCATATCTCTCTTGCATGTTGGAGCGTCCACTTTTTGTATAGCTTCTATCTTTTTGGGATCAATCTCTATGCCATCTTCATGAATAATGAAACCCAAAAACTTGCCAGCCGACATGCCAAATGCACACTTCAAAGGATTCATTTTCAGTCCATATTTCTTCATCCTTTCAAAAGCTAAACGCAAATCGGCTAAGTGAGACTCAAAAGCATCCGATTTGACAACAATATCATCAATATAGACTTCAAGTATAACACCGAGTAAATCATGAAAAATTAAATTCATAGCCCTTTGATATGTGGTGCCGGCATTCTTTAATCCAAAGGTCATCACTGTCCACTCAAATAAACCAAGGAAACCGGGGCACCGAAAAGCCGTTTGGACATGTCTTCTTCGGCCATTAATAAGCATATCAGCTATAGGCATGGGATATTCATCTTTGGGTGTAGCTCTATTTAAATCTCTGAAATCAATGCACACCCTCAACTTGCCGGAGCCTTTCTTTTCCACTGGTACAATATTAGAAATCCACTCGGCATACCTGCAAGGTCTAATAAAATTAGCTTTAAGCAAACGACCGATCTCTTCCTTGATCCGGTCATATGTTTTTGGATTAAACTTTCTAGCCGATTGTTTGTACGGTCTAAAACCGGCCTTTATAGGTAACCGATGCTCCACTAGCTCTCGGCTTAAACCTGGCATTTCATGATATTCCCATGCAAAGCAACAAACATATTCTTTCAATAGCCTAATTAACTTGGCTTTACAATCGGCTTGAAAAATTTTGTTTACAAATGTCGGTCTAGGAACTGAACCATCTCCAATATCTATTTCTTCTAATGGATCAGTCGATGTAAAACCTTGTCCAAGTTTATCCATATCATCTAAATCTTCTATAGACTCATACATATCGTTCTCACTGGACCGATATTCTGTAAGTCGCTTTTGTAACCACTCAGAGTTAGGATCCATTTAAATACATTATACTTTGGAGCCGATTGCCATCAACCGGCTTTGAAGAAACGGGCACAAAACCACTTTTTGTGCCGCTCAGAAAATCAAACTCTGATAAGTCCCGTCCCATCAAGCAAGCAGCATTGGGGTGTTGCCAGTCTACCGATGCATCGGCTAAAGCAACGCAAGCCGAATTATCCGCATGAATGACTTCCACTTCATCATCAACCCACTGAATTAAAAACTGGTGCATAGTGGATGGCACGCATTGGTTTGCATGAACCCAATCACGGCCTAGTATGATGTTGTAGTTACCTTGTACCTCGGCGACAAAGAACGCAGTAGCCAAAGTTTTGCTCCCAACCGTAAGCTCCACGTACATCACACCTTTGGCTTCGGTTTTCTCTTTGCCTTCAAATCCATTAAGCATCATATTGGTCTTGATCAATCCTTCATCGGGCAAACCCAATTTCTTGAAGACCGAATAGGGCATGAGATTCACCATAGCACCACCATCAACAAGCATCCGAGTAATTGGCGATCCATTATTATGACCTCTGAGGTACAATGGTTTCAAGTGTGTCATTGGTTCTTTTGGCTTCTCAAATATTGCATTCTTAGGGCCAAAATCCAACCGAGCCACCTCCCCTTCTTCGTCTACAGCACGAAACTCAGCGGGTAAGTAATACACCATATTGATATCCATAATCCAACATATCATCTTCCTCCCCGGGCGTGTTCATCGATTCTGAAATCTGTCCGAGCGAAGTGGAATCAATAGGTGTTGCGGACGATGTAATAGCGGTGGCATCGTCTTCCTTTGGTGGTGTAGGTGCTGCTGTGACAGATGTAGAAACCACTGCACCTTGTATTTGTTTAGGCATCCATACTTGTTTCGTAGGTACCATGGGCCGAATGTTATTGAACAATTTATCTCTTTGCTTCTTGCCCTCCTGTTCTGCCATCTCCTGACTCCTTAACCTCTGTAGTTTCCTCTTTTGTGTTAATGTTAGCCCTGGAGGACACCACTTAGGTTGCATGTATTTTGGATCTTTGGGCTTGGCTTTGCTTGTGCTAGCTTCATGATCATTAGCCGAGTGCTTTGGCGCGATAGCAAGTATCGGCTCAGCAGGGTTGCTATGCACTGTCGGGTGTTGTATGGTGAATGTTTCAGTGCCCAAGATGAGTGAGTCGGCATCGATTTTTTCTTTGCCTTTTCCAGACTCGACCGCTGCACTTGGTGATTTAGCACGCCACACTTGCTTGCTGATCCTTTCTTGATTGTTGTGCATCGGCCGATTGACACCATTGTTCAAACGGCCTCGTGTGGGATAAGAAAGCCTCTCACGAATAGGCCTCCTTGGTTCTGCCCACCCTGGATGAAAAGCATAAGGGGCCATTGGGGGCTGCTCCCATCCTCCATTGAATCCTCCCATGTAGTATGGCGCATAGGGAGGTGGCGCCATCCATGGTCCCGGTGCCCACGACCCATATGGCCTTGTGTGATGCTGAAATTCTTGTCTCGGAGGTGATCTTGAGTGCATCAAATTTGATGACCGGTTAGAGCTAGAACCGGCCGCTTGATTAGCATATTTCAACAGCAACGTATCAAAAGTTGGCTTGATTCTCTTGCGCTGTACTCTAGCTTCATTCGTCTTCCACTTGCCAATTTCTGGACTCTTGGGCTTAACAAATTTAACACGAGTATTTCCTTGCACTTGTGGTTGCCCCCCGAGTGTAGGATTCTTGATGGTGATCTTGATTACTTCCTTGCCATCGGGTTGCTTGTCAAGCATGACCTGTCTCCCCAAGACCTGGCTGTCCTCTTTGCTTTTCCCGGGCTCACCTATGACAACATTGGATTTATTAGCAGATTCGGCTACTTCCGGCCGAATGTGAAACTTCTTCCCCTCCATATCCATGGTGTTCATTGGAAAGGGCTGTTTATCAACTTGCATCTCAGAAAAGTTCAATCGTCCGTCATTAATGGCCGATTGTATCTGTCGTCGAAAAACATTGCAATCGTTAGTTTCATAAGCTCTCCGTTTTAGCTCTTCAAACGGCGGTAAAGTATGAGATATCCTAATAATCTTTGCCTGTAGCAAAGCATCAAATATTTTATCACACTTAGCAATGTTAAAAGTAAAGTTCATCTCTTCATCACGATTCTTATGAATCGGTTTCAGATCATTGCAAGTAAATGATTTGGCCTTGGATGGCCAAACAAATTAAGTAGCATAAATATCACCCTCATCGTCCGAGTGATCACTATCATATTTAACCATATTCATCTTAGGACGATCAGCTTTATATCTATGCACTTCTTTGAGATCTTTGCTTCGGCTTTCCTGAGCCAAAGCTCTTTGTAAGACTTGGTTGATATTTAAAAACTCGTAGCCTTCTAGCTTCTCTCTAATGTGAGTCTTTAAACCATTAAGCACAAGGTCTGCCAAGTCTCTCTTGGTTATCACCAAACTATAACACCGGTTTTTTGTCTCTCTAAATCTCTTGACGTAATCGGAGACCGATTCATCATGCTTCTGCTTAACCGATGTAAGATGTGACAACTTAAGTTCATTGTCGCCGCTATAAAAGTGATCATGAAATTTCTATTCTAGTTGCGACCATACACGAATAGAGCCATGCGGCAAAGAAGAAAACCATGAAAATGCGGTGCTAGCCAATGATAAAGGAAATAAACGCACTTTCAATTCATTTAGTGAGCCTGCTTCACCTAATTGTGCCAAATATTGACTAACATGCTCCCATGTGGTTTTCGTGCCCTCTCCATTGAACTTAACAAAATCTGGAATTTTATATCCTGGAGGGCACTGGATTGCATCAAAGTACTCGGGATACGGTTTCTGGTAAATCCGATTCCTAGGTAATTCAACACCAAAATTTTCCCGAAGCATCTTAGCCATCTCTTCTCTAAAATTAGCTAAAGCATCGTCCGTAGTAGACGATGAAACTTGCTGCAGTGGCATAGGTGGAGTAGGATTGCTAGCTGTAGGTAGGAACTGTGGCGCGTATGCCGAACCATAGTTCGGCAATAATCTAGCAGCGTTTGCACCAGTAGGTAGGGTTTAGTTCGGCGTTGCCACCGAACTTGGCACATTCATGATAGGACTAATACAATTTGATTTGTATGGGTAGGATAATAATTCATCGGCATGGGAGGTGCCGATGAAAGAGGTAAAGCTTGACTAGGGTTTTCTGCACTAGCATGCATGCCAACATTACCACTAGATGATTGAGGCATATTTTTCTGAACATTGGTATTCTCTAAGAAAGTTTGATAAACTAGATTATTACCATCAGGAATATGACTCTCAATCTCAGCCCACTGCTCAGGAGAAAAGGTAGTACTTACAGAGGGTTTAACCTGCTTGTCATGAAGAGGAGGGAGCTTGATTTCTCCAATCGGAGTGATATTGCCTTGGCGATCCTTCTTGAAGTTTCCAAGAAATTCCTGCAGCTCCTTCTCTTCACGTGCCTTTTTGTACTCCTCATAGATTCGGCGATGGTCGGCCGATAGCCACTAGCAGAAAACAGGGCTTTGGTCCAGGCCATATAAGAGCATTAGTGCCGGTTCTGCTACGAACCGGGATCAATGGGTGCATCAGTCCCGGTTCGTGAGGCCAGGACGCCGGCCGGGCCTCGGCAGGACCCCTTTGGTCCCTGTTCCAGAAACGAACCGGGACTAAAGGGCCTCGCTCCTGGCGCAGCCCCTTTAGTCCCGGTTGGTTGCTGGAACCGGGACTAAAGGTTGGCCTTTAGTCCCGGTTTTAGACACAAACCGGAGCTAAAGTTTTGCCTATATAAATCCAACACCCCCCCCCCCGCCCCATCTCCTCTGTTTTTTGGCCGTGCAAGGGTGGGAGGTTTGTGCTACTCTGTTCTCACCTCCTATGCACATGAGGTGTTTGATGAAATGCCCGAGCCACACTTAAGCTTTCTCCTCTATAAGCTCGACCTCCAAGCTACATTTTCCCCAAGATCTGTCTAGGTTTGGCGGTGCACCAACTACACAAGTGTTCTAAAAGGTTAGCAACTTCATCGTTTCATCTCTCACTGCTAGTTTAGCTCATTTCAAATGCTGTAGAAGTAGAGTAGTTTGTGGGTTTTAGTGGAGGAGTGTATGTGGGAGTTCTTTTGATTTAGATGCACAATTTGAGCTGAAATTAACTTCTTAGAGTCTGCACATGTGTAGGGTGCCGTCCCCGTCCCCGTCCTCACCGCCGTCGATAGCCCGCACCGATCTCGTCGCCGGCACCACCGTGGTGAGCCTCTTGTTCTTATCTTCTTTTTAAAAGAAAAATTCTTACTTGTATGATTTAGATAGATACTTGTATAATTTTCTTACTTTTATTATTGTTTGTTATTATATAGTGCCATGACTTTGGTATCCGCCCCCGTCGGCCCTCGTCCTGTCTATGATTCGGATGTGGTATATTATCTTTTATTACTATTTGTTTCATTTAGTGTTTATGACAATTATGCCGACCAACGTGACATAGATGTTTTTATCTAGGAGGTATGTGAAGCAGAAATTCCGACCGACCCTCTTGTCGAGAGGTTAAATTTAGTTGAAAAAGAAAACAATTACTTGAAGAAAAAATTGAAAAGAATTGAGGAGGAGAAGATGGAATTGGAGTTGCATGTTGCCGATGTCGTCGATGATCACAAGATCAAGATGGATGCAATGCGCTTGAAGATTAGAAAGATTAGAAAATATGCCATTCATAATGAGGCTTGGTATCATTATGCCGTTGGATCAATTGTTACCTTAGTTGCGATTATGATCGCATTTGTTGTTGCATTTAAATGTTTTTCATAGTTTCAATGTATGTTTTAATTAGATGCTCTAGAGAGCTATATGTAGTTCTATGAGAACTATATATGTATGAACTTTATGTATTTATTTTTTCAGTAAGAACATTTGATCACTACTGTACTTTGGTTTTAATGTGATGATGAACTTGTATTCATTTGGTCACTTCTCTATTCATGATGTTCTGTAATGGTTTTTGATACACTTAATTATATAATGCACGCAGATGAACCGGCAATGGATGTATGGTGACCGACGCACCTCCGAGTACATTGATGGCATGCATAATTTTCTCGAAGTGGCTGAGGCAAACAAGCAGAATGGTTTTATGTATTGTCCATGTACTGTCTGTGGGAATACGAAGTCTCACTCTGACTCGAGAACCCTTCACATCCACCTGATTGAGAAGGGTTTCATGCCACACTATAATGTTTGGACCAAGCACGGAGAAAGAGGGGTTATGATGGAAGACAACGAAGAATAAGAGGATGATGACAACTATCCCCCTGAATACGGTGATACTGCAACGGGGGAAGCTGAAGATCAAGAGGCACCAGACGATGTGCCCGATGATGATCTTCGTCGGGTCATTGTTGATGCACAGAGAGGATGTGAAAGTGAAAGGGAGAAGTTGAAGTTCGAGCGCATGTTAGAGGATCATAAAAAAGGGTTGTACCCAAATTGCGAAGATGACCACACAAAGCTTGGTACCACACTAGAATTGCTGCAATGGAAGGCAGACAATGGTGTATCTGACAAGGGATTTGGAACGCTACTGAAAATAATGAAGAAGAAGCTTCCAAAGGATAACGAATTGCCCGACAGTATGTACGAAGCAAAGAAGGTTCTCTGCCCTGTAGGATTGGAGGTGCAGAAAATACATGCATGCCCTAATGACTGCATCCTCTACCGCGGTGAGTACGAGGATTTGAACGCATGCCCGGTATGCGATGCATTGCGGTATAAGATAAGACGAGATGACCCTGGTGATGTTGAGGGCGAGCGCCCCAGGAAGAGGGTTGTCGGTACCAAAACCGGCAGATCTCGGGTAGGGGGTCCGAACTATGGGTCAAGGAGCCGATGGTAACAGAGAGCGTAGAGACAGCGATTTACCCAGGTTTGGGCCCTCTCGAGGGGGTAAAACCCTACGTCCTGCTTGATTGTATTGATATGATTGTGTGAAGGTTACAGAGTTGATCTACCTCGAGATCAGATGGTCTAAACCCTAGATTATGTGTCTCTTCCCTACGGACTAAACCTCCTAGTTTATATAGACACCAGGGGGGGCCCTAGGGTTACATATGGTCGGTTACCATCAGGGATAAACATGCCGGTTATGCCATCTATTCCTTGGAGGAGACGCCAAGACTTCAGAGATTTCCTTCTATCATACGGGGTCGTCCACAATCTAGCCTTCCATCGACGTGTAGAGAGTCGCCCACCAGTCCGGCCCATGAGAGATAGGCCGGCAGCCTGAGTACCCCCTAGTCCGGGACACCCTCAGTAGCCCCCGAACTAGTCTTCGAAGCCGAGGTAGATGCCGAACACCATCGGCTTCGTGGACCAGTTCACTTTCCTCCGTGACACCGGTAACAGGCTTGTATTACTCCGAGTCACATTTTCAAGCATTATCCGGTCATGTATGCGCCGAACTGTATCTTGGTAACGAAGTATAATAATAACTTAGCCCCGAAGGCTAGCCGCTTCGGCGTGAACAGTGTTCTCATCTGACAACTTTTACCGAAGGGTCACACCTTGCCACGACCGCAAGTTGGTTTATGACAAACTCGATTCGCGGTTCGAGGTGGTTCTCATTGGCACGTTCCATCGATATGGAGATCGTGTCCTGTTTTCAAGGGATATAATCAATAATCCGCCTCACCCCACGCGCGCATAATGGCACGGTTATACGGGGAAGCGGCGAGGATTGCGGCGCAGTAAAGGGACCGTGGGTTTTACAGCCCATAAAAGGGGAACAATCCTTGTTTCGGTGACACGTTCTCATTCCCTCCTTTCGCCATTACCTTCCCCAGCTCTTGAGCTCCAACACCCAGATCTGCTTTCCCTCCCGAAAACCTTTCCATCCACCCGCCTAATCAACCAATGGCGGGTTCCGGGTCCAAGGGCAAGTGGGAGGTGTCCGTCGTCACCGAAAGCGCCATCATGGAGTTGAAAAGCGCGGGATATCTCCCTGCCGACGTAGCCCACCGTGCTCCAGAGGCCGGCCAGGCCGTCCCCACGCCGCGACCGGGCGAAAAGGGTGGTGTTCGTCCCCCACTTCCTCCGAGGTTTAGGATTTCCCCTTCACCCCTTCGTCAGGGGTCTTATATTCTTTTACGGGCTTGACTTCCACGATCTCGCGCCGAATTCCTTTCTGCATATTTCGGCCTTCATCATCATCTGTGAAGCCTTTCTCCGGATCCGGACACACTTCGGCCTGTGGCTGAAGGTCTTCAACATCAAGCTGAAGATCGTCGATGGCCAACAAGCGGACTGCGGGGGTGCTATGGTCAGCAAATTCCCCGAGTGGAGTGGCCAGAGGGCACCTTCATCAAGACCGTCAAGGTTTGGCAGAGGGAATGGTTCTACATCACCGAGCCGAGGAGCACGGGTTGGGGGGCGATTTCGGCCTTCCGATCCGGACCCCCTACGAGGTTGGTCTCATGGACGAAGAAAGGCCTCGACTGGGGGGTAAACAAGGAGGTGGAGCAGCTACAACAACGAATTGCCAAGATGATAGGGAAAGGCGTCGAGCTGCCCAACGTGGTCCAGATCATGCTCGACCGTCGAATACTCCCATGCCAAGATAGGAGCTCCCCCATGTGGGCCTACAAGCCCGAAGACCCGGCCACCGTGCGCAACTTCCTCCGCACCACCCACGCCCAGCTATGGAGAGCGCTGTTCAAGCCGCAGAAGGACTGGCCGGCCGAGGGAGAGGACATCGGACTTGACGCCGCAAACCCCCCACGGGAGGTATGATTAAATTTGTTCTTGTATCCGAACTATTTCCCTTTAATAAGGTACTCAGCTTCTTGACTTCTCATCCACAGAAATGGCTGAAAAAGGCCCAGCGGATTGACAGTCCGGCGCTGCTGCCAGAAGGACCTAGGACGCCACTTCTGACGGCCATGTTGGCCGTGGAGCCGTACGAGGTGCCGGAAAGGAAGGAGAAGAAGAAGCAACAGGGGGAGGCCAGAGAGAGCCTCCACTTCCGAAGACCCCCGGGGGCTAGATCCGGGGACACCAATGCTCCCTCCGCGCAAGAGGAGGAGAAGGAGCAAGGAGAGGACGGGGAGGAGGACGATTCCTCCCGAATAAGGAAGAGGGCGGCGTCCGAGGATGCCGAGGAGGAGCCCCCTCGACCCGCTCCCAAAAGACCGTGCAAGGCCAAGGTAGCCTTGTCCGGCGAGAGCTCGGCTTCTGCCGAGGACTCTGAGGCCTCAGAAGAGGTTCCTCAGAAAATTCCCAGGGCCAAACCACAGGCCCAAAGGTATGCGCTCTAGCGACTACCCGACCGTCTTTAGCCGAACTGGGCTGATACTGATCAAGTTTCCATGTGCAACTTTGCAGTCCGCTGCGCGATCTCCTCGCCGACCGACTTTCGGAGGGGGATTCTCCACCGGCGGCGCTAGCGGAGAGCGTCACTGGATCCCGCGCCTCGCCTTCCCCAACCGTGAAGGAAACCGAGGAGGTCCTGTCGAGGAGGACTCCTCCCATGCCACATACAGGGGAAGGAGGCGATACTATCATGGCCGAGGTGAATGCCTTGGTCGCCGAAGACCAGGAGGGTAGGGCCCCTCTGGTGAACGAAAGGGAAGAGCTCGGACGAACCGAGCTTTCTCCGAGGACCACTTCAGAGATGTCAAGGCGTCCAGAGTCTGTTGTTCCGGACTTGGAGAAGGAAGGAGCCGGAGTGCCACCGCCACCTCCGCCTGCCCAAGAGCAGGCATCGACCAGGTGGCTGGACGAGATGGAGGACGCTGTAACCAGCTCCTCCATCACCGAAGAGCATCGTGCAATTATGGGCGCGGTGTTAAAGAGTATTCGGTCCGTGGATAACGGACTGAAGGAGGCCTTTAGTGGCCTTCTGACCGTCTTCAAGGTGAGCGAAGTAATGCTTTTTCCTAGGAAAATTCATTTGTGCAAATATATAGCCTCATACATAGTAGCCCCCGAGACTCTGACCGGTTGAGCAAAGCCGGTCGGAGGATCAAAAATCGACATCTCAGATACTAACAGGTGCAGAATAATGCGCAGGCATCATCCTCGGCCACAGCTGCAAATGCCGAAGAGTTGGCCAAGCTGAATCGGAAGCTAAAGAGATCCGAGGACGATCTGAGCCTGGTGAACAAGAGGTTCGACGAGGCGCAAGGTAAGGCCGAGTTGTGATAGTGAATACAACCGTAGATTTATAAGCAGTGTTCGATGTATCCTAACGGAGAGAACCGATTGAACTACAGCTGCCGCCGCGGAGATCGAAAGCCTCAAGGCCGCACTGAGGACAGCCCAGGCGGACGCGGTGATGCAAAAGTCGGTAGCCGAACAGGCAGCTGCCGAGCTGGCAGCGCTGAGAACCATAAGTGAAAAGCACGAGGCCAGGGTGCTAGAAGTGTAGCAGGAGCTCGGGGATGCCGTCACAAGGTGTGAGGCTCTCGAGCAAAAGAATAAGGAGCAGGCCACCGAGCTGACCTTGTTAGCAGCGGTGGCAAAGGAAGCGCGGATAGAGGCGCGCGGTTATCACGAAGAGCTCTGCCAAGTTAGGCTGATCGCGGACGGTAAGCCGTACTTGTTACAATGTGTCTTTGGAGGTAACAGGTTCGCGTTCCTCACGCGGGTATGGCGTTCCGCAGGCGCCATTGCGGACCTCCCGAAGAGTGCGGCGGATGCGGCGAGGTTCTTTGCCAGCCAGGAGGGTTGGGCCGAGCAGAGGCTTTTCTGGGCGCAATTTCAAGCGCCCGAACATCCTCCCCTCCTCAACAACCAGATGAAACAGCTAATGGAGCTGCATCGGATGGCGGAGCCGGTGATGAAGGACCTCCGCGTCAAACTATGGCCGTTGGAGCCGCTGCCAAGCAGCTACTTTGGTTTGGCGCAGAGGCTGTTCAGCGCTCCTGCTCAGGTCGATGCCTGGAAGCGCTCCACATGTATCGAGGGTGCTCGGATGGCCTTCGGCAAGACAATGGTACATTGGCCGAAGCTAAAACCCGCTGAGATAGCCGCCGGACCTCCGCTGCCAGGGAAAGAGCATAGGCGTCCCGAGCAGTACTTTCCAGCCGTGATGGACGGTGCTCGGGCAGTAGATGCCCAATGCCCAAAAGATGTAATTTATGAGTAGATGTAGGTTCCTTGTAACCAAGGAGTTGAAACTTTTGCTTTATTGTAGTGCAAGTGATCGGCTATGGATATAGTGCCGGATTAATTTTGACTCTTGTGCGGCCGATTTAAAACAGAAAGTTACCAGTCGTCAGCTTCAGCCCCCTGGCAGATACTGCATGGGGTGTTTTCGCGTAATACGTGAACCCTTAGCCGACGTCTCGGTGCCCGGGGGCGGTTGTATGTACGGAAAACCAGGCAATCAGACTATGTGGTTTTAGTGCTTTCACTTAGCCAGAGGAGCTTGACGGTGGGGGCCGGTGACGAGCCCCCGGTGTTTGTGATATTAGGACGAGCCGCGGTTGATACCATCATCACATGGTTTCTGTGACCGAGAACCCTTCGTATGACACGGACTAACCTCCAACGATTTTAGGCTAACGCCAGTCATCGGATCGCCGACCAGTTCTCGCTTATTGGGACAGTCAGTTTTCGGCTTTCTCCACTGAGATACTTAACCAGGCGAGCTAGAAGTACAATTGCAGTGGTTCTCCCTTTACCCTCTTAGCCGAACAGTGCGGAACGTACGAGGGTAAACACAGGAGCCGGGCAACCCAACTATTGACCAAAGACGCAATTCGGAACTGATTCATATAATGCAATATCCGTGACACCGAGCACACAAAAAAAAGGAAGAAGTGCCGGTATAAAGTTTTAAGGCAAGATCTATGGTCGAGCCCCCGGTCTATTAGCCGGTTTAAAATAAATGTATCATGATAGTTTACTTCGGCGGAAAAAGGCGGAAAGGAATATGCAACGTGAATGACTGCACGAGTATACCATAATAAAGTGGTCTTTACTTCCTTTGAATGTGTGACGTCCAACCGTACAATCCGTATTGCCGAAGTAACTTGAATAGATACTTTAAAGGAATGTATATATTGAGAGTAAAGGTTTATACAGGGCTTCCATGAGTGGTTTGACATCCCTACTACGCCCTGCTGCACGTCTGCGCCTTTGCTCGTCAGGAAGCTTTCGTGGAAGCGAAGTTGTCCGCCGTGTATTCGGCGGAAGTAGTAATCTTTGGCGGGAGAGCCCTTGAAAAAGGGTTTTGAGAAGTCGCCGTGGTATATCAGCTGGACGCTGATCGGGCCCTAGATGGTGCCCATTGTTGATGTCGATTTGAAGACATTTGGTGGCCATTGGTCGGTCAAACCGAGCTCTGGACCTTTTGTTTGCTATGTCCCCACAACTGCCCATGGAATTTTGAGCGCGAAATTGTGTACTCGAGGTACGTATTTCGCGACTAGGTGGGCCGTGCTGTGGGGCGCGTATCCCTATTTGGGTAGAGCATGGGAGCGTGCCTGGACCGAGGCTGCAGCTCGGGAGCGCTTGATAGTGGACTGGGATTGCGACGCCTCTTCGGCAGCTTGGACTTCGGCGGCGAGAGCCGCAGTGTGTTCCTCTGTTCGGAGTGAGCGCTCGGTATTACCGTTAATGGTAATAACGCCCCTTGGTCCTGGCATCTTCAGCTTCAGGTACGCATAGTGCGGGACGGCATTAAAGTGAGCGAAGGCGGTCCGTCCGAGGAGTGCGTGATAACCACTGCGGAAAGGAACGATATCAAAGATCAAGTCCTAGGCGCGGAAGTTGTCGGGCGAGCCGAATACTACTTCCAAAGTCACGGATCCCGAGCAGCTTGCCTCGATGCCAGGTATTACACCTTTAAAGGTGGTGTTGCTGGGTTTGATCCTTGACGGGTCACTCCCCATCTTCCTCACTGTATCTGCGTAAAGCAGGTTAAGACTGCTACCTCCGTCCATCAGGACTCTAGTGAGGTGAAATCCGTCCACGATGGGGTCGAGTACCAGAGCCGCCGTTCCTCGATGGTGTATACTGGTCGGATGATCTCGACGGTCGAAAGTGATCGGGCAAGCCGACCAAGGGTTGAATTTTGGGGCTACCGGCTCTAAGGCGTAAACATCCCGAAGCGCGCGTTTTCGCTCCTTCTTTGGTATATGCATGACGTAGATCATGTTCACGGTTTTGACCTCCGGAGGGAACTGTTTTTGGCCTCCATTGTTCGGCCCGCGAGGTTCGTCGTCGTCCTCACTGCGGGGGCCATTGCCCTGTTCTTCGGCTGTGGCCTTGCCGGCCTGCTTGATTACCCAACAGTGACGGTTGGTGTTGTTAGCTATCTTGTCGGGGGTGCCGTGAATCTAGCAGGGCCTATCCAATATTCTGTCCAGCGCAGACGGGCCATCTTGGTTCCCTTTAGAGGGTTTTTTCCGATGTCCCGATTTCGAGCCGCTGAATCCTACGTTCACCGCTGCGTCATCGGCTTCACCGCCGTTGTTTGAGTGTCGGCGCTTGTTGTTCCTAGTGCGCCGGGGTTTGCCATTCCCGTCCCGGGTCTCTGAAGTACCGGGGTCTTCGGGGTGGTTGCTTCGACGAGCTAACCAGCTATCCTCACCCGCGCAAAAGCGGGTCATGAGAGAAGTAAGGGCCGACATTGTTCTTGGCTTGTCTTGGCTGAGCTGGCGAGCGAGCCACTCGTCCCTGATGCTGTGTTTGAATGCCGCAATTGCTTCGGCCTCCGGACAGTCGACGATCTGGTTCTTCTTGGTCAAGAACCGGTTCCAGAATTGCCGGGCTGACTCTCCGGGCTGTTGGATAACATGGCTCAGGTCATCGGCGTTCGGTGGTCGAACGTAGGTGCCCTGAAAGTTAGCTCGGAATGCATCTTCGAGTTCTTCCCAGCTCCCGATGGAGTTTTCGGGTAGGCTGTTCAACCAATGCCTGGCCGGTCCCTTAAGTTTCAGTGGTAAGTACTTGATAGCATGGAGATCATCTCCTCGAGCCATATGAATGTGGAGAAGAAAATCCGCAATCCACACAGCTGGGTCAGTTGTCCCATCATAGGATTCTATGTTAACGGGTTTAAACCCCTCGGGGAACTGATGCTGCATCACCTCGTCAGTAAAACACATTGGGTGTGCGGCGCCCCTGGCCCGGGCCGCATCACGCCGAAGATCAGTTGTCATCCGGGCCCGGTGCTGATCCCGAGCCCTACCGTTTCTATCGCGCCAGGCCTGGTATCCGTCCCGTCCAGCGGGTGCGTATCCTGTGGGTCCATAGATGGACCTCGACTGAATCGCTCGTGTGTTCAGGTCGTGGCGCAGATCATATTGGTCATCCGGTTGAACCGGGTCTTTGCCTGCTCGGCGAGGAGGCACGAGTGGGTATTCGGCTTCCCTGGCCGTCCTAGCCCGTCCTCGAGGGGTCACGGGTGGGAGTTTGGCTTCTCCGGCTGCTCTATTTCGTCCTCGAGGGGGCGCAGGTGGGTATTCAACTTCTCCAGCCATTCTATCCCGTCCTCGAGGGGGCGCGGGTGGGAGCTCGGTTTCCACAGCCGGCCTATCTCGTCCTCGAGGGGGCCGGTCGGGTTGGTCTGCGTAAGTTCGTCTGGGAGGTACGGGCTCGAAGGCCTCATCCTCGAATTCTGGAAGGAGGCGCCGCCGCGGGTAACTCCTATATTGGCCCTGACGTTGATCGTCGAGGCCTTCTTCGGCGGCTAGGACCATCGTCCATCTATCGTTGAGTGTATCCTGCTCGGCCTTGAGCTGTTGTTGTTTCATCTTTAAGCTTCGGGCAGTGGCAATGAGTTGCCGCTTGAATGTTTCTTGTGCCAGGGGATCCTCTGGGACGATAAAGTCCTCGGGTCCGAGGCTATCTTCCTCTTCGGACGGGGGGAGGTAATTACTGTCCTCATGCCCTTCAGGGGTGTCAGGTCGTTGCTCGGGCGTGTTGTCGCCGAGCTCCCCCAAATTATCCGGAGTCTCGTTAGCTCCGGTATCGTTTGTGTCTGTGTGATTTTCCTTGCCCTTCCCCCGCCCTCTGGCTCGCCGTCGTTGGCGTCTGGGCGGGTCTTCGGTGGTGTCGTCGCCGCCTTTGTTGGTTGTGTCACTGTCCTTCACGGGTGTGTCAACCATGTAGACGTCATAAGTGGAGGTGGCGGTCCACTTTCCAGTATTTGTAGTGGCAAGGACGGTGTCCGTGGAGGGCGGGACGTCCATGTCCTGGTCCATGTAGTCAGCCTCCTCGGAGGCGTAGTCCAGCATGTCGGTTAAATCTTCGATAGTGGCTACGAAGTGGGTGGTGGGTGGGACGCAAAATTCCCCGCGGCCGGCATCCTGTCCGACCTGCTCCTGGTCCAAGGACGGGCCGTCCGCGATATTTATCATCTGGATCCGGTCCAGCATCTCGCTTAAAATCGAGGGATCCACCGGATCTATGTTTGGACGGTCCCTGGAGTTGAGCTCCGGCACGTCGTTAACGGGAGTGTGCTCGGCCAAGGGTGACCCCTGGTTCTCCGGCACCGGGGTCGGAGTCAAACTCAAGGTCAGGTCCGATCCGAGGCCCGCCCCGAGGACTGGGGCGGGGAAGGGATCCGAAGTCAAGGCCTCGGGGTTGGTGGGTTCCTCGGGTGAGGCCGAGAACCCAGTGAAGATCAGATCGCCTCGAGCGTCGGCGATGAACTGAAGGCCACCAAACCTGATTTCCTGCTCGGGGGTGAAGTTGCCGACCTGGTCGAGGTGACCGGTCGGATCGGCGTATAACACGATGCTGCCGAACGCGAAGAGCTGGCCGGGGACGAAGATGTCCCTGCTACGAACTCCGTCGCTGAAGAGAAGAGCTGTCCGAGGACGATGATATCCCCGCTGCAGATTCCATTGCTGAAGAACTGTCCGGGGACGGCGAGCCATTGATCCTTGGCGACCCATGACGGGACTCTCAATGAAAGCACAAATGTCGGTACCAAAACCGGTAGATCTCGGGTAGGGGGTCCGAACTATGGGTCAAGGAGGCGATGGTAATAGAGAGCGTAGAGACAGCGATTTACCCAGGTTCGGGCCCTCTCGAGGAGGTAAAACCCTATGTCCTGCTTGATTGTATTGATATGATTGTGTGAAGGTTATAGAGTTGATCTACCTCGAGATCAGATGGTCTAAACCCTAGATTATGTGTCTCTTCCCTACGGACTAAACCTCCTGGTTTATATAGACACCAGGGGGGCCCTAGGGTTACATATGGTCGGTTACCATCAGGGATAAACATGCCGGTTATGCCATCTATTCCTTGGAGGATACGCCAAGACTTCATAGATTTCCTTCTATCATACGGGGTCATCCACAATCCAGCCTTCTATCGACGTGTAGAGAGTGGCCCACCAGTCCGGCCCATGAGAGATAGGCCGGCAGCCCGAGTACCCCCTAGTCCGGGACACCCTCAAGGGTTCCTGCCAAGGTGATGTGGTATGCTCCTATAATACCACGGCTGAAACGTCTTATCAGAAACAAAGAGCATGCCAAGTTGATGCGATGGCACAAGGAAGACCGTAAGAAAGACGGGAAGTTGAGAGCACCCGCTGATGGGTCGCACTGGAGAAAAATCGAGAGAACGTGGGGGCACTTTGCAGGTGACGCAAGGAACGTATGGTTTGGTTTAAGTGCAGATGGCATTAATCCTTTTGGGGAGCAGAGCAGCAATCATAGCACCTGGCCCGTGACTCTATGTATCTATAACCTTCCTCCACTACTAGAAAAACAGCTATAGCCAATATGGACACTAATGGCGCACTATACATGTGGTGCGCCATTACTAAATAGTAATGGCGCACCATGTGTAGGTGCGCCATTAGTAACCAAAACAGTAATGGCGCATCAGGTGAAAAGTGCGCCATTACTAAGTTTGACCAAGGGTTGACCCAGTCATACACATAGTAATGGCGCACTTTGTATAGGTGCGTCATTACTAAGTTGACATAGTAATGGAGCACCTTCACAAAGTGCGCCTTAACTATGTGTATGACTGGGTCAAACCTTGGTCAAAGTTAGTAATGGCGCACTTTGCATAGGTGCGCCATTACTATGTCAAACTTAGTAATGGCGCACCTATACAAAGTGCACCATTACTAACTTTGACCAAGGTTTGACCAAGTCATACACATAGTAATGGCGCACTTTGTGAAGGTGCGCCATTACTAACTTTCTAGGTGGCCAAAAATTTCACCAAATGCACCCCCCCCCTCCCCGTGGACCGCCTTTTCAGTTTTAAAAAAAATAAAAGAAAATGATGGAAATGACAAAAAAATAAAAGAAAATAAGTTTCCCATGTGATATGTGGTCTAGTTGTTGGGAAAATTTACAAATATGAATTTCGACTTTATTTGCAAAATCTCTCTGGAATTTAGTAAAATGGGCATAACTTTTGCATACGAACTCGGATTAAAAAGTTTTTTATATGAAAAATCATCTACTTGAAAAGTTACATCCGAATTCAACAGGGGGAAAAAGTTTTTTATAGTAAAATGGGAACCCCGTTGAAGATTTTTAGAATCCCCAAAAACCTAACAGAATAAAAGATACGGGGCTTTTAAGATCTAGAGGGGGAAAATGGAAAAAAATTCAGACTTAGTAATGGCGCACCATCTGCTAGGTGCGCCACTAGTAACAGAAAAAAAAATTGGTTTCGAGTTTTTTTTTGGAAAAAATGTTCAAAATATGATACGTAATATGACCGGGAAGTTTGAAATATTTTTTCAAAATTTCATCACACTCATGAACATGAACAAAGTCCTAGACATCAACAAGGTTTAATAGGATTGATATGATAGATATATCAACAAGTGCCTGTTAAGTGAGCTGGTGCTGGGGTTGGATAGAACTGAGAAGTTAAGCGTGCTGGGGCTGGAGTAGTGTGAGGATGGGTGACCTTCCGGGAAGTTTGACCACGGAGTGCGATTTGACTTGAGATTAAGCCATAGTGACCCGAGATTAAGAAAAAAACGAAAAAAAAAATTCTGAAAAAAAATTGA
Organism: Elymus sibiricus; assembly: GCA_039707655.1. Classification (NCBI taxonomy): domain Eukaryota; kingdom Viridiplantae; phylum Streptophyta; class Magnoliopsida; order Poales; family Poaceae; genus Elymus; species Elymus sibiricus. Next base: position 471,014,846 of record CM077668.1, on the reverse strand, counting down.
AAAAAATATTTGAAAAAAAAATTTCTGAAAAAAAATTTGAAAAAAAATTGTTAGTAATGGCGCACTTCTATGTGGTGCGCCATTACTAAGTCAGATAGTAATGGCGCACTTTTAGGCATAGTAATGGCGCACTATAGGTGCGCCATTACTATCTGTGATAGTAATGGCGCACCAAATGTGCGCCATTACTAACAGTTACTAATGGCGTGATGATAGTGGCGCACCTATAGTGCGCCATTAATAGCCAAAATAGGTGCGCCACTAACAGCCTTTTTTCTAGTAGTGCTCCTTGGTTGTGCATGAAGCGGAAGTTCATTATGATGCCAGTGCTCATCCAAGGCCCTAAGCAACCCGGCAACGACATTGATGTGTACCTAAGGCCATTAGTTGAAGAACTTTTACAGCTGTGGAATGGAAAAGGTGTACGTGTGTGGGATGAGCACAAACAGGAGGAATTTGACCTACATGCGTTGCTGTTTGTAACCATCAATGATTGGCCTGCTCTTAGTAACCTTTCAGGACAGACAAACAAGGGATACCATGGATGCACGCACTGTTTAGATGATACCGAAAGTATATATTTGTACAAATGCAGGAAGAATGTGTACCTGGGACATCGTCGATTTCTTTCGACCAACCACCTCCTAAGAAAGAAAGGCAAGTATTTCAAAGGTGAGGCAGATCACCGGAAGAAGACCGCCCTCCGTACTGGTGATGCCATACTTGATATGGTCAAGGATTTACATGTAATCTATGGAAAGGGTCCTGGCGGACAACCTGTTCCGAATGACGCTGAGGGACGCGCACCCATGTGGAAGAAGAAATCTATATTTTGGGACCTACCCTATTGGAAAGACCTAGAGGTCCGCTCTGCAATCGACGTGATGCACGTGATGAAGAATCTTTGCGTGAACCTGCTAGACTTCTTGGGCGTGTATGGGAAGACAAAAGATACACCGGAGGCACGGGAGGACCAGCAACGTGTGCACGAAAAAGACGGCATGCATCCAAAGCAGTATGAAGGTCCTGCCAGCTACGCTCTTACCAAAGAAGAGAAGGAAATCTTCTTTGAATGCCTGCTCAGTATGAAGGTCCCGTTTGGCTTCTCGTCGAATATAAAGGGAATAATAAATATGGCAGAGAAAAAGTTCCAGAACATAAAGTCTCATGACTGCCAGGTGATTATGACGCAACTGCTTCCGGTTGCATTGAGGGGGCTTCTACCGGAAAACGTTCGATTAGCCATTGTGAAGCTATGTGCATTCCTCAATGCAATCTCTCAGAAGGTAATCGATCCAAAAAGCCTACCAAGTTAAAGAATGATTTGGTGCAATGTCTTGTCAGTTTTGAGCTGGTGTTCCCACCATCCTTCTTCAATATCATGACGCACGTCCTAGTTCATCTAGTCGACGAGATTGCCATTCTGGGTCCTGTATTTCTACACAATATGTTTCCCTTTGAGAGGTTCATGGGAGTCTTAAAGAAATATGTTCGTAACCGTGCTAGGCCAGAAGGAAGCATCTCCATGGGCCGGCAAACAGAGGAGGTCATTGGGTTTTGTGTTGACTTCATTCCTGACCTTAAGCCGATTGGTCTCCCTCAATTGCGGTATGAGGGGAGACTGACTGGAAATGGCACGCTAGGAGCGGATTCAATAATATGTAGGGACGGGCATTCTTGGGCTCAAGCACACTACACAGTTCTACAGAATTCTACCTTGGTCACCCCGTATGTCAATGAACACAAGAATATTCTGCGCTCCAAACACCCGGAGCGGTGTGACGACTGGATTACATGTGAACACATCAGGACTTTCGGCAGTTGGTTGCAAACACATCTCATGGGTGACAACATTGTTGGAGATGAGCTATACTCGTTGGCCAGGACACCATCTTCGACTTTATTGACTTACCAAGGGTACGAGATAAATGGGAATACATTTTACACGATCGCCCAAGATCAAAAGAGCACCAACCAAAACAGTGGTGTCCGCTTTGATGCAGCAACCAATAGGGGAAAGGACACATTATGGTTACATAGTGGACATATGGGAACTTGACTATGGACATGATTTTAAGGTCCCTTTGTTTCGGTGCAAATGGGTCAATCGGTCAGGAGGCGGGGTACAGGTAGACCCACAGTACGGAATGATAATAGTGGATCTGAACAATCTTGGGTACACAGACGAACCATTCGTCCTAGCCAATGATGTGGCGCAGGTTTTCTATGTGAAGGACATGTCTACCAAACCAAGAAAAAGAAAAGATAAGGAAGCGAATACATCATACGATGAGCCAAAGCGCAACATAGTTCTTTCAGGGAAAAGAAACACCGTGGGAGTGGAGGACAAGACAGACATGTCTGCAGATTATGAAAAGTTTCATGAAATTCCTCCCTTCAAAGTGAAGGCTGACCCAAGCATCCTGTTAAACAATGAAGATTATCCATGGTTACGGCGCAATAAGCAAGGGACACACGCGAAGAAAAAGTGAAGACTTTCTCTCCACACCTATTCTGATGATGGCTTTGATCTAGAATATCACTGCAGTTACATGTCAACAAATGAAATCCCTTTTGTCATAGATGAGTTTTCGTCCGAAACTCTGATACTTCGAAAGAGATTGTCCAGTTTGTACACGAAGTGCATCCAGTTTTTGCCGTAACCCTCTCAACTTTTTAGCACTTGCTATGTGGGTGAAATTATGATACCATACCAAGTTTCAACCTTTTCAGACTTCATTTGTAGTGCTTTTCAATTTCAGGGTCATTTAGCTCAAAAGGCATCATTAAATGCATGAAAAATAGCAAATTGAATATAATGATAAAACACACTAATATTAAACAGCAGGAAAAAGAATCACTCAAAAATCTATTTTTAAAGTAAAGTAATTCACAAACTAGTGATTCACACAAATTTCAAATAATTCAAATTTAAACTATTGAAATTTGAAAACTACTGGCACTAACAGAAAGTTTAGAATTTTTGTGACCTAAAGCAAAAAAGATTCACTCAAAAACTCTAATAAAGCAAAAAACAACTCAGAAACAAAAGAAAATAAATAAAGCAGAAAACAAAAAAATGGAAAATAAATAAATTAAATGTCCAGTTTGTACACGAAGTGCATCCAGTTTTTGCCGTAACCCTCTCAACTTTTTAGCACTTGCTATGTGGGTGAAATTATGATACCATGCCAAGTTTCAACCTTTTCAGACTTCATTTGTAGTGCTTTTCAATTTCAGGGTCATTTAGCTCAAAAGGCATCATTAAATGCATGAAAAATAGCAAATTGAATATAATGATAAAACACACTAATATTAAACAGCAGGAAAAAGAATCACTCAAAAATCCATTTTTAAAGTAAAGTAATTCACAAACTAGTGATTCACACAAATTTCAAATAATTCAAATTTAAACTATTGAAATTCGAAAACTACTGGCACTAACAGAAAGTTTAGAATTTTTGTGACCTAAAGAAAAAAAGATTCACTCAAAAACTCTAATAAAGCAAAAAAAACAACTCAGAAACAATAGAAAATAAATAAAGCAGAAAAAAAATTGGAAAAAAAATAAATTAAAAAAAGCCCCCCTACTGGGCCGACACGGCCTGCATACGACTAGAAACCAAACAATTAGTTGGGCCAGGATGCAAGCCCGCACGGTCCAGTAGGGACCACAGGGCAGGACAGGTTTGATAGGCCCAATAGGCCTGCTAAAGAGAGGAGCTCGAAGCAGTTGCCGCGGCGGGGCTTATAAACTGGTGTTCGCACCTCTCGCCAAGCGAGGTGGGACTAAACTTGTCCTGCACCGCGCCACCATACATTTAGTCCCGGTTGGTGGCTCCAACCGGGACTAAAGTCCCCCCTTTAGTCCCGGTTGGATCCACCAACCGGGACTAAAGCTCCTTTTCAGCAGCCGAAAGGGCGGGAAGCAAAGGGCTTTAGTCCCGGTTGGTGGCTCCAACCGGGACTAAAGGGTGGCCTTTAGTCCCGGTTGGTGGCACCAACCGGGACTAAAGGGGCTAGTATATAAGCACGACTTAGAAAATTTTCTTCTTCCTCCCCAATCTTCTTTCTCTCTCGCTCCTCTGCCCCGACGCCGAACCACCGCACGCCGCCGCCAGGCTCCCGCGACGCCCTGGCCCGAGCCATCCCCTAGCCCGCTGACCGTCGCCGGACCTCCTCGCCGTCCTCCCCGAGCATCGCCGCCCCTAAGCCCGCTCGTCGTCGCCGCGCGCCCCCGATCGAGCCCTCCTCGTCGTCGCCGCCCCATGGTAGCACCCCCCTCCTCCCCCTCTTCTCCAAATGGATGGATGGATGGATTCATGGATGGATTCATGGATGGATGGATGGATGGATGGATGGATTCATGGCAGGAACCCTAGTTCATCACTTTGTTTGAAATTTTGTATGGATGAATAAATTGTGTGGACATGTGTTGATGAATGTATGGCAGAAATTAATAGAGGTGTGTTGATGAATGTATGGATAGATTGTATGGATATGTTGTAGTTATACAGGGGCCAAATCATCTAAATCTTGCTAATTTTGTTTGAGAAATGGAGGATTAGGAGCACATATTGTTGCTAAGTGTAGTATGGTTAATATGGTTCATTTTTTGAGTTGTGTATAAATCTTGTATTTTGCTAAGTGTAGTATAGTTAAATGAAAATTGCATGAAGAAGCACGTTAATTTTGCTAAGTGTAGTTTAGATGAATTTAGTAGAAATAGATTAAAAAAAATTGTTTGGCTTTGCCCCGACGATCGCCGGACGAGTCCCCGACGATCGCCGGGCGAGTCCCCGACGATCGCCGGACGAGTCTCCATCACTGCAGGGACCCTCTTCTGGCTAGGAATAGGATTCAGAATCACAACTGATTCTCTTAGTCCTTTAAGGGATTTATCAAGAATATGCCCCCATTACTAGCCAGAAGAGGATCCTTCCAGTGATGGAGAAACATAAGGCAACAATTTATATTCAGAATACAAGATATCTCTTACGTATATAACTTTGCTAAGTGTAGATGCTAATTTTGCTAAGTGTAGAGATGGATAGATGCTAAATGTATAAGCTAATTTTGCTAAGTGTTTATTAAATTTGTTTTCATAATTAAGCATTTGTTCTCGACGTCAACGATGCCTGGCATGCATCCTAGTCATCGACTCGGCGGAGGAGGCCTGCTTGATCAGAGGGGCCATGTCCGGGACTGGGCTCCACCGGGCTGGGACTGGGAGGTGCTACCTTCCGGGGCGCACAGCTTGGTGAGGAGGCAGCCCGTCGTCGACCCAGAGCTTCTTTGGTGGCGGTCGCGAGGGCCAGTGATGGTGCGGAGGCTTGAGTCCCCCGCAAAGGTGGTACGTCACCGTGTCAGGGAGGAGGACGAGCACGTCCGTCGCTACATGGTTGCGTTGGAGGCCAGGTCCGACAATACCTGGCAGGTTCTTCAGGGATCTCACTGGAGCTATGATCCTGTGATGGTTCCTTCTCTTTGGGTGTCCACCGCCCGCGCCGATACCCGTCGTTCGCTAGGTTTCTAGCTGTATTAGTGATGTTATATATATGATACTATTCGATATGTATTAGTGATAATATTCGACGATGTACGGACGCAAGAGATATCTTGTATTCTTAATCTAAATTTTTGCCCCTATATATATAACTTGTGAACTTTGCATGATGTTTGCCACTAATCCATTGCTCATATGCATATGATTCCTTTTTCTGGTTAGGTCTATGTTTGCCACGATCCATCTCTCATGGTTTGTATTTTGCCATGTTGTAATATTTGCAGAAACTATGGATCACAGAGACTTAGAAAAAGAAGAGGCGTTGGAGAATATAATCCGTGCCGGAGAAAATCCAATGGAGGAGGACACCTTGTCGTTTCTCAACGACAACGATGGTGGAATGGAGGAGGAAGGATATCATCACGGCTCCGATGATGGAAGAATGGAGGAGGAACAAGATCATGACGGCTCCGGTGATATGGAGAAGGGAGCCTTAACTAATGCAGAGTCCGGCGAGGTATATATATATATATATTAATTAAGCCTCTGCTGACTAGATGCATTAATTGTTTTGTATGTACATATATTAACGCTTCTTTCTTCTTTTAGCCTTCCGGAACGAGCCAAACTTCGTCAACAAGGAGACGAGGCGCGAAGAAAAGGTTGGACAAGGAGGAAAGGTACAAGATCGACGTAATCTCTCCAGCTGGCCAACCGATTCTTCCCAAGCGGACCAAACACGCCTTTACATATCAGTGTGGAGTACTGGTTAGGGATAGCATCCCGATCACCATCGAACAATGTAATAAGAAAAAGGACAACCCTTCAGTTACTTTTGTCCAGGATAGACAAAAAGAAGATCTTTGGAGCTTGCTGCTGACAAATTTCATCCTACCGCCAGAGGAGGATCCGACAACCCCACCAGTTATAGAGCCAAAGGTCAAGGCGTACGCTCTAAAGAAGATGGCAGAACTGTTCAAGAACTGGAAGAAGAATTTGAACAGACAGTTTGTCGAGAAAAACAAGACTCCAGATTTCACCGGTATATATGAGAAGATAAGAGATCAGTGGCCCGCATTTGTGGCCTACAAGAAATCCGAGAAGGCGCGGAAAACGTCACAGCAAAATAAGCTAAATGCTGCAAAGAAGCAGTATCACCATGTTACGGGGTCAGGAGGCTACAGCCAAGCCGAGCCTAAGTGGGAAAAAATGGAGAACGACCTACTTGCTAAAGGGGTCGAACCAGTGTCACCGAACTGGCCAGATCGGGTCAGGACTTGGGTATTCGGGAATGGGGGAGCTTTGGACCCAGAAACAGGGGAGGTTGTTTACGCGGATCCTAAACTTGCAATACCCATGAAAAAGATTGAGGAAGCAATCAAGGAAGTGGAGGAAGGGAGGTTCCATCCCGACAGAGAGAAGGACGTGCTGACAAAGGCCCTCGGGAATCCTGAACACCCTGGACGAACACGAGGCACACCAGGCTCCGTTCCGTGGGTGCATGGGTTTCGCGACAGCAGAGACACTTATAGAAGCCGAGGGCCAAAGAAGAAAGAGGAAGCAAGCAAACTACAGCAGATGGAACAAACATTAGCGGCACTAGAGGCGGCAACAGTTAGCCAGCGAGCCCTCGGCCCACCATCTCAGCAGAACGATCCTTCATTGGAAGCTACTCCACCATCTCAGCGGAGAAGCAGCGTGGCTTCCACGGAGCACGTTCAGCTTGATATCACGGCTCGCCGCTACCCCGTGGATGGTATCACGGAGAATGAACATTGTGTGCTGTTGGCGGATTGCGGAAACCTGAGCTTGGAGGTGGCAAAAGGCTCTGTCCACCATCCTCGACCTGATGCAACTTTCCATTGCGCTCCGATTCCAGATGGCTATGCTGTTGTCATGGTGGATGAAATAACGCCCTGATTTGGGAGCCTGCAGCTTGATCATCCTACAGGTGAAGGCGAGGTTTATTCTCTGGAAAATGCCTTAAGGACTACTTGTCTATTGAGAAAGTCACACATCAAGCTTCCTTACTTCACGCTGCCTCGGCATACTCATGAGCCGGAGGAGGCCGCTCATCAGCAGACTCAGCCGTCTCCGACGCGTCTGTCGTCTCCGCCATCTCCGGGGCGTCAGCTGTCTCCGCTGCCTCAGTCGTCTCTGGCGCGTCAGCGGACTGCGCCTCCTCCGCCGCATCAGCGGACTCCGCCTCCTCCGCCGCGTAAGCCGTCTCCGCCGCTTCAGCAACAGCGGCGGAAGAGAGCCGCCGCCGCTCCGGTGGCTAGCAGTACAACAACAGGAGGGAAGAGGTTTCAATATGGTCCAAGCCTCAAGCCTCTTCCACAGAGACCATATGATAGGTCTGAAGAGGAAAGCAAGGCAATCTCAATGGCCGAAGTGAAGGCCCATTTTGCACCGAAACGTCCACCTCCAAAGGAGAGAATTGATCCGGAAATAGCGAGGCGTATGCTGAAAAACCTTGAAAAACCACCGCCTAAGTTGCTATCAGACTATGACCGTGAGATTGTAAAGTCATTTGCAGATCCACAGAAGCGGTCGGGAAGCAGCGGTAATGCATATCAAGGGAAGAAAAACAATTCCCCAACTGGGCGAGCAGGAGAACCAAGCATGCCCCCCGCTCATGGTGTCTAGCGATATCCCTGATGTTCCGGAGGGGGTAGCGCCCGGTACTAATCCTGGTGATTACTTACCCGATCATATACCGTTACCTGAAATGGCTGATGTAGTAGCCTTTAGATTCGAGCACGGGAAGCCTCTCGGCAGACCTTAGGAGCTCCTGAATCTACCAACGAGGATGCGAGCATTGCATAAATGGTACTTGGAAGCCTGCGAGCGAGGGGAGAACTATATCACTGCAGGAGTTAAAGATGAGCATTTCTTCAATGGAAACGAGTCGGTTTACATTGAATTTTCAGAATTATTCCAGTTATACAATCTAAAAGAGATCGACAAAACTATCATCACTTGCTATTGTTTGGAAGTATCATTTCTGTAATTAAGCCTCTAGCTCAGCTCGTTCATTATTGCATGTATATAATTATCCTCACCATATGTATATTATGCAGAAAGAAGATCCTCGAATGTAACAAAGGACCAATCCAAATCTATGACATTGGGTTCGTTAGCCCAAATATTGTTCATGAAGTTACTGTCCAACACAACAAAAAGGATGTAGAGGATTACTTGCTAAGGGCGTTTATCAAACAACAAACCAAAAGAGAAATACTACTTCCTTACAACTTCGAGTGAGTGTTATATACTGTCTTGTACATACACATCATTTTGTTTCGCTTACTCGATGTTAAGTGTAATTGATGAGCTACATGTGTGCAGCTTCCACTTTATTCTGCTCATCATACAGTTTGACCAAAGTCGAATACAAGTCATGGACTCGTTACGTAAAGACCTTTCGAAGTGGGCGCCCCTGCAAAAAATTCTCCAGAAGTAATTTCAATCATTATCGCACTATATCGGCAACTATCGTTCATTTCCTGATATCAAGTAATTAATAACTCTTTAATTCATTTTGTTTGCCGGGCAGGGTTTGGACAAGGTTCACCAAGGCGGTTAGGGGTCCCTGGAAAAAGGAGCTGCGATATGAATTGCTCCCTGTAAGTAGTACTAGCTAGGCCCGCGCATCTCTTTGATTCTAGTTTCAATACCACTATCATGCTTGATTATTATTTTGATTGAAGTCTACTCTCGTAAAGTGCCGTCATCAGGGATCCGGGAATAACTTCTGTGGATACTACGTCTGCGAGTTCATGCGCCAGACGACCTGTGACAAGGGCAGAATATTAGAAAAACTTGATGTACGTAAACAATATTCACAAATTTATTTTATTACCATCAACTGTGTTGAGTTTCATTCATATATATATATTGACCCCCTTCTTTAAATTAGATCGAACGGAAGAGGGATGGACTCCTACCAAAGTATCGCCTACGAGCAATTCAAGAGGAATTGGCGGGATTCCTCCTTGATCACGTCATAGCTAAAAATGGAGAATACCATGAAGAAATTAGGATGAATGTTGGTAATTAGATATTAGAGATCATAAGAGATGTTATTCATTGTATATATGCATGAACGTGCACTAGACATAGTACGTAGCGTCGAATAGATATACGAAAACATGTTGTTCGACCAAGCACGGAGAAAGAGAGGTCACTTCTCTCTATATTAATTCATGACGATTTGTGTAATGGTTTCTTCATTGCTTTATGTAGTAGCAAACGTCGAGTTGAATCGTCTACACAAAAAATAAAAGGGGGAAACACAATATGAAACCCCTAAACCCCTAAACCCCTCCTTTCAAAAGAAAAAAAGAAAAACCCCAGCACCTCGAGCTGCTGACGCGTGGCAGTCTTTTAGTCCCGGTTGGTGTTACCAACCGGGACTAAAGTTCCTCCTGCCTGGGCGCCTCGAGCTGCTGACGCGTGGCAGTCTTTTAGTCCCGGTTGGTGTTACCAACCGGGACTAAAGATCCTCCTGCCTGGGCGCCCCACAGCGGCCACGTGGAGGCACTTTAGTCCCGGTTCGTAACAGAACCGGGACTAAAAGTGAGGACCTTTAGTCCCGGATGCTTAGTCCCGGTTCCAGAACCGGGACTAAAGGCCCTCTGGAACCGGGACTGATTCCCTGTTTTCTACTAGTGATCTCATCAAGACTAGGCTTAATGATGTTACCGGCGTCTACCTCAGATGGCTTGGACATGATGGATGATGATGATGATTGACCTTCGGTCCCCGGCGGAGTCGCCAAAAAGTGTGTTGACACACGAACACGTCACGTGTACCCTCGACGCCGGGGGTGATGCACCGCAGCTCATGTCGAAGGAGGTCCGACCGGCAGCGCGATACGCAGGACAGCCGGCGGACGCTTTTGAAGACCCGAATCCCCACACGCCCGGGAGGGACCCCGTCAGGGAGTGCGGCGGCTATGGGCTGCTCTAGGTCGATTCGCTCGCCCCTAGAGCCTCGGGATTCGCAGCTCTCCAACACGAAGAACGACGAAGAACGAGGAAGCAATAACGAGGGAGAGACAAAACGTAGATGAAAAAGTAGTATATTGATTTGTTCGATTGTGTGTTGTTCAATCGGCCGTCACCCCCAACATATATAAGAGGCGGCTGGACTTCCCGTACAAATAAAGGATTCATCTAGGCTTTCCTTACAAGAATATTACATCAATTTATGTCCTAAATACTCCTAGTTCTAGTCCAACTCGGATTTGGCTCGGATCTGTCCCATACTTCTGTCCTGCTTCTTCCGTGGGCTATAGAAATCGCATACTAACTCGGATGGAGTCGAGTCCAACATCAAACTTGTCCACCTCGACGATCTGCATAATACAATGCAAGACACTTATCTTTTTAAGGCCGTCTTGATGACTTTTAGGGCCCATATTTATCTTCAGGTCGCCGGCAAGGTTTTCATGCCGGCAAGCTTTCGCGCCGGCAAGCTTTCATGCCGGCAAGCTTTCCACACCGGCAAGCCTTTCACGCCGGCAAGATTTTCATGCCAGCAAGCTTTCCACATCGGCAAACTTTTCACGCCGGCAAGATTTTCACTCGACCGGCAAGCTTTCATGCCGGTAAGCTTTCCACTCGACCGGCAAGCTTTCCACATCGGCAAACTTTTCACGCCGGCAAGATTTTCACTCGACCGGCAAGCTTTCATGCCGGTAAGCTTTCCACATCGGGAAACTTTCACGCCGGCAAGGTTTTTACTCGACCGGCAAGCTCTCATGCCGGCAAGCTTTCCACATCGGCAAACTTTTCACGCCGGCAAGCTTTTCACTCGGCCGGCAATCTTTTCGCCGGCAAGCTCCATTCAACCAGCAAAGGCTGAATAACTCATGCGACCCATCAGACACCACCTAGGTGGGTCTCTGGTCAAAATCTGGTGTCAACAGCATGTTGCTTCTTCGTCGTTCGTCCCAAGCCGCCGCTGCTCTCTCGTCGCTGTAGATTGTCTCTCCCTTTGTAGCCGTGGACAGACAAAGTGACGACCATGAAAAAACGGCGAGTATGCTTGGCTAAATCATTTGCTCCCTTCTCTTCTCAATGAGGCGTGTGGCATGAAGCCAGCAGGCCTCGCTCGCAGAGGAAAACACCTCCTGTCGCCTCACGAAGATTCCAGTCACTGCCGTGTGCGAGTGGTGCGGTGCCGGCCGGCCGGCGGCACGTCCTCTCATGTCGCCATAACTGAGAGGAAAGAGTTGGTGACTAGCGCAGTGCACGGTGTTCCTCATCTTTGATAAGCTGCAGGCCGAGCTTTTGGCATGGTCGTTGACAGTTTGGCAGTGGACTTTGTGCATGGCCGTTCAAAGTTTGTGTATGTGGGAGGTCTTTGTGGACGGCCGTTGAGTTTGCAACATCTGGGCAGCTAGGAAGAAAACAGCTAGCTAGCTACGCACGCCGATATATACAGCACTAGCCAAACAGCTCAAAGTATTCTTAATACTTCAAAATATTGTGGTATGTCAAAACTGTGGTATCTTATACCTACATGCTAAAATGTTGCAGTTTTTCAATACTTCGGTATTTTAATACTTTACTTATTGTCTCGTATTCGAGGTGACTGTTTCATGTCATCGACCGTTACGAAAAATGCAAGAAATCACCTCCGTACATGCATACAGTACCCACTGCAGTACAGCTACGAACAATGTCCGCAATTATCATAGAACGGACGAACATTGATACTTGCAAACCACCTGGCTTCAATTAAACACTTTTTTGTTCACATGGACAATCAATCCTTGAGTAACAGAAGAAGGGCTCCTAATTTACTCTCAGCACCATAGCATGCACATAACCAAAAACGCTATCGTGTGTATTGACCATGGAAGTTGAATCGGACTCTGATTGCCTGTCACTTCCTATCTCGATTTAAAATTGGAGAGAAAAAAACTCGCCGCCCACCACACCTACCTCAAGTGGTGATTGTAATTTATTTTTTCTCCTATATTTTGAAATTGGTAAATTTTGAGCAGATTTGAGCTTTTACCCTATTCACATCAGTATGCTTGATAACATGGAGGCGATTTTGCACACGTAGCAACCATGTCAACATGACAAAACATAAATAAAAATATTAGGAACTAATATATTACATCATGGAAGGTGATTAGTGTTATATGTGCACGTGTATTCGATTTGTAACTGTTAACACACAAGAAAAATTAAAGCGGGAGAAATTTAGTTGTCATCTCGTATTCACAGTGACTATTTCATATCATCGATGGATATGAAGATGACAAGAGTACGTATAAGTCCGTCTACATACAGTACCCGCAACTATCATAGTACGAATGAAACAGTGGTACTTGCAAACCACCTGGCTTCAATTAAACACTCATTTGTTCACGCCAAAAATCGACCCTTGAGTAATAACAGAAGAGCTCTTAATTTGCTCTCTATTCTCGAGAATGCACACAACCAGGAACAACGTGTGTGTATTAACCATGGAAGTCGAATCAAACTCGATTGCTCGAGGTCACCAACTCGTTCAGGTTCAAGATAAACTTCTATCTTGGTATAAAAGTGAAAAAACCTGTCTCCCACCACACCTACCTTAATAATTGTTGTAGTTTTGCCTCTTATATTTTGAAAATAGACAAATTTAACATTAAACTTCTGATACAGAGCAAATTTGATCATTGACCCACGTCAAAACAGTATGGTTGTCAACATGGTGGCGATTTTGCATTCATAACAAGCCCTTCAACATGAAAATTAATAAAAATGATTAACAATATATTACATCTACAAATTTATAATACAATTACAGAAATTTGGATAACCCTAACTATTCCAAAAGAAATAATCGAAAATAAATAATTGTTCTGAATAAACTTCAAGAGTATTATAAAACGACTACTCGGGAATTTTTGTAATTTATTTATAAATTTTCCACCATTTCCTGAATTTTGTTAAAACTTCTAAATTTATTCCCCTTTTATTTTCCTAGTAATGAATGTATGTTTATTTTTACCTAGCTTTTGTGCCGATTGGTTTGTGCGCGAAACCATCGCCACATTACTGCTCAGATGAATTTCACTAGGTCAGCAATCAAATCATCCAACCTTTAAATTTTAGAGTATGTGTACAAAATCATCTGGTCATATGAATTTCATTAGGTCAGCGATCAAAGCATCCAACCTTTAAATTTAGAGTATGGAAATCATAAATAAACTTAGCCAACACTTGAGTGGTCAAATATAATGTTAGTCCCTTCACATGCAAAACTAAGTTGTATATCCAACACAAACACTAGAGATCACTGTCACTTTTTATTTATATATACATGACATGCACATTTCAAGACTGAAGTTCAACTCTCTTTGACATATTCCACATTTTATGGTATCTTTGGAACACAATATTATGAAAACGTAGAAATAGAAGAAGAAGAAGAAAACACATGATGAGAATGACACTACGTCTGCTGAGTAAATAGGCAATTTTCCGATTAATTTAATCCACGAATAAATTAATAGCATGGCATTGACAGAAATAAATACATGCTGATATTCGGTAATGCAAGCACATACTACGCTAACAGCAGACACATCTACGTATAACGCAAGCATGGCTAAAACAGAAATCAGAAGGAGCGGGATAAACGAGTTATACCCTCCAGTAGGTCAGGCAGAAGCCGCGGCGGCGGTGGCAGCAGCAGCGGCATCCTTGGCGGCCTTCTTCTCGGCTTCGGCGGCTGCTTTGTCAGCGTCGGTGGACATGGTGATGACGAAGTCGATGCGGACGTAGAGGAACAGATGCGAGCAGTCGCGTAATCGCTCCCCAAAAACCTAATCGCCCCTCTCCCGTACAGGATCCGGAGAGGCGGGGTTTCGGAGGACGGGATGGGATCACCGGCGGCAGCAGCAGCAATGGAACGGCAGTGAGCGTGGAGGCAGAGATGCGATCTATTTCGCGTGACGGCTAGGGTTGGCAGCGCCTCACATATATAGGCGCAGCCATGTGGAGAGACGTGGGCTGAAGCCACGTCCAAGTCGGACAGCCCACGATCTGACGTCTCGGATCGTGGCCCCATCTGTCAAAGATTCTCCGTTCCTGACTGGCAAAAAGAAGCGCATAGGTGTGAGCTCGGCTCGACTCAATCCCGCAACCCGCGGCGCGGCGCGGCGCGTCGTGACGAGGCGGGCGGCGGAGGAGGAGCGCGCGGGAACCACTTCTCTTCTCAAGCTCCAATAGCATGTGGAAGAGAATCCCTTATAAGGAGGTCCAACTCCTTCTCCACTAGCGGTATGGGACTAAACTTCCCACCACACCTAGTGCCATATACCCACATGGGCCCTTAGAGATTAATCTGAAATTGTTAGATGGGCCCTAAGCCCAACTCATATTTTAACAATCCCCCACCAGATCTCAAGGGCTCATTATGTCCTTTGTTCCAAACACTGTTTTGATAAACCAGTATTTCAGTGAAGACCGGTTAAGGTTGAACTTCACCTAGAGCAAGTAGTTACACTCCTTCACAACTGAACAATGGACTATGCCTTGAATTGTCAGTTTGGCGTAAAGAAGTTTCACCACATGTCTTACTAGTACGCGACTGCCGAAGGCTGACCCCTCGGGTGGAGCATATTAGTCACACTCTTGGCCTATTCATGAGCTTGCTAGAGATCACCCCAATCTCATAAACTGTGACCAGTAGTCGGGCTCGTATAGGTGCGTTCCTCCAAAGATCGCTCTGTGGGACAACATCTTGCTTATATATATAAGCCTTGGAACACATTAAGACAGTAGTCATCCTACCATACAGTTTCGAGAGTATTGCATCTCCAACGGAGTGGGTTAGTAAAGTTACTCTCCTCAGTTCACCACTAGCTTGTTTTCCCAGGTCCTACTTCACGGGATCTCCGATCACATAGGTTGGGTTACTACCATGACAACTCATGTGGGTCTCATACCCATCTCCCTCGATCCCGTGCGTGATGTCAATGGCGGCAATGGTTCAATCCAGCGATGTCAGCGGTCACCGGAGGCGCGGATGGGAAGCGGCAGACTAGATCCGGCGGCAGCTGCTGGAGAGGGCCCGGATCCAGGGCAGAGCAAGGCGGCGGTGTGGGGCTCCTCTTCACGACCAAGGCAGAGAGCTCCTGGTCGTCCATGGCGACGACCTGCACGTGCATGGACATGGGAGGGTGAGTCAAACCAGAGGGAGAGAGAGAAAAAGAGAAACGAGGGAGAGAGGAAAGAGAGAAACGAGGGAGAGAGGAAGGATATCGAGGGAGCAGCGAGGCTGGTCGCCGGTGGTGAGGTGCTCCGGCGTGGTGGCATGGAGACGCAGGGGAAGACCGGGAGCTCCTGGACGGCGGCGGCGCGAGGCGGAGGCCTCTTTCGGCGTCATGGAGGAGGAGGCGCGCATGGGCAGGAGCCCCGTGGGAGAGCCTATGGAGAGAGGAGGGAGAGTGACGGGAGAGAGGAGGGAGAGTGACGGGAGAGAGGATGGATTCAGGGGAGGAGATGGGGATTTCAGGACTGTTAAAAAGACCTATACTTAGTAGCAGCGTGGGTTTATACCCCGCGCTATTACTATCAACTTAGTAGTAGCGCGGGGTTTATACCCCTCGCTACTACTATGGCCTATCCCGGGGAGCACGGTGGAGACCACTTAGTAGCAGCGCGAGTTTATACCCCGCGCTACTACTATCAACTTAGTAGTAGCACGGGGTTTATACCCCTCGCTACTACTATGGTCTGTCCCGGGGAGCACGGTGGAGAACACTTAGTAGCAGCGTGGGTTTATACACCGCGCTACTACTATCAAGTTAGTAGTAGCGCGGGGTTTATATCCCTCGCTACTACTATGGCCTGTCCTGGGGAGCACGGTGGAGACCACTTAGTAGCAGCGTGGGTTTATATCCCGCGCTACTACTATCAACTTAGTAGTAGCGCGGGGTTTATACCCCGCACTACTACTAATTAGCAGCAGCGCGGCCCATATACCCCTCGCAACTGCTAAACATCTATCTATAAGGTATTTCCATGTCCGGCTAGGTACAGTACCTACAACTATCATATATAGTACGATCAAACAGTGATACTTGCAAACAGCGGCATTTCCATGTCCGGCTAGGTACAGTACCTACAACTATCATATATAGTACGATCAAACAGTGATACTTGCAAACAGCGGCGGAGCCAGAAAAATTACATCAATGAGGCCGAGTGCTGCGAAAACAAGTTGGGGAGGGCCAATCCATTGAGAAGAAGGCTTTTAACAGCAAATAATAATAATTATTGCATTGTTCATCAGCAAATTACCTCTATTACTCCAAACCTCCAGAGGCTATATATAGAGAGAGTATGTGTATGTGTCCTCTCTCTCATCTCTTGCCTCTGCTGGTAGCAACCTGGCTGGTTGGGTAACTAGACCCTCCACCTGTCTCTCTAGGTTCCATTTGCTTTCCCCACCACCCTCCCAACAACTCTCTCTGGAAGTCTAGATCGCCGGCCATGATCTTCCCTCCTGCCTTCCTAGATTCATCGAGCTGCTGGAACACCAACCACAGCCAGCTTCAGGTATGCATCATTTCCTTGTGTTGAACCCCTATGTTGCTGTGCTGATGCACGTGTAAGACTCTGTTGGGTACCTGACTCTGCCGTTCGTGGCTTTATTAATTTAAAGCCGGATGCCTCTGACGTCTTTGTTCTAAAAGAATAAATTACTAGTATAATCCCTCAAGATTTTGTTCATACATGATAAAACAGTATATGTGTGCACTAGCTAAGCTAGGGTTTGATAATTCCACATATATATCTTGGAATATATTCCGTTGCATATACATCTTGGCTATATGCTTAATTAATTACTCATCTCCTTGTTGATTCGCACTTACAGCAAATCGGCAGTAACACTCATATCACCACTACCCTTTCACCTGCTGGTCCTGATGGAGGAGGCAACAACAGCAATCAGGATGGGTTAGTGGCCACGGCCGGGGCCAGAGGGAGTGTCGGTGCTGAGGATGGTGATAAAGGCAGCGGGAATAGCAAGCCGATGTCCATGACGGAGCGGGCACGGCTGGCACGGGTGCCGCGGCCGGTGCCGGGGCTCAACTGCCCACGCTGCGACTCCACCAAGACCAAGTTTTGCTACTTCAACAACTACTCCCTCACTCAGCCTCGCCACTTCTGCCGTGCCTGCCGCCGCTACTGGACCCGTGGCGGCGCGCTCCGAAACGTGCCCATTAGCAGCGGGTACCGCCGCCACGCCAAGCGTAGGGACAAGACCAAGACGGCTTCGGCCGCCTCCGAAGCCGTTGTGGAAGGGACGTCGTCCGCGACGTCTACGACGCCCAGCAGTACATCTTGCTCCACCGGCACCGGCACCGTGCCGCCCGGTCTGCAGTACTCCATGTTCGGCAGCGGGTTCGCCGACAGCTTGGACCCGGCGAGCCTCGGCCTAAGCTACCCCGCTAGGCTGCTCTGCCCCGACAGCTGCGGCTACACGACGGACGGCTGCGAGCAGCAGCACCAGCACCAGGCCCATGGGAACGGGATGGAGCAATGGGCGGTGGCGCAGATTGACAGCTTCCCATTCATGCACGCCATGGATCATCAGATGTCCGGACCGCCAGCTGAGGCAATGCCCGTCACAATGGCGGCGATGCAGAGCATGTTCCACTTCCACCTCGGGCTACAGAGCGGCGGTGGGGGCAATGGCGATGACGGAAAAGGCCACCAGTTCGACCACCCTCCGGCCAAGAGGGACCAGCAGCAGCAGCATTACCCGAGCAGCAGGGGCATGTACGGGGACGTGGTCAATGGCAGTGGCAGCGGCGGCTACAATTTCTATTCCAGCACCAGCAGTGCAGCTGCTCATAATTAGCTAGTTCGATCAAGCTTTGTTCTTAGATTAATGCTTGGTGAAATGGGGCCGTAGCATGTATAAAATCTTCATCACTACAATCTGTGTTACCAGAAGAACACGATCAATGCATACAAAGAATAGTAATCTTTTTGTCTGTTAAGTGTTTGCCCTTGCTAGTTAATTGATTTTACATCTTTTAATGCATCTTGTGGCAACCAATGTTGTATTTGTACGCCATGTTTAGTTCTTGTATGTGATCGCTAAACTTGTAGTGCTCCATTACAATGGTGTATTCGTTTGTTGGTACACCGCCATGTCTAGTAGAATCAAAATGTCCATCTATATTTGTAAATGAGATGCTCTCAACTTTGTTTTAAAAATTTTATTTGTATTCTTAGAGTTGAATAAACCAGACATGCATGATACGTTAAAGGTTGCAAGTAAACTCAAAGGTTAAAGCGAGAAAAGACACTAGAGTGCATGTGTTAACCATTAACAACTACAGTAATAGAAAACAGGGTTTTGGTTCTGGTCAGATCAGACCAATAGTCCCGGTCACGTTACGAACCGGGACTAATGTGAGCATCAGTCCCGGTTCGAGCGGCTAGGACGCCGGCCGGGCCTCGGCAGGCATCAGTCCCGGTTCGACTGGGACCTTTAGTCCCGGTTCCAGACACCAACCGGGACTGAAGGGCCTCGCTCCCCTTTAGTCCCGGTTGGTGTCTCCAACCGGGACTAAAGGTTAGTCTTCAGTCCCGGTTCTAGACACCAACCGGGACTAAAAAGATGCCTATATATATCCTCGCCCCTGCCCGCCATCTCCTCTGTTTTTTGGCCGTAGAAGGTGGGGTGTGTGTGCGCTACTCTGTTCTCACTTCTTATGCACATGAGGTGTTCGATGAAATGCCCGAGCCACACTTAAGCTTTCTCCTCTGTTCTTCCTCCAAGCTCGACCTCCAAGCTCCATTTTCCCCAAGATTTGTTTAAATTTGGCGGTGCACCAACTATCCAAGTGTTCTAAAAGGTTAGCAACTTCATCCTTTTATCTCTCACTTCTAGTTTAGCTCATTTCATATGCTCTAGAAGTAGAGTGGTTTGTGGGTTTTAGTGAAGGAGTGTATGTGGGAGTTTATTTGATTTAGATGCACAATTTGAGCTCAAATTAACTTCTTAGTTTGCACATGCATGTGTAGGGTGCCGTCCCGTCCCCGTCCCTGTCCTCACCACCGTCGATCGCCCGCGCCGATCTCGTTGCCGGCACCACCGTGGTGAGCCTCTTGTTCTTATCTTTTTTTTTAAAGAACAAATTCTTACTTGTATGATTTAGATAGCTACTTGTATAATTTTCTTACTTGTATTATTGTTTGTTATTATATAGTGCCATGGTTTTGGTATCCGCCCCCGTCGGCTCTCGTCCGGTCTATGATTCGGATGTGGTATATTATCTTTTATAATTATTTGTTTCATTTAGTGTTTATGACAATTATGCCGACCAACTTGACATAGATGTTTTTATCTAGGAGGTATGTGAACCGGAAATTCCAACCGACCCTCTTGTCGAGAGGTTAAATTTAGTTGAAAAATAAAACAATTATTTGAAAGAAAAATTGAAAAGAATTGAAGAAGAGAAGATGAAATTGGAGTTGCATGTTGCCGATGTCTTTGATCTACACAAGATCCAGATGGATGCAATGCGCTTGAAGATTAGAAAGATTAGAAAATATGCCATTGATAAAGAGGCTTGGTATCATTATGCTGTTGGATCAATTGTTACCTTAGTTGCGATTTTGATCGTATTTGTTGTTGCATTTAAATGTTTTACATAGTTGTATGTTGTTTTATGAGAACTATGTATGAACTTTATGTATTTATTTTTGCAGTAATAACATTTGATCACTACTGTACTTTGGTTTTAATGTGATGATGAACTTGTATTAATTTGGTCATTTCTCTATTCATGTTCTGTAATGGTTTTTGATATACTTAATTAAATAATGCAGATGAACTGGCAATGGATGTACGGTGACCGACGCACTTCCGAGTACATTACGGGCCTGCATAATTTTATCGATGTGGCTGAGGCAAACAAGCAGAATGGTTTTATGTACTATCCATGTGTTGTCTGTGAGAATACGAAGGATTACTCTTCCTCGAAAACCCTTCACTTCCACCTGCTTAAGAAGGGTTTCATGCCCCACTATAATTATTGGACCAAGCACGGAGAAAGAGGGGTTATGATGGAAGACAATGAAGAAGATGAGGATGATGACAGCTATCCTATGTTCCCTGAATACGGTGATACTGCAACGGGGGAAGTTGAAGATCAAGAGGCACCAGATGTGCCCGCTGATGATCTTCGCCGGGTCATTGTTTATGCACAGAGAGAATGTGAAAGTGAAAGGGAGAAGTTGAAGTTCGATCGCATGTTAGAGGATCACAAAAAACGGTTGTACCCAAATTGCGAAGATGGCAACACAAAGCTCGGTACCACACTGGAATTGCTGCAATGGAAGGCAGAGAATAGTTTATCCGACAAGGGATTTGGGAAGCTACTGAAAATAATGAAGAAGAAGTTTCCAAAGGATAATGAATTGCCTGACAGTGCGTACGAAGAAAAGAAGGTTCTCTGCCCTCTAGGATTAGAGGTGCAGAAGATACATGCATGCCCTAATGACTGCATCCTCTACCGCGGTGAGGAGTACGAGAATTTGAATGCATGCCCGGTATGCGGTGCATTGCGGTATAAGATCAGACGAGATGACCCTGGTGATGTTGAGGGCGTGCGCCCCAGGAAGAGGGTTCCTGCCAAGGTGATGTGGTATGCTCCTATAATACCACGGTTGAAACGTCTGTTCAGAAACAAAGAGCATGCCAAGTTGTTGCGATGGCACAAAGAAGACCGTAAGAAAGACGGGATGTTGAGAGTACCCGCTGATGGGTCGCAGTGGAGAAAAATTGAGAGAAAGTGGCCGGAGTTTGCAGGTGACGCAAGGAACTTATGGTTAGGTATAAGTGCAGATGGCATTAATCCTTTTGGGGAGCAGAGCAGCAATCATAGCACCTGGCCTGTGACTCTATGTATCTATAACCTTCCTCCTTGGTTGTGCATGAAGCGGAAGTTCATTATGATGCCAGTGCTCATCCAAGGCCCTAAGCAACCCGGCAACGACATTGATGTGTACCTAAGGCCATTAGTTAAAGAACTTTTACAGCTGTGGAATATAAAAGGTGTACGTGTGTGGGATGAGCACAAACAGGAGGAATTTGACCTACGAGCGTTGCTGTTTGTAACCATCAATGATTGGCCTGCTCTTAGTAACCTTTCAGGACAGACAAATAAGGGATACAACGCATGCACGCACTGTTTAGATGAGACCGAAAGTATATATTTGGACAAATGTAAGAAGAATGTGTACCTGGGACATCGTCGATTTCTTCCGACCAAGCATGCCTTAAGAAAGAAAGGCAAGCATTTCAAAGGTGAGGCAGGTCACCGGAAGAAGCCTGTCCCCCGTACTGGTGATGATATATTTGATATGGTCAAGGATTTAAAAGCAATCTTTGGAAAGGGTCCTGGCGGACAATTTGTTCCGAATGACGCCGACGGACACGCACCCATGTGGAAGAAGAAATCTATATTTTGGGACCTACCCTATTGGAAAGTCCTAGAGGTCCGCTCTGCAATCGACGTGATGCACATGACGAAGAATCTTTGCGTGAACCTGCTAGGCTTCTTGGGCGTGTATGGGAAGACAGAAGATACACCGGAGGCACGGGAGGACCAGCAACGTATGAACGAAAAAGACGGCATGCATCCAAAGCAGTATCAAGGTCCTGCCAGCTACGCTCTTACCAAAGCAGAGAAGGAAATCTTTTTTGAATGCCTGCTCAGTATCAAGGTCCCGTCTGGCTTCTCGTCGAATATAAAGGGAATAATAAATATGGCAGAGAAAAAATTTCAGAACGTAAAGTCTCATGACTGCCACGTGATTATGACGCAATTGCTACCGGTTGCATTGAGGGGGCTTCTACCAGAAAATGTTCGATTAGCCATTGTGAAGCTATGTGCATTCCTCAATGCAATTTCTCAGAAGGTAATCGATTCAGAAATCCTACCAAGGTTACAGAATGATTTGGTCCAATGTCTTGTCAGTTTCGAGTTGGTGTTCCCACCATCCTTCTTCAATATTATGACGCACGTCCTAGTTCACCTAGTCGACGAGATTGCAATTCTGGGTCCTGTATTTCTACACAATATGTTGCCCTTTGAGAGGTTCATGGGAGTCTTAAAGAAATATGTTCATAACCGTGCTAGGCCAGAAGGAAGCATCTCCAAGGGCCACGAAACAGAGGAGGTCAGTGAGTTTTGTGTTGACTTTATTCCTGACCTTAAGCCAATTGGTGTTCCTGAATCGCGGCATGAGGGGAGACTGGGTGGAAAAGGCACGCTAGGACCGAAAGCAATAATATGTAGGGACGGGCATTCTTGGGCGCAAGCACACTACACAGTTCTACAAAATTCTACCTTGGTGGCCCCATATATCAATGAACACAAGAATATTTTACGCTCCAAACACCCGGAGCAGTCTGACGACTGGATTACACGTGAACACATGGGGACTTTCGGCGGTTGGTTGCAAACACATCTCATGGGTAACACCACTGTTGGAGATGAGCTGTACTTGTTGGCCAGGACACCATCTTCAACTGTATTGACTTTCCAAGGGTACGAGATAAACGGGAATACATTTTACACGATCGCCCAAGATAAAAAGAGCACCAACCAAAACAATGGTGTCCGCTTTGATGCAGCAAACACCAATAGGGCAAAGGACACATTTTATGGTTACATAGAGGAGATATGGGAACTTGACTATGGATGTGATTTTAAGGTCCCTTTGTTTCGGTGCAAATGGGTCAATCTGACAGGAGGCAGGGTACAGGTAGACCCGCAATACGGAATGACAACAGTGGATCTCAACAATCTTGGGTACACAGACGAACCATTCGTCCTAGCCAATGATGTGGCGCAGGTTTTCTATGTGAAGGACATGTCTACCAAACCGAGAAAAAGAAAAGATAAGGAAGCGAATACATCATACGATGAGCCAAAGCGCCACATAGTTCTTTCAGGGAAAAGAAACATTGTGGGAGTGGAGGACAAGACAGACATGTCAGAAGATTATGAAAAGTTTCATGAAATTTCTCCCTTCACAGTGAAGACTGACCCAAGCATCCTGTTAAATGGTGAAGATTATCCATGGTTACGGCGCAATAAGCAAGGGACACACACGAAGAAATAGTTTTACACCCCAAAAGATCCCACTCTGGGATGTGACCGGCTTCACCGCCATCACTTTCTCTCTATTGTGAGTTTCCAGACTTATAGCTGGAAAGTGCCACTTCGGACAAACCGGAGGGAATCTTTGTAAGAGCTAGCTAGGGCATTTTGGCATTTGAAACATGATTTTAGAATAATTATTTATTAAGTTATGAAATTTCAATTATTCATATCCTTTTAGTATTTTAATTATACAGAGGAGTTTATCAATGCAAATATTTAGACCATTTTAGCAGGTGTACCAAGTTTGAGCTCATTTGGACATGTTTAGCAATGTTAAGTTGCTCAAATTAGAAAATGGACAGAGATGGTTTCGAGGGAATTTGATGATGTTATCTTGTTCTCCAAGCCATGAGACTTGGCAAGATCATCAAATATGGCATTTGTGACATGCTAGAATTTTAGTTATGATCAAGTAAAACAAAACTATAATTTTCTTCAATAGCAAAAAGAATCAACTATAAAGCTTTTATAAAACTCTAGTTATGATCAAAATAATATTAACTTAAAACTATATAAAATTTATGCAACTAAAATTTTCATAAAGTATTTTTTGTTAAAAACTTTAATAGCAAACAGAATTAAATGAAAACTAGGCATGTATGCTACTATTTTTGAATCTGTTTAAAAGAAAACTAAAACTAAAATATCCTAAAAAGGTCTAAAACCAAAAACAGATTTAGTCCCGGTTGGTGCCACCAACCGGGACTAAAGACCTCCCTTTAGTCCCGGTCCGTGCCACCAACCGGGACTAAAGGCCTGGGTTTCGCGCCCTTTGGGCTGCTGAAATTTAGCTTTAGTCCTGGTTGGTGCCTCCAACCGGGACTAAAGGTAGGCCTTTAGTCCCGGTTGGAGCCACCAACCGGGACTAAAGCTCGGGCTATATAAACTAGCGAAATGTTTCCTCCCCAAACTTCTCCATTGCCTCTCCTCGCCTCGACGCGTTGCCCCAACGCCGTCGCCGATGCCCTGCCCCGACGCCGCCGCCGACGCCTCCTCGCTGTGAGCGCCGCCCCGATCCCCTCCTCCTCCTCCTATCCACCCCCCTGCTGGGCGCCGACGCCGACGCCGCCGACCCCGACGCCGGCCGCCCGCGCTGCTGGCCAATCCTGACCCCGACGCAGCCCAAGCACAGCGCCGTCTCCCTCTCTCTCTCTGAATCTTCTGCATTTCTGAATTTTTCGACAGGGTGAACAGTGTGCACACCACATGTATGATGAAATGCCAGAGGGTCCTAGGGATTTTAGGAATTCTTGGGAATTTTTGTGATGAGGTGTTGAAGCATATAAGAGGGTCTGGCAAAGTTTCAGAATTTTTGGAGCAATTTAAAATAGGTTTTGGTCATAGAGTTTGAATCTAGACCAAATTTGAACTGGATGGAATTTGAAAATTTTGAACTGTGGAACTCAAAGTTTTTGGTGAAATGGGTTGTGGGTACTGCCTAGTTGCTAGGATAATTTTTGTGGGTGCAGAAGAATTATAGAAAATATGGTTCCTTTGTAAATCAAAGAAACTAGGATAAATATAAATTCCAACTTGGGAATTTATTTAATATAAGAGAAATATTTTTGTGGAGTGGAAAAGTATTGGACACTGTCCTAGATGGTGAGAATGACTTGAGGGATAATTTAGAGGTGACAAAAAAATTATTGGAAGAATTTAGAAGTGTTTGAAAGTAGTGAAATGGCCATTTTCATAGAATAATTTATTTATTCCAAAACTTTTCTGAATAAAAATATTTTTGTGATCCTCCAAAAATAATTATATGAAGAAGATTGATGCATCCTTTCTTTATACTTGTTCATCTTTGTTTCTGTTTAAATTTTCCACAAATGCTTATATTGGTTGTGCCGGTGCTTTTGATGTGCAGGGATCGATCTTTTCACCTAGGAGCACCGTCGGTCCCGTTGCCGTTGCCATCCACTACCTCCTCTACGGTCATCTAGGGGTGAGCTCGACTATCATCCTCCTCTACGGTATCATCCTCATCTAGGGGTAAAAATTAAAGAAATCTGATGCAAACAATGAAATAAAGGCGAGCCGGAGCAACGTCTCACAATGAACGAGAAATAGACCTGATTTGTTTTCATAGGAATTTGTTCTCGGCGACGATGACCGGCCCGCATCCTCGTCGTTGACTCGGCGGCGACAACCAGTTTGAGAGGCGCCATGTCCGGGACTGGGCTCCGCCGGGCTGGCACTGGGAGGTGCTACCTTCTGGGGCGCGCAGCTTGGTGAGGAATCGGAGTATCGTCGTCGACCCGGAGCTTCTTTGGTGGTGGTCGCGTGGGCCACTATCGGTGCAGAGGGAGCCGGCCCCCGAGAGGGTGGTACGTCGCCGTGTCAGGGAGGAGGACGAGCACATCCGTCGCTACATGGTTGCGTTGGACGACAGCTTCTCCAATACCTGGCAGTTTCTTCAGGGATCTCACCCGAGCTATGATCCTGTGATGGCACATCAGGCTCTGTTCCGTGGAAGGATGGGTTTCCCGACAGCGGAGACACTTATAGAAGCCGAGGGAGAAAGCAGAAAGAGGATGCAGACCGGCTGCGGAACGTAGAAGAAAGATTAGCGTTGATAGAGGCACTTAATAGCCAGCGAGCTACCGGCCCATCATCTCAGCGGCACGAAGATCCTTCATTCGATACTTCCCACGGAGCTACCCCACCATCTCAGCAGAAAAGCAGCGTGGCTTCCACGCAGCTCGTTCGGCCGCCCATAGATGATATCACGGCTCCTGATCGCTACCCCGTGGATGATATCACGAAGAGGGAACATTGTGATCTACATGCGAAATGCATGAACATAACCTTGAAGGTGGCGGTCGGCTATGCCTTACCTCGTGTACCTGATGGAACTTACCATTGCTCTCCGATTCCAAATGGCTATGCTGTTGTCGGGGTGGATGAAGTTACCAACGGATTTGAGCAGCTGGAGCTTGAGTACCCTACAGGTGAAGGGGAGACTCATCTGGGAGATGCCATAAGGACTACCATTCTATGGAGAAAGGAACACATCGTGCTTCCATACTAGACGCCGCGTCAGCAGACTCAGCCGGAGGAGGCCCCTCAGCAGACTCCTCACAGTCCAGCTCTATCTCCGCTGCCTCAGTCGTCTCCCCCGCGTCAGCACACTCCGTCGCCTCAGCTGTCTCCGCCGCGTCAGCGGACTCCGCCGGAGGAGGCCCCTCAGCAGAATCCGCCACGTCAGCTGACTCCGCCTCCTCCGTCGCCTGATCAGCACCGGCGGAAGAGATCCGCCGCCGCTCCGGCGGCTAGTAGTACAACAGCGAAGAAATCCAGAGCAGGTAGCGTCAAGAAGGCTCCTGCCAAGTTACCATACGACATGACTGAGGAGGAAACCATGGAGACCGTGGCTGCCGACGTGAAACGCCAGCTTGCACCGACCCGTCCAGATCCAACGGAGAAAATAGATCAGGTAAAAGCGAGGCGCTTGCTGGAAAACCTTACAAAACCACCGCCGCCTCCGCTGCTATCAAACTATGACCGCTCTATTGTAAAGTCATATAGAGATCCACAGCAGCGGTCGGGAAGTAGCAGTAGTGCAAGGGGGAAAACAATTCCCTAGCTCGGCGAACAGAAAAACCAATCGTCCCCCCCGCTCAAGGTGTTTACCGATATAGCTAATGATCCGGGGGTTGCGGCCGCTGATCCTGGTTTCACTCTTGGTGATTACTTAGGCGATGAGGTACAGTTCGAAATGGCTGAGTTAGCCTTTAAATTCGAGCACGGGAAGCCTCTTGTCAGACCTGAGGAGCTCCCGCTTCTACCAACGATGATGCGAAGATTGCATGACTGGTACTTAGAAGCCTCAAAGCAAGGGAGCAACTATATCATTGCGGGAATTAAAGATGAGCATTACTTCAATGGAGACGAGCAGATTTTCATTGAATTTGAAGAATTATTTCAGTTATACAATCAAGATGCCATCGACAAATCTATCGTCAGTTGCTATTGTTTGTAAGTATCATTTCTGTAATTAAGTCTCTAGCTCAGCTCGTTCATTGCATGTATAATTATCCTCACTATATATATTATGCAGAAAGAAGATCCTCGAATGCAAAAGAGGACAAATCTATGACATTGGGTTCATTAACCCAAATACTATTCATGAAGGTACGGTAAAATGGAATGCCAAGGATACAGAGAAGATCTTGCTAAGGGCGTTAATTAAACAACAAACCAAAAGGGAAATACTATTTCCTTACAACTTCGAATGAGTGTTATACTATCTTGTACACATCATTCTGTTTCGCTTACTCGATGTTAAGTGTAATTGATGAGTTATGATGCGTGCGCAGGTTCCACTTTATTCTGCTAGTCATTCGGGTTGACTCAGGAAGCGTACTTGTCATGGACTCGCTACGTAAAGACCCTCAGATGTGGGCGGACCTGCATGAGATGCTCCAAAGATAATTTCAATCATTATCGCACTATATCGGCAACTTTCATTCATTTCCTGATATCAAGTAATTAATAACTCCTTTATTTATTTTCTTTGCCGGGCAAGGTTTGGAAACGGTTCACCAAGAAGGCTAGGGGTGAATGGAAAGAGGAGCTGCAATTTCGACAACTCACTGTAAGTAGTACTAGCTAGGTCCGCGCATCTCTTTGATTCTAGTTAATTTCAATACCATTATCATGCTTGATTATTATTTTGATTGAACTCTACTCTCGTAAAGTGCTTGAGGCAGGAAAGGGGGACTAATGTATGTGGATACATCGTTTGCGAGTTCATTCGCATGACGACCAGTGAGACTGGCAGAAATTTACAACAACTTGAAGTACGTAAACAATATTCACAATTTTATTTTATTACCATCAATTGTGTTGAGTTTCATTCATATATATTGACCCCCTTCTTTAAATTAGATCCAACGGATGCGGGACGATCTCGTACCAAAGGCTCGCATACGAGCAATTCAAGAGGAATTGGCAGGATTCTTCCTTCAAGAGATCATAGCTAAAACCGGAGTATACCATCAAGAATTGGATGTCAATATTGGTAATTAGATATTAGGGATCGTAAGAGATGTTACATTGTATATATGCATGAACGTGTCCTATACGTAGTAGCGTCGAATAGATATACGAAAACTTGTTGTTCGACCAAGCACGGAGAAAGAGATGTCACTTCTCTCTATATTCATGACGATTTGTGTAATGGTTCCTTCATTGCTATATGTAATAGCTAGTGTCGAGTTGAATGGAAAATGTAAAATAAAAACGAAAACCCTAAATGTAAAAGAATTGAATGGTAAACACAAAAAGAAAAGGGGGAAACACAATATGAAACCCCTAAACCCCTCATTTAAAAAAAAAACCCAGCGCTTGGCAGGTGCTGCCTTTTAGTCCCGGTCGGTGTTACCAACCGGGACTAAAGGTCCTCCTGCCTGGGCGCCCCACAGCGGCCACGTGGAGCTCCTTTAGTCCCGGTTCGTAACACAACCGGGACTAAAAGTGGGGGCCTTTAGTCCCGATTGCTTAGTCCCGGTTGCAGAACCGGGACTAAAGGCCCTTAGGAACCGGGACTAATGCCCTGTTTTCTACTAGTTACAGTTACATATCAGCTAGTTGATTACTAGTTCTTAGTCTTAGGTCATATAATAATGGTGTGGCTATACGTTTATATATGAGTAGAGGATACAATAATCATGGAAGGATATTGTAAACGGAATAACTAGTATTCAGTTGATTTGAGGCTATATAATTGTTCAATATATCCCTTTCATGCAAACACCAAAAGTAGCAAAAAGGATATTAATTCATATGGACAATGTAGGTGGTATAAATGTGCAATATTTGCAAACATATAGTTTGCCTATATAAGGTATACAAGGTCTAGTTTCGTGCTAAATAATTAAAGGGATGGATATGAACCTTTATTTGTAATTTTTGGGGCCAAAACACCAACCACGCACAACCATCATCACCCTCCATATCTGACGCCGTGTATGATGATGATTAAGGATCTCCCCATGGATTTGGCCTAAACATATGGGTCTCCGTGGTTCCCTTACCAAAGGTATGCTAGGGAGAGAGGTAGCTCTTGTCAGCTCCTAACCTCTGACCCTACTTTATAGTGGCACTGACATCCTTCACTTTCAACTATGGCAGATGTTGTGCAGACAACGTTCACACAACATCCTAAAAAATATCATCATGACTATATCACATAGATCAAATATATTACCACATTCCAATCATATAATAAACTGGGTTCCTCATTATACTCGAGAACTAGGGAGATTACTACGACATGATGAGCAAGAGACATATACGAGATATCTATATGAATCATAGATGGATGATTAAAGTTGTCCACATACAAATGCACAATGAATTCGAGACCGTAATCAACGTTGGTGATGACGTGGATGGCTATAAAGGTGGTGGATCTTGATGTCTTGGACTCCATACTCAAGATATTTGTATTTGTGAAGTTTAAAAAAATGTTTATACAATGTAAAAAAATGATCACATAATTTAAAAAATGATTTTTAGCATTCAAAAAATTTCATTAGATTTGAGAAAAAAAATATAACACTTAGCACATGTTTGCACGCTTTAAAAAAAGGTCATGGTATTTATTAAAAATATTCAATATTTTTTACAAAAAAATGTACATCGTGTATTTAGAAAATATTCAATGTGTGTTTGACAAAATGTTCAACATGTATTGAGAAAAATGTTCAACGTGCATTTGGAAACTGTTCAACGTGTATCTGGAAATGTTCGACCTGTATATAGAAAATGTTCAATGTGCATATTACATATTTTCAACATGCATTCAGATAAAAAAACCTGCATGTATTTGAGAAAAATTCGGTATGCATCTACAAAATTTTTAATGTGTATATAAAAAATGTTCAACTTGTATTAAAAAAAGTCGACATGTATTTGAAAAAAATAAAGAAAACCGAAAATGAAAAAAACTGAGAGAAAAAACCATAAGAAATGAAGAAAACCTATATAGAAAACACGGAGACACTTCTAAAACCGGTCTGAACCAATCCATAGAAGCTTCCCAAAACCGCTCTAGGAAGCTATAGGAACGCACCTTACTGCAGCAAGACGGTGTTTGGTCTCGCAAAGAGTGAGATATAGCTCTCACTAGGAATTATAGCGTGTGGGGAAATGCGCATTGGCCTACCTATTTGCAGAACGTAGTTGATTCGCTTCACTTCCGTAGGTATTCGCCACATCCTTCAAAAACATGTACGTGTTCCACATTATTGCATGAATGAAAGAGCCGGCTCGCTCAACTACAATAGAAAATCTGTAATGCCCCCATAAAAAAAACATCTCTGGTTTTTTATAGATTCTTTACAATGTTTGCAAATATAAAATATGTTCAGGGATTTGAAAAAATGTTCATCAAATTAAAAAAATCAAGAATATTAAATTTTTCCAAAAATATAAATAATGTTCTTGAATTTAAAAATATCATGGATTTTCTAATTTAATTTGTTTTAAAACTTTCATGTATAAAAATATATTAATAAATTTAAAAATGTAATTAATTGAAAATGAATTGTCGCTGAATATTAAAGATGTTCATGAATTCAAAAGAGATTCATGAATTTGATAAAACTTTGATGATGTTTTAAACTTTTCACAATTTTTATGTGTCAATGGATTTAAAAAAAAAGGGGAAAGCAAGACAGAAGTGAAACACGAAAATAACGAATAGAAAAATAGTAAAACGGACAAATAAACACACACACGCGTGCGCGCGCGCACACACACACACAGACACAAACAACAACCTGAAGCTTCCCAAAACGGGGTGGAAGCTTCAGTATCCCGTGTACATGGGCCGGCCCAATGTTGATCACAGCGCTGCTAGCGAGTACATGTAACGTGTCATTTCATCTCAAAACAAAAAATGTAACGCGCCGGTTCACCTAAAAGAAAGTAATGGGCCGTTTGCGAAGTATTCCCCGCTTTGAGCCGAGAATAGGATTATCTCGAGGGATCGTACCCACCCGCTACTAGCGAGAAATAGACGCAGCCCTAGTGATCATTTTCTAACGAACATTTTCAGTCTCAGGATATATTACCATCAAACTATAATTACCATGCACCATGTGCTCATTTTCTTACTACTCAACATATATGTTCTTCAATGCACAAAATCTATACCTACTATTAAAGCGAAGCGCGTTTCTCCGATTTTTTAATCCGTTCACCCATAGTAAATATTCTTTTCAAAAAAACTGAGGTGGTACTAATTTTTTACTATCCGAGGTGGTACTAAATTTTTTCTGCTGCAAAAACGAAAAGGACTTCACGGGAGGCAGCTGGGCCGAGCTGGGCCTGATGCGCACATTGCCCAAGCAAAAAATATACCGTGGAGCAGGCCAGGAAAAGAAAGGTGGAAGACGCTATTTGACGCTCTCAGCGTCAAACGGTCGAGCTATCGCAAGTTATCAACTGGGCCAGCCCATCTCCCTCTGTACATATAATGGGCAGTTCCAATTACGGGAACTTTATAGAAGGTTCCAGCCGGTTTTGACTGGTTTTTTTTAATTTTCTTTATTTTCCTGTTACTTTTTAGTTTTTATTTTTTATTTTTCGTTATATCTGGTTCTATTTTATCTTATTTTTCTTTCCATTATTTTTTATTTCAAAGTATGCTCGAAAATTTCAAATATTGTTTGAAATTTAAATAATGATTCTTTTTGAAAAAAAAAATCAGAATATCCAAAAATTGTTTGCAATTTCAATTTTTGTACAGGAATTTCAAAATCAATTTCTATTTTTCGAAAATGTTCACAAATTTTTAAAAAGTTCGCATTTACAAGAAATTATAGAGAATTAAAAAAATGTTCCTTTTTTTAAAAAAATTGGACAAAGTTGAATTTTTTTTTATAAGGCATTTGGGAATTTAAAAAACTTGGTATTTTCGAAAAATGTTCTCATTTTTTATAATTCTGTTTTTTTTCAAAATTGTTAATATATATAAAAAATGTTTGTTTTTTCAAATTTTGTGCACATATTCAAAAAATGTTCATATTTTCAATAAAATTTTGGATTTTGAAAAAAAAATCGTATTTTCAAAAAAAATGCAATTTCAAAAATTATTCCCATATTCAGAAATTGTTTAAAATTCGAAAGTTTTGAATTTTTGCGTTTCATAAATTATTAACTCCCCCCCAATAAAACTGGCGTTGGAATTTTTCAGAAAATGGTCGATCTAACACTTCTGATAGTTATTAAAACACTGCGCTACATATTAATGACCAAATCTTTTCAGCTCTGCTGGTTAGCAGCCCCCGCGTGTTTATGTGCAGTCAATTTATATGTCTCTTCTGTTAGTGTACCATGAACTCAATAAGACCACTTGGGAAGCAATAAGCACATGCTAACGAAGGAAGAGAGTCAAATAAGGACAGGTAATTGTGGGATTGAGAGATTGGTGGCGCATAAGGACAAATTAATTCTCGGATTGAGAGACCGATTGAAATTGGTGGTCACACATCGGTGGTGTGATTACCAAAAAAATCACATTCATGTGGGCGAATGTCCGAGACGCATTATGTGACGCCCTCTGCTCGACCGTGCACTAATCATAAACGCAAATGTGCACGCTCGAGAGCAGAGACGCACGGGAAGATATCACAACACAACTCTAAACTCAAGTATTAAATATAAATCATCACATTACAAACTAGGGGTCACGAGGACCCGAATACAAAAGTCATACACACAAATAATATTTGGGTACAGACATAGTTAGTCTAGTTTTGCCTTAAGAAGGCTAGCACAAACAACGACACTGATCGAAAAGGCGAAGGCCTCCTGCCTAGGGCCTCTGAACTACTCCTGGTCGGTTGGCTCAACCCAGTAGTAGTGGCCTCCGGGACTCTCCTGGTAGTAGTTTCCTGTGGTGGCGTCTGGCTCCTGGACTCCATCGTCTGATTTCATCAAGTGGGTATGGGGAAAAAAGATAGCAAAGCAACCGTGAGTACTCATCCAAAGTACTCGCAAGACTGACATCAGAACTATACTATTATGCATCGGTATCAAAGGAATGGGGCTATATCTTTGGACTGAACTGCAGAATGCCAGAATAAAGGGGGAGAAGCCAAGCCTATCGAAGACTAGCATCTTGAAGCAATCTTGCAGCATCAGAAGAGAGTAGATCAAGATGATATATATATCAATCATAGTTTAGCAGAGCCCTGAGATCCTTCCTCGACTTCCCTACGAGAAAGTGATCCCGAGAGCAGTAGTAGCAGTTTATCATTGTGACAGTATCCATTTGTAGTTGTAGCGGATCAAGAAACAACTCCGAGCGTCCTGTTACCGTGGACACGGCTATTCGAATAGATAACTTCCCTGCAGGGGTGCACTACTGTTACCCAACACGCTCGATCACATCTGGCCGGACACACTTGCTGGGTAATGCCCGGCCTCGGGAGATCGACACGACGCAGTCCTACCTAGGCTCAGCAGAGAGGTCAGCACGCCGGTCTAAATCCTAAGCATGAAGGGGTCTTGGGCCATCGCCCTTCACACTCCTGCACATTGCGTGACTGGCCGGGGCCCAAGCGCGACACTGTATACACAGTGACGTAACCAGCTAACCCCAACAATCAGCCTGCATCTCTGAGCTGTGACGTCTAAAGAACTTTCGGCTGATACTACGACATAGAGGGCCCCATTAAACCATTATCCCACGTGGTGGTAGTGCGTATAAGGCCAGCGGCCTACTCAGATCAAATACCCAAATCCGTTAAGCATGTTTAGTAACTCGCAGAGACGAACAGGGTACCTGTCGCTCTGAATGGGTAAGAAATATCGCGCGGTTGCTCTTGGAGCCGACCCGTCTTTAGCATTGTTCTCTCGCGGGCACCCTTGGGGCCAGCCCGACTTTACAGTTTAAGTATTGCAAAGTAAACATTCCCGCGATCATCACCCAGAATGATCACGGCCCGATATCAAGCATGGCAAACGGACAAGGGTGAAGGGCCAGCAGATGAAACATAGCATAGCTAACTAAGCATTATGGGACAACAGGTAGGTATAAACAGCAGGCGACAAAATTAGGCTATGCATCAGAATAGGAGCTATCGGAATAACCACAAAAACAATTCTAATGCAAGCACGAGGGAGAAGGAGTGGGCGATATCTAGATGATCGCTGGGGTTTTGCTTGCCTGGAAGCTCTGCTGAAGTGGTCTGGTCGTCGGAAGGCTGCTCGTCGGGAGCGTAGTCGTACACGGCTGCGTTAGTGGTGGTCTCGACATCTATCGGGGGGAGAAGGAGGGGGGAAGAAACAATAAATTCATGGCAATAATACAACAGCAATGCATGACATGCCTAAATTATATGCAGAGGTGATATACTGCCTATCTATCTGTATTAGATAATTTGGGAATTTATTTGGAATTATTTTATTAATCTATGCAGTATTCATTTACCAAATACGGGCAAAAAGTCCCATGTTCAGTATGTTAGAGGGGTGTGACAGGTATGTAGGTAGGATATTCGGATTTTTCATATTTTTCTGATCGTTTTTCATATGTAAATTATTTTCATCCGAGTTACGGTTTAATTTATATGATTTTTCAAAGTTTTATTGATTTTCGGGAATTATTTTAATTAATTAAATCCCGAATTATCCAGAATAGTGAAGGGTGACGCCAGCATGACGTAGAGGTGACGTCAGCGGTCAACTGAGTCGGTGGGCTGGTCAATCTGACCAGTGGGTCCCACATTGGCCTGATTAGAGTTAATTTAATCTAAACAGAAACTAATTAGCAGGTGGGCCCGCCCTGTCAGTGGCTAATTAACTAATTAATCTAATTAACGTTTTCATTAACTTTTTATTTATTTTTTTAAAAATGTTTAAACTAGTGGGCCCTGCATGTCAGTGACACGGGACCGCCACATCAGCAGGTGGACCGGGTCAACGGACCCACTGGGCCCACACGTCAGTGGCCCAGGGGTGGGCCTGGCCATGCCACGTCGGCGACGACCGGCGACTTGCCGGAATCACGCCGGCGAGCGTCTCGCGCGGCGGCGCGCGTCGGGGGTGGCTCGGGTTTTGCGCACAGGGCGCCATTGCGAGCGCAGCCGGGCTCATTCGAACGAGCAGTCGACGGCGAGGCGAGCTGTGGTGGCGGCGGAGGCTGCGATGGCCGGAATCGAGCACGGCGAGCTCATCGGCGGACGGCTGGAGTCGGGCGTGTTCGGAAATGCGGCTGCGGGGTTCTCTCGGGCGCGCGAAGTAGCTAAGCAGGATCTACGCAGCGCGGTGAGGTCGATGGGCACGAGTGCGGGGCCATTTGATCGCCGGATGATCACCGGCAATGAGCTACGTGGCGGCGAGCTCGGGCACGTCGGGGACGGCGGCTAGGGGGCATCCGAGAGGGGGAGAGGAGAGGGGAGAGGTAGAGAAGCTCACGGGGAGCCTGCAGGTGGGCGTAGTGTGCTCGGGGACGGCTCGACGGCGGCGAATCGACGGCGCAGCGGTGGCGGCCGTAGCAGGAAGAAGAGCTCGAGGAGGTCGCGGTGGTGGCGTAGCGCTCGTTCCCGTGGGCGGAGAGAAAGTAGAGGAGGTAGGCGGAGCTTCTGGCGAGGTCTCAGCCGACGAGGACGACGGTAGCCACGGCAGCGAGCTCGGACATGGCGGCGGCGACGGGTGTCTGCGCGGGGAGGAAGAAAGCGGGCGAAGAGGAGAGGGAAAAGATCTCGGGCTGGCTAGGGTTGACGCGGTAGCGTTCTTATCCACCCCAGGGCTGGCCGGTAGCGACGCGGGCGAGCAGGCGCGGCGGGGACGGCTTGCCGTCGTCGGGCGCGGTCGGGTGCGCGGGCGACCGAGCGAGGAGCAGTAGGAAGAAGAGGTGGGGCGCGGGCTGGGCTGGCGCGGCGACTTAGGCCCAGCCGCGATGGGCCTTTTCCTTTTCTTTCTTTTCTTTCTCTGTTTTTCCTTTTTCGTTCAGTTTTGCAAATAGTTAGGCCACTAAATGGATTTTGTAAAATATGAGTGTTGTCCACTTAAATACTAGACAATATTTAACACTGCCAGAAATTGGTTTGAGCTAAATAGGATTTCATTTGAACTTTAATTAAATAAAAAGGTAACATAAGTTGTTGTTTTGTTACTGTTTGATGATGTTAGAGTCATCTAGTGAATTTTAGTGATATTGTCTTTCTTAAGATAATTAGTTATGAATTATTTTCTATTTAATGAACATTTTAGTTTCCAATTTGGAACAACTTTTATTTTCACTTTATATTTGAATTGCAATTTGAATTGGAATTTGAAATGAGATATGATGCAAATGATGATCAAGCACTATTAAGTATGGTGACTTGGCATTATCAAAATGTGACCATTGTTGCTAATACATGGGGGTGTTAAACATTATTATTGGGGGATTTAAGAGACCCGATTAAACCCGTCATTCATGTGGGGGACGAATTATGATTGTGGGATTTGAGACCCGATTAAATTCGGAAAAAAATGTCTATAACCAGATTGATGTGGAAAAATATTTCAAAAGGAGGATGCAAACCTTGGGATATGATGCCAATTTGTTTTCAGAAATTAAAGGTGACTTTTGACGTCTTCATTAATTGGGTAATTTAATAATCATGGGAAGTAAACTAAATTTCAGGGGTGAGGTCTGAAAAGGGAGATGGAAGACTAAGTCAATGAACAGAAAAATATTGTACATTTCTTATATATAATAATGCTCTTTTCATTTTTATTTGGAGATAAAATTAAAGTTGATCTTTGCACGTCTCCGTTAATTGGGTCATTTAATAATCATGAGAGCTAAACCAAAATTTTAGGGGTTAGATATGAAAACAGGAGATGGTAGATTAGGTCAATGAACAGAAAAATATTGTAGATTTTGTAATATACATATAATACTCTGTTTCATTTTTATTTGGAGATGAGAGTAGATTGTATCTCATTTTTGTTTGGAGCGCCCAAACTGCCCTTAAGTGGCCCGCCAGCTTAATAATAAAGACCGGACAAAGAAAGTATAACATAAGTCTCGATGACCTGCACGGAACCTAGGCACCTGTGCTAAGGCGCGTTTCATGACTAATGCACGGGTGATATGCATTTCTTTTATAACATGGTGCACGCTTACCTGCAGTCGGTTGTCATCATTAGGAAGTTGATGTGCTGCACTAATGGAAACTTTGTCGCTGTGTTGTGCTGATGGAAACTTTGGTGAATGTTTTATCTCCCGTTGCAACGGGGCTCATTTAATTTACTAGGTTTTGAAGCATAAATTTATTTATTTGTATCTGTTGCAACGCACGGGCCTTTTTGCTAGTCCTACTAATTCTTAATTACACGTTTCATCTTTATATATCTCCCTTTTAGCTAGCATAACCTGACTTGCAACCTAATTTATCACTACTTGCCTAAAAAAACCTAATTTACCACTACTTTTCAGTGCACATGTTTTGTTTTTTTTTATATTAACAGAGATAATTTATTACGAAATAACAAGGTGGGCATTTCGCGGACAACGTTTCAGCTCACCGGGTTGGTACATTGTTCTCCCAGTACAACTGATTTTGACTATCACACTCTAGACCCATCTTAGGGCCAGTTCTTTTGCTGGCTTCTAGAATAAGCTGGAATAAGCTGCCCCTACCCAGCTTATTCTAGAAGCTCAACCAAAAATATATTTTTAGAAGCCTACTAATTAAGACTTGACTAGTAGGTTTTTAAAAAAATATTTTTGGTTGGGCTTCTAGAATAAGCTGGGTAGGGGGCAGCTTATTCTAGAAGCCCAAAAAAGCCACCAAAAGAACCGGCCCTTAGCCACCTCATGCGCCACCGGTTCGCTGTACATTTACAGGATTTGACGAGATAGGTGGGAAAACAGGTTTTGCATTGCACCTTCACGCCAACCAAATTGCCCGGGAAAATATCAAATACTCCCTCCGATCCATATTAGTTGTCGCTCAAACAGATGTATCTTGATGGATTTAAGTTCTAGATACATTCGTTAGAGCGACAATTAATATGGAACGGAGGAAGTAATACTTCACATATGAGATTCTATGGTATGATCCTGCTATGATGACTAATCCATGCAGCCGCGGATGAACTGCAGTGGATCATCTCCCTTATTCGCGGCCCAATTCCACGCGCACGGCGGGGTGGCGCCGTCCATGGCCGGGGCAGCACCCTCGGAGGATGCTCAGTTGAACATTGGACGTGATGGAAGTGGTTTTGGTTGTGCAGGCTGGGGCGTGTGATCTTTCGTGGCTGCGCGCAAACCGTAGTGACTCCTCTGTTGGTCAGGGAGATGGCCCGGCTCGAAGCGGTTCTATTGGTTCGCCTCCTTCTACGACGCACGTGGGAAGATAGGTGAATGATCGTGGTCGTGCCGGCGGCGGCGTGCATGCACGAGCCGGTGGACGAGGAGACATAGGGCCGATGGTGGTCTCTGTGGCATGGGCGACAACGGCCGGATACTGTGAGGACTAGACAAGAAGGTTGTGGCGTCCTCCCTTGGTCATTGCGGCGGGGGTGGCAGCCCTGAATGACTGCAACAAAGAGATCAAGGGGCGTGATCACTAGTGGAAAACGGGGCTTTAGTCCCGGTTGGCAACGGCCTTTAGTCCCGGGTCACCAACCGGGACAACGAAATTGGGACTAAAGGCCCCCACCCTTTAGTCTCGGTTGGCCACAACCCGGGACTAAAGTCCCTCCACGTGGCCGCGAGCGCGCGCTGGGGGCTGGAGGACCTTTAGTCCCGGTTGGTGACACCAACCGGGACTAAGGTCCCTCCACGTGGCTGCGAGCTAGCGCCGGGGGCTGGAGGACCTTTAGTCCCGGTTGGTGACACCAACCGGGACTAAGGATTTTGTGTTGGGATTTAGGATTTTAGGGTTTAGGGTTTAGGGTTTATGGTTTATTTTTCCTTTTCATTTCAAACATATTTTACGCTATTACATACTGTACACGTTATGCATATAACATATAATTTCTCGTACGACCATACATATAACATATAATTTCTCGTACGACCATACATATATATATATACAATTTGGTATATACAATTTCTGCTACAATTTGGAGATCATTACATGCAGGCATTAGCGGCAATGGTATTCTCCGCTTTCAGATATGACCTCCGTAAGCAAAAATCCCGCAATTTCCTCTTGAATTGCTCGTATGCGGTTCTCTGGTAGGAGATTCTCCCGCATCTCTTCCATCTTTAAAGAAGGAGATCAATATAAATATATTAGTTGTGTGTATATATATTAGATCATCATAAAAAAATTGTGAATAGTGTTTACGTACCTGAAGTTGTCTTACATCTCTGCGCCATTCGGTCGTCATGCAAATGTTCTCGCAAACGTAGTATGCACATAAATTAGTCCCCTGTTTCTGCCTCATGCAGTTTGCGAGAATATAATTCAATCAGATAATAATCAAGCATGATAATGGTATTGAAACTAGAATTATCGAGATGCGCTGACCTAGCTAGTACTAATTACCTTGGGCCGTCGCCAACGCAGCTCCGGTTTCAAAACTCAGTAATGGCGCACCTGCCCATGGTGCGTCATTACTATCTTCCCGCCTTCAAAATTCAAAATAAATCAAAAAAATAAAAAAAAGTTAGTAATGGCGCACCTGCCCAAGGTGCGCCATTACTATCTTCCCGCCTTCAAAATTCAAAATAAATCAAAAAAATAAAAAAAAGTTAGTAATGGCGCACCTGCCCATGGTGCGCCATTACTAATTTAAAAATCAAACTCAGTAATGGCGCACCTGCCCATGGTGCGCCATTACTATCTTCCCGCCTTCAAAATTCAAACTATATCAAAAAAATAAAAAAAAGTTAGTAATGGCGCACCTGCCCAAGGTGCGCCATTACTATCTTCACGCCTTCAAAATTCAAAATAAATCAAAAAAAATAAAAAAAAAGTTAGTAATGGCGCACCTGCCCATGGTGCGCCATTACTAATTTAAAAATCAAACTCAGTAATGGCGCACCTGCCCATGGTGCGCCATTACTATCTTCCCGCCTTCAAAATTCAAACTATATCAAAAAAATAAAAAAAAGTTAGTAATGGCGCACCTGCCCAAGGTGCGCCATTACTATCTTCACGCCTTCAAAATTCAAAATAAATAAAAAAAATAAAAAAAAAGTTAGTAATGGCGCACCTGCCCATGGTGCGCCATTACTAATTTAAAAATCAAACTCAGTAATGGCGCACCTGCCCATGGTGCGCCATTACTATCTTCCCGCCTTCAAAATTCAAACTATATCAAAAAAATAAAAAAAAAGTTAGTAATGGCGCACCTGCCCACGGTGCGCCATTACTATGCCGTATATATGGCTGGGCGGGGTCCTTCTCCTCCTTACCTCTTCATTCTTCTCCTCCTCTCCTCCTCTCCTCCACTCCATCTCCTCCTCTCCTCCACCATACTCCCCTCCTAATCTCCGGCGACCTCCTCTCCGGCGACATCCTCTCCGGCGACCTCCTCACGGTGCTCTCCGGCGACCTCCTCCTCCTCCTCTCCGGCGACCTAGGCGACCTCCTCTCCGGTCCTCTCCGGCGACCTCCTCCTCCTCTCCGGCGACCTAGGTGACCTCCTCCTCCTCCTCTCCGGCGACCTAGGCGACCTCCTCTCCGGTCCTCTCCAGCGACCTCCTCCTCCTCTCCGGCGACCTAGGCGAGCTCCTCTCCGGCGACCTCCTCCTCCCTCCTCTCCTCCTCATGGTCTCTCCTCCCTCCTCTCCGGCGACCTCCTCTCCGGCCACATGTGGAGCTCCCCGACACAAAGAACGTAGCAGAACGAAATTTGAAAAAATATCACAAAAAAAATCGCAAAAAAAAATCGTGCCAGATCCGGATCTAGAATTCAAAAAAAAGTTAGCAATGGCGCACCAGTGCATGGTGCGCCACTACTATTTTCCCGCCTTCAAATTTCAAAAAAAAAATTCAAAAAAATTCAATAAAACAAAAAGTTACCAGTGGCGCACCTGTAGCAATAGTAATGGCGCACCACATGGTGCGCCACTAGTATTTGGATTACTAATGGCGCACCAGAGGTGCGCCATTACTATTTGTTACTAATGGCGTGATAATAGTGGCGCACCTATAGTGCGCCATTAATAGCCAAAATAGGTGCGCCACTATCAGCCTTTTTTCTAGTAGTGCATTGATGAACCGTATCCAAACCCTGCCCGGCAAAGAAAATGAATAAAGGAGTTATTAATTACTTGATATCAGGAAGTGAACGAAAGAGGTCGATATAGTGCGATAATGATTGACATTACCTGTCGAGCATGCTAAACACGCAGGTGTATTCTCGAGGGTCTTTACCTAGTGAGTCCAGGGTTTCAACAGTTCCAGCGTCAACTTTAATGATTAGCAGGATCCAGTGGTACCTGCGCACACGTTTATATAAGCAGGCATGCATAACTCATCAACTACACTTAACATCGAGTAAGCAAAATAGAATTTGTAGTACAAGACAGTAACACTCACTTGAAGTTGTAAGGAAATAGTATTTCTGTTCTGGTATTTTGTGCCTTCATAAACCTTAGCAAGTTATCCTCTGAGTCTTTGGGATGGTCTTGTATCATTTTTTCATTAATGATATATGGGTTGACGAACCCAATGTCATAGATTCCATCTCTTTTGCATTCGAGAATCTTCATTCTGCATAATAGCGTACAAAAGAATATAGTGAGGATAATTACAGGCAATGAACGAGCTGAGCTAGAGACTTAAATTACAGAAAGAAATCACTTACAGACAATAGCAACTGACGATAGATTTGTCGAGTGAGTCTTGATTGTATAACTGAAAAATATCTGGAAACTCAATGCATAGCTCGTTTCCATAGAAGTAATGCTCTTCCTTGACTTTCACCATGAGCATCTCTCGCCCGTTCTTTACTTCTTTCATGTACCACTCATGCAATCTTCGCATTTGTGTTGATATGTGTTGATAGATGCGGGACCTGCTCAGGTCTGACCAGAGTTTTCCCGGGGGCATATT
This sequence comes from Elymus sibiricus, assembly GCA_039707655.1. NCBI lineage: Eukaryota > Viridiplantae > Streptophyta > Magnoliopsida > Poales > Poaceae > Elymus > Elymus sibiricus. Next base: position 470,972,101 of record CM077668.1, on the reverse strand, counting down.
GCCATACTACATCAGCCACGGGGACTTCCTCGGTACCTAGGAGTTGATCAACACTGATACCAATGTCTCTAGCAGCGTCAGTTACCTTATCGGTAATCACCTTGAGCGGGGGGGTCGATTGCATTGCCTGTTCTCCGAGCTGGGGAACTATTTTCCTGCTTTTATTACTACTTCTACGTCTCGACTGCTGCATTTGTTCATATGACTTCCTAATAGAGCGGTCATAGTCTGATGGCCTATTATCCACATGTCCCGGTTGTCGCTCAAGAAAGTCCACAAAGTGCTTTACGGTTTTCGTAGGTATTATCTCCTTTGGCGGCGGGGGCGGTTTCGGTGCAAAATGGGACTTCACTTCGAAAACCACGACCGTTTTGGTTTCATCATCAGCCATATCATAAGCTAACTTCTTTTTGGCAGGAGGCTCGTCGTTGGCTTTCTTCTTAGCTTTCTTCCGCTTTTGGCCCTACTGGGACATAGGGGGTGCAGTCGGCTGACGCGGCGGAGATCGATATGGACTCGCGCTGGGCTCCCTCTCGAGGTGGGGTGGACTTAGAGGTGTATTGCTATCCGGAGGAGTCGGTGGCCTTGGCGCCGAGTTTGGAAACACGATGCATTCCTTTCTCCATACAATGACACCATGTATGACTTCTCCCAGTGTCTGCTCCCCTTCACCTCCAGGAATGTCAAGCTCTAGTGAGTCATATCCCGGCAGAACTTCATCCACCCCGACACGAGCATAGCCAGCTGGAATCGGATTGCCATGGATGGTTGCTTCAGGTGCATTCGGTAAATCAACGCCGACCGCCACCTTCATGGATATGTTCTTCATTTTCTGGTGTAGCTCACAATTTGTCCTCTCTTTGATATTATCCACGGGGTAGCGAGCCAGCAGTGCATCATCGGCCCGGACCCCCGTGGAACCCACGCTGCTTTTCCGCATAGATGGGACGGTACTATCCAATGCTGGATCTGCTTGCTCCTGCCGCGGAGATGCCCTTTACTGGCTAATTGTGTCCAGTTGCTCATGCTGCCGCTTTAACATGCGTTCCAAGTCCTCGTTCTTTGTTTCTATCTTCTGAAGCCGGTCTGCATCCTGCTTCTTTTTTCTCTGACGGCTTCTATAAGTGTCGTTCCACTCCGAAAACCCCTGAACCCATGGAACAACGCCTTTGCCTCGTGTTCGTCCTCCGTGTTCAGGATTCTTGAGGGCGCGTGTAAGCACATCGTTCTCTCTCTCGGGCTGGAACAACCCCTTTCGAGCATCTTCTATTGCTTGAAGTAAAGCATCCGAGGCTGTTTTAAGATCTGCCTTTTCTATAATCTGCCCTGTCGCTGGGTCCAACTGTCCCCCATGCCCATAAAACCAATGCTTGGACCTCTGGGGCCAATCCGCTGTAGCTGGAATGACCCCTTCAGCATGCATCTTGGCCTCAGCTGCTTCCCACTTAGGCACGGCTCTCTTGTAGCCACCTGTCCCCAGAACATGGTGATACTCTTTTTTCTCAGCATTTATCTTATTTTTTCTCGACCTTTCCAGAGCTTCATCCAATTCCTTGTACTCCACAAATGCGTCCCAGTGATCTTTTATCTTCTCTAGTGCTCCAGTGAATTCTGGAGTCTTCTTTTTTGCCTTGATGTAGTCGCTGTATAATCTTTTCTTCCAGCTCTGGAATTGTGTGGCCATCTTCTTAAGAGCAAATTGCTTGACTTTCAACCGTTGACCATCTGTGAGACCCTTTGGTAGGTTGAAATGTGACATGAGCGTATCCCAAAGCAATTTTTTCGATCTTTCGTCAACATAACTAACTCCTTGATCTACCTTTGGCTTATTCCATTCTCGAATGGTGATCAGGATGTTGTCCCTAACAATAACTCCGCATTGATTTATAAATTTATGGGCATTCTGTTCAGGAGCAATCGGTTCGCCATCTTCTGCGACTTCATCGATGTTGAACTTTATGTCATCGCCCAACTTTTTGGCCGGGCCTCGTACCCTTCTAGGAGATTGGCTCGATCCGGAGGGCTAAAAGAAGAAAGATTTGTTAATATATATATATATATATATATATATATATATATACAAATCAATTAATACATCTAATGATCACCAGAGGCTTAATATATATATAGCTCGCTGGACTTTGTTAATTGTCTAACATTTTCTTCGCCATCATTGTTTGTTTGCCCTTCGTCTCTTGGTTCTTGCTCAAGTCCCTCACCAGAGTCGTTCAGAAATTGTGAGCCGTCATCTTGTTCATGCTCTTGGTTTTGGGAAGAGTGTATGATGTCGAATATGTCCTCTTCATGGTATCTGCCGCTATCGTCCATAGCTTAACTAATCCAGAAGAAAGATAAAACAATTTAGTATTTTAAATAAAGTTTTCTACACAAAAAGAATCACTTTAAAATCTATTATCAAACTCTAAATATGAAGAAAACAAGATTTCCTACTAAACAAATAACAAGAAAATAATAAAATTATTTTTGTTAACAGCAATTAAAACTCCTCATGTTGACTAACAGAAACATAATATAATTTGGCAAAAGAATAACAAGAAAACAGAAACTAAAATAATTAAAACAAAGGAAAAAGGTTTAAAACTAAAAGAGCTAAACAGAATCTGTTTTTGATTAGAACACCTATTTAAAATATCCTAAAAATTCCCAAATTGAACATACTGATAAAACAAACTAATATTAAATAGCAGGAAAAACAATTACACAAAAATCTATTTTTAAACTAAAGTTATTCACAAACTAGTGATTCACACAAATTTCAAAGAATTCAAATTTAAACTATTCAAATTTGAAAACTACTGGCACTAACAGAAAGTTTATAATTTTTGTGATCTAAAGCAAAAAGATTCACTCAAAAACTCTAAATATTCTAAGAGTTATTCAAAATCTAAAAACAGAAACTGTTCTGTTTAGAAAAACAAAACAGAAAAGAAAAAGCTAAACTAGCGAACGGGGGGGGGGGGGCTACATGTCAGTTTCTGATAGGCCTAGGTTGTGCGCGCGCGGTGCAAACGAGCGAACGTGCAGGAAATAATGGAAAACATGTTTTTCCGGCGATGTCGACGGTGGCGGCGGCTCTGTGGTGGTCGGGGACGAAGCTCCGGTGGTCCTTGGCGAGCGGCGGGGGCAGCGGCGGGCGGCGGGACTGCGCGGCCGTGGCGGGGGCGAGCGGCGGGGCACGACGGGGACAAGGGGAGAGGAGACCGGGCCTCACCGGCGTTGGAGGGAAGAGGGGCGGCGAGGCTTGAGGGAGCCGTTGGGGAGGAGGCCAGATCGAGACGACGGAGTGGCGACGGCTGGGCGGTCCGATGACGAGGGGTCCGGCAGCCTGGTGGCGTCTGTTCCTTCTCCCGGGCGGTGGCTGGCACCAGGACATCAAGTCCCGGAATTTATATACCCGAGACCTTTAGTCCCGGCTCCAGCCACGAACCGGGACTAAAGGTCCTTTAGTCCCGGCTCCAGCCACGAGCTGGGACTAAAGGCCAACCTTTTCGGCGGCCAAAATTCCGCGCGGGAGCTAAAACCTTTAGTCCCGGCTGGTGGTTGCAACTGGGACTAAAGGTGTCTTTCAATTAATTTTCATTTTGAAGAAATTATTTGACAGATTCAATTTTACAGATTGAAATTAATTCTTGTAAAATGCATAACAATTTGAAAATTACACCAAATGAGTTGATTAAAATTTCTGTGGATTCATCTTGAAGATTTCTATCAACTAGTATCATTTTGACAGGAAGTTGCATAATTAATTTTGCACTTATTAATTAAATACAGTAATTGAAGACATTATTTTAAACTTTAAAAATTCATATCTTCAGTTCTGTTAAGCCAAAGGGAGCAAATAAGATGTCAAATTGTTTGTCTTAACATAACCTACACATTCATATTTTGATTGGACATAATTGCATTGATTAACTCCTCTGTATAATTAAAATACTAAAAGAACAAGAAAAATTCCTAATTTTGAAAATTCATAACTTAATAAATAAGATGTCAAATTGGTACAAAGATTCCAGAGTGGGACTCTTCAGCTATAAGTCCGGAAACTCAATAGAGAGAAAGTGATGACGGTGTTACACCCAAAGCACATATATACCCTAACTCTTACGAAGATTCCCTCCAGTTTGTCCGAAGTGGGACTTTCCAGCTATAAGTCCGGAAACTCACTAGAGAGAAAGTGATGACGGTGAAGCCGGTCACATCCCAGAGTGGGATCTTGGGGTATAAAACTTTTTCTTCGCGTATGTCCCTTGCTTATGATTGCGCCGTAACCATGGAGAATCTTCATCATTTAACATGATGCTTGGGTCAGTGTTCACTGTGAAGGTAGGATATTCATCAAACTTATTATAATCTTATGACATGTCTGTCTTGTCCTCCACTCCCACGATGTTTCTTTTCCCTGAAAGAACTATGTGACGCTTTGGCTCATCGTATGATGTATTCGCTTCCTTATCTTTTCTTTTTCTCGGTTTGGTAGACATGTCCTTCACATAGAAAACCTAAGCCACATCATTGGCTAGGGCGAATGGTTCGTCTGTGTACCCAAGATTGTTGAGATCCACTGTTGTCATTCTGTACTGTGGGTCTACCTTTACCCCGCCTCCTGTCAGATTGACCCATTTGCACCGAAACAAAGGGACCTTAAAAGAAGGTCCATAGTCAAGTATCCATATCTCCTCTATGTAACCATAATATGTGTCCTTTTTCCTATTGTTGTTTGTTGCATCAAAGCGGACACCACTGTTTTGGTTGGTGCTCTTTCTATCTTGGACGGTCGTGTAAAATGTATTCCCATTTATCTCGTACCCTTGGAAAGTCAATATAGTCAAAGATGGTGACTTGGCCAACAAGTACAGCTGATCTCCAACAGTGGTGTTATTGATGAGATGTGTTTGCAACCAACCGCCGAAAGTCGCCATGTGTGTACGTTTAATCCAGGAGTCAGACTGCTCCGGGTTCTTGGACCGTACACTATCCATGTGTTCCTCGATATACGGAGCCACCAAGGTGGAATTTTGTAGAACTGTGTAGTGTGCTTGAGTGAAAGAATGCCCGTCCATACTTATTACTGCTTTCTTTCCTAGCGTGCCTTTTCCACTCAGTCTCCCCTCATGCCGCGATTGAGGAACACCAATTGGCTTAAGGTCAGGAATAAAGTCAACACAAAACTCAATAACCTCCTCTGTTCCATAGCCCTTGGAGATGCTTCCTTCTGGCCTAGCACGGTTATGAACATATTCCTTTAAGACTCCCATGAACCTCTCAAAGGGGAACATATTGTGTAGAAATACAGGACCCAGAATGGTAATCTCTTCAACTAGGTGAACTAGGACGTGCGTCATAATATTGAAGAAGGATGGTGGGAACACCAACACGAAACTGAAAAGACATTGGACCAAATCATTCTATAACCTTGGTAGGATTTCTGGATCGATTACCTTCTGAGAAATTGCATTGAGGAATGCACATAGCTTCACAATGGCTAATCGAACATTTTCCGGTAGAAGCCCGCTCAATGCAACTGGAAGTAATTGCGTCATAATCACGTGGCACTCATGAGACTTTAGGTTTTGGAATTTTTTCTCTGCCATATTTATTATTCCCTTTATATTCGATGAGAAGCCAGGGGGGACTTTCATACTGCTCAGGCATTCAAAAAAGATTTCCTTCTCTTCTTTGGTAAGAGCGTAGCTGGCAGGACCTTGATACTGCTTTGGATGCATGCCGTCTTTTTCGTTCATACGTTGCTGGTCCTCCCGTGCATCCGGTGTATCTTTTGTCTTCCCATACATGCCCAAGAAGCCTAGCAGGTTCACGCAAAGATTCTTTGTCACGTGCATCACGTCGATTGCAGAGCGGACCTCTAGGACTTTCCAATAGGGTAGCTCCCAAAATATAGATTTCTTCTTCCACATGGGTGCGTGTCCGTTAGCGTCATTCAGAACAGATTGTCCGCCAGGACCCTTTCCAAAGATTACTTTTAAATCCTTGACCATATCAAATATATCATCACCAGTACGGTGGCCAGGCTTCTTCCGGTGATCTGCCTCACCTTTGAAATGCTTGCCTTTCTTTCTTAAGAGATGCCTGATCGGAAGAAATCGACGATGTCCCGGGTACACATTCTTCTTACATTTATCCAAATATATACTTTCAGTCTCATCTAAACAGTGCGTGCATGCATTGTATCCCTTGTTTGTCTGTCCTGAAAGGTTACTAAGAGCAGGCCAATCATTGATGGTTACAAACAGCAACGTTCGTAGGTCAAATTCCTCCTGTTTGTGCTCATCCCACACACGTACACCTTTTATATCCCACAACTATAAAAGTTCTTCAACTAATGGCCTTACGTACACATCAATGTCGTTGCCGGGTTGCTTAGGGCCTTGGATGAGCACTGGCATCATAATGAACTTCCACTTCATGCACATCCAAGGAGGAAGGTTATAGATACATAGAGTCATAGGCCAGGTGCTATGACTACAGCTCTTCTCCCCAAAAGAATTCATGCCATCTATACTTAGACCAAACCATAAGTTCCTTGCGTCATCTGCAAAGTCCGACCACTTTCTCTCGATTTTTCTCCACTGCGACCCATCAGCGGGTACTCTCAACATCGCGTCTTTCTTACGTTCTTCTTTGTGCATCGCAACAACTTGGCATGCTCTTTGTTTTGGAACAATCGTTTCAACCGTGGCATTATTGGAGCATACCACATCACCTTGGCGGGAACCCTCTGTGGCACCCCGGCTCAGAGAACCGGTTTACCAGTGTTTCCAACCCAGAGATCATGTCTTCTGGAAACACACAACAACTTGGAACAGAACTGAACTGAACTTTATTAAAATATATCGAGTACAAGCTCATAATTTATATGATAGCGAGGCCAGAAGCACTGCAGGTGCTGAGAACAATATCTACATTATTTATGGAACAGAGCAGGGCCTCGATACTACTGGGTAGACTACGGCGTAGCGGAACATAGCGCGGGAAACTCCATCCACAGGGACACTGTTGTGGACACGGCCTAGTTAGCGTAGCACGAACCATCGGGACCTCCGTCCTCGGCTTCTCCTGCATCTGGCATGATACGCCAGGTGAGTACTTGGAATGTACTCGCAAGCTCATGGCAACCAAAACAATGCAGCAAACAATAGCATGGCAATTAACAGGTTAAAAGATTAGGTTGCTCACTTACTGGTACCCAGTACCAACTTACTCTCATCCGGGTTGTCCCACAACCCTCGGAATGCTCACAATCCACAGAGCACTTCCGAACATAAGACAAGTTCTTCCATCATTATTATCATTATGGTTGACCATCCTAGAAAGGCCTAAACGGACTGTCCAATACCATGGACGCGGCTATTCGAATAGGTTTTACACTCTGTAGAGGTTGCGCACTTTACCCACACCATGGAGTACCTGGCCTCGTGATCCCATTCGGGTGGACCGGTGGTGCTCCAACGAAACCTGCCTGACCCGTGACCCCTCTATCGTACCACCGACAATCATACCCTCCCAAGGTCATGTCCTGGGTGGCCCCTGTGTCACCCCGTGACACCTGCCACCATCGTGGCCACTAACTGTCCCAAACGGGGACGCCGGCAAAATAACTCAACTGGGCTCACAGGATTATCATCGTCTACCTGATCAGGCCAGCACGCACGCATAACCCTCCCTAGTTTGGTGGTACCGATAAAAGAGCACAAAGCCAGACCAAGTCAAGGCCGTCCCATACCGGCAAATGTGGCTGCACGAAAAAGTCCGGGTAGGTGGCTCTTGATCAACCAACTAAGTTTAATATTATTAGGCAATTAACCATCATGGATATTCATCAAAATTTATTTAACATGGCAGTACCTAAGCAATTAAATAATTTACTAGGAATTTAACACATATTAAAATAATGCATGAAATTCAATTAAATGACCAACACTATTGAAATGCTTCATGCAATGGATGACATGGCTTGCCTTGCTCTGTTGGGTTGTCCACAAACTCCTGGGCTTCAAATCCAAAAGTATTTCCCTCTGAAAATATTTTTAAAATGCAATGGAAAATGTCACATACTACTGTTCTATTCACCAGAAATTCTGTGAACAAGAGAAAATTACCAAACTTTGCAGAAAAATAAAGGGGCTCAAGACAAACCAGATGCAAAAAGAATCAATTGATTTGGACTTATGGTTTAAAAGTTATTGAGGGTCAAAGTTCTGGTCAAAATCTGGAATTAAACAGAAAATAGAAAATCTGCCAGGGGGCCACGTCCAAGGCGTAAAGTGGAGGGGCGCCTCCACTTACCGCTTCGGCGTGTCGCTAACTGGCGGGCCCCAGCCGTCAGATTTAAATGGGGGAGGAGGGAACAGAGAGGGGGCGGAGCTCCGGCGACGCTCGCCGGCGACACAGACGGCGACGAGGTCCAGTGAGTAGTGGAATGGATCAAGCGCTTCGAGATGAACACGCACGTACCCGTGGGTTGGTGAACGGTGGCCGGACGGCGTCGTCCCCTTCCTCTCCAGCAGCGGCGGCGCTCGGGTGTTGTCGGAGACGGCGACTCCGGCAGCAATTCGATCGGGCAAGGGCTTGGGCAGGGTCAGTGGAGTGCGGCGAACTCAATGGAGGAGTCGGTTGAGCTCGGGAAAGAGTAAAACGGCGGGGAGGCTAGGCTCGGGTGGCGGCGGTGCTCCGGCGAGATTCGAGGCCAGAGGGCCTCTCGGCCGTGGCTCGGGCTCGGGGAGGTCGATTAGGAGGAGGAGGAGCGAGGTGAGGAGCTCGGGAGAGGCCGGGGAGGGCTATATATAGGAGGAGGCGGGCTCGGGCAACCTCTCTGGAAGCGGCTGGATCCGGGCCACGTTGCCGGCGTCGCGACGTTGAGCTGGCTGGCCGGGAGCGGGCGATGAGATGGGAGCTAGCAGGGGGAGTAATGGCGTGCAGTGGCGGCTAGTGGAGGAAGAAGACGCGCCGCAAACCACAGTGTAGCCACGGGCGGCACAGTGCCCGGGCGCGTGGCGGCCGGTGAGCTCGATTCCGGCGAGGGGAAGGATTGGGAGAGGGCTACGTGGATGGCAGAAGCGAAGTCGGCACCTCAGGACATGAAATGGCAGCACGAGGGCTCTGGAATGACCTCAGCCGTCGCCGGCGAGGTGAAGAGCACGTAGACTGACATGCCAGTGCCATGCTCACCACGGGAAGTGATGTCTCGAGGCCGACTAAGTCCAGCGCACCATGTCTAGGGTGTTCTCCTTCGATCACTTAGCCTCTCTATGCCTCTGGCTCGACTAGGTTCACTCTGCTGTGAAGTGTAGCTTCAGCTACAGTTCCTGACAGCAAAATTGAGAGAGATCTAGAGAAGACATGAGCTGAGGATGGAGCCAAAGGAGATGTCTAGGGTGTTTTGCTTTGGAAGGACTATAAGCTGGCCAAGTTTGAGGAAATTTGATCAAGATTTGAGGGTAGTTCATGTACAAGGGTTGTACTGAACCAGAAACAGAGATGAGCTTGATGCACTCACCTGGGTGATCTGCTGGGGCTGAAATTTGGTGTGGCAGGTTTATTTGGTGAGGATAAGATGCCACAAAAATTTCAGCTCAATTGGATACATCTAGCTGGTACTTCCTTCACAGACGTTCCAACTGAACAGAAACTTGGCAGAATATTGGTGATGAAAATTTGTACTGGACAAGATGATATTTTTGGATATTGTAGAAAGATAGGTTCCCTAATATCTCAGGGAATTTTCTGGGAATTAATTGAGTAGGGAAAATATGAGCTCCTTCACAAATGACCAGTACTGTCCAGAGAGCAAATGGAGTTTTCTGGACAAAACTTTGTACTGGACCATGAGATGTTTTTAAAGATTGTGGGAGTATATGATGACAAGAAGGTCTGGGATTAATTTGGGATTTTTATGATCACCAGAACTATAGGTTGCTTTGTAACCCATAGTGGTGACAGATTTTCCCAAAGGAAGAAAATGAATATTTGGGAAGGATAAAGAATTGGAAATTGATCCAGAGGGTGAGTGACAAGATTTTGGCAGGATGCTGAGGGCTTTGGATCACTGAGAGGAATTCATAAGTCCAAAGTCAACTGAAAAGGTTCAAAATCCAACCAAATTGCAAATAAAGCCAGAAAGATTTCGAAAAGAAAAAGTTGCCAAAAACCAGGGTGTCACAAACGTACCCCCCTTAGAATGAATCTCGTCCTCGAGATTCGGTTGCTCAGGGAACAAGTGTGGATAGGCTGATCTCAGAAAATCCTCTCTTTCCCAGGTAGCCTCTTCCTCAGTATGGTGATCCCACAATACCTTGAAAAACTTAATTGTCTTACTCCTGGTAGTTCTTTCCATCTCATCCAATATTCTGACAGGTCTTTCCTCGTAGGTCAAATCCTTGGTTAATTCCAGCTCACTCATATCTGCCTGTTTGATCGGAGGTGCAATGCATTTTCTCAGCTGTGATATATGGAAGACGTCGTGAACGTCCGACAACTCTGGTGGTAACTCTAGCTGATATGCCACTCTGCCTCTTCTAGCCATGACTGGAAAGGGTCCGATATACCTCGGTGCAAGCTTTCCTTGGGTATGAAACCTCTTTATCCCTTTCATGGGGGTAACTCGGAGATACGCATAGTCTCCTGGTTCAAAAGTTACTTCCCGATGTTTCGGGTCATAATAACTCTTTTGACGGGACTTGGCTGCTCGAAGACGCTCCTGGATATCCTTGACTTGTTTCTCAGCCTCGAGCATCAAATCTGTGCCGAAGATACGGCTGTCTCCTGTCTGAGACCAATTTAAAGGGGTGCGGCATTTCCGGCCGTACAAAGCTTCAAACAGCGACATCTTGAGACTTGATTGATAACTGTTATTGTAGGAGAATTCTGCATAGGGTAGGCTATCCTCCCATTTGGGTCCATGGGCGAGAGCACATGACCGAAGCATATCTTCCAATATCTGGTTCACACGCTCGGTCTGCCCATCTGTCTGTGGATGATATGCCGTACTATGCCTTAGCACAGTTCCCAGGGCTTGATGCAGTCGCAGCCAAAATGCCGAGGTAAATAGGGAGCCTCTATCTGATGTGATAGACTTGGGTACTCCATGAAGGCTGACTATCCGGGACATATAGAGCTGTGCGAGCTGATTCACGTTGAAAGTGGTCTTTACCGGAAGGAAGTGAGCCACTTTTGTAAGTATATCCACGATGACCCAGATAGCATCATGGCCTCTTGTTGACTTGGGTAGTCCAACAATGAAGTCCATGCATATGTCATCCCATTTCCACTGGGGAACTGGTAAAGGTTGCAGTAGCCCAGCGGGTTTCTGATGTTCAGCCTTGACTCCGTTGCAGATGTCACAACAGGCGACATAGTATGCTATGTCCCTTCGCATTCCTGGCCACCAAAAGGTTTCTCGCAAGTCCTGGTACATTTTTGTTCCTCCCGGATGGATAGAATATGCCGATTCATGTGCCTCTCTGAGTATTTGCTGTCTCAAGCTGCCTTGATCAGGCACACATATTCGGTTCTCAAACCATACAGTGTCCTGGTCATCAATTCGGAAGGACTTGGCCTTCCCTAGCGAAATGCACTCTCTGATCTCTTGTATTTCTTGGTCTGATTTCTGAGCTGCCTTAATTTCTTCCATAAATGTTGGAGTAATTTCCATTGTATCCGGGCGAGTTGGGCCGCATAACACCATGTTTAGCTTGGCAAATTCTTGTCGCAGCCTCGGATGCATTCCCTCCATGAGTGCATTCAGGGTACCTTGTTTTCTGCTGAGGGCATCGGCGACCACATTGGCTTTTCCCGGATGATAATTTATCCCAAGGTCATAATCCTTGACCAATTCAAGCCATCTTCTCTGCCTGAGGTTCAGATCAGGTTGGGTGAAAATATACTTGAGACTCTTGTGGTCCGTGTATATTTCACATCGCTGCCCAATGAGGTAATGCCTCCAAATCTTTAGTGCATGAACCACGGCTGCCAATTCCAAATCATGAGTGGGGTAGTTCTCTTCATGAGGTCGTAGCTGTGTGGAGGCATAGGCTACAACCTTTCCTTCTTGCATTAACACGCAGCCGATTCCACGCCTGGAAGCATCGCAATATATATCGAAGCTCTTGTGGATGTCTGGAAGAACTAAGACAGGGGCTGTAGTTAGCCTCGTCTTTAATTCCATGAAACTGCTGTCGCATTCTTCCGTCCAGGCAAATTTGTGGTTCTTCTTCAGCAATTCTGTCAGTGGCTTGGCTATTTTTGAGAAGCCTTCAATGAAACGACGGTAGTAGCCTGCCAATCCCAGAAATCTACGGACTTCAGTTACTGTGGTTGGGGTCTTCCAGTTTAATACCGCGGTCACTTTGCTGGGGTCAACAGCCACACCTTGTTCTGATAGAATATGTCCCAGAAATCCCACCTCCCTTAGCCAAAATTCGCATTTGCTAAATTTGGCATACAAGCGATTGATCCTTAGTCTTTCCAGGATAGTACGGAGGTGTTGGGTGTGCTCCTCCTCATTTCTGGAGTAGATGAGAATATCATCAATGAATACTACCACAAATTTGTCCAGAAAGTCCATGAAGACTTTATTCATCAAACTCATGAAATATGCCGGGGCATTTGTCAGCCCGAATGACATGACTGTAAATTCATACAGACCATATCTGGTAGTGAAGGCTGTCTTGGGGATATCCTCTTTTCTGATTTTTAGCTGATGATATCCCGTTCGGAGGTCAATCTTGGAAAATACCTGGGCTCCGTTCAACTGGTCGAACAAGTCATCAATGCGAGGGAGCGAATATTTATTTTTGATGGTGACCTCATTCAGCTGACGGTAGTCCACGCACATTCGTAGGCTGCCATCCTTCTTCTTGACAAACAGCATGGGTGATCCCCATGGTGAAGTGCTTGGACGAATATACCCTTTTTGCAATAATTCATCCAACTGTTTCTTCAATTCCACCAGCTCTGGGGAAGGCATGCGGTAATACTTCTTATATATTGGAGCAGTTCCGGGAACAACCTCAATAGCAAACTCTAGTTCCCGGTCAGGTGGCATTCCCGGTATCTCTTCTGGAAATATGTCCAGAAATTCGCTGACTACCGGAATCAGACTTATGTCTGTAGTTGTGGCTCTGAATGCCATTCCTTTCTTTGACATCACTCTGCTAGCAGTGAATTGCACTGTTTGGCCTGCCGGGTTAACCAATGTCACTTTCCTGGTGGCACAGTTGATACACACCTGGTGTGGTACCAACCAATCCATTCCCAGTATGATATCCAGTCCCGGGGATTCAATGGCAACCAGAGTGGCTGGAAACTTCACATCGTGTATCAAGATTTCCAGATTCTTGTATACCACATTTGTTCTGAGCATGGAGCCAGGGGATTGTACCACCATGATTTTGTCCAAAAGGGAAGGGGAAAATTTGTGCAAGGTGGCAAAACTCCGCGAATGAGAAGCCCCAGAGTCAAATAAAATTATGGCAGGTATGTTGTTAACAGAAAACATACCAAGGACCACATCTGGTGCTTCGCGGGCTTCCTCAGCGGAGATATGATGGACTTGGCCGCGGTAGAAGGTTGGATTGGGGCGGCGTCCAACACTGTTGACTTGTGGCTTGAAGTCGGATGGTGGCTTCCCATTTCTTGCAGGGCATTGCTTGGAGTAGTGCCCGCTCTGGCCGCAAGTGAAGCATGTGTTGTTGCGGCGGCAATCCTCCAGCACTGGCTGTTTGCCGAAGGTCTTGTCCTGGCTAACAGGCTTGTTGTCGTTGTTGCCATTGTTCCATGCAGGCTTGTATTCAGATGAACTTGGCTGCCAGATACGTGGGTTCTGCACAAACTGCTCATGCTTGTCCTTCTTGGGCTCAAACTTCCGCTTGTGATCATTGTATCCCGACTTATGCTCTCGTTCAGCTATGAAGGCCTTGTTTACTAGAGTCTGGAAGTCAGGAAAGTCCAGCATACAAAGCTGACACCGGAGGGTATGATTCAGCCCTCCGAGGAATCGATCAATCTTCCTTTCTTCAGTGGACACGTCATGGGTAGAGTACCGTGCCAGATTATTGAACTTGTTCAGATACTCACCCACTGACATGTTTCCTTGAGTAAGGGCCAGAAATTCCCTCTGCTTCACCTTCATTATGCCAGTAGGAATATGATACTTGCGGAATACCTCCTTGAACTTTTCCCAAGAAATATCCTCTCCATAAGGCCATAACAGTTTTGTGTTGTCCCACCATATGGCTGCTGGTCCTTCCAGGTAGTCTGTAACAAAAGGAACCTTGTCTGACTCATCACAGCGGGCTATGTCCAGCTTCTTTTCCATAGTCCTCAGCCAGTCATCAGCTTCTATCGGATCCATAGCTTGACTAAAACTGGGTGGCTTTGTCCGTTGAAAATCAGACAGCTTAGAGTGTGTCCCATTGTGGTTGTTCTGACCCACCATACTCTGCATACTTTTCAGAAATTCCATGAGATCTTGGTTTCTCTTCTCTTCAAACATCCTCATAATCTGATCAGTGGTCGGTGTCTGTGGGGGTGGAGGTGGTAAATCTTCTGGTGGCTGTCCTGCCTGTCTGGCGGATCGGCGAACGGGAGTTCCATTGCCGCCTTGATTACTACACTTCTTCATCCTAAATTTGTTCCCATTGCAAAATACTAAATCGATGAGGAAAAGCAGGGTAGTATGACACCAGAAAAAGAAAACAAATAAAAAGAGCAAATAAAGGAAGCAACATAATTATACAAGGCAACCCAACATCATACATGACAAGCTAGTAGGGGGATGATCATGACTAGGCTGCTCATACGGCAGTTGACATATGCAGGGATGCTATGATGCATGCACTGAAACTCAAGCCTCCGCTCTAGTGACGCCGGTGGCACGAACACTGGGACACTGAAGACTCCTCGTCGTCTGACTCTGTCTCGGAATCTGAGCTGATGATGTGCACCTCGGACTCCGGATCAAAGGAAACACGACGACGCTGACGGGACGGTTCTCCCTCAGAAGGGGAAGAAGCACGACGCCGCAGCATCGGAGTAGCTGGAGTAGCTAGGAGTGAGGCCCACTCTGATGGGGTCTCACGTCGGCTACCAGACGAAAAGCCTGGCGGTCCGAGCGAACTAGAAGGAGTGTCGGAAGGTGGAACGGGTGGAGTGTACATGGGAGAAAACGGAGGTGGAGGAGGATACTGTGCTGCCGCAACAGCCGCAAGTGCCTCGCGAGCAGAAGTCAGCTCCTCAGCTAGAGAAGTGATCATATGGTAACTGGCGTTCAGGTAACGAGATAAAACACCAGTAGCACGATCACTCGCCGGATCAGCGGGTGCGAAAAGGACTCGCCCTGTCGTAGGCGGCAGGGTGGGGTAGTGAAAGAAACCTGGATGAGTCTGCATCTCGACCTCGTAGAAGCGCAAGTCAGTGAGAGCCTCCATCGCACCAAACTGGATCGCCAACTCCGGAGTAGAAGCAGTTCCGCCCTTGGAAGAGCGGGAGTAGCTGCCGATGTCTGAACTCGTAGTGAGAAAGGCCTCCGCGTGATACTCGAATACTGAACCAACAAGCTTCTCTCGAAACACCTGGAACACTGGGTCTTCGCCGTTGGGATATAGCCGAAGCCAGACGTTACGAACCAGTACTAGAAAAGTGAACGGTGCCGGCTCATGATTGTAGTGGTACGGAACTGGTGCCATCTAAACTCATCAAACCAGCGGTTAGCACAATAAAACTATATGCATGCCATGCAATGCAGCAATCAAATGCAACAATCAGATGCAACAAGCAAGACACACCAAGACTCTAAACTACTCGCGGTTCTAGCGCAGGGTTAACTAGGGTGTCCTACAGTCAGTGCGGCTCTGATACCAAGCGTTGTGGCACCCTGGCTCAGAGAACCGGTTTACCAGTGTTTCCAACCCAGAGATCATGTCTTCTGGAAACACACAACAACTTGGAATAGAACAGAACTGAACTTTATTAAAACATATCGAGTACAAGCTCATAATTTACATGATAGCGAGGCCAGAAGCACTGCAGGTGCTGAGAACAATATCTACATTATTTATGGAACAGAGCAGGGCCTCGATACTACTGGGTAGACTACGGCATAGCGGAACATAGCGCGGGAAACTCCATCCACACGGACACTGCTGTGGACACGGCCTAGTTAGCGTAGCACGAACCATCGGGACCTCCGTCCTCGGCTTCTCCTGCATCTGGCATGATACGCCAGGTGAGTACTTGGAATGTACTCGCAAGCTCATGGCAACCAAAACAATGCAGCAAACAATAGCATGGCAATTAACAGGTTAAAAGATTAGGTTGCTCACTTACTGGTACCCAGTACCAACTTACTCTCATCTGGGTTGTCCCACAACCCTCGGAATGCTCATAATCCACACAGCACTTCCGAACATAAGACAAGTTCTTCCATCATTATTATCATTATGGTTGACCATCCTAGAGAGGCCTAAACGGACTGTCCAATACCGTGGACGCGGCTATTCGAATAGGTTTTACACTCTGCAGAGGTTGCGCACTTTACCCACACCATGGAGTACCTGGCCTCGTGATCCCATTCGGGTGGACCGGTGGTGCTCCAACGAAACCTGCCTGACCCTTGACCCCTCTATCATACCACCGACAATCATACACTCCCAGGGTCATGTCCTGGGTGGCCCCTGTGTCACCCCGTGACACCTGCCACCATCGTGGCCACTAACTATCCCAAACGGGGACGCCGGAAAATAACTCAAATGGGCTCACAGGATTATCATCGTCTACCTGATCAGGGCAGCACGCACGCATAACCCTCCCTAGTTTGGTGGTACCGATAAAAGAGCACAAAGCCAGACCAAGTCAAGGCCGTCCCATACCGGCAAATGTGGCTGCACAGAAAAGTCCGGGTAGGTGGCTCTTGATCAACCAACTAAGTTTAATATTATTAGGCAATTAACCATCATGGATATTCATCAAAATTTATTTAACATGGCAGTAGCTAAGTAATTAAATAATTTACTAGGAATTTAGCACATATTAAAATAATGCATGAAATTCAATTAAATGACCAACACTATTGAAATGCTTCATGCAATGGATGACATGGCTTGCCTTGCTCTGTTGGGTTGTCCACAAACTCCTGGGCTTCAAATCCAAATGTATTTCCCTCTGAAAATATTTTTAAAATGCAATGGAAAATGTCACATAATACTGTTCTGTTCACCAGAAATTCTGTGAACAAGAGAAAATTACCAAACTTTGCAAAAAAATAAAGGGGCTCAAGACAAACCAGATGCAAAAAGAATCAATTCATTTGTACTTATGGTTTAAAAGTTATTGAGGGTCAAAGTTCTGGTCAAAATCTGGAATTAAACAGAAAGTAGAAAATCTGCCAGGGGGCCACGTCGAAGGCGTAAAGTGGAGGGGCGCCTCCACTTACTGCTTCGGCGTGTCGCTGACTGGCGGGCCCCAGTCGTCAGATTTAAACGGGGGATGAGGGAACAAAGAGGGGGTGGAGCTCCGGCGACGCTCGCCGGCGACACAGACGGCGGCGAGGTCTAGTGAGTAGCGGAATGGATCGAGCGCTTCGAGATGAACGCGCACGCACCCGTGGGTTGGCGAACGGTGGTCGGATGGCGTCGTCCCCTTCCTCTCCGGCGGTGGCGGTGCTCGGGTGTTGTCGGAGACGGCGACTCCCGCAGCAATTCGACCAGGCAAGGGCTTGGGCAGGGCCAGTGGAGTGCGGCGAACTCGATGGAGGAGTCGGTTGAGCTCGGGAAAGAGTAAAACGGCGGGGAGGCTAGGCTCGGGTGGCGGCGGTGCTCCGGCGAGATTCGAGGCCAGAGGGCCTCTCGGCCGTGGCTCGGGCTCGGGGAGGTCGATTAGGAGGACGAGGAGTGGGGTGAGGAGCTCGGGAGAGGCCGGGGAGGGCTATATATAGGAGGAGGCGGGCTCGGGCGACCTCTCTAGAAGCGGCTGGATCCGGGCCACGTCGCCGGCATCGCGATGTTGAGCTGGCTGGCCGGGAGCGGGCAACGAGACGGGAGCTAGCAGGGGGAGTAATGGCGTGCAGTGGCGGCTAGTGGAGGAAGAAGACGCGCCGCAAACCACAGTGTAGCCATGGGCGGCACAGTGCCCGGGCGCGTGGCAGCCGGTGAGCTCGATTCCGGTGAGGGGAAGGATCGGGAGAGGGCTACGTGGACGGCAGAAGCGAAGTCGGCACCTCAGGACATCAAATGGCAGCACGAGGGCTCTGGAATGACCTCGGCCGTCGCCGGCGAGGTGAAGAGCACGTAGACTGACATGCCAGTGCCGTGCTCACCACGGGAAGTGATGTCTCAAGGCCGACTAAGTCCAGCGCACCATGTCTAGGGTGTTCTCCTTCGATCACTTAGCCTCTCTATGCCTCTGGCTCGACTAGGTTCACTCTGCTGTGAAGTGTAGCTTCAGCTACAGTTCCTGACAGCAAAATTGAGAGAGATCTATAGAAGACATGAGCTGAGGATGGAGCCAAAGGAGATGTCTGGGGTGTTCTGCTTTGGAAGGACTATGAGCTGGCCAAGTTTGAGGAAATTTGATCAAGATTTGAGGGTAGTTCATGTACAAGGGTTGTACTGAACCAGAAATAGAGATGAGCTTGATGCAATCACTTGGGTGATCTGCTGGGGCTGAAATTTGGTGTGGCAGGGTTATTTGGTGAGGATAAGATGCCACAAAAATTTCAGCTCAATTGGATACATCTAGCTGGTACTTCCTTCACAGAGGTTCCAACTGAACAGAAACTTGGCAGAATATTGGTGATGAAAATTTGTACTGGACAAGATGATATTTTTGGATATTGTGGAAAGATAGGTTCCCTAATATCTCAGGGAAGTTTTTGGGAATTAATTGAGTAGGGAAGATATGAGCTCCTTCACAAATGACTAGTACTGTCCAGAGAGCAAATGGAGTTTTCTGGACAAAACTTTGTACTGGACCATGAGATGTTTTTGAAGATTGTGGGAGTATATGATGACAAGAAGGTCTGGGATTAATTTGGGATTTTTATGATCACCAGAACTATAGGTTGCTTTTTAACCCATAGTGGTGACAGATTTTCCCAAAGGAAGAAAATGAATATTTGGGAAGGATAAAGAATTGGAAATTGATCCAGAGGGTGAGTGACAAGATTTTGGCAGGATGCTGAGGGCTTTGGATCACTGAGAGGAATTCATAAGTCCAAAGTCAACTGAAAAGGTTCAAAATCCAACCAAATTGCAAATAAAGCCAGAAAGATTTCGAAAAGAAAAAGTTGCCAAAAACCAGGGTGTCACACCCTCTTCCTGGGGCGCTCGCCCTCAACATCACCAGGGTCATCGCGGATGATCTTATAGCGCAATGCACTGCATACCGGGCATGCATTCAAATTCTCGCACTCCTCACCGCGGTAGAGGATGCAGTCATTAGGGCATGCATGTATCTTCTGCACCTCTAATTCTAGAGGGCAGACAACCTTCTTTGCTTCGTACGTACTATCTGGCAATTCGTTATCCTTTGGAAGCGTCTTCTTTATCATTTTCTGCAACTTTTCAAATCCCTTGTCAGATACACCATTCTCTGCCTTCCATTGCAGCAATTCCAGTGTGGTACCCTGCTTTTTCTTGTCATCTTCGCAATTTGGGTACAACAACTTTTTGTGATCCTCTAACATGCGCTCCAACTTCAACCTCTCCTTTTCACTTTCGCAGTTTCTCTTTGCATCAACAATGGCCCGACCAAGATCATCAGCGGGCTCATCTGATGCCTCTTCTTCAGCTTCCCCCATTGTAGTACCATCGTATTCAGGGAACCTAGGATAGTTTTCATCATCCTCTTATTCTTCATTGTCTTCCATTATAACCCCTCTTTCTCTGTGCTTGGTCCAACAGTTATAGCCGGACATGAAACCGGACTGAAGCAGGTGGCTGTGAAGGATTTTTGAGGTAGAGTAATCCTTATTATTCTTACAGACACCACATGGACAAAACATAAAACCATTCCGCTTGTTTGCCTCAGCCACACGCATAAAATTATGCAGGCCATTAATGAACTCGGGAGAGCGTCGGTCATCGTACATCCATTTCCGGCTCATCTTCATTACACAACCTCGAAGTGACCAAACTAATACAAGTTCATCACATTAAAACAAAAGTAGAGTAGTGACCAAATGTTATTACTGCAAAAATATATACATAAAGCTGATACATACTTCTCATAAAACAACATACAACTATCTAAAGCATTTAAATGCAACAACAAATGCGATCAAAATCGCAACTAAGGTAATAATTGATCCAACAGCATAATGATACCAAGCCTCTTTATTAATGGCATATTTTCTAATCTTTCTAATCTTCAAGCGCATTGCATCCATCTTGATCTTGTGATCATCGACGACATCGGCAACATACAACTCCAATTTCATCTTGTCTTCTTCAATTCTTTTCAATTTTTCTTTCAAATAATCGTTTTCTTTTTGAACTAAATTTAACTTCTCGACAAAAGGGTCGGTTGCAATTTTCGGTTCACATACCTCCTAGATAAAAATATCTATGTCAACTTGATGGGCATAATTGTCATAAACACGAAATGAAACAAATAGTTATAAAAGATAATATACCACATCCGAATCATAAACCGGACGAGGGCCGACGGGGACGGATATCAAAACCATGGCACTATATATAACAAACAATCATACAAGTAAGAAAATTATACAAGTAACTATCTAAATCATACAAATAAGATTTTTTTACAAAAAGGATAAGAACAAGAGGCTCACCAAGGTGGTGCCGGCGAAGGGACAGCGCGGGCGATCGACGGTGGTGAGGACGGGGACGGGAAGGCACTAAGTAAACCACACCTACACATATGCAAACTAAGAAGTTAATTTGAGCTCAAATTGCATATAAACCAAATAAACTCCGACATAATTACTCCCAAACTAAAACCCACAAATCACTATACTTATAGAGCATGAAACGAGCTAAACTAGCAATGAGAGATGAAAGGATGAAGTTGCTAACCTTTTATAACCCTTGGATAGATGGGGTGCCTCCAATCTTGACAAATCTTGGCAAAAATGGAGGATGAACTCGAGCTTGGGGAAGGAAATAGAGAGGAGAGAAAGCTTGGACTCGGGCTGGACGAAGCAGCTTTATATAGGGAAGACTTTAGTCCCGGTTGGTGATACCAACCGGGACTAAAGGTCTATCTTTAGTCCCGGTGGGTGATACCAACCGGGACTAAAGGGGCTCGCAGGGGCCCCAGCCTGCCGCAACCCCTTTAGTCCCGGTTGGTATCACCAACCGGGACTAGAGGTCCCATTTGAACTGGGACTAATCCTGGCCGTGCCCCCGTCTGCTCCTAGCCGTTGGAACCGGGACTAATGCTCACATTAGACCTGGGCCCAAACCCGGCTGGGACTAGTGCTCCGGACTAGACGCATCGGCGTATGTGCTGGCACGATGGCAGTGGTCGTGTGCGCTACTCTCGGTGCTCACGCGCAACGCAAAGACAATATTCGTCTTGTGAGAGGGTGCGACCATCGCACGAGAAGGTTCGTCCCACCTACACCAGCGTCCGATGCGACGTGTAAGGGGCGCATTTGCGGTTCCGCGCTGGCATCTAGCACCGGGCAACGGCTCTGACAATATGGTGGATGTTACAGTGTGACCCAATGGTGTGGAGTAGCAGTGACCAGAGCCGCACTGAGACATGGGACGCCCCCCGATGGTCGTAGCAATGGTCTAAGGTGGGATGATGCCCCTCCAATCTATTAGTGCCTTTTCGTCCTGTCGTGAGTACCGACAGAAGCTACTGTCAAATGTTCCGTTTTTAAGATGCCGATTGGAACACCACTTCATATCTTGAACGAAAACTCTTGTCTTGGCATTTACTGGTCGGGCTCAGCAATAGCAAATTTGCATCATTACCATCTTGAAGGCATTGTCTAAATGATGTTGTTCTATTCGTCATTGGCCAGTCTTGGCAATCAGGATGAAAATATTTGTCCATGCCACCCCTGGTCGGACGTGGTGACGATGACGCAAGGAGGTTTTTCACTTATTGAAGATGTTGCTATGGAAGAAATCGTCTATATCATAGTTGTTTACTTCATATATTCTAATGGTTCGGCCATGGTTGTATTTGTTATGTACTCCAGTGAATAATTAGTAAGAATAGTTGTTTGCATCACAATGATGCAGATGCTAGGGGTTTGACCTCCTTTTCAAACACAAAACGATAACTAACCCAACTGACTGCTGTTGTTTGTCCTTCTCAATGGTCGTGGCGATGGTCTAAGTGTTGGGAAACGTAGTAGAAAACAAAAAAAATCACGCCTACGCACACCCAAGATCAATATGAAGATGCATAACTGGTTGGGATCATGATTGTTACCGTCACCGAGTTGCAGCAGAAGATGAATGTGTAGGTGTAGATCATAGTTGGAGTCCCTCGAACCGTCGATGAACGATCCCTCGTACCACCCACGAATAGTCCCTCGAACCGAAGACCGAAAGCACAGCCTCTCTACTTGGTTGCAAGCATGCAGCCTTCACGATCCGGTAGCGCTTCGTCGTCCAGAGCTAATCGTCGCCAGAGAATTAGAGGGAGGATGTTAGAACCACACTGGTCTTCTAATTATGAGGACAAGAGGATTAGCCTAGCTCTAATTAGTCAACTAGGACAAACTAGAACTAGAGGAGGCTCCAAAACTTATATGTCTCAAAGGACAAAATCCCCTACTATATATAGGTTGGACGCGAGGGAGAGGGCTGCCACCAAGGGGTAAGGAGTCCCCCTTGGTGCGCCAGCCTAGGGGAGGAGTCCCACTCCCTCCCCTAGTAGTATCCCCCCCCCACAAGGAAAGGGGGGCGCCACCTCCACTTGGGCCTTTGTGGCCCAAGTTGCCTTCCACCTCTTGGCCTAAATATTAAAAGTTCTAAATATTTTCAGGAAATCATATATATATATATAATTTAACATCTCCGGAAACATTTTTCCACCTATATATATTTATCGGTAATACCCGGTATTACCCGATATTCACCGAAATCCTTCCGGTGACACCAAAACGCTTCCAGATCCTCTCGGAACTATTCCGAATATTAATGGAACAATTCCACAAATATATTCTCATCACTCCCATTCTACTAACACTCAACAGATCATGATTTCCTTAAGGTTGTGACCCCATAGGTTTGGTAACTCACAAACATGAACTAAACCGTTCGTTCAATAACCGACAGCGGGACCGTGCACGTCCATATTGGTCCCTGTGAGCACACGAATGATATTTAGTGAACCTTTGGTTATCATGTGGTGTTCTCTTTGCTTCGTGATACTTCAAAAAACCCGGGATGCATCGGTATCCTCTTGAGTCATCACCATGCTCACTATACCGAAATCCCCGTTACCGGTTTTATTCTTCTTTCTCGTTATTGTGTTCCGGCATCCCCGTGACGAAGTCACCTGAGTCTGGCCAGACGATAATTGATGCCGTCACACCGAGAGGGCCCTAAGAATATCTCTCCCTCGTCGGGGGGGGGGGGGATCCCACTCTCGAGCCATCTGGCCACTTGTCAAACTTTCCAATGTGCCTGTAAGATGTCGTTATGATCATCGTTACAGGTGACGTTTGAGCAACCCCAAAGCCCACCGTACGGTAAGAAGTGACCACAATACTCTCTTGGTCTAAGGAGCAAGATCAAACGTTAACAATCCGTGTTAATACAATTGAATACAGACGATATTAATCCAATTCACAACAAACATGTCTGGGTCGATTCAATATGATCATTCTTCTAACGTCATAATCTCAATGTTGTTTTAGGACTATCGTTACACTTAACGATATCCTAAAATCCAAAAAACGTGATCACCAACAACACTTGAGCTAGTCCTAGAGGCAGGACTAGGAACCTTTTATTTAACTGTTTATCATTCCACACGTGCATATGAGTTTTCCACTGAATCGCATATTCCAGGATCATAGCAGATATAGCATAGAATACAAACTCTATAATTATGAATATGGAAATATAACAGTCTCCACTTGCACTAGAGTCAATAATCTAGTTGCATGCTTTTCTAACACCCATGGCTATCTGGTGTTGCTCATGCTTTGCTAGTAGTAGAGCCTTCGTTACTGGATTTGATACTCTTCAAATCCTGATATTGATTGTGTCGGCAATATCTGGTTTATCTATGTAATTCCCATGTCACATTAATGGTAACACTATATCTCTATATAGTCCATTTTATAGCAACGCTATATCTCCATATAGTCCATTTGCTATATCATCATATAGTCAGTTTTATTTGGAATTACACCATAATTTATCAATAAACTTTTATTGATCCAGATTCTATTGAAAACTTCTCAAGCCTCAATCTACATCGTTTTATAAAATCCACAATTATGTTCGTTACCTGAAACCATTTCAAAATTTTATAGCCCAATAGTTTATTTATATCAGTCATGAAGTTTTTTCTCGTGTAACCTTTACAACAAACAATTTTGTTGCAACTATTTACAACAATATCTTCATCTCCTCCATGGACAAGAAGCAGAACCTTCATCCAATTGAGGTACTATAATCACCCCGGTGTACCTTTCTAGGATCACTAAGATATTTACAACTAACAATTAGTTTATATGAAACATCTGGCTTTGTACATTTGATAGCATATATGATGAATTCAATTTCTTGAAGCAAATTGAACTCTCCTTATCCACTCATGCTCATCAACTATTGATTACTGCACAGTGTTTATGCTATGTGACACTATGAGAAAATGCTTTCTCCTTTTAAACTTTTTAAAACTTTGTCACTGTACATGTCTTAGAATTATCAGACGATTTGATCTATCTATATAGATTTTCATCCAGTAATTATTCAGTAGATTCGACAATCTTTCTTGACCCTTGCATTTTGTTAGAGTCTTAACTGAAGCTCCTACATCTAATGTAGTAGATTCTTTGCTTAGTTTTATAGACCAAAATATTCCAGAACATTTCTGGTTTAGTCTTATTTCAATTTAAGTCGGAGATTCAATAATCTCAATAAGTTTTATCATCCTCCCACTTGCTTCTTTAACGAGTAAAACCTTTTCTCGAAAAATATTCATTCTTTGACAAACACTTTATCCTTAGAATTTTGTGAGAGAAAAACAAAAACTACAATCAAACATTTGTCCAAAATATTCTATAACTCTTTATAGTTTTATCTGACTTTTAGATGGTGCATCCATTTAGTGAATATCATACTATTTCATCCCATATTTTAATGTGAGCAGATCGGTAATAATAATTCTAAAATTATTCAATTGTTTTCTAAACTTATGACTTAGATATATTTCTTCATAAAATAAGAATCCTGTTTTATCTTTTGTCATAATGATATTATATCTTCATCCTGAATTTCTTTGAACTACTTCAGAATATTTCAGTCCTCAAGTAAATCATATTTACTCATAACATTGATGAAGTATAAATATTAACCGCGCCCTGTTATATTCATCGGACTTTATACATCATAGTGGATTTAGTCAATTCAAATAAAAGACTTTTATACTTCATCTTTGTGAAGATCAATTATCCAATATAACGAAGCAGTGCCACACACTAGTGGTTTTTATCAGTCTTCTTAAGACGTTTAGCATTAATGTTATAGATTACAAACTTCAAGATTCATCATGAAGAAAACATCACAAAATAGAGGTTTAATCAAAAACCATATTCTCATAATAATCCGAACAACTATTGTTTAAAATTTATAGGAATATCCATCGCATAACCCATAGGATAATGCATTACATAACTTCAAAGCAAAAATAACTATTATTTCAGTTCTAGTATAAATCTTGAAGACAAACTAAAGACATGACTTTTGTGGCACCCCGCCTCAGATCAACCGGTTTACCTTGCATTGCCAGCCCAGAGATCAAGTCTTCTGGCAACACACAACAACTTGGTACAAAAAATAACCGCTTTATTGATCTCTAGCGGATACATAGGTTCGAATATTACAAGATAAGTGAGGCCAAGCGGCACCCACGGTGCGGCTGCACTTATGTACATTATTTAGTAGACATCTCAGGGGCCTCGACGATAAAGGAAAGTATTACGCGGTAGCAAAACGACGAGGTAGCGGAACTCCACTTCACAGGGACACTACTGGGACATGGCCTAGATCGCGACATACCGATCGACATCAACTCCTTGCACGGCTTCTCCTGCATCTGGCTGATACGTCAAATTTGCATCATGATTTCCTACTGTTATTTATTATGTTTTTGATCATTATTTCACTTTATGGCACAATTCTTATGCCTTTTCTCTCTTAATTTGCAAGATTTACATGAAGAGGGAGAATGCCGGCAGTTGGAATTCTGGACTTGAAATAGCCACATCAGAGATACATAATTTACAGAGCTCCAATTGACATGAAATTTCACGGAGATTTTTTATTGAATATATAAAAAATATTGGAGAAAATAGATACCAGAGGGGACCCACCAGTTGCCCACAAGGCAACAGGGCACGGCCCCCCTGGGCGCGCCCTGATGTCTTGTGGGGCCCACAGCTGGCGTCTGGCATCTGGCCCCCTCCTTCTGCTATATTGAATATATAAAAAATCAAGAGAATACTTTCGGGACGAAGCGCCGCCGTCTCGAGGCGGAACCTGGGCAGGAGCTATTTTGCTCTCCGGTGGAGCGATTCCGCCAGGGATACTTCCCTCCGGGAGGGGGAAATCGAAGCCATCGACATCACCAACGATCCTCTCATCATGGGAGGACCAATCTTCATCAACATCTTCACCAGCACCATCTCATCTCAAACCCTAGTTCATCTCTTGTATTCAATCTTTGTCCCAAAACCTCAGATTGGTACCTGTGGGTTGCTAGTAGTGTTGATTACATCTTGTAGTTGATGCTAGTTGGTTTATTTGGTGGAAGATTATATGTTCAGATCCTTAATGCTATTCAATACCCCTCTGATCTTCAACATGAATATGATTTGTGAGTAGTTACTTTTGTTCTTGAGGACATGGGTGAAGTCTTGTCATAAGTAATCATGTGAATTTGGTATTCATTCGATATTTTGATGATATGTATGCTGTTGCTTCCTTTAGTGGTGTCGTGTGAACGTCGACTACATGACACTTCACCATCTTTGGGCCTAAGGGAAGGCATTGTGGAGTTGTAATTATATGATGGGTTGCTAGAGTGACAAAAGCTTAAACCCTAGTTTATGCGCTATTCCGTAAGGGGCTGATTTGGATCCATATGTTTCATGCTATGGTTAGAGTTGTCTTAATTCTTCTTTCGAAGTTGCGGATGCTTGCGAGAGGGGGTAATCATAAGTGGGAGGCTTGTTCAAGTAAGAACAGCACCGAAGCACCGGTCCACCCACATATCAAATTTTCAAAGTAGCGAACGCGAATCAAACAAACATGATAAAAGTGACTAGATGAAATTCCCATGTGTCCTCGAGAACGCTTTGCTTATTATACGAGTTCATTCCGGCTTGTCCTTTGCTACAAAAAGGATTGGGCCACCTTGCTGCACTTTTTTTACCGTTACTACTTGTTACTTGTTACGAATTATCTTGCTATCAAAACTATCTGTTACCGCTACTTTCAGTACTTGCAGAGAATACCTTGCTGAAAACCGTTTGTCATTTCCTTCCGCTCCTCATTGGGTTCGACACTCTTACTTATCGAAAGTACTGCGATTGATCCCCTATACTTGTGGGTCATCACTGGCATGATAAGCCAGGTGAGTACTTTGAATGTACTCGCAAGCTCACAGCAAACAAAGCAAATATGACAAACAATAACAAGGCATTTAACAAGTTTAATGCGTGAACATGAACATGATACTACCAGTCATGACGTGTACGTGGATTGTTACCATGGTCCCTTGGACCAACTTACCATTTCAGGGTTACCTCGTAAGCACCATCAACATCTTACCATCGTGATCCTCACTTGATCACAGCAATTCCAACCATAGTGATCCTCACACGAGCACCAACTTCTGCACATGCCATCCTGTTGTTCTTAGTGTGCAGGTTTATTATTTCTGTTGACCCACCGTGTGACCTACTATGAACTGTGTCCATATCCGAGGACGCAGCTATCGATAGATTATACACTCTGCAGAGGTTAGTACACTGTACCCACAGCACAGAACTCATGGCCTCGTGCTCCCATTTGGGTGGACCAACGACATTCCGACAAAGCCAATCTATTGCATGACACTCTCCCAGCCACTCCGACAAACTCCCCTTTGGGCTATGTCATGGGTGGACCCGATGTCAACTCGTGACATCCTGCCACCTCGTGACTGCCACCATCGTGGCCAAACAAAACAAAGTCGTCCCAAATGGGGACATCGGTACCGTAAAACTCGGGCACACAAGGTTATGACTGCCTACCGGGCCAGGGTAGCGCAAGCGCACAACCTTCCCTAGTTGGAGGCACCGACGAGAGGCATGACAATAGACCGAATTAGGGTCTCCCCATCCAGGCAAGTGTGGTTGCACTGGTGAGCTCGATTCGGTGGCACCATGACTCGATCAACAGTTTGTTCAAGTTGAATTAACATCGGGTTTATCTTGAAAGAAAATGATTTGAGCCATAGTATGCAATGAGGTGCACGGATCAAGATAATATGAAAATGAGTAACGAATGCATCATGCTACCATGAGAGTATTTGACATGATCTCTACTGCACACCATAAAAAAATGACATATTCTCTACTGCATAATAACAGTATGGCATGTAACAACTATTTACCAATAGGTTATATATAGCAAATTATTTTAATAGTGAAGCATAAAATGGATTTAATTCAAATAAACCATTGTCATTGAAATGCCATCCTTGCATATGAATGTTGTGGCTTGCCTTGATTCAGAGGAGTGTCACACCACTCCTGGCCTTCTTCAACACAACTAGGAGCTCCTGAAAATAATTTAAAATGCAAAAAGGAAATGTCACATAACACATTTTATTGCACCAGAAATTCTAGACAGCAGAGAAAATTCTCAAATTTTGCAGGCAGAAAATATGGCTCAAGACAAAACAGTAGCAACAAGTTTCAATTCATTTGGACTTTTAGATTAAAAGATATGGCTGGTCAAAGTTCTGGTCAATATTTGAATTAAAATGAATATAAACAGAAATTCCAGCGAGGCCACGTCGAAGGCGTATTCTCCAAATACACTTCCACTTAAAAACATTTCGGGCGGGAGTGAGAGACTGACGAGGGGGTCCCACTGTCAGGGTTAAAAGAGAGAGAGAGAGGGAAACAGAGAGCGGCGGCTCTGCCGTCGGTGGTTCTCCGGCGAGAAGACCATGGCTACCGCCGGCGAGGGTGGGTATAGGTCAGGCACATCGTGGCAATCACGCTTGTACCAGAAATGGTGGCTGAGATGGATGGATGGCAGCTCGAGCTCTTTCTCCAAAGACGGCAGGCGGCGGAGCTCGTCGGATATGGAGATTCCGGTAACGATTCAACGACCCAACCGCTCAGGCGTACTCAGGAGACCCCCGAGAACTCGACTGCAGCAGCGAGCGAAGGAGAGGATGGCCGGAGCGAGTGGATGACCGGGGAGGATCCGTGGCCAATTCTGGCGAGGTTCGGCGGCAGGAGGCCCTCCCGGCGTTGCACCGCTTGCTGGTGATCAATTTGTAGCCAATGTGAGTGAGAACGGTGGCTAGAACGACTCGGGGAGTGTCCTATATATAGGAGGAGAGGTGGCCATGCTCGGGGCTTCGCCGGAGAGAGGCTGCCGGCAAAATGAGAGTGAGAGGGTCTCGGGGTCAACGTGGAGATCAAGAAGAGGCTGCCAGGGGGCTGTGCACGCATGTGGATACAGTGCGGTGCACTAAGTGGGGCAGGGGCCGCACTAGTGCCCACTGTTCCGCCCGGATACGCGGTGTCCGCGTCCGGCGTGCTGCCTGCCGGCGTCGGGGAGGAGCAGGGGAGGGACATGGGTGCATGACGACGACGGCTACGGCGAGAGGGCAAGCTTTGGTGGCCTGCGAAGAGAGGACAGGGGGCGGCCGAGGGCCCCGATGCCCAGAGCGCGCGAATGACCTGTCGAACACCTTGCATCCGCGTGGTCACTGCGTGCTCTAGCATACGCGGTGCTTTAGGAGAAGGCAGACCGTGTCTGGGGTGTAGTCCCTTCAACGCGGTGCCGGAAAACGCGCTTGGTTTGCCACCTTGCTCGATGGATGGAACTTGAGCGTGTTGCAATGTTTCTGGACTAAAACTAGTGCATGCTCTCTAGCTCACATGGCTTGGAGGCTAAGGCTGAAACTTGGTGCATAGGCTTCACTTAGGAAGGTAGCAGTGTGGTAAAAATTTCAGCCCCAACAGATCAAGGAAAAATATACTTGCTTCACAAAGTGCCATTTCTGACCAGAAGCAAAATCATTTTTCCTAGCTGAAAATTTAGAAATGACTATGGAATATTTTTGCATGGGGAGGTGAGACATGATCCACAAAATATTTGGGAATTTTCTTGGAATTTTATGAGCAAAAAAAAATGAGGGTTGCTTAATAGCTTATAGGGAAAACATTCATTTTCTGGAGGAAAATGAATATAATGCCATTAAAGAAAATTGTCCATGGCATTATGGTGAGAGGGATGTGGTCTAAAGAGGGTTTAAGAATGATAGAACCCACTTGGAAGAAAATAAAAATGATTTCCAAGTGGTAAGTCCAAAAGAATTGACTGAAAAACCCAAATGCAAATGCAAATATTCAATAAATTCCAATAAAAAGGCAAAATCCAGGGTGTTACAACTTTGACTGTTTCCGAGTAGTGATCCCATCACTATTCCCGACTTGCATCACAACTTCATTTCTTCTCTCCTTGTGAGCTCTCTGTAGTCCCTGTATCGGTTTACAAAACGAGAGCAACCAATCAGTATCAAATACTTATGACATACAGAAATTTACAAGTAGAATAACATTAACTTTGTATAACAATTATACCATTTCCGGAAGAACCGTTCTTCTTATCCGCCAAATACCTCTTGCAGTTACACTTCCAGTGTCCCTTCTGTTTGCAGTAGAAACATTCAGTCTCTTTAGAGGATCCGCCCTTTTTCTTCTTCTGAGACTCGGTCTTACCGGCTTCAGTATATTTCTTCTTCTTGAAACTGGTGGTCTTGTTGACCATCAACACTGTTTTGTTCTTCTGCATTCCAGCTTCCTGCAGTTTTGAGCATAGCAAACAACTCGTTTGCACTTTTCTCGATCCCATTCATGTTGTAATTCATGATAAAGCCATCGTAAGATGGGGGAAGTGAAGCAAGTACAATATCCGTACCGAGTGTCGGCGGAATTCCAAATTCCAGAGAAGCCAGTCTATCAACATAGCCAACAAGATTTACTATATGCTCACTCATTGAGGAACCTCTCTTTCATCTTGCATTCAATCAAGGCCTTGGTTAATTCAAAACGTTCGGTCCTTGCCTGCTAATACGTCTCCAACGTATCTATACTTTTTGATTGTTCCATGCTATTATAGTATCAATCTTGAATGTTTTTATATGCAATTATATGCAATTATATATCATTTTTTGGGACTAACCTATTAACCTAGTGCCCAGTGCTAGTTGCTGTTTTCTGCATGTTTTTGGCTTTTCAGAGAAACAGTACCAAATGAAGTCCAAATGCCACGAAACTTGTTGGAGATTTTTTTCTGGACAAAAGAAACCTTGGAAGCTTCGGGAGGAGGCCAGAAACATCACGGAGGCTTCACAAGGCAACAGGGCTTGCCTTGTGGGGCCCACGTGACTCCATTTGACCTAATTCCACTTCTATAAATTCACAAATATTGGGAAACCATCAGAGAGCCAAAAGAGAAAACCTTTCCACCGCCGCAAGCCTTTGTTCTTCCGTGATCCCATCTGGAGGCCTTTTCTGGTACTCTGCCGGAGGGGGAATCGATCACGGAGGGCTTCTACATCAACCTTTCTGCCCTTCCGATGGTGTGTGAGTAGTTTACCACAGACCTACGGGTCCATAGCTAGTAGCTAGATGGCTTCTTCTCTCTCTTTGATCTTCAATACAATGTTCTCCTTGATGCTTGGAGTTCTATCCGATGTAATCTTCTTTTGCGGTGTGTTTGTTGGGATCCGATGAATTGTGAGTTTATGATCAGATTATTCATGAGAAATATTTGAGTCTTCTTTGAACTCTTTTATGCATGATTGTTATAGCTTTGTATTTCTCTCCGATATATCGATTTGGTTTGGCCTACTAGATTGATTTATCTTGCAATGGGAGAGGTGCTTTGTGATGGGTTCAATCTTGCGGTGCTCAATCGTAGAGACAGAAGGGGACATGACACGTATTTGTATTGTTGCCATTAAGGATAAAAAGATGGGGTTTATTCATATTGCTTGAATTTGCTTCTCTACATCATGTCATCTTGCTTAAGGTGTTACTCTATTTTTATTAACTTAATACTCTAGATGCATGCTGGATAGCGGTCAATGAGTGAAGTAATAGTAGTAGATGCAGGCAGGAGTCGGTCTACTTGTCTCGGACGTGATGCCTATATACATGATCATTGCCATGAATCTGTCATAATTATTTGCTTTTCTATCAATTGCCCAACAGTAATTTGTTTGCCCACCGTATGTTTCTGTGCTCGAGAGAGAAGGCTCTAGTGAAAACTATGGCCCCCGGTTCTATCTTTATCATATAAAAAACCTAAAAATACCTTGCTGCAATTTATTTACTTTTACTTTAATTAGTTTTTTAGTTTATCTATTTACCTCGATAAGATTTAATCCTTGCAAATAACCGCTAAGAGGATTGACAACCCTCTTATTTGCGTTGGGTGCAAGTGTTTGCTCTTGTGTGTGCAGGTGCGCTTAACGGAATTTTGCTTGGTTCTCCTACTGGATTGATAACCTTGGTTCTTAACTGAGGGAAATACTTATCTCTACTGTACTGCATCATCCTCTCCTCTTCGGGGAAATACCAACGCAGACTACAAGTAGCAGGAAGAATTTCTGGCGCCGTTGCCGGGGAGACATCATCAAAATTACCAAGTAGCTTCGTACAAATTATCATTCACTTGCATTTACTTTATTTACCGTTTATTTGCATTTTCCTCTCATTTTCATCTCCCCCACTTTTAATTTTTTTTACAAAAACACAAAAAAAATTATTTGTTTGCTTGCTAGTTTGCTTGCTTTGTCGCGATGTCTCAAGAAAATACAAAATTGTGTGACTTTTCCAATACTAATAATAATGATTTTATTAGTACTCCTATTGCTCCTCCCGCCACTAGTGCGGAGTCATGTGACACTAATGCTGCCTTGCTTAATCTTGTTATGAAATAACAATTTTCTGATAGTCCTAATGAAGATGCTGCATCCCATCTAAATACTTTCGTTGAACTTTGTGATATGCAAAAGAAGAAAGATGTGGATAATGATATTGTCAAATGAAAATTATTTCCGTTCTCACTACGAGATCATGCTAAAACTTGGTTTCCATCCTTGCCTAGAAATAGTATTGATTCTTGGGATAAGTGTAAGGATGCTTTTATCACCAAGTATTTTCCTCCCGCTAAGATTATTTCTTTAAGAAATCAAATTATGAATTTTAAGCAACTTGAACATGAACATGTTGTACAATATTGGGAGAGAATGAAATTAATGATAAGAAATTGCCCAACTCATGCATTGAATTTATGGATGATCATACAAATTTTTTATGCGGGACTAAACTTTGTCTCTAGCAATTTGCTAGACTCTGCCGCAGGTGGTACTTTTATGGAAATTATATTGGGAGAAGCTACAAAACTTCTTGATAATATTATGGCAAATTATTCTCAATGGCACACTGAACGAACTCCAACTGGTAAGAAGGTAAATTCTGTTGAAGAAATTTATACTTTGAGTGATAAGATGGATGCTCTATTGAAATTGTTTGCTAGTAAGAATGCTCATATTGATCCTAATGATGTGCCATTGTCTACTTTGATCGAGCAAAATAATGATGCTATTGATGTGAATTTTGTCTCTAGAAATAATTTCAACAACAATGCTTATAGGGGTAATTTCAATCCTAAACCGTTTCTTGGAAATTCCTCTAATAATTATGGCAATCCTTATGGTAATACTTATAATAATAATAATAGGATGCCCTCTGATCTTGAAAGTAATATTAAAGAATTTATTAGTTTGCTAAAGAATTTCAATGCTACGATAGAAGAAAAATTTAATAGAGTTGATGAATTGGCTAGGAACATGGATAGAATTGCTCATGATGTGGAAAATCTCAAAACTAAAATTTTACCATCCAAGCATGATATAAATGAGTCTATTAAGGCTATCTATGTTTCCATTAATGAAAGTAAAGAAAGGACCGCTAGGTTGAGAGCTAAGCGAGAATTTCTAGAAAAAGCGATTCCACCCGGTTTCTATCGTAGTAATGATGAAGATATTAAAATGATTGGTGTCACTCCTATTAAATCATTATTTAGTAGCATAAAATTTGATGAAAAAGGGACTGGAGAAGAGTCAACTTTAGATAGAAGGAGTCCCACTTGCTTGGAGGGTGATAATCTTGATCATAAAAATGAAAAAAGTGGGTTTGGAGAGGTCAAAACTTTAAATAGTAATGCACCCACTACTTTGGATTACAAGGACTTTAATTATGATAGTTGTTCTTTAATTGAGTGTATTTCCTTGTTGCAATCCATGATTAAATCACCAAATGCATATGAACAAAATAAGGCTTTCACTAAACACATTGTAGAAGCCATGATGAAAGCACATGAAGAAAAACTTGAGTTGGAAGTATCAATTCCTAGAAATTTACAAGATGAATGGAACCTACTATTAAAGTAAAAATTAAATATTATGAATGTAATGCTCTTTGTGATCTTTGTGCTAGCGTTTCCACTATACCAAAGTCTTTGTGTGATCGGCTAGGTCTCACCGACTTAGATCCTTGTTCCCTTAATTTGCATCTTGCGGATTCCACTATTAAAAAGCCATTGGGTAGAATAAATGATGTGTTTATTCTTGCAAATAGAAATTATGTGCCAGTGGACTTTATTGTTCTTGACATTGAATGCAATCCTTCTTGCCCCATAATACTTGGTAGGCCTTTTCTTCGAACTATTGGTGCTATTATCGATATGAAAGAAGGTAATATATGATTTCAGTTTCCACTAAAGAAAGGGATGGAACACTTCCCTAGGAAAAGAATTAGATCACCTTATGAATCCATTATGAGGGCCACTTATGGAATTAACTTGAAGGATGACAACACTTGAAACTATGCATTATGCTTAGCTAGGGGCATAAAACAATAGCGCTTGTTGGGAGGCAACCCAATGAATAAAATAAATTTTTGCTTTTACCTACTGTTTTTGAGTGTTTGCATAATTATAGCTTCTGTTATGATTTTGTTTTTATGTTTTAATTAGTGTTTGTGCCAAGTAATGCCTTTGGGATGATCTGGAAGATAGTATAATTCATGCTGTTTGGAAACCAGAAAGTTTTGCGTCCAGTGCTGGAATTTTAATTCTGTACTGGAGTATCAGAAAAATCTGAAATTTTTACACAGTATTAGTATATTAATTTCCCACGTTGTCCAAATTTTTCAGAATTCTTGGAGTTACAAAAGTATGGATTTTAAATAGATCTTTACAGACTGCTCTGTTTTAGACAGATTCTGTTTTTGTTGCATAGTTTGCTTATTTTGAGGAATCTATGGATCGTATTGTGGCGCCCCGCCTGAATACCACTGTAGTCAGACGGTCACCACACATACCAGCCCAGGAAATCACTCTGGCATGAGCTTTTACAACAAGTATCATGAACACAGACATTTCTATTAATGGATATATAAGTCTTACATGATATATTTTACAAGGGGGGTGGCAGCGGAAAAGCTCTATCTAAGGCAGCATGGTCCTGGTGCGGCTCCAATCAACAGGGATCTGACTGGGTTACTCTTCTAGCCCGCAAACACTCCTGCTCCTTGCTAGCGAACGTCGGATCTTTAGGAGAACCTGGCCACATTGAAGGCCGCTGAGTACTTTTGAATGTACTCGCAAGCAAACCAAATAACATATACACCAAGCAAAGCATTCCATGGCATTCAAGCATGCACTTGTTATCTTAACAGTATTAATCATCATGTTATGGCAGGACTATCTAGCAAGAATAAACATCTAGCAGCATTAATCATATCATAGCAGGATTATCTATCATAATAACTATTGGAATAAATACAATAAGGTGAAGCATATCAAGTAAATAATTCATACTCCGAGTATTCTCACGATCCCATTCCGATCCAAACTTTGCGGTCATCCAATCGCTCATCTCATAGCCATCACATGGCTAGCAATCATACCTCTGACATCATCTGATGTCCATGCATCTGTACTGCAAGGCTGACAAATCATACCTTACTCTGGTTCATTATTAACATCATATGGTTTGTTCCTCCAGACTCGACACAGACCAAATAGTGTGACCTAGTACGAACTGTATCCCATGACCGAGGACGCGGCTATTCGAATAGATTTACACTCTGCAGAGGTTGCGCACTTTACCCACACCATGGAGCTCCTGGCCTCGTGCTCCCATTCGGGTGGACCGGTGCTGCTCCAACAAAACTTGTCTATTGCCTGGAACTCTTAGGGTCCCACCGACAATCATACCCTCCCAGGGTCATGTCCTGGGTGTCCCCTGTGTCACCCCGTGACACCTGCCACCGTCGTGGCCAAACAAAACTGTCCCAAACGGGGACGTGCGCACATAAACCAAACTAGGCTCACAGGATTATTGCCGCCTACCGGGCCAGGGTAGCACGCACGCATAATCCTCCCTATTTTGGTGGTACCGACAAGAGGCAAGACAATAGACTAAGTCAGGGCCGTCCCATACCGGCAAATGTGGTTGCACTCGATGAGCTCGGTTCGGTGGCACTATGACTCGATCCAGCCGACTAAGGAGGTTGTTGTCATTATTAAGTCACATTTCACAATATTGCAATAACAGTAACAATGCATGATGTAACAATTATGAAAAACATAACAACCTATCTCCATACAATATCACAACGAGTCATTAGTGAGACAATATTTAAATGGCAAGTTATCACTTTACAAGGTTTAGCTGTAAGTTACGACCATCTGAACCCTTGCATGAAACCAGCAAATAAACCAGTAGCCACCAGAACGGTCTTTACAACTCAGATCTAGGACGTTACCGGAATAACTCAACCCCGGCTCAAGATGGCTGAAAAGCAGCTCAGAGCATGAGACGGTGTTGATAAAAAGAGTGTAGCGGTCCCCTAAGACGGCCGAAGAACAGCTCAAAGCATAGGGTTACCGCTACGGAAAGAAATTCAACAGCTGCCCGAGACGGCCGAAAAGCAGCTCAGAACACGGCCCAGTTGTTGAAAAGAGAAACATAAAGTCGGCATCCACCCCGGACGGCCGGAAGCGGCTCAGAACACAGGCGTGGTGCCGTCACCAAAGAAAGGCAGGCAAGGGTTCAATAGCGTCACCTACAGCTCACCACTACGCATACAACCATATCAATTTAAACACACAAGAATAACATAGAGCAATGCTTTAGGGCATATATCAGACGGTCGGCTTGCCTGGGGGTCGACGGGTTCACCGGAGAGAAGTGCGATCACCTCTCGGAAGAATTCGCCGGAAAAGATTCCCTCTCGGAGGGACTGGATATAAGGCAGGGACAAAATGGGTATTTTCAGAAAGTGCAAACATGGTGAAAGTGATGTCATCGGAACGGGCTCGACGAACGGAAGAAGTGGGCTTTGGATTCACCTGAATCGGAGTTACGAGTGAAAAGTTGTGGCCGTTCGTTGTTTAGGCAGAAAACAAATAAAACTGTGTTCATCTCTGCCCTTAACTGACGAATGGCCGCAAACTAAGGGTTTCGGCACCGGCTGGAAGCAGAAAGCGTATTTACAAGAATACGCTTTCGGTTAAGCAGAGGCGTACTCTGGCCCAAAGCCGCCGATGAGTACGTTACCCGCACTGGAAGGCGTATTCCGTAAAAGCCGTCTCCACTTAAGTCACCGCGGGCCCGGGGCTGAGTGGCTGATGAGAGGGGCCCGTGTTGACCTCTCTCTCTCCTCCCGCGCTGCTTCTCCTACCCCCGAAGAACGGGACCGCACAGAGGAGGCCCCCGGCGCCGTCGCTCGTCCGGCCGACTCCGGCCACCTCCGGTGGAGCTCGGACCACCGGAGTGATCCCCGCGTCGCGGCGCACCCATCCACCCCATCCACGGACACCGAGGCGGACGGGAGCGACGACGGCTTCGAGCATGGCGGACGGCGGCGCGGGCGAGGTTGAACTCGGGGCTATGGCGGCGGAGAGACGAGGAGGGGGTTGGGCAGGGCTCCACCGTGGCCGAGAGGACTCTCTGGTGGGGAAAGGGATGGAAGAGGGGCTCTGGCTTGCTCGAATTCGAGCAGAGGCCGGTGGCGGCCATGGCGGCGATGGGGCGGAGTTGAGCGCCGTGGCTCGCTCTTTCGGGTAGGGGAGGGTCTAGGAGGGAGAGGAGATGGTGGAGTGAGCTCGAGAGGATGTGGGGAGAGCTATTTATAGCCCGGCCGAGGCAATGGATAGGCACGGCCGCCGCGTCGAGCTGGCCGGCGTCTAGAGCTCTCGGGAGGCACGGCTGGAAGGTTGCGGCTGTCGGGGAGCGGCCGACCTGACGAGGGCCAGAGGGAGGGGACGGCTCGGAGGAGAAGAAGCCAACGGGAGAGGGAAAACGATGACGGTCACGGGCGGACAGAACTGCGACTGCGAGGAGGAATAAATCGGAGAGGAGAAGGTGCGGGAGAGGGGTACGTGGACGTCGCGAACCCACTAGACATGGCCGGACAAGCCGGGGCTGGCTGCATCCGGCGAGGTTGGCTCTGGAACTGAGCGGAGTTCTCTGGTGGCATGCCAAATGGGTGGTCACCACCTTGGCAATGTGGCCAAGCTAGGAACTGTCCAGGATACCATGTCAAATAGACAGATCTGAGGTCAGTGAGTTGACATATGAGGATTTTGGATGGAGGTGGGGGCAAGAGCTGACTGATTGGAGCTCACAAAGGTTTTGAACAGGAACTTTGGTGGAATCTTGTGGAGAAATGGATAAGGTTGTGAGGCTGAAACTTTGTCACAACAAAATATGGTAGAAAGGTGTATATGCTGGCAAAGTTTGAGGCCATTTGGACCAGTTTTGCACGCACTTCCTTTCTAATGCAAAATTTAGTCCAGAAACTAGATCTTGATGTTGTGCTCAAATGGATAAAGGGAGTGCGTTGAAATTTTGTGGAGGGAGGTGACTTGGGATTATGGAGATACTGGAAAAATTTCAGCTCATTTGGATATACCAAAATGGTACTTCCTTCACAGAGCTTTTCTCTGGACAGAAACTAGATGGAATTTTTGGGAAAAATTGGCTATATAAAATGATGTGAATTTTTCATGCTCACATAATATAGGAAATGTGACGTCCTGGATTAATTTGAGGATTTTTGAAGCAATATAAAATATAGTTGCTTCACAACCTAAAAATATGTCCAGAAATAAGAATTGGATGATGCTCTCAAACTTTGAACTATGGAACTTGGGATCTTGATGGAAATGATGAAGATATGGATAGGAGAAGCTCCACAAATTATTTGGGATTTTTCCTGGCTACCAAAATGGTAGTTCCTTTGGAAAGTGCCCAAAATGAAATATTGGCTTTAAATAGGAAAAGGCAATTTCCCTTATTTAATTATGGCCAATATTTTTATGGGAGCTCAATATGATCACAAAGAATATCTCCACAACTTTTCATGAGCTTTGGAGATGGATAGATATTTTCCTGGATTTAATTCCTTTAACTGGTAGAAAAAGGAATTAATTTAAAATGAAAAATATTGCAAATGACTTGGCAATATTTTTGCATATCCAGGGCTTAAAAAGATAGGATGATCACTGGGAAAATTTGGGAGGCAACAGAGCAAACAAAATTGGGGTTCCTTTGTAACAGAAGGAATCAGGGTTTCCATTCCGGTGACTCGGAAGGTAGGGTTTCGGTAGCAAAATCCTGAGAAGATGTTTCAGGGGAAAGGTTGGACTAGAGAGAATCTCTGGTCTGATAGGATAGGCAAGGCTAAATGACCATCTTCATATACCCAAGAGCGAGGGAAAATCCGATAACATCGAAAAAAAGACGGGAGTCAAATCCCGCGAAGGAAAAAAAACAAGGAGCGAAAACCAGGGTGTTACAAACCTACTCCCCCTTAAGAAAATCTCGTCCTCGCGATTTCCGGGCTTGCCTCCCGGCTAAGGGGAACATACCTATGTGTGACTTGGATCCATCTGCTATCTTGTCTTCATTTGTTTACTGACCTTTTAACTGCCTCTTTTGATGGCTCAGGTGCTGTCTTTTTCAATGACTGTATTGAATCCTTCTCTTTCCTGTCAAGTGTACCTTTTGTCCTGGTAGTTTGTTGCTTGGTGGGGTAGCGGTAGTACCGACAAATAGCTTGGTTTCTAGGGCCCGGAGCTAGCTGCTTCGTCCGGAGGTTTGAGCTGACACGGGATGGATCATACCAAGTAATTCCCAGGTCCCATACCATATTTCTACTTTTCTTTCGGGACTGAATGATTATTTCCATATCACCTTGTTTCCATATAAACCGTCAAACTCTGTCGATTGCTGAGGTAGCTCGGCCATATATATCCTTTGCAGTCCTTGCTATGAGTACTGAGCTGAGCATAGTTTGGCTATCATTCGGCGTATCTTACGGAGCATAGCCTCTTATCTTGGGTGATGGCCCATGCTCATGATGTGTATGGTAGGCTTACTGCCTTGTTGTGGTCGTATATGCAAGAGTCTGACAAGGATTGGTAATATCACCTTGTTAATGAAGCTTTACTTTTATTGACCGTCACGGAGGTGGTGTATCCGAAACTTCTTTGTTCTTGAGGGTTCCTTTTTGTGGGAACTTGTCATGACCTGCCAACATGGCTCCTTGGTCATATTATAACTTACTCTTGCATATCTCGTAGGGATTGCTGCATTCATATACTCCTTGAATAATTGGGGCCAATGTTTCTCTGACTTCAGTCATTCCCATGTACGAGTGGCTCGCATTAACTGATCCACTGGACTGCATGCTCACAACATATGCAGGGGTAGGATAAATCCTTTCATAACCACAGAGTTCTGAGGCAGATGTGTGTCCAGACTAGTTCGTGCTTTTGACAAGATTGTTGCGGGCACAATGGCATGCTGAAGAAGGCTGAATTCCTTGCACTCGAAGCTT
This sequence comes from Elymus sibiricus, assembly GCA_039707655.1. Taxonomy (NCBI): domain Eukaryota; kingdom Viridiplantae; phylum Streptophyta; class Magnoliopsida; order Poales; family Poaceae; genus Elymus; species Elymus sibiricus. The sequence goes on along the minus strand of CM077668.1, from coordinate 470,930,694 downwards.
CTGCCAGGGTAGCGTGCTGAAGAAGGCTGGGTATCGTACCCCAGAATCTTTCCTTCATGTAGCTTACTGCGGAAGGTCAGGTGCCTTGTGTCGGAAGCTTTCCGCGATAGCACGCTAAGGAGGATGGGAGTGTCGTACCCCGAAAGATTTTCTTGCCAAGTGGTGTAGCGAGGAAGGTTGGGAGTCTTGCGTCGCAAGCTCTTCTCGATGGCTTGTGGAGGAAAGTTGGGTTTCTTATACCAGAAGCATTTCACTATGATATGCGGTCGGATCTATGACCGATTCTGGCTTCCTTCCGAAGTATCCAAAATTTTCCCATAATGGAGCCATCACCAGGTATAGGCCATACCTTGTCTAAAGATATTCTGTTGGTCGGGCATACTGCTTGTCCTTTTCCTGTTCTGATCATTGTTGCTGTAGAGGTTGCACAACCGATGCAGACTTCATGTTGACAATTAATTCGGAATACCCTTTGCATTCAAACCGCGTGTTGCTGGTAGTGAGCAGTCGACGGATAATTCCATTCGGTTTAGCTGAGCTTCCCGGTGATTGGAATTCTCATTGATTCTGGGCAGCCATGAACTTATCCATATTTCTCGCAGACCTTGCTCATCATGCCCAGAATTTTATATATGCACCGGTGAATTCCAAAATATGCTTTGAAATTTGTACCAACATACCAGAGTTTTGTTGTTACTCTTGGCTCATTTGCATTCTTGAAATATGTCTTCTGTGGATAATAAATGATTCTTGAGTCCATTGGGAAAAAAAACTCAAGGTTCACCCTACTGACCAAAATAATCCTTGTATGGAGGACCGAATAATTTGCTCTTGCTGGTGTCCATTCCTGATAGCTCATCTAACCGTTCCTTTGGTGTGATCAACTTTGCGGCAAATTTCCCTTAGGTATAGTCTGGCCTTGTCGGTTGCACTCAGAGTCTGCTTCTGACACATTCTTCATTCTTGACAGATCCGGTGATAATATTCTGAATATCGGGCAGTTGGCTTGACTTGACGCCTACTGGACTTGGATTATCGGGTATTATCCAAGTTGTGCTCTGGTCTTCTTAGGCGGCTCTTGCGGATGGATCCAGTCGAGGCAAAAGAACAGAACCGACAAAAGAAGCAAAACCGCGAAAAACCAAAAAGCAAATAAAGCTCAAATTTTGCGGACCTTACACACGTGGCCAAAGATTCACTAGTATAACTAATATAGCGCACTCGATGTACCTCTAAGGATTTAGAAGCAAAACCACACAATGCTCCTGGTAGCAATTGGGGTCAAGCTCCCACTACTTCCTTAGGGAACATCAATCTCGATGCACGACCATAGCCAAGGTGGCTTAGTCAATGATCCTACGGTTACCGGGGAAAGGTGGAATTTGTAAGCGTTTCCCAAAGGAAACTGGATTTAGGAAGAGAGGTGCCATGGTTAGCAAGCAAGGTGAGGGTATCTGGTTCACCTAGGGGTTAAGGGTTCACGGGTCATTGCCTGGTGCGGACATTTCCCACCGGAGGCAGAGGCCATGAGAGTTGGGGTCTGATGGAGCCATAAACCTATGGGGGTTGCCTTATGATCAATAGTAACCATGCCTGTTTGGCCAAAGATGGCTGAAATCCATCTGGGCTTCCTACTGAGCACAAGACAATGAAGTCTGGCTAGGGTAACCTACAGTCAGCCTGGCTCTGATACATCCGTTGTGGCGCCCCGCCTGAATACCACTGTAGTCAGACGGTCACCGCACATGCCAGCCCAGGAAATCACTCTGGCATGCGCTTTTACAACAAGTATCATGAACACAGACATTTCTATTAATGGATATATAAGTCTTACATGATATATTTTACAAGGGGGATGGCAGCGGAAAAGCTCTATCTAAGGCAGCATGGTCCTGGTGCGGCTCCAATCCACAGGGATCTGACTGGGTTACTCTTCTAGCCCGCGAACACTCCTGCTCCTTGCTAGCGAACGTCGGATCTTTAGGTGAACCTGGCCACATTGAAGGGCGTTGAGTACTTTTTAATGTACTCGCAAGCAAACCAAATAACATATACACCAAGCAAAGCATTCCATGGCATTCAAGCATGCACTTGTTATCTTAACAGTATTGATCACCATGTTATGGCAGGACTCTCTAGCAAGAATAAACATCTAGCAGCATTAATCATGTCATAGCAGGATTATCTATCATAATAACTATTGGAATAAATACAATAAGGTGAAGCATATCAAGTAAATAATTCATACTCCGAGTATTCTCATGATCCCATTCCGATCCAAACTTTGCGGTCATCCAATCGCTCATCTCATAGCCATCACAAGGCTAGCAATCATACCTCTGACATCATCTGATGTCCATCCATCTGTACTGCAAGGCTGACAAATCATACCTTACTCTGGTTCATTATTAATATCATATGGTTTGTTCCTCCAGACTCGACACAGACCAAATAGTGTGACCTAGTACGAACTGTATCCCATGACCGAGGACGCGGCTATTCAAATAGATTTACACTCTGCAGAGGTTGCGCACTTTACCCACACCATGGAGCTCCTGGCCTCGTGCTCCCATTCGGGTGGACCGGTGCTGCTCCAACAAAACTTGTCTATTGCCTGGAACTCTTAGGGTCCCACCGACAATCATACCCTCCCAGGGTCATGTCCTGGGTGGCCCCTGTGTCACCCCGTGACACCTGCCACCGTCGTGGCCAAACAAAACTGTCCCAAATGGGGACGTGCGCACATAAACCAAACTAGGCTCATAGGATTATCGCCGCCTACCGGGCCAGGGTAGCACGCACGCATAATCCTCCCTATTTTGGTGGTACCGACAAGAGGCAAGACAATAGACTAAGTCAGGGCCGTCCCATACCGGCAAATGTGGTTGCACTCGATGAGCTCGGTTCGGTGGCACTATGACTCGATCCAGCCGACGGAGGAGGTTGTTGTCATTATTAAGTCACATTTCACAATATTGCAATAACAGTAAATATGCATGATGTAACAATTATGAAAAACATAACAACCTATCTCCATACAATATCACAACGAGTCATTAGTGAGACAATATTTAAATGGCAAGTTATCACTTTACAAGGTTTAGCTGTAAGTTACGACTATCTGAACCCTTGCATGAAACCGGCAAATAAACCAGTAGCCACCAGAACGGTCTTTACAACTCAGATCTGGGACGTTACCGGAATAACTCAACCCCGGCTCAAGACGGCCGAAAAGCAGCTCAGAGCATGAGACGGTGTTGATAAAAAGAGTGTAGCGGTCCCCTAAGACGGCCGAAGAACAGCTCAGAGCATAGGGTTACCGCTACGGAAAGAAATTCAACAGCTGCCCGAGACGGCCGAAAAGCAGCTCAGAACACAGGCCAGTTGTTGAAAAGAGAAACATAAAGTCTTCATCCACCCCGGACGGCCCGAAGCGGCTCAGAACACAGGCGTGGTGCCGTCACCAAAGACAGGCAGGCAAGGGTTCAATAGCGTCACCTATATCTCACCACTACGCATACAACCATATCAATTTAAACACACAAGAATAACACAGAGCAATGCTTTAGGGCATATATCAGATGGTCGGCTTGCCTGGGGGTCGACGGGTTCACCGGAGAGAAGTGCGATCAGCTCGCGGAAGAATTCGCCGGAAAAGATTCCCTCTTGGAGGGACTGGATATTAGGCAGGGACAAAATGGGTATTTTCAGAAAGTGTAAACACGGTGACAGTGATGTCATCGGAACGGGCTCGACGAACTAAAGAAGTGGGCTTTGGATTCACCTGAATCGGAGTTACGAGTGAAAAGTTGTGGCCGTTCGTTATTTAGCCAGAAAACAAATAAAACTGTGTTCATCTCTGCCCTTAACTGACGAACGGCCGCAAACTAAGGGTTTCGGCGGCGGCTGGAAGCAGAAGGCGTATTTACGAGAATACGCTTTCGGTTAAGCGGAGGCGTACTCTGGCCCAAAGCCGCCAATGAGTACGTTACCCGCACTGGAAGGCGTATTCCGTAAAAGCCGTCTCCACTTAAGTCACCGCGGGCCCGGGGCTGAGTGGCTGATGAGAGGGGGCCACGTTGACCTCTCTCTCTCCTCCCGCGCTGCTTCTCCTACCCCCGAAGAACGCGACCGTACAGAGGAGGCCGCCGGCGCCGTCACTCGTCCGGCCGACTCCGGCCACCTCCGGTAGAGCTCGGACCACCGGAGTGATCCATCCACCCAATCCACGGACACCGAGGGGGACGGGAGCGACGACGGCTTCGAGCATGGCGGACGGCAGCGCGGGCGAGGATGAACTCGGGGCTATGGCGGCGGAGAGACGAGGAGGGGGTTGGGCAGGGCTCCGCCGTGGCCGAGAGGACTCTCTGGTGGGGAAAGGGATGGAAGAGGGGCTCTGGCTTGCTCGAATTCGAGCAGAGGCCGTCGGCGGCCATGGCGGCGATGGGGTGGAGTTGAGCGTCGTGGCTCGCTCTTTTGGGTAGGGGAGGGTCTAGGAGGGAGAGGAGATGGTGGAGTGAGCTCGAGAGGATGTGGGGAGAGCTATTTATAGCCCGGCCGAGGCAATGGATAGGCACGGCTGCCGCGTCGACCTGGTCGGCGTCTAGAGCTCTCGGGAGGCACGGCTGGAAGGTTGCGGCTGTCGGGGAGCGGCCGACCTGACGAGGGCCAGAGGGAGGGGACGGCTCGGAGGAGAAGAAGCCAACGGGAGAGGGAAAACGACGACGGTCACGGGCGGACAGAACTGCGGCGGCGACCGCCGTGGCGCGAGGAGGAAGAAATCGGAGAGGAGAAGGTGCGGGAGAGGGGTACGTGGACGTCGCGAACCCACTAGACATGGCCGGACAAGCCGGGGCTGGCTGCATCCGGCGAGGATGGCTCTGGAACTGAACGGAGTTCTCTGGTGGCATGCCAAATGGGTCGTCACCACCTTGGCAATGTGGCCAAGCCAGGAACTGTCCAGGATACCATGTCAAATAGACAGATCAGAGGTCAGTGAGTTGACATATGACGATTTTGGATGGAGGTGGGGGCAAGAGCTGACTGATTGGAGCTCACAAAGGTTTTGAACAGGAACTTTGGTGGAATCTTGTGGAGAAATGGATAAGGTTATGAGGCTGAAACTTTGTCACGACGAAATATGGTAGAAAGGTGTATATGCTGGCAAAGTTTGAGGCCATTTGGACCAGTTTTGCATGCACTTCCTTTGTAATGCAAAATTTAGTCCGGAAATTAGATCTTGATGTTGTGCTCAAATGGCTAAAGGGATTGTGCTGAAATTTTGTGGAGGGAGGTGACCTGGGATTATGGAGATACTGGAAAATTTTCAGCTCATTTGGATATACCAAAATGGTACTTCCTTCACAGAGTTTTTCTCTGGACAGAAACTAGATGGAATTTTTGGGAAAAATTGGCTATATAAAATGATGTGAATTTTTGCATGCACGCATAATATAGGGAATGTGAGGTCCTGGATTAATTTGAGGATTTTTGAAGCAATATAAAATCTAGTTGCTTCACAACCTCAAAATATGTCCAGAAATAAGAATTGGATGATGCTCTCAAACTTTGAACTATGGAACTTGGGATCTTGATGGAAATGGTGACGATATGGATAGGAGAAGCTCCACAAATTGTTTGGGATTTTTCCTGGCTACCAAAATGGTAGTTCCTTTGGAACGTGCCCAAAATGCAATGTTGGCTTTAAATAGGAAAAGGCAATTTCCCTTATTTACTTATGGCCAATATTTTTATGGGAGCTCAATATGATCACAAAGAATATCTCCACAAGTTTTCATGAGCTTTGGAGATGGATAGATATTTTCCTGGATTTAATTCCTTTAACTGGCAGAAAAAGGAATTAATTTTAAATGAAAAATATTGCAAATGACTTGGCAATATTTTTGCATATCCCGGGCTTAAACAGATAGCATGATCACTGGGAAAAATTTGGGATGCAACAGAGCAAAGAAAATTGGGGTTCCTTTGTAACAGAAGGAATCAATGTTTCCCTTCCGGTGACTCGGAAGGTAGGGTTTCGGTAGCCAAATCCTGAGAAGATGTTTGAGGGGAAAGGTTGGACTAGAGAGAATCTCTGGTCTGATAGGATTGGCAAGGCTAAATGACCATCTTCATATACCCAAGAGCGAGAGAAAATCCGATAACATCAAAAAAAAGACGGGAGTCAAATCCCGCGAAGGAAAAAAAACAAGGAGCGAAAACCAGGGTGTTACACGTATCGGGGGGTATGAGTCATGGAGAAGTTGGAGTACAGTAGCATTATGCTAATATTAAATATGAATCAATTTACTACAGTACCTAAAGTTAAAGATTTGTTTGTTATACTAACGGATCTCACGAGGTTTCTGTTGAGTTTTGTGTGCTGAAGTTTTCAAGTTTTGGGTGAGACTACGATGGATAAAGGAATAAGGAGCGGCAAGAGCCTAAGCTTGGGGATTCCCAAGGCACCCCAAGGTAATATTCAAGGAAGACTCAAGCGTCTAAGCTTGGGGATGCTCCGGAAGGCATCCCCTCTTTCGTCTACAATCTATCGGTAACTCACTTGGAGCTATATTTTTATTCATCACATGATATGTGTTTTACTTGGAGCGTCTTGTGCTATAGTTTGTTTGCTTTTGTTTGCTTTTTAGTTTGTCATAATCATCTTTGCTGAACACACCTTTTTGAGAGGGACACACATTATTCGTGATTTGTTAGAATACTCTATGTGCTTCACTTATATCTTTTGAGCTAGGCAGTTGCTCTAGTGCTTCACTTATATCTTTTAGAGCACGGCGGTGGTTATATTTTAAAGAAATAGTTGCACTCTCATGCTTCACTTATATCTCTTTGAGAGTCTCATGATAGCAATGGTAATATGAACGGGTTATGAATTTGGCCCTGATATGATAGGTATTCAAGAGGGATATAATAAAAACTTTCATGTAGATCACTGAATATGATAAATTTGATTCCTTGCAATAGTTTTGCAATATTAAGATGGTAATATGGGGGAGGTATTAGTAGATAACTGTGGTTTAGTAAGAATAATTGTGTTAAGGTTTGTGAGTCCCGAAGCATGCACGTATGATCCGTCGTTATGCTAAGAAGTTGGAGCATGATTTATTATTGATTGTCTACCTTATGAGTGGCGGTCGGAGACGAGCGATGGACCTTGTCCTACCAATCTATCCCTCTAGGGGCATGCGTAGTAGTACTTTGCTTCGAGGGCTAATAAACTTTCGCAATAAGTATGTGAGTTCTTTATGACTAATGTGAGTCCATGGATTATACGCACTCTCACCCTTCCGCAATTTGCTATCCTCTTCGGTATCGTGCATTGCCCTTTCTCACATTGAGAGTTGGTGCAATCTTCGCCGGTGCATCCAGACCCCATGATATGATATGCTCTATCACACATAAGCATCCTTATATCTTCCTCAAAACAACCACCATACCTACCTATTGACGAGGGCATGTACTAGGGATAGGGTAACAGGCCTGACCTACGGACCCTACCCTAGGACTCCTCACGCCTTATACTGGGCCCCCGGGCCAGATCAGCAACCCAGAATTCCGCAGACAGACATTCACTCGGAGTTCTACGAACCACTCGGTAGGCGAGAGTTCACTCGACCAGCTCGTTTCACTCGGAACATCCGAAAGTCACTCGACCAGAGAAGATCAGGAGACCCCAGGAGCGCAACGGTCGGGACGCACGTTCGCCTATATTAATTGTCATCAATACGCCCATTACCTGGCGCACTTATACCCCTCTTAACCCCTTGTAATGGCTGGCGTTCATGGGAGGGCTGGCGAGACTATATAAGCCACCCCCCAGCTCCATTCCAAGGGTTCGCAACCTGTTGTAATCACACACTCAAGCAATACAGCTCCAGAGCACCAAGACATAGGGCTATTACCTCCACCGCTGAGGGGCCTGAACTCGTAAATCCGAGTGTAACACCTGCGCCGTAGCTAGGCTCTGCCCTCTCATCCGTACCCCTACACACTACTGTCAGACTTGCACCCACGACAGTTGGCGCCCACCATGGGGCAGGCGTCTAGCGACTTCCGGCGTAGTTGCATTTTTTTTAATCATCACCATGGTTTCTGGTGGCGGACTGACTCTGGGTGGCGAGATCCGTTTCGGCGTCCTCAGCTTCATCGCCGACGATTCGGTGTGGCTCCAGGAAGCCCCGCTGGATGTCGAGGCGTTGCCCGTCCACGGCGCGGCGCACTTCCGCGTGAGTTCTTTCGGCGTCCTTCTCCGACAACCATCGACTCCATATCAGTCGACTTCTTCGCTCTCCACCAGCCGTCGTCGCAAGTGCTCCGGACGCTCGCGGCTTCAGCGGTGGATCAGGCACACGGTGGCCCTTCAAGCTGTGGCCCCGCAAATCACGGCGATCGAGCCCGATGAACCTGTCTTCGATCTGTTCGCCTCCATGTATGAGCACTCGGATAGCATATCCGAGTGTGAGAGCAGCGACCCCGCTGCGGAGGTGCTGATGGCCGATTCCCCGCTCAGTCCGCCTGGGTAAGGCCGCGGTGGCACGGAGAACGGCGACCCGTCGCGCGCCGAAATTGGCGGCGGCAGGGACCAGCATAACGACGAGTACATCCCCCAACCTCTCACTCGGCAGCAGAGGGAGGAACAGCAGCGCAGGACCGAGCAGGCCCTCCAGACGCCCATCATTGGGACGACCCCCGAGGCTTAGGCTTTGGAGGCCGTGCGCCAGGCCAACTTGGCTGAGCGCAATCGTCTGGAAGCGCTCCAGAAGTCACTCGACGATCGCGACCGCAGACAGCATCAACCCAGCTCCAGTCGGCGGCAGCAGCAGTTGTTCTCAAATGACCAACAACAGAGTTTCCAGGTATTCCGCACTCCCGTACAGAATCTGGCGGTGGCCACTCAGATAGCAGATTCCATTGAGCCGTCTCGATCCGAGGCGGGGGAGGGTCTTCGGAAGATCCAGGCCCTCCTCAAGGCAGCAGAGGTGCAAAATTTCGCAGTATCACAGTCGCGCAACCGGATTCACAGCTGATCCGTTCGGGCAGACGCCGTTCAGTCGGCCCACAGCCCAGTATCTCCAAGGAGAAACAGACACTCGCCTCCGTGGCGAAACGATCAAGACCACCACCGAGATCAGTACTCGGGGCAGGGTCGCAGTCGGAACATGCCCCTGCGGCATCAGGATGATCATCAACGCATGCAGTCGCCCCCTCCGCGGGATGGCTCGTAAGCGCCCCGGCCGTATGACGCTAGGCGTCCTTAAGGCAACGATCGGAGGGCCAGTCCTCCCCGTCATGGTGATGGTTATCGCCAGAGAGAGCCAGACGACCACCGTGACCCGCAGTTCAACGCGAGATCCGTTCTCGCTCAGAACCTGGTCGACAGAGGCAGAGCTCTGAGAGAGAACTTGGACAGAGATCGTCCGAGTGGAAGTGGAGCATTCATCTCCGGGCCCGAGTGTTTCAGTAGGGCCATCCGGGCCACCGAGATACCGCCTAACTTCAGATTAGCAGCTGGAGTAAGCAAGTTCACCGGTGAGTCCAAGCCAGAAACTTGGTTAGAGGATTACCGAGTGGCTGTGCAGATTGGTGGAGGAAATGACTATGTGGCTATGAAGCATTTGCCTTTGATGCTAGAAGGGTCCGCCCGAGCCTAGCTCAACCAGCTCACTCCAGCTAGCATATACTGCTGGGAAGATTTGGCCCGAGTGTTCATCAAAACATTCGAGGGCACGTGCAAACGCCCGGCTGGATTGTCTGAGTTGGAGCACTGTGTGCAGAAACCGAATGAAACATTGAGGGAGTACATCCAGCGGTGGACAACCTTGCATCACGTGGTGGAGAACTTCACAGAGCATCAAGCCGTCTGCGCCTTCAAGGCAGGAGTCAGATATCGGGAGCTCATCCTGAAATTTGGTCGTTCAGGATCTTTGACCATGAGCCGAATGATGGAGATTGCCACTCGGTACGCAAACGGAAAAGAGGAAGACCATGAAATGTAATAAAAGTACTCGAGTGATATTTGGTGAATAAAAGCATGACTTTTCCAGTTCCACATTGAGTTCACTCGTACGCATTTTCTGGCTTACAACCCCCAGCGGGTGCACGCCGTTCAACTTAGCTGCAAACCAGTTTTTGCCTAAGTCAAAAATCTACTCCGAGTGAAGAGCATCCCTCTCACTCGGAAGCTTGGATGCGAACCTGCTTTCGGCCAAGTTAAAACGCTACTCCGAGTGAAGAGCATCCCTCTCACTCGGGGGCTTGGCTGCGAACCTGCTTTCACCCAAGTTAAAACGCGGCTCCGAGTGAAGAGCGTCCCTCTCAATCGGAAGCTTGGCTGCGAACCTGCTTTAGCCCAAGTTAAAATGCTCCTCCGAGTGAAGAGCATCCCTCTCACTCGGGGGCTTGGCTGCGAACCTGCTTTTGCCCAAGTTAAAACGCGGCTCCGAGTGAAGAGTGTCCCTCTCACTCGGAGGCTTGGCTGCGAACCTGCTTTCGCCCAAGTTAAAATGCGGCTCCGAGTGAAGAGCTTCCCTCTCACTCGGGGGCTTGGCTGCGAACCTGCTTTCGCCCAAGTTCAAACGCTACTCCGAGTGAAGAGCATCCCTCTCACTCGGGGACTTGGCTGCGAACCTGCTTTCGCCCAAGTTAAAACGCGGCTCCGAGTGAAGAGCATCCCTCTCACTCGGGGGCTTGGCTGCGAACCTGCTTTCGCCCAAGTTAAAACGCGACTCCGAGTGAAGAGCATCCCTCTCACTCGGGGACTTGGCTGCGAACCTGCTTTCGCCCAAGTTAAAATGCGGCTCCGAGTGAAGAGCGTCCCTCTCACTCGGAGACTTGGCTGTGAACCTGCTTTCTCCCAAGTTAAAATGCGGCTCCGAGTGAAGAGCATCCCTCTCACTCGGGGGCTTGGCTGCGAACCTGCTTTCGCCCAAGTTAAAACACTACTCCGAGTGAAGAGCATCCCTCTCACTTGGGGACTTGGCTGCGAACCTGCTTTCACCCAAGTTAAAATGCGGCTCCGAGTGAAGAGCATCCCTCTCACTCGGAGGCTTGGCTGCGAACCTGCCTTCGCCCGAGTTAAAACGCTACTCCGAGTGAAGAGCATCCCTCTCACTCGGGGACTTGGCTGCGAACCTGCTTTCGCCCAAGTTAAAACGCGGCTCCGAGTGAAGAGCATCCCTCTCACTCGGAGGCTTGGCTGCGAACCTGCCTTCTCCCAAGTTAAAACGCTACTCCGAGTGAAGAGCATCCCTCTCACTCGGGGACTTGGCTGCGAACCTGCTTTCGCCCATGTTAAAACGCGGCTCCGAGTGAAGAGCATCCCTCTCACTCGGGGGCTTGGCTGCGAACCTGCTTTCGCCCAAGTTAAAACGCGACTCCGAGTGAAGAGCATCCCTCTCACTCGGGGACTTGGCTGCGAACCTGCTTTCGCCCAAGTTAAAATGCGGCTCCGAGTGAAGAGCATCCCTCTCACTTGGAGGCTTGGCTGTGAATCTGCTTTCGCCCAAGTTAAAATGCGGCTCCGAGTGAAGAGCATCCCTCTCACTCGGGGGCTTGGTTGCGAACCTGCTTTCGCCCAAGTTAAAACACTACTCCGAGTGAATAGCATCCCTCTCACTCGGGGACTTGGCTGCGAACCTGCTTTCACCCAAGTTAAAATGCGGCTCCGAGTGAAGAGCATCCCTCTCACTCGGAGGCTTGGCTGCGAACCTGCCTTCGCCCGAGTTAAAACGCTACTCCGAGTGAAGAGCATCCCTCTCACTCGGGGACTTGGCTGCGAACCTGCTTTCGCCCAAGTTAAAACGCGGCTCCGAGTGAAGAGCATCCCTCTCACTCGGAGGCTTGGCTGCGAACCTGCCTTCGCCCAAGTTAAAACGCTCCTCCGAGTGAAGAGCATCCCTCTCACTCGGGGACTTGGCTGCGAACCAGCTTTCGCCCAAGTTAAAAATCTACTCCGAGTGAAGAACATCACTCTCACTCGGAGGCTAGGCTGTGAACCAGCTTTCGCCCAAGTTAAAAACGCTACTCCGAGTGAAGAGCATCCCTCTCACTCGGAGGCTTGTCTGTGAATCAGCTTCGCCCAAGTTAAAACGCTACTCCGAGTGAAGAGCATCCCTCTCACTTGGAGGCTTGGCTGTGAATCAGCTTCGCCCAAGTTAAAACGCTACTCCGAGTGAATAGCATCCCTCTCACTCGGGGGCTTGGCTGCGAATCAGCTTCGCCCAAGTTAAAACGCTACTCCGAGTGCAGGGCGTCCCTCTCACTTGGATCGGGGAGGAACAAACTTGACCAGTATCAGATTCTAAGTTCTAAGACTCCCGCCGACTGCCTGCAGTTGACGGCAGTCTCGGGGACTACACCAAGTGGGTGCACTCAGCATTCCCCCACTGGAATGGTATCCACTCGGAACGGTCTGCCCGATCCGAGTGACGGCCGAACAACACAAAAAAAAGAGCTCTAAGGCTCCCGCCGACTGCCCGCAGCCGACGGTAGCTTCGGGGACTACACCAGTGGGTGCACTCAGCGTGCCCCCACTGGAACGGTATCCACTCGGAACGGTCCGCCCGATCCGAGTGACGGGCGAACAACCCAAAAAAAAGAAGGAAAAAGAGCTCTATGACTCCCGTCGACTGCCCGTAGTCGACGGCAGTGTCGGGGACAACACCCAGCGGGTGCACTCAGCGTGCCCCCACTGGAGCGGTATCCACTCGGAACGGTCCGCCCGATCCGAGCGACGGCCCAAAGAAGAAAAAACACCCAGTGGGTGTACCGGATATTTTCCGACTGAAATTCCTACTGAAGAAAAATGACTTGAAGATTGACTTACAAGAGCATTTACTCAAACGTTCTCCTGGAGAGAGGCACTGGCATCGTACGCCAGCTTCCCAGCTACGCACATCTCCTTGAGCCATTGGATCATCAGCTCCGCCTGGATCGTCGCCTACTTGCTGGCTCCAGTTTGGTCCTCCGGCACCTTGTACAGATTGAAGATGTTGACGGGAGGAGTCGGAACCGAAGCCAGAGCAGCCGACGGAGCCGCGGCAGGACCAGCTCCAGCCTAAGAGGAACCCAGCCCCAGAGACGTGGTCGCGGCAGGTGCGAGGGGAACTTGAGGCGCTTCGCTCGGCGGCGTCTTCCGTGTGGTGGTCTGAGAAGCAGTCGGAGCTCCGGTCCCCTTCTCGGCGCCCTTCCACGGCGGCTCTTCATCGTCGTCCCCGACATGGATGACCTCTGCAAGCGCTAGGTCCACTCGGCGCAATCAGTTGCAGTTCTCGTTTCACTCGGATGGAGGCTACTCATTTCATTCGGATGGAAACTACTCACTTCACTCGGATGGAGGTTACTCATTTCATTGGGATGGGGACTACTCATTTCACTCGGACGACACACGATCCGGAATCCGTCAAGGTGCCACGAGAAGACAAGGCCGTCTAAAGACCTGCGGGAGTTCTTGAGCGCCTCCGTAGCTCTCAACTCGCCTAGGGATTCGCCTTGACTCAACCCGTCTAACCTCGACCGATTCGGGGGCTAATGACGAGGGCATGTACTAGGGATAGGGTAACAGGCCTGACCTACGGACCCTACCCTAGGACTCCTCACGCCTTATACTGGGCCCCAGGGCCAGATCAGCAACCCAGAATTCCGCAGACTGACATTCACTCAGAGTTCTACGAACCACTCGGAAGGCGAGAGTTCACTCGACCAGCTCGTTTCACTCGGAACATCCGAAAGTCACTCGACCAGAGAAGACCAGGAGACCCCAGGAGCGCAACGGTCGGGACGCACGTTCGCCTGTATTAATTGTCATCAATACGCCTGTTACCTAGCACACTTATACCCCTCTTAACCCCCTGTAATGGCTGGCGTTCATGGGAGGGCCGGCGAGACTATATAAGCCACCCCCCAGCTCCATTCCAAGGGTTCGCAACCTGTTGTACTCATACACTCAAGCAATACAGCTCCAGAGCACCGAGACGTAGGGCTATTACCTCCACCGCTGAGGGGCCTGAACTCGTAAATCCGAGTGTAACACCTGCGCCGTAGCTAGGCTCTGCCCTCTCATCCGTACCCCTACACACTACTGTCAGACTTGCACCCACGACACCTATCATGGCATTTCCATAGCCATTCCGAGATATATTGCCATGCAACTTCCACCGTTCCATTTTTTTATGACACACATCATCATTGTCATATTGCTTTGCATGATCATATAGCTGACATAGTACACTACAAGAAATATGTCAACTTGCGACCATCAATATTGGTCACTGAATGGTCATTGTTTTCCATTTATGACCTTTTTATGACCAAAAACAGTTGGTCAAAAGCTGACCGTCTTTAATGAAACTTAGCGACCTTTTTTGTGAAATGGTCGTGGACGGTTACGACCAAAATAAAAGGTCGTAGATTTTACGACTAATTGTTTTGGTCACTGGCAATCTGCCCACACCACGTGAGATCCGTCGTGGCAAGCTGACGTGGCAAAATTACGACCAAATGAATTGGTCGTAGATTAGAATCAGCCCGGTCCAGTTCAGTCGTCTATATGGGCCGAGCCCAATAATTCATCCCATTTAATATATTATTTTCCTGTTAATTTTGGTTAGCTACACGGACCTGGCCCAAGAATCAGCCCGGTCCAGTGCAGTCGTCTATATGGGCCGAGCCCAATAATCCACTATTGTTTGGGCCGTGGCCTTTTGGGAGCCCAAATGTTATTTGGTCCAGTAGAACATTTGGTCTTCTTCATTCACAGATTTCCATTCTACACATTTCAACAGCAAACAATCAATAATTCTCTCAATTAAATGATTAAATCCGGAAATCATTCAATCAAATATTCACAACAGCACATACACGTCTGCACGTCCAAGAAGTGTACATACAATCAAAAACAGATACACAAGTACCAAAACATGGTGGCGACATCAACTAAAACTGTGGTGCGCATCTCCAAGCTTCTTCTGATCTTTTGTCACAGCAGCAGCTGCCTCAATGAACTTAGATCCTGATCTACATAAACTATTAGTGAAATAGTGGAAGTTAAATGCTTGCCAATAAAAAATATATTCATTAAAGAGACTAAACTTTATACATACAAGCCCAAATGCCGCAGTTCAGTTTTGATGACATTCATGCAGGATTATTTCTGAAACTGGCAGCAAAAAAGACATAGGATGCCAAACAGCCAGCAGCAGTGCTCACATGCATCTTTCATATTTCAAAATGCTAACCAGATGACTAATTGGCTGGCAAAACCCTAGTCAAGGCATAGACAGAAACGAAGGTAACATGCATCAACATCAAAAAATACTAAGCAGTGACCCTAGATCATATATACAGTAGCATCACTAATCAGGTCGCCCCTGTATGCTAGAAATCAAGAATCAAAGGGACTTCCGTTTGTTTCGAATATCTTACCTCTGTTGCTCACAGTTCAGTCGAGAAATGGTTGAGCAGTGAGCGTTATGCCTCACGGACTTGGAAGTACAGAATAAATATCAGGATGGAGCACAAATAGAATACCTGGAAAAGAACAATAAGGAGCTATACAGTTTAAGGAAGCATCCTTGGCTGTACAAATATGTGGTGAGAATGATATGGATATATTTAGAATTTCTGTTGAGAAATAGTAACTTGATGTAAAGTCGCTTGAAGGTACGTAGTTAGCATTTAATATTTATTTCTTACGATCTTTAATTCATCACATGATAAGGAGTGCCCCAAATACTCATATAAAAGGCTGTATCAGAACTAAGAAAGTGTTATTTGGACCTCTTTTGGCTATGTAACAATCTCCTAATCCTACAGTTGACATTTTCGCATTCATTTATTCACTAGTTTTAGCAATAAAAGATGAGACGTAATACAAGTTTGATATTGAGTTAAGACAGAACTTACCATAGTTGAAAGGGCTTGTTGGGCTGCTGCAGACAGCGAAGTTGTTCTCTCGTCCTCTCCTGCTTCTTGGCTAGTTAACATAGTCTTGGGACCAACACTTCTAGATTGGATCATAAGTGTAGTAGCACAGCAGTGCCGCTGGCCAATCCATCTAGGCGGGTCGAGATCACCAGCACCAGACCACCAGAGCGAGAAGCTTCAGCAAGGAGACGCAGGCTCCACCCTTGCTTCCAGTGGCACCTGCAGGGAGGGAGAGAGACTGGGAAGCAAGCAAATAGAACACTAAAGTTCAGGGCAACCAAGCTCATGCTAGGGATCAACAACACTAACCCATAGGGCACATCAGCAAGCAAATGGCACAATGAAAATGAAAAATGGGTAGAAGAATTATGGTACAAGGCTAATTAGACCATGAAAAATATCAGTCGCCTTCTTAAGCACCTGAACTCAGATACAATCTTGGAGCTCGGCTCTTTGTCAGCTCAGTAACAAACTAGTTCACTTCCTTTAATCTATGTAATAAGACAAGGACATGACTAGGTTATAGAATTTACAGAATCTACATGAATCCATCTCAGAAGCATATGAATTTAGGCCATGTTCAAGTGGAAGTACACATTATCAATGTGCATTTCTCGGTTTGATTTGTATAGTCAACAGAAGTGCTTTGGACTGTCACATGTCATATCTGATAAACTTACACAATCATGCAGCAATCCACTGGTTGTGCATAGAATCACAAATGCCAGAGCATAGAATTTCATGCTAGGGGTCCACAACACTAACCTATAGGCTATCAGCAAAATTGCTATCAGCAAAATTACAAGAGGGAAGAATAAGGGGTAGCGATGACCTGATACGACCTCGATCCGAGAAGGCCGTTGTCGAGCTTCGGCAAGTCGGGGAGATGTCCATGTTTCCGCACCCTGGTCGTGGTTGTGGTTGGCCGCGGGTACCCACCAGGAGGTCCTGTTGATATCTGTAAAGCATTGTAGAGCTTCAAAGATAGGACCCATATGTGAAATGTATAGATCATCAGGTAGCAGTGCATAAAAAATCTCTGTGTGTACAAGATGACCATACAAAATATTACAAAGAAAGCACTCATCTTACTGTCATTTGCCAATCGTTGCTATAAAGCTCACGGTTCAGATGAAAACAAATTCAGAGCCAAATATCTCAAGATTCCAGTATTCCTAATGCTGGCTAGGTGCTGCTCTAACTAGCTTCGACTGTACTACAATACATTAACACATATACACAGCAATATGGTAATCTAGCAACACAAGTGTCTAGTATCACTGCAAGAGAGCGTGTGTACTATACAGCCCGTCATATTTGTTCTTCATACAAGAAACTGAACCAACAAGCTATTTCAGTCAGAGTTGAACCAAAATCATATTTAATCATGCCTAAAATACATCCAGATCTAGATTCACATCGCGCACCAAATTAATATAGGAAGCAGGGGAGGAGGTCGCCATACCAAATCCATCACCTTGACGGATAGGGGAAGAGCAGAAGCAGAGGAGGGAGGTCCATGGCGTCCCTCCCGAGCAGCAGCACAACACATCACGCCTTCCTCTCCCATGGCGTCGTCCTGGTTGGAAAGAGAGACGAGAAGGGGTCAGACAAAGAGCAGAAGAAGACAAGATGAGGGGAGAAAGGGATTCATACCTTCGCAGCCCTGCGGTTGGAGCTACTCGGTCGCCATGGACCATGTCCGGGGGTAGGAATTCAGGCTCCCATGCTGCACCTCCGATTCTCCTCTGACGATGCGTGCGTGCAGGGGTGGATCTGGGGCCTCCCTCCCTCCCCTCCCTAGGAAGAGAAGAGAAGGTGAGGGTGGTGGGCGCTGGCGGTTGAGGGAAACGAGGTCGCTGCCGGGTTGGGGGAGACGAGGATGCTCTGGCGGTGGCACTGCAGTGCCAGCCAGGTGCGGATGCGCGCAGAGAGAAGTGAGAGAGATAGCGAGAGGGAGAGGCGGCGCTCGAGGGAAAGAGGGGATCACGATGGGGAGGGAAGGAGGCTAGCTGGGCCGGCTCGGGTGCGGCGCGAGGGAAGGAGGGCACCGCCACCGGGGACGGGAAGCTAGGGTTTGGACGAGGGGATGAGAGGGAGATGCGTTGATCCGGGAGGGGGATGAGAGGGAAGAGGGGTGAGATGGTGAGGGGTATGAGGGCTGTCGTCGGATCCGGAAGTATCCGACGGTATTTGATGTATGATCCGCGTGAGATGCTCATGGACCAATCAGAATGCAGTATACACTTTAAAGACATTATGACCATCTAAATTGGTCGTAATCGATTAAAAATAAGTTTTTTTCACAAGAAAAGCATTTTTCATTTTTCAAGGGGCCAAAATGGATTTTTTGTGAAGAACTTTGCAAATATTTGTTGCAAAATTGGACCAAATCAATTTTCTAAAATATTAGGCCATATTTAATGTACAATTGAGCAAATGGTTGGGTGTCAAAAGCTTTTGATCCACCTCTCGTGAAAAAGACAAATTTTCGCCGATTCAGCAGGAAGCGGGTCAAATGTGAACTACAGCTCCCTCATAGTTTGCTCTTTATTTTTTTTCAAAAATCATTTCTAGGTACATAAGTACCTATTTAATCAGAGAAACTCTAAAAGTTTTGCAAGATTCAACACCTAGCTACGAACGGTCTTGCCCGTCGTTTTGACCGCATTTTGAAACGGGCATAAGAAATTAAAAAAAATTAAAACCTTCGCATTGTGTCATTATACGTGACCTAGTTTTCAGGAAAAATAATAAACTTGGACTACGGCAAATGTCTTAAAAAAGTGTTCTCAGAAAGGAGCTATCATGTATGAAGATCCATGGCTTTCAAGGCAAATGGCCAATGTTATGGCAACATTCACGGCATAGTTTGTTCAAATGATCTCATATTTTGCACAAGTTTGCATCTTGGAATGACAAAAAATGTTGCCTAAGGAAGTTTTCACTTTCTTGTGCCCAAAATGAGTTTTTTTGTGAAGAACCTAGCAAATATTTATTGCAAAATTGGACCAAATCAATTTTCTAAAATATTAGGCCATATTTAATGTACAATTGACCAAATGGTTGGGTGTCAAAAGCTTTTGATGCACCTCTCGTGAAAAAGACAAATTTTCGCCGATTCAGTAGGAAGCGGGTCAAATTTGAACTACAGATGCCTCATAGTTTGCTCTTTATTTTTTCCAAAAATCAATTCTAGGTACATAAGCATCTATTTAATCAGAGAAACTCCAAAAGTTTTGCAAGATTCAACACCTAGCTACGAACGGTCTTGCCCGTCGTTTTGACCGCATTTTGAAACGGGCATAAGAAATTCAAAAAAAAATCAAAAAAATTGAAAACCTTCGTATTGTGTCATTCTCAGAAAGGAGCTATCATGTATGAAGATCCATGGCTTTCAAGGCAAATGGCCAATGTTATGGCAACATTCATGGCATAGTTTGTTCAAATGATCTCATATTTTGCACAAGTTTGCATCTTGGAATGACAAACATTGTTGCCTAAGGAAGTTTTCACCTTCTTTGCATGAAAATTTCATTTTCCATTTTTCGAGTGCCCAAAATGAGTTTTTTTGTGAAGAACCTAGCAAATATTTGTTGCAAAATTGGACCAAATCAATTGTGTAAAACATTAGGCCATATTTAATGTACAATTGACCAAATAGTTGGGTGTCAAAAGCTTTTTATCCACCTCTCGTGAAAAAGAGAAATTTTCGCCGATTCAGCAGGAAGCGGGTCAAATTTACAGCTGCCTCATAGTTTACTTTTTATTTTTTCCAAAAATAATTTTTAGGAACATAAGTTTCTATTTAATAAGAGTAACTCCAAAAGTTTTGCAAGATTCAACCCATAGCTACGAACGGTCATGCCCGTCGTTTTGACCGCATTTTGAAACGGGCTTAAGAAATTCAAAAAAATCAAAAAAAAATTGAAAACCGTCGCATTGTGTCATTATATGTGACCTAGTTTCCAGGAAAAATAACAAACTTGGACTACAGCAAATGTATTCAAAAAGTGTTCTCAGAAACGAGCTATCATGTATGAAGATCCATGGCTTTCAAGGCAAATAGCCAATGTTATGGCAACATTCATGGCATAGTTTGTTCAAATGATCTCTTATTGTGCACAAGGGGGCATATTGGAATGACAAACAATGTTGCCTAAGGAAGTTTTCACTTTCTTTGCATGAAAAATTCATTTTCCATTTTTTGAGTGCCCAAAATGTGTTTTTTTGTGAAGAACCTAGCAAATATTTGTTGCAAAATTGGACAAAATCAATTTTCTAAAATATTAGGCCATATTTAATGTACAATTGACCAAATGGTTGGGTGTCAAAAGCTTCTGATCCACCTCTCGTGAAAAAGACAAATTTCCGCCGATTCAGTAGGAAGCGGGTCAAATTTGAACTACAGTTGCCTCATAGTTTGCTCTTTATTTTTTCCAAAAATCATTTCTAGGTACATAAGTGTCTATTTAATCAGAGAAACTCCAAAAGTTTTGCAAGATTCAACCCCTAGCTACGAACGGTCATGCCCGTCGTTTTGACCGCATTTTGAAACGGGCATAAGAAATTCAAAAAATTTGAAAACCTTTGCATTGTGTCATTATATGTGACCTAGTTTCCAGGAAAAATAATAAACTTGGACTACAGCAAATGTCTTCAAAAAGTGTTCTCAGAAACGAGCTATCATGTATGAAGATCCATGGCTTTCAAGGCAAATAGCCAATGTTATGACAACATTCATGGCATATTTTGTTCAAATGATCTCTTATTGTGCACAAGGGTGCATATTGGAATGACAAACAATGTTGCCTAAGGAAGTTTTCACTTTCTTTGCACGAAAAATTAATTTTCCATTTTTTGAGTGACCAAAATGAGTTTTTTTGTGAAGAACGTAGCAAATATTTGTTGCAAAATTGGACCAAATCAATTTTCTAAAATATTAGACCATATTTAATGTACAATTGACCAAATGGTTGAGTGTCAAAAGCTTCTGATCCACCTCTCGTGAAAAAGACAAATTTCCGCCGATTCAGTAGGAAGCGGGTCAAATTTGAACTACACTTGCCTCATAGTTTGCTCTTTATTTTTTCCAAAAATCATTGCTAGGTACATAAGTATCTATTTAATCAGAGAAACTCCAAAAGTTTTGTAAGATTCAACCTCTAGCTACGAACGGTCATGCCCGTCGTTTTGACCGCATTTTGAAACGGTCATAAGAAATTCAAAAAAAATCAAAAAAATTGAAAACCTTCGCATTGTGTCATTATATGTGATCTAGTTTCCAGGAAAAATAACAAACTTGGACTACGGCAAATGTCTTAAAAAAGTGTGCACAGAAACGAGCTATCTTGTATGAAGATCCATGGCTTTCAAGGCAAATGGCCAATGTTATGGCAACATTCAGGGCATAGTTTGTACAAATGATCTCTTATTGTGCACAAGGGTGCATATTGGAATGACAAACAATGTTGCCTAAGGAAGTTTTCACTTTCTTTGCACAAAAAATTCATTTTCCATTTTTTGAGTGCCCAAAATGTGTTTTTTTTGTGAAGAAGCTAGCAAATATTTGTTGCAAAATTGGACCAAATCAATTTTCTAAAATATTGGGCCATATTTAATGTACAATTGACCAAATGGTTGGGTGTCAAAAGCTTTTGATCCACCTCTCGTGAAAAAGACAAATTTTCGTCGATTCAGTAGGAAGCGGGTCAAATTTGAACTACAGCTGCCTCATAGTTTGCTCATTATTTTTTCCAAAAATAATTTCTAGGTACATAAGTATCTATTTAATCAGAGAAACTCCAAAAGTTTTGCAAGATTCAACCCCTAGCTACGAATGGTCAT
Source organism: Elymus sibiricus (assembly GCA_039707655.1). Classification (NCBI taxonomy): domain Eukaryota; kingdom Viridiplantae; phylum Streptophyta; class Magnoliopsida; order Poales; family Poaceae; genus Elymus; species Elymus sibiricus. Next base: position 470,908,905 of record CM077668.1, on the reverse strand, counting down.
GCCCGTCGTTTTGACCGCATTTTGAAATCGACATAAAAATAAAAAACGAAAAAAATGAAAAACCTTCGCATTGTGTCATAATATGTGATTTAGTTTTCCGGAAAAATAATAAACTTGGAAACAATGACAATTTTTTGAATCGCTAAACATTTTTTGAAATTCATGATTGTAGCGACCCGACCTCAAACGGTCAAGCCTCTGTGTATCTGTGCCATCCCTGGATCAGTATGCTAACACACACAGTACATCAATGTATATATCAAAGTGCAATCACATGTATAAATAACGTAAAACTGATATATACCTCATAAGTCTCAGCGGAAATAAACAATCGGGTGTGGAGTCCCATCAACGCCATCGGCAGGTTGAGTGTAGACCGTAACCCTACAACGAAACTCACTCGTCGTGGAAAAATGCTGCAACATGATACGTTGCAGCCGTGTAGGTCAGTACATTGAATGTACCGGCAAGATCACTATAAGAAAGCAGATGATAAAACTATACTATATGCAATATGGCTTTGTGGCTCTGTATCTGAGTTTTTGCATAAAAGCTGGTTTTATTTTCCCTATAACAAAGGAATAATCAGGAGTTTTCACTACGGAGTTATCTACTATGACATGGTTCCGCCAACCGATGTCTCCCCATAAGTATCATATGTTGCCCACAATTAGTTATCAGTCCGGTGTTGAGAGTTCAGAGATAGATCCAAGTCCAGAGGCTCAAATTGTCCATAACCGGGGACACGGCTAATCGATTAGGTTTTAACTCTGCAGAGTGTTGTGCACTTTACCCGCAAGAATCGTTCCCTCCTTTTATGTCCTCGCACTGCAGGGTGTTTGAGAACATGGACGAACGAAACATGGTCTTCCGAATAGTTCCTCTGACCACTGTCCGGTGCTCATCCAATCCTACTGTAGTTCTACATCTGCTAGCACCGTCCCAGCCAGAGTCACCACTAAGGTCAACCAAGCGAGAGCCCATAATGACTTGCGGTTGCACAGGTAAGCTTCCGGGCATGAAGTATTCTTCCGTCTCTTTGAGCCTGGGTGGAGCTTTCCGCATGATATCACGGCGCTTCTCCGGAATCACTGAGTACTGGACGCACCATATGTACCCTTCTTAACCATTCCACCCAGAGGTATATTAATTCTTGTCTCGAGTCTTGAAGTCTTGAGGTCTTGTAGATGGAGGCCTTGAAGTTGCCATCTTGAAGTTGTCGTCATCAGTCTTGAAGTTGTCGTCATTGATGTAAAGTCCTTCACTTCACATCACTCACGAGCACTCATACCAATCCCCGTCTACGATAGCGTAGCATAATATAAACAACGCTCCCGGGTCTTGGTAACAGGGGTGTGGGTTCCTACCTCATGCTTCTACCCAACTACAAGATTCAATATACTACTGGAGGAAATGGTAAAAAGGTGACACTAAATGCAATAAAAAAACATAGGTATGAAAATATGGTCAAAGTGAACTTGCCTGGTAAGTTGATGAAGGTATTATCGCTCTCAGAAAATGGACTTGATAGAACTATTCGTCACTCCGAGAAGAACTATATAACCAAACATACTATTCACATAAGCAATCGTTCTAGCAATCCATTCTATCAATCATAATACACTCAATCAAAACAAAAGCAACAAAATAAATCAATAAAGAAATCAATAAGAAAACCAAATAAAGTCTAAAGAGAAATTCCCAAAAAAAATGACTAAAGAAAACTACTGACAAAACTCTAGGACTTAGCCACAACTAACAAAAATAGTTTTATCCTAAATAAAAGCTTAACAGCAAGGAAAACTCTAAAATAATAATTTAACAGAAAAGAAATAAAGTTTTTATTAAAATAACAGAAAATAATTTACCTAAAGTTTACTATGCAAAAAGAATCAACCTAAAAGCATTTGTAAAACTCCTACTAAGATAAAAACAAGTTTCACTAAAAAACTAAAGAAACAAAATAATAAAAACTATTTTAACTACAAAGAAAAGTGGCTACTTCTAAATAACAGAAACTATTTAGGACTTGTCCAAAGTGACAAAAAGAAATAAATTAAAACAATTAAAAACAAAGTAATAAAAGTAAAACAAAAAAAAAGTCAAAACAGTACTGTTTTAGCTAAAACCCTAATTTAAAATACTCTAAAATTACCCAAATTAATCCTACTGCTAAAAAATACCACAAGTGACCATGAGCAAAAAGAATCAAGTCAAAACCTATTTTAAAACTCAAGTTATGATCAAAATACTAATTTGAGCAAATTCATGCAAATTCAAATTTAAACTATTCAAAAATGGCCAAACTTAGCATCTACAGCAACTAGACTAAATTATAAAACTAATGCAAAAATAATCACTCCATTTGGACTTAAAACATAAAAGATAAAAAGAAAATAAAACAGAAACTATTTCTGTAAATAAAAGAAAAACAGAAAAGAAAACATAATAAGTAAAACACTATGGAGCGGCTACTGGACACGTGGTCCGATCTAATTGGGCTAGCGAGCGACCGAGGGATAGTTACGGGCGGACGACCGAGAATTAAAGAAAAACGCTTCGGCGCTGTAAATCTTTTAATATGGACCGTCTGATCCAGATCCAACGGTGAGGAGGCGACGGCGGTGGCTTACAGTGGGGAGGCGAAGTTCGGCGATAGCCCCGGCGATGGCGGCGGCTCGGGATCGATGCAGGCGAGCTCTCCGTTGGGTATCCGGTGATGGCGAGGCCACCAATCGACGCGGGGGACTACGGCGAGCACGTGGGTGGTGGCGGTGAGGGCTAGGGTGGTCGGAATGGAGCGGGGCGAGCTCGGGCTGTGGCGGACGAAGGGGGAGTCCGGCGAGCAATTACGGCGGCGTCGGGGTGTTCGGCGAGGGGGGGAAAGGAGGGGAAACGAAAGAGAAGGGAAGGGTTTATATATGGGGGCGTGTCTTGGGGCAGGGGGCGACGAATCGGAGCGGGATTCGGGTGGATCCGGCGATCCTCCGGCGAAGGCAAGCGCGGGCGCGTCGGGAAGGAAAGAGAGCGACAGGGAAAAGGAAACGGACAGTGGGCCCTGTTCGTCAGTGAGAGAGAGAGGTAAGGCAGGGGCGAGCGACCGAAAAGGAAAAGGGTCGGGGTGAGCGCGCGGCTGGGCCGGCCTGTTAGGTAGGGGAGAGGAGAGAGAGAGGGGAGGTGCGGTGGGCTGGGCCTACTGGCCCTTTTTTTTTAAACAAAAACAGTCAAACAAAAAGGAAATAAACAAAATAAATAAAAATAATATATAGGCATATTATATATAAAAATGTTCAGAAAAGAAAATCCTAAAACATGGACAATTTTCCAGGTCCAAATAAAATAGAAAAAAAATCAAATAATGCAAACAGTGCTACTATTGCATTTAAAAATCAAATAAACATATTTTAAAATATCAAAATGACTTCAAATTCATTTTTCTCCACTTTTCCATTGTAGGGAATCATTTTACCCTATTTTCCATATATTTTATTTGTGGAGAAAAACAATTTGAATAAAAACCAAATAACTCCCAATTGGATTTGAATTTGAATTTCAAACCACTTTCAAATTCTTCTTTTAAAATTCCAACTCATATTTCATATAATTTGAAGAAGTCATTTTATCCTCTCTCATGAAAATCATTGAGTTGCATAAAGTTTCTGAATTTGAAATATTTTCAAATGAACTTCAAATCATTTTCAAATCCCTTTTCTTTTCTTTAAATGGAAGAAGTCATATCATCTTCACTCTGGGGTTTTGTGATGAAATGAATTTGAATTCCTGAGGATGAAAAATGCAAAGTGAAAGTTTTGGGAAAGTCATTTCATTCCCTCTCATTAAACTTTCAAAAAGTTTCAAATTTCACTCACTTTCAGTCAATCAATCAAACAAAAAAATCAAACAATCAATCATATTTATTTAATTAATATAACATTACAAAATTTAGAATTTTGGGATGTTACAAATCTTCCACACTTAAAATGAATCTCGTCCTCGAGATTCGAAGAGGCTAGCAAGAAAAGGTTAGAGTTTGGGGGTCTTCCAGCAAATCCATTGATCGGAAAGGTCTGGGGTGCTACCACACTTAAAATCAAATCATGGGTCCATCAAAACTCAGGTACTTCTTTCTTGACAGTACCTGTCTTCTCACATATCTTAAGTCCTTTTATAAGTTCTTCCGAGTTTTGACCATGTCGGTCTTTTCATATTCTCCGGGATAACTCTTTCACTGGTGCTCTTCCGGTAAAGGTATAGCCTTTTCTCAAATTTTGGTGTCCTTACGTCAAAACAAGGTCCTTCCGAGACTGGGTCTTCTTAGCTGATAGGTCTGTCGCCAATTCTAAACAACTATCGGAAATCTCATGGTGGTCAACAGTTTGTGGATTTTTTTTTTGCAGGAAAAGGGTCTTGGTTGAATCTCACCGTATATCCTTCGGTTGGCA